>OZ014533.1:28965381-30174131 GCA_963966105.1 Volucella zonaria | reverse complement strand
TTCAAATATTCCTCAAAGTTTTATAAATACATATACATATATATGAAATTGATGAGACTAGTCAAAATATTGCTTATTAGTCGAATGCCAATTTGGCAAACCCAGAGGAATAGATCTAGAATTGATTTTTCTAACGGCTTTTATGTAGAGACGTTTTAAGCAGAACTAAACTAACTGAATTTAAGTCAAAAATCAGCATATTTTTGAAGGGACTGGCTCAAATATTATATGAGTTGTAAGTAGATAAATTTCATATTGTAAACTTGCAACACCAATCATTATGGAAAAAAATTAATTTTAATAATTTTAACTATGTATTTCCTGTTCAGACTAAGTTTTTATTTTCCGAAAACATTCCCCTTCTTAGTTACAGTACTAGAACTGCAACCTCCATGTCGTCTTTTGTATAACTAGTTTGCTGTTCCAGCATGACTGTTTAAGTCTTCGCTAATGAGCTCAACTTCATAATTTGGAAGGAATCAGGGAGGCAGCTGTTCCAAAAATATTTCTTTAATAGGTTAACAACATAAACCGATACGATATCAACAATATCTTTATCATTTGAGACTATTTTCAGTTTAATAATTCTATTCTTTACTTTTTCGATTGATATAATTTGTTCCTTTAACTTTTTGCAGAGAATTCACTTGACACCATTTGCCTTCGATTTGCCGTCATTATGTATTTATTAGTACCCTCTTCGGACGTCAAGAAAATCTTATTTTTTTTATATACATGTCAAACTTATTTGTCCTCTTAATACGACATCTGTCATCTGTGCCGTTCATGCAGTAAGAGACCAATGTTGCAAATATTCGTAGGCCTTTATATTTTGTTTAAGCATTTCAATTAGCATTGTCGTTGTCCACTGTGGGTATGCTCTGGTTTTTTTTAATTTTGTTTTCTCTGTTCTTCTCATATTTGCGGTACTGAATTAGTTACTATTATTCATGGGACAAAAAGCATTTACTCATCAGCAGTTTAAGTTTAAATTCGTACAGAATAGGAAAATGCTCCACTTCTTGTATGATCCCCGCAACCGGGTGCAATACACTAGCAAGATATTTCGGTCAACGAAGGAAACCTGTTGTGGCTGTACAATGTGCTTCAACAGAAAAGCAGAGGACAAAGACTGGGTGGTTTAATGGTTTTTCTGCTAAGAAACCATCAGGCAAATTTAATTTAATTGTTGATTCTTTCTGATAAATCACTTTGGTTTTACGACCAAGAACATCAACTTTGACAATAAATTCATGTCAGATCTCATACTATAAGTCATCTCAATTTCCTTCCGAAATGAGTCAGAGATTAATAAACTTTTAAAAGCATAAAGATGCTAAATATGAATACACATATATATAAATGTTGGCTCATGTAAACCAACATGCAAATTACTTTCACTCTTAAGAGGGATGTATACACCGCTACAGCTAGAACTCCATCCAGTATCTTTTGTCCAAGCTAATTTAATCAGTAACTGTTTCCATGTCATTTATTTTATTCTTACAGACAGATTTTCACTTAAATGTATGTCAGCGAAAATTGATGGCAAGGACATAATAATACGGCAAGACTGACTGGCTTGTCCTGCTAAGACAAATTACTTTAAACGGCTGAGTAATGAGAAAAGTTTGTAGAACTGCCACCAAGACAAATACCAATTTGGTGTTACAACTTTTTAAACACCCCATCCACTCAGTTTTAATGGAGTGGTAGTACTCGTTAAACGAATTTCCTGACAAATTGTAGCTATGGTCTATAATGGTTAATTCATTGTAGAGATTTCTTTAGAATCCATATCGCGCCATACAAACTTGAAATTCCCTCGAAGGATCGTAGAACATGTTATTATCAAAAAAAATATGTGTTCCACATTTTTATACGTTTTGTAAACTCTCAAATAATGGTAACATTATATTTGATTAAATAAAAAGAGAACATTGGAATGTTCGGTAAATGTGATCCGTAGTAAACCCTGAATCTGCATGCAGTGGCACCAAAAACAGGGTGGAATAATCAAACTTTTTTGATAGTATTGTACAGTGTGGGCTCGTGTCGTGGGCACAGTTACCAGTATCAGACAGGTTCTTTGATTAAAAGTTTAATTACCATGCAGCGCGCTGAACAATGAGTTATGTACATGCACAATACGCGTTTTGCCTGTATACTCACCTTCCGAAAAGTTGTACAAATTTGTAATTTAATATCGTGGATCTTTTGTTGTCCGGTGAGATGCATACAATACATTCAAACACGATGTTACAGAAGTCGCACAATATTGCGTCGCTCTGTCTGAGACCATTTTTGTCATCACATCATTGGGGAATGTTTCCTCGAACATTGATAGAGCAGTGGACGTTCCCTATCGATATCGTGCACAATCGAACAAGTTTAACGCTTTCACAAGCAATCTAAAAATCGATGACAAGGTGATGATGAATATTTAGTCAATGATTGACTTAGGTATAAGCTCAGAGTTTATATGGACCTGCGACTTTATTGACCATTGATTTTAGATGATTGGCAAAAATCTTGTATTCTTAGCAAGCTCATGCGTCTGAAGGATCTTCTTCCTTTAGGATCAGACTGAAATTTCTATTATCGGCCAAATTTTATAGATTAGTTGATGCAAGCACCTTACGAGATTATTTCCTTTTACTTCGATAGGGCCGCTCCTAGCCATTGGTTTCCACGGATTTATTACATTTGAGGTTGGATATGGCTATCTTCACTTCATTGTATTTGACGGTGGTTTTCGTCATCCGGGCTGAATGCTGCGTGCTGCATAACAACAGTATGTCAGCCATCTTTGCTGTTTAACATTCTGTATAAACGATTTTACCCAATTCTCAACACCATCTGCGGCATCTCTTATTTGAGCAATAGTAATCCTCGCTTGATATGCCTATTGCTGGGTTTCAAGGTGTATATGTAGACGACTCGTGAAATATTCCAACATCGTAGCTGGCATTTCTGATGGGTTCGTGGTAGCCTCGCCACCGATTCTCTGTACATGCTGGTTATCCTGAAATATGAGTGAGGTTGAGGAAAACGAGATCGGCAAATTATTTGTAGGTCTCTTGCGATTCTACCCGGTCGATGTAAAATTTTCTCTCAGCAACTTCCCAGTCCTTTATTACTCTTGATATGTGAATTCGTCCCTTGGTAGTGGTCTGAGTCAATGTTGGCACCTCGGAGTGGGCAGATATCTATGTATAATATTGGATTTGTGTCTTCCGTCAATCAATCTGATTTGCCCTTGTGGATCTAAGGAAGTGGGAAACACTTACCTGATGCGACGATATTGGGCCTCATTACAAATTTATCAACATATGTCCATGTAGACTGTGTATGCGCACGGCACTTGCGATGGTGGCTGCCTTTCACATTCTAGCGTTACGGTCAATTTTTTCATCGTGTTTGGAACACTGCTCATAGGTTCTCTTTTTGAGCATTATTTTTCTTCTCCATTTATATGCGCTCGCTTATACATTTATGAATAAGCACAATATAATCCTCATGTACGTAGACTTTATATCGTGAGTCGCCCTGATAACTCTTTTCCAGGTCCAAAGAAGCCTCGCTCAAAGATCGCACAGCAATCTCGCTTTCTATAGATGGTCAAAACACTAGCCTAATTTACGATGTGCTATTAGATGCAAGGTACAGTAGATACAGGAACATGAATGTGCAAACATTCAGGTAAGTAGCCGTCGTCTTTAACCACGATTTCTTGGCAACTAAATTCTGATTCGTCGGGCCAAAAAGAAGTAGCTTACTTACTCGGTAGGTCTTAACAAACCTGATATACATAAATAAAGTCCACAAATAGCAAATGAACTATAAATTCGCATTCCAGAGACGCAAATAAGCATGAGATCCAGTATCAGAACATCATCAAGGTGGTAGCCCATACCACCGTAAATTATCAGATACCACCTTTGCTATAACGACTAATGCCTTCAGCTGACAGGAATTTCATACAGGCAATCGACATCAGAAAAATGAGTACCAGGTCAAAAGACGACGAACGAAGACAATTTTACAAAAGAAAAATCGAAAATCGCTCAAGGAAATCAAAGTCTCAGTTATGTATTGTATACGACAATACCAGACAAAACGTGAGAGTATACGCCTTGTCTTCCAATATGGGTAAAAGAATTTATACCCATTATAGCAAGAAGACAATCCAGCAATACGTATCGACTTAAAAATTGATTACAATATAATGTTCAGCTTATTGTATGAGCATATCATGGCCTTATAGAGCACACTAAACTACTAATCAGTAAAGCTTCCTGACATTCAGAACAGCAATCGAAAACATCCACACGAATACAAATCCTGGAAAATTTCAACGAATTTCAAGTTAAAATACACCAACCAATCATACCTTTCTCCTAGGCATCTCATCGGACAATATTCACGTTAAAATCGAGGACGAAAATCGGAGAAGAGGCACTGTTTGTCTAATAATTCCTAAATCTTAATAATTCCTAAATCTAAATCTTCTATATAACTTGAACCATTAGTTTTACTAAGGAAAAGTTATGATAATTTTTTTTATAATAAGATTTTTTTAAGTTAGATTAAATTGATCTTTACTTGCCATGCAAATCGATATAATTCAAAACATTCTAATCTGGCTAAGACAGTTTGACGTTAAAGGTATTACAATGTCTTAGCCGCTCAGTATGACACCATTAAGTTTTTCTAAAGTGGTTCCGGACACAAATTCTGTACTTAATTTTAATATCTTCAAAATACAAAAAAAAACATTAAGGTTTTACGGAAAGCTGTAACACTTCTGTGCCCTTATTTTATTTCATAAAAACAAAACTTGTCGAATGAATTTTTCGTGTTATCGTCCATTACCAAAATAAAAATAAATTCGAAGACCTCCTATTGCCTTAGTGCTGGAGGCATCGTATACGAGTATATTGGGATAGAAGGCATCTGGTGAGTATTTCGGTTTCGCACTTTTTTTTTTTTTCAAATAAATGCAAAAAGCTTTTTTAATGATAAGTTTCTACTTCATTGAGCTTAATCTTATATTAAAATCTTAATTCGTAATTCAATCTTGGCAAAATGATAAAATGTGAAAATTAAGAAAAGTGGACCAACACATTTTGCTGGACTGCATAATCTGTGTAAATCTTTCTATTTCTAAAAATGTCAGCAATAATAAAGACACTTGGCATTCAACAGTGACGAAATTGTTCGACCATAGAGTGGATTTGCTTATTTATTTTTAACGATTGAGCTGAATTATATGGAAAATGATTATGAGTAAATCCAGTTAGGCTGCAGAAAAGGAAACTCCAAAAATATTCTTCTTAAACGATGTTGATAATTTGACTAATATATGTTGGATATTTAAAGTGAAATCTCCTTCATCTGACTCAACGTGAAAATATAATATTTCTTGTCGATTTACGTGGTACCCCATATTGATCAAAAAGTGTCAGCTTTCTTTCTAACAGGCACTTGTTACCTAACCTTATGCATATGATATCAACGAAGTAAATGTGGATCAATTAGACTGTGACTTATTGAGTTTCCCGTATTTTAACCTATCAACTAGCGTATGTCAAAATACTACTGTCAAATTTTGAACAAGATACCATTCAAAGCAGTCAACCGCATGACTATTGGAAAAAATGGAAAAAAGCCAGTTTCATGTGGCAACTTCCTTTATCATCATAACATAATATCTCTTCGTGGGTGTCTGATAAACTAAAGCAGATTTGGGTATTTAATAAAGGGTGTCCCGAAATTCACGCAAGATTTCAATTTTGCACCATTTGTGCGGTAAAGTGCTGCCAACATAGAACCAAAAAAGAAGGCGCGACAGCTAACAGTTTAGGGTTATTAAAAATGGATCGCTGCACGAATGAACAACTTAAAACATCGAGACATTTCGTGAGACTTTTGCTGAGAAACCAGGAACATCGAATATGCACCGTGGTCAAAAATTGAACATTGCATCCTCAGGCGTACAAATTGACTCAAGGACTGGACGCCTACTGAACACGCATAGCAAAGAGAGTTCGTTTAATAGATTACGGAATAGCAAGAAGTGGATACAAACAAAATCATCTTCAGCGATGAGGCTCATTTTCATCTTGATGGCTGATGGTGGTTAACACTAAAATTGTCGAATTTAAGGTTCAGAAAATCCATCAGTGATTATTAAGAAAGAAATGAATCCACAATGTGTCGCTGCTTGGTGCGGATTTTAGATTGGAGGCATCATTGGACAATTCTTCTTTGAAAATTCGGCTGGTCAGCGGATAAAAATTAATCTTACTCGCTATCCATGGTACCCAGTGCCACATGCCATATAGCCTAGGTAGCACTTCAACTACTGCATTAGTCATTTCCTGGTCACATGATTTTCCATTTTGGTGATGGTGCGACTTATCGCCGTTGGACTTTTTCTACATGTTTTTTGAAGTCAGAGAATAGTGGCAGGAAGTCTACGACCACCCACTATTTGAAAGAGCACATTGAGCGCTCTATAAACGAAATTCAGCCACATTTATGCAGCACTTTCATTGAAAATTTCAATAAAAGAGGCCATTTACCCGACACGCTATTTTATATATAACCCTATACTGTATAACCCTATACTGTGGGACACCTTTTGTATTCGTTGTTGACGTCAGTGAAATGGACAGTGAGTGATCAACGGTAAGCATGGAAAATCGTCCAATGGTTAAGTCTCCATTTGTTTAAGAAGCATTAGGCACAGAACTTTACTGCGATAAAAAAATAGTCTAGTGGTCAGAGTCGATATTTGCTGCTCTGGAAAACTCCACATTCAGAATGTCAGACGTGATCAATTTCGTTGGCAATGCGACATTTGCAGATAATTAGATTGTTACTCGTACATAGTTTTGGAAATCTATTAACGGCAAAGGAATTTAAAATGAAATAAAATACGAAAGGATCATGTAATGGCCATGACATTGTTTTTATTGGGAAAATGTCCATTTTAAGCCATTAGTACTTAGGGTACTTTTCAAATGTTCTGACTAGTTTGTTTAAATAAAACACAAAGAAATCAACTTATTATTGCATGCCATTTAATGTTTGAAAATATTTTCGTACATATGTCCACAACGGCTGCCTCGAACAAAGCGCATTCTAGAGGTGAAATTACCCTTCAATAAATACAAGCTTCCACAGCCGCTGTATTTTCTTCCGAGCGCACTGTTTTCATTGTTGTTGGTACCTGAGTATCCAAATCCACATTTTTCGATAATTCGATAAATACGACGTTTAAATGGCCGATAATATCTACCGTCAATTCCACGAAGTGTTCTATAAGTTTCGTGACCAAAGCTCCGATTTTGGACATAAATTTCAATGATTTGAAATCACTGTTGTGCCCTCAATCTTTCCATGATGGAATGGCAAACGGTACAGAAAATAAATGAAGCTTGGCAACATAATTTACATTTAACTTTATAGCAAGGTCTGACACTGCAAAAAGGAACACCCATGGAATGATATGATTGCGGGCATGTTGGTGCAGCAGCTTGCTTGACTAAAGCGCAGCTGGGGCCGCTGGTCGGTTATAATGCGGTGATTGTTGACTTCCAGGTTATCTAGCGTCTCTGATTTATCGGTGGCGTAGACTAGCGACTTCACATGTTATCACAGACAATAACCCGAACAGATCCATTACGCTAAATTATGTATGCGTTCATTGAATGATTGCTTCAATAAATTGATCTTGTCATGCGTTGCTTGGCATGTTGCGCCATCTGGTTGAAACCAAAACGAAAAAGTAACTTATAATTAAAATATAGCCCTTTCCACTGACTACAACTGGCCGCCATCATTTTAGAAGAAATATGGAGCAAGAATTCCACTAGCCCATAAAGAACATTTAACAGCTTGAGAATTTTCTTTACGCCTATTGTGACAAATTTGATTTTTGACGTACCCATTTAATCAAAAATCAGCCTCTTCCCTTAACAAAATTTTGTGGTGAAAAAGGAGAAAAAAAATCGTATATTTGCTCATTCACCGAACACCGAAAAAACCAGCCGCTAAAAAAGACACCAATTAATTTACAAAGCGTCCAATATAATTGGCAAAGGTAATCGTATGTTTATTACATTACATATATAAAAGCTGATGGATTTTCTGACAGGAACGTTGGTCTAGCAACATATCTGGTGCTTTCAGTGTCGTGCTATAATTAAACATACATACATGTGATATTTAATTTGCATGTGCTGTTAAAATTCATACCCGCCGAAGGAATTACCACATTATTTCACGATGTGTCTTGAAAATGGTCTTCTTAACAGAGGTACAATAATTTTAGGGCAGATCAAAATTAGGCATTTATTCATTACTGTAATGAAATGAACCAACGCTATATACACCAATTAGCTCACTTAGACCACAGATTAGCTATAAAACATTTCATTTTCTTATATCAATAGTTTAATATAATTATGTTCTATACTAACCTTTCTTTAATCCCAAGTGATTATTATTCAGTCCAAACAAACTGACTGTTGTAATCAAAGACGTTGAGTTTACTATTGTACATGTCTGGCGACATTGACTTCAAATGTACTCGTAAATCAAAATGTTTTATTCGGCATGTATTTACAAAAAGTGAGATTTTCAATAGCACCCGAATGCACAGAATAATCTATAGGGTATATTGTATTTTATTATCGGAATTTTTTTAAGCCAAAAATAGATATAAAACTGGACCGAGAAGACTGTAAAGCATTAAATTAGGACATACCATATGTATATAAGAAGATATGTGTTTAAAAACAAATTGAGATAGTACTTTTGAGACTAAGCAACTTATACAAATTTAAAATTATACAAATTTAATAAAAATTAATTAGAAAAATAATGGAAAATTCGTACCTTGTAGAAAGCCATATTTTCTTACCTTTCATCAAAATTTTCAAGGACTTGCTCACAAATTACAACATTTAGCTCATTAATTACGTTCCGAATGTTGTTTTTAGCTGCGCGATCGTTGCTGGCTTATTCACATAGACTTTACTATTCAAAAAACTCCAAAGTAAGTAATCTAATCGTGTTTACCTACGAGTATGTACTATACATTGGTCTTACATGTTTGCAAATAATACTGACTAGAAAATAGAGAGCTCTGCAGAGCGTACCATAAGCGAATTGTTCGGCTTAGGAACGAATCACGATATTTTAGAATACGTCCGAAAGTGGACTTGAGGGTGTACTAACGAGCAATCACAGCGAGACCGGTATTACGGTTAAAACTTTGAGGTGGCAGAATGGTACTGGCGATTTTTATGGAGCACTGGTGTTGGAAATAGTGATGGAACAGAGTGAGACACGCTACATCACGATGGTGTTCGAGGATGTCTATTGTCTGAGTGATATTAGTATGACCTAATCCTATTTGAATCCTATCTACCAGGTGCAGCAATATTTTAGGTGAACCTGACCAGGCATTGTACTCCAATTGTGGGCGGATAAATGACTTATGTATATATATGGTATGTGGAGAAAAGTATTTTTTACATCGTTTGAGGAAACTTAGACATTTCGCAGCATTTTAGTGATAATGGCTGGGTGTTTAAATTTCGCTTTGTCGAAATTTGTAAGTATTGAATTCCAATTGTCCCCAATTGGTTATGCTGTTAATACCGGAATTTAATGAGCTTAAAATTTGCTGCCGTTCCCTTTCTATAGCCAAAGAGCAGAGACGCGAGTGCGGGAAAGTAGAAAATACTGTCACCAGCAAAGGTATATGGTATATTGGATTAGAAGTACCAGACAAGAGATCATTAATGAAAATTGAAAAGAGCGTCGGAGATAGGGGAGCTCAGGGACACATCAGCATTTACTTTGTGAATTTCAGACTTGAAACCATCCAAGACAACTTGAGTTGAACGTTCAGACAGGTAATTTCTAATTCATTAAAGAAGAGAGTCATCATTCCCAAAAGCACGTATTTTCGACAAAAGAGGATAATGATAAATTCTGACAAATGCCTTAGAAATATCAAGGGCAACTACCTTGCTTTCGCCAGATTGATGTACGCTTTAGTCCGAAAACCGTACTGCAGGTCATTGAGCAATTTTCGTTTTTCGATGTATTTCATGAGCTAATGGTTCATCAGCGTTTCCATGACCTTGTAAAGAAGCGACGTAAGTACAAAGGACCTATAGGAAGAGAGAGGAGAAAATTCGCATTTTTAGGCATTTTGATTGTTTTCTTTTACCTTGCAATATTGATTTTTTGTGAAAATAACTTAATGTACTTATCTTATTTTAAAAAAAGATCTAAAGACATCAAAATGACTGCAATGACTTAAAAATGACTTCAATGACTTCAAAATGACTTCAATAGTTTTTGATTTCAAAATGACTTCACTGAAATCACAGATGATTGCATTCATTGGAATGCAATCATTGAATTCACTAAAATGAATTATCAATCAATGACTTAAAAATGAATGGTGATTTCATGTTTTGAAGTTAAAGTATGTTATTGAATTCATATGATTGAAGTCATAGAAGTTTTCTCTGTGACTTCAATGACTGCAATCAAAAATGATTGCATTCTTTTACAACTTAAAGAGTATGATTGATTGTTATTATTATTATCGTTTTTTATAACATATTCGTAATTCAAATTACATGGTAAGTTACAAAATTATAAAGCCTAGCTGCGGAGACCATTAGCTCTGTCTTATAATGACATATACATTAGATACAGTATTCTACAATATTAAGCTGAGTTATGTAATAATATTTGCGAGTGATAGAAATTTATTTATTTTGACTATGTTTGAATAACTTGTATATTTTAATGCATCATAAATTGAGATATCTTTAAACAGTTATACATGTAGTTATAAATGCTTGTGCCGTAAATATTGATGAAAAATCAGATAGGGTTCCTACACTTAGGCTGGAGCCATCTTCAAGCGTGACTGCGTACGAGGTCTTTTCATGGGTTTTTGAATCTTCGGTAAAAATAAGTTTCCACCCATCTGATTTATGCGCTGTGGAGACACTAGAGAAGAATGCTCAATATGTTGCACTGCTCGTGTTTGTTTTTTTGTTATCAGCCAGAGTCATAACGATAGATTCTGATTTTATAAACCAAGGAGGGTGCGGAAGTGTTACGGAATGAGTTCATTTACTTGGCTGTTCCATTTTTTTAGCTTTTTTAAGTATAATACTTATTGCAGATGGGATTCGCTTTTCTGTTTTATGACCTATCCATTGATGGATCTCTTTATCAATTACTAAATTTTTAGAAAAAAAACTAGCTTGGCAACAAGGTTAGCGATAATTTGTTCTTTGCGTTCCTTAATGGTTGGGAGTCCTGCTTCTGCTAAAATGTTTTTAACCGGATTTGTAGGGAAGGCGTTAATGCTTCTTTTAACTGCCTGGTGGTAGATTGGTTTGATGATTTTTAAAATGGATTTTGGGCAGTTTCCGTATACATAAATCCCATAGCCAATCTTACTTAGTACTAACATTCTGGTTATAGATGTTAAGGTATTAATATGCGCACTACCTTTTTTGCTACTTTAGTGTTTATTTATATTGGTTCTCGCAGCTAGAGGTTTCCTAATATCTAAACAATGTTGTTTCCAATTATATCTATTATTAAATAATAATCCAAGGATTCTTAAATTGCTAACATTTTTGATGGAGATGTTATTAATATTTAAAACTAGTTGTGAACAATTACGTTTACGACAAAAATGAAATGCTCTTCATTTTCTAATGGAAACTTAGCAGCAGAAGCAACTGACCACTTCAGAATGTCATTCAATGCACTAGTTAATATAGCTTTGCATTTATTTAGGTCACTGATTTTGCAGAGAATATGAATATCATCAGCATAAAACCAGTAATATAAAAGTATATATTTTTTTTAATATTTGGTTTATGTCATCAAACGCTGTTATAAACCGGAATACTGACAAAGGTGATCCTTGGGGGATTCCATTGTCTAACTGAAATGCACCAGAATAGCAGTTGTTAATTTTTGCATAGAACCTCCTTTTAATTAGGAATGATTTAACGTAACTATTTGTGGATTTTGGGTCCAACACCCCATTCCCTGAATTTGTTTAAGATGGTATGAATTCCAACCCTCAAATGTTTTTTTTTCAAAATCTCGAGAAAACACTGAGACATGGTTTTTTGCAGACAGTGCTTTAGAAATATAGTATTCGAAATGGAGGTTAGCATCGATACATCTTCTGTTAGCTTTAAAAGTAACTTGATTAGGTGAAACAAGTTTTTTAATTTCAACAAACCAGAGTAAGCGTTTTGCGATAATTTTTTCGATGGCTTTGGACATGCAAAGTATCAAAGAGATTGGGCGGTATCCCTCAATTAAAGTTTTATCTTTTTATGGTTTCGGAAAGGGAAATAAAGAGGCAGTATTCCAGTTTCAGTCATTCCTGGCTCATTTGAACACTTTTCGGTTTTCCTCTGTCGGGTTATTCT
Source organism: Volucella zonaria (assembly GCA_963966105.1). Taxonomy (NCBI): domain Eukaryota; kingdom Metazoa; phylum Arthropoda; class Insecta; order Diptera; family Syrphidae; genus Volucella; species Volucella zonaria. The sequence goes on along the minus strand of OZ014533.1, from coordinate 30,161,628 downwards.
TGAAAGACAGAAAATACATTTCTCTAACCTTGATAGCCTCTTTGCAGCTCGAGTCGTAAGATGCCTTTTTTGATACTTTTCATCCGATGAGCGATAAAGGATTTCATTCCAAAGAGAATAGCGTTTGTGATCATATCAGCACCGGAATAAACATCGTTATTGAGGAAACATAACGATCAATCACATGATCTAGATGGCCAGCTTATATCACCATTACATGAAATTAATTGATCTGGAAACTTAGACCGGAATAGCACATGTTGTGTGACCCGTAACTCCATTCTGTTGAAAATAAAAGGTTTCCGTGTCTATTTCTTCAATTTTAGGACACAAAAAACCTTCAATCATTTGCCTATAACGCTCTCCATTGACAGGATTTTCTTCTCCCCAGATGGGAGAATTTTTTTGCTGACGAATCCATCCAAAGTGAAATGAGCTTCATAATTAAAGATGATTTTGCATGAAAAATCATCACCATGTTCTAACAAACAATTGACGAAAGTTCTGCGTTGGTTATGATCTGTTGGCTTCAGTTCTTGCGTTAATCAGATTTTGCAAGGATGCAAATGCAAAGCCTTATTTAAAATGCGCCAGTCGATGGATGAATGCCTAATGCCTGAGAAAGTAGTGATATCGATGTTGAAAATTCTTCAGCGACGCTTTTTGCTACAGCAGCTATGATCTCAGTAGAGCGTTCAGTTTCCTAAACTAGAAAACAAAAAAATCACAGATTTTATTATATGTATTTTTTATTGCATTGTTCTAACATGTAGCTATCCGTGGTTAAAATTGTATATGTGTCTACTTCACAAATGTCAAAGTCGACATAAAAAAATACCATTCAGAAATTATTTACTACTGACATCTAGGCGCGACTTTTGAAAGACCCTTTATACAAATGCATAAGTACTCGTATCTCTATTGTAGTTAGTTATTCAAAGACTGAATTACGAAATTTGAGATTTATATGCATTTGTATTTAATAAAAAGATAAAATATTTAACAAATTTTCTTTACAAACCACTTTTGATGCGCTTGTTTCTGGAGCTAAAATATAAAGACTTCTATATACTACGTTTGTCAAAAATCGTCAGAAAAGTGGACTGTGGTTATTCATACAGATACCGGTTATACAGATCTGTTGCCTATACAATTACATTATTAATATTACACTACACTAGACACATAGTAATTCCTTTGAAGTGAACCGTTTCATCGTAAAGTAGCAGTTTGGCATATACTACTGCGATTGTATCTCTTCAGCAAAGACAAAACTGCAACATTAAATAAAGAAAATTTCTCATTTAACTTTAAACAATGCAGGATTTTAATATATTATAAATCCGCTTTTGCTCTTAAGTGAACTTTTGTATGTCAACCACTGAATTTGTAGTTCATTTAGGCGACGTACTGACAATTTACGTTGTATTATATAGGCAGTTGTTGAGAGTCAGAGAGTCGGAGCTATTTATAATGCACATGTCGGTTAAAGGCTCGTAGGACGTCTTAAGTTGAGAGAACTTTTCAAAGAAATCTGTGGAGTAAGAAGATGCAAGAAGATAAGGAAAAAGAGGAAGTTGAGCTTAAAATGCAAGAAACATCAGAACAATATTAGACTTAGGAAACATTATGAAACTTTTTCTATGTTAAGTCGTTAAAAAAAGAAATCAAAGACACTCGTAACAGCTTCTACAGCGATAGGTTTGCTAATGCTGAAGGTAATGTACGCGAAGAGTGGCGAGTAATTGATAGCATTTTAGGAAAGGATAGAAACTGGTAAAATTGATACTATTGAAGTCCGATTTAGGAAGAATTTCAAATAAATTTAACGATTATTTTACTGAAATCTCTGAAAAGTTGAAACCAGCTGTCGAACAAAGCATAAATTGCAATTGTTTATCATCTTCAGGCGTTTTTGTGGATGATATTCAATCAAACAGTTTCGTGTTTAATGCGATTGCACCCAGAGAAGTTTACAATGCTATTTCGTCCCTTAAAAATAAAACTTTTTGCACAAGTGATGGTGGTTTAAGCATTTTATTAAAAAAATATTGCCTGGTACGTATTGTCTTTCTTATTTATTCAATTGGCTTAAATCTTATTTAAGAAATAGAACTCAAAAGGTTTTTGGTGGGATCCCAAGCGAACCAAGACAATTAAAAACCGGTGTTCCTCAGGGATTTGTACTTGGCCGTCTATTTTTCTTAATATACATTAATTCTATTTTTAAACGCAAATTAAATGGTAATTCAACTGCTTTTGTGGACGATATAGTTCTTACATACCGATCTGAAACTGTTTTCGAAGGCATTGCGATGATTAATGAAGACCTTGAAATCTTACGGTTGTGGTTTACTTACCACAAATTGATTGTCAACGAGAAAACTAAACTGATGTGTTTTAAAGTATCTGGAAATGTCTTAAATGAATATAATTTATGGTTTCACGTTCATGATTGTGTACAGTTTCCATTACCTTTACATAAGTGTGGAAAGAGTAATTTTATAACAAATGTGCGTTGCACTGAAAACTGCTTCAAAATCGAAACGGTTCAAACATTTAAGTATCTAGGTGTAGTGACTGATTTCAATTTCAATTGGAGAAGTCATATTCAAATGATTAAAACTTATTTGTTGTTGGTCATACGTAAAATGTATTTGATAAAGCCTTTTTGTTCTCAAAAAGTTTTAACAACTAACTATTCTGGTCTTGCTCACTCAAAGTTGCAGTACGGCATAACAAGCTGGGGAGGTTCGTATACTAATACCGTTAGATCCTTATTAATCGCTCAAAAACATTTAATAAAAATTGTTTCGAATAAAAATCGTTTAGCTGAAAGTTGGCCTTTATTCAAAAATTTGCGTATTCTGCGAATTAGGCATTTATATGTTTTTAAAGTTTTCAGAGAGTTCTTCAAACAAAGCTGTTCCCAGTAGGAACATACAAATGTACAATCTGCGTGTAAACAATATGAGCTTAGTTAATGTACCTTTTGAACATAGAACACACTTTACACATTTTTATACATATACGGCTCCACATTTTTTTAATAAATTGCCCTTATTTATAAGAGATACACTTCGTTTTTCATGTTTCATCAAAAAGGTTAAAGACTGGTTGTTCACGTTAAGCTATGAATGTATTGAATCCTTTGTTTAAATTACTATTTTTTCTCATCAACAGCACAATTACATAATATATTAATGATGAATTGTTATGTTTATGATCGAATATCACAAAAAATTTTTTTTTCGTTTTTTACTTTTGTTTTATTCAATCTAAAAAAATATGAATTGAATAAATTAATACTGATTGTCACTCCACATCAAATATCAACTGAAATGTAAATCTAGATGTGTCTTTTACCACTAACCTTTAAATTAAGGAATGATAACTAATATTCCATTTATAATATTAGTTAAGTATTATTTAAGTTTATGATAATGAATAAATAAAATACAATACAATACAATACAAGATACTGCAGATATTGACATATCGAGTAAGTTACCTTATCAATTGTATACAGAAAAATAAACGAATTTGAGACCGGTGCAATATGAAATCTCAAGTAATATCGCTGGATTTGCACTCTTTCTTATAATGATGGATCTCAATGCGTTGTCGTTAAAAACCCCGAAAGAGCTTTTCTGTGAGCAACTGCATTCATAAAATATTCTTTTTTCTTCCCATACCTGTAGTATAATGCTAATTCCTCATAGGAGTATGTCAAAATTTTGTCGAACTACGAAAAGCCTTTTTGATATAAATTCCAACAGTATTTTTTGCTGTGGGTTTTCAAAATATACCCTGGGTAATGGAATCAATGTATTGTAGTCCCGAGGCCATTTTTCAAATGATGTTTCAGATTCATGTGTCGTGTGCTAAAAAGGCGAAAGTTTGTCAACTCATTTCTGATATATGTTCATACATGTTAATAGCGAACAGCGCACTGTAAAACAAATATAGCTTGGTCACTTTTTTCACTTTATTCACGTACTTACAATACAACGGTATTTAATTGACTAGACGGTAGTACCTTACATTAAAATGAGTTCGTAATGTCCTAAAAGTGCTGGTGATTGTGGAATAACCCAAAGATAAATGTTTACTTTAGCGGTTGGGCTGGCTACGTTTAATGATTTAGTGACGATTTAATGGGTCTTCGACATGGCTGGCTTTGATAAACCTCTTCGGAAGCCTATTGAACCATCGGCCTTTCTTCACTTGGAATGAACTGATATTTAATAAGCCCAGTTAGAGCTGATCACGTCACTCTTGACCATTTGATGAAGTAGGATTTTCTGTTGAGCCTCATAATTCAAAAGTTTTTCTCTAAACGACAAAGGGATGTATACATGCCTTATTTTCAGCAATCTACGATACATATGGCATATACGAGGGCGGGTCAATAAGTCCGTGACTTTTGGATTAAAACAGATTTTTTTGATAAAAAAATAATTTTATTTTTCAACGTAGTGTCCCTTGAGCTCTATACACTTTGTCCAACGCTTCTCCAATTTTTTTATCCCTTCCAAAAAAAATGATTTGTCGAGGTCCTCAAAATGACGAGATGACTTCATCATTGGAGTCAAATCTTTTTCCACCAAGCCATTTCTTCAGGTTTGGGAACAAGAAGTAGTCGCTCGGAGCCAAATCTGGAGAATAGGGTGGATGAGGGAGCAATTCATAGCCCAATTCATGGATTTTTGCCATGGCAACTGCACATGTGTGCACCCTTGCATTGTCTTGGTGGAAAAGAACTTTTTTCTTGGCCAAATGAGGTCGTTTTTTTTTCAAATCGTCATTGAATCGGTCCAATAAGTTGGCATAATATTCCCCATTGATTGTTCTTTCCTTTTGAAGGTAGTCAATGTGGATTATCCCGCGTGCATCCCAAAAAACAGTCGCCATAACTTTATTGGCTGACAAACCCACCTTGGCCTTCTTTGGCGCCGATTCACCCTTAGAAACCCACTGTTTTGACTGTTGTTTGTTCTCTGGTGTGTTGTGATGGATCCATGTTTCGTCCACGGTTACAAAACGGCGCAAAAACTCCTCCATATTGCGATTAAACAACGCCAAACCTTCCTGTGAAGTTGTTACACGATTGCGTTTGTGGTCGACTGTGAGCAAACGCGGCACCCATCTTGCGGAAAGCTTTCTCATGAGCAAGTGATCATTCAAAATTGAAACCACTGAGCCATGCGAGATCCCTACGGCTTCCACAATCTCTCGCACTTTCAATCTTCGGTCGGCCAACACCATATCGTGAATTTTTTCGATTGTTTCGGGTGTAGAGACCTCAACTGGGCGTCCAGGACGTTCGGCATCTTCAGTGCTTGTACGGCCACAACGAAATTCAGTAAACCACTTTTTTACCATTGAAATCGATGGTGCAGAGTCCCCATAGTATTTATCAAGCTTAGCCTTGGTCTCGGTAATGGTTTTTTTTCGCAAGAAATAATGCTTAATAAGCACACGAAATTCACTTTTTTCCATTTTCTCCTCAAATTAGTGAGTAGTCTGATAAAAATAGCTGTCAAACACAAACTAACTGACGCAGCAAGTTTAAATTTTGACAAATGCCTGTTGACAGGAGCAGTGTTGCTGTTTCAGTAAAGAGGTCAGAAATTCAAAAATGCACGGAATTATTGACCCGCCCTCGTATCTACATGTATGAGTAGTTGCAATCGAATAAGACTTTGACTTTCATCGGATTTGACTTTTCGCCCATATTTTTACACATGGCAAGACAGAATGAAAAGCTATGTTTATTTGAAATTTTCGTAATATACGTATGTATGTGCGCTTAACTTTGTGGTCGAGTTTTTCATTAAAATACCTCCAGTTGTTCCCCACACATTTTATAATATCATATGAATATATACACTGGCGATCACTAGGATATAATAAATATATGTATGTGTGTATGTATAATTAAATTCTGTTTTGGGTGCCCGTAAATTCAGCCAAGATTTGAATTCTGTTTCATTTGTGCGGTAAAGTGTTGTCAACGAAAAAAAAAGACAGCTAACAGCTAAGTTGTTAAACATGGAGCACTACAAGAATAACTGAAGGTTTGGCTGCTATGTTCGCAATTTTAATCTTCAGCGGTGATGCTTATTTTCATCTTGATGGCCTTGTTAATCGTCAAAATTGTCAAATTTTGTTAAAAAATTCATGAGTTATTATTGAAAAACAAAGGCACCCACAACGTGTCACTGTTCGGTGCCGATTTTGCACTGGAGGCATCATCGGACAATTGTTATTTTAAAATGCTGTTGGTCAGGTAATAACCGTTAATGGTGGTCACTATCGCAACATGGCAATCCGTTTTTTATGGCTAAATTGCAAGATGGATGTGAACGATATGTGATTTCAACAAGAAACAATGCAATTACTGCGTGAATCATTCGGTCGTGTCGTGTAATTTTTCGTTTTAGTGATCAGAATTGGCCGCCCAGAACATGCTATCTAAGGTCATTGGACTTTTTTCTTTGGGGTTTGTTAAGTCAAATCCAAACTGAGCGGTGATAAATCAAAATTCAGTCACATTTATGCAAAACTGCAATAGAAAATTTCGACAAAAGAGTGCGCATATGGCAGAAAAGCCATGGAGGCCATTTACCCGTGCTACGAGTATTCCATACATAACCCTTTACTGTATACTTTATGAATCTATAGAAAATATACGCTTATTAATTAAGAACCTGTGTTTTCTGAATTTTGCGACCTCTTTATACGCGAAAACGGACCACAGAACCAGATGATATCCGTAGCTACATACTTTGACTGAGAAATTCTGTCGTGGCAGAAAAGCCGAGAAAAGTATCCAACAAATAATTAAATGTATGTTTGTCCTACAATTATGGCGACTTTAATTTTATTGATGTATTCTCTTAAATATAAAAGTAACGAGTTCGCTATCCATTTACAAGACAACCAATTTATTTATTTATTATTGCTCCACTATCGCATATAGGTTTTGGTGTGAAACTGACTGTCCCAATCAATCAACAGATGTACGGCACTGGCACGTAGACGTGTAACATTTCTCAACGAATATATTCTTCATGGAGACAATCTAAAGGAAGAATAGGGCTGAATAGACCAATCTGGTCACAGTGCAGAAAGCCTTTTGCCTTTAAAAGAGTAGGGTATTTTACAATAATGTTAAGGAAATAAAGTTGATTCTATATGTTTTTTGCTTTGTTGGAAAAAAAAAGTTTTCAACCTGTGGACCATTGGCATGTTTAAATTATATATACATGTCACAAGCAACAACCGCGCCACAACCACATTTTCCCATTGGCAAGCCGGAAGCATTATTTCCAATCACTTGCTTATTTACTATGGCTGCCCGTTACAGCTGTTCCCCAGTGCGCGGGTATGATTTTCATATTCGAGGAAAATTTTTCAGGTAAATGTTCTCTTATTGTTTGAAGCAACTTGCGGGAGAATGATACCGAATAGCTCTGAGAAATTTCATTTTCCGAATCGGTGAGATGAAAATATCGCGAACGAAATTCAAATTTTCCTCTAAAGTGTTGAACGCGATTGCATGCCAGAATCTGTGTATCTACGAGTATATGATATTTTCTGAGTGAAGACTTGAGTAAGTATAGTCGAGCACTTGTGTTGAGTAAATGAAAAAAAATCAAATTTTTCTATAATAAAAGAATGTTTACCAAGGTACAGACAGAATAGAACCTACATACGCATATATATATGTGTGCATATGAATACTTACAATGGAATTCAAAAGCTTATATTGCGCTATAGAAGGTACATGGAGCGTCATGATAAAGGATTTGTGTGCAAATGAGTAAAAACATTTTGGGGAAATCTGATGAAGGCTGATAAAAACATTTTTCTTTTCCGGCAAGTCATGGTGAAAATTTTTTTCGGTAATGGTTCAAACGTTTTTTTTTTTTATGTTTTTTTTTATGTAGAGAAAAGGTGTCTTTAAGTGTTATTATATGGAAGATATGTATATTTTTTCGAAGTGAAAACAGAAAGAATTGTTATGGGAACCATTTAAATGTTAAAATCTACCTTGCGTGCATATGAGTAATTGTGTATATTTCATCACCTAATCATTCAACTATTCAGTTATGATAATATCTCCCAGCAAAAATCTTCATTTTTATGTTTATATACATATATTGTAATATATGTGCACATATACAAAACCCATAAATCTTTCAAAAATATATGCCCAAGGCTTAGTCCATAATTCTTGTAGGAGTGTTTCAGGAAAAAATTAAAATATGTATTGTAGATAAACAGGCAAATATATGTATGTATAGGTTGGCGCAAAAGTCACTTGCTGGCGAAATGATAATAGCTTTAATAGATTTTATTATTTTTAATAATTTCCTTTGGATTAACGAGATATAGTCAATGGAGAATTTTTTTTAGGTATTTGTGAACGATTTTATCCTTTAAATGAATACCAGCTTCAGCCTTCCAAAGGCTGAGATTTTCTGAAGAATTTTCAATAATACTTCGTAAAATAAATATTGGGACACATCGCTCATATTTATCCCTGTGTGTAGCTGTGAAATAGTACCTAACAAGTTTATTTATGTACAAATCCCGATCCTTTTGAAATTATTCGGATGTGAAAAATGTCCTTTTTGGTGTCAATAGCATACCATGGCGTGCTCAGTAGATCCATCTTTTTAACGACACATCTCTGTATTTTCAACAGTCGCTCGACTTAAAAACTGTTCAATTACAGGCAGCATACAAGACAGAGCACTTAAGTTAGTGCAATTTCACTGATGAATCAATGTTGTATGACGAACAGCGTTGAGGATTTCCAGGCTTTGCTTAAATAGGACTTTGAATTGAAATAGCTACAATCGGTTATTAAAACGTTCTGCAATAACTTGCGGGACAAACCAAGTTGATCTGAGCGGCTTGGTGTCGATGTTTCTAGACTCAAAAATTCCCTTCAGTTCGAACAGTTAGTGGTCTTCTAGTTTCGAGGACGTCAGTTATAGTTACTTTTTGATGAAATCGTACCACCTCTGCCCGAATTATGTTCACAAATCATGGATTTCGCACATAAGCATGACCCTAATAAGTTCTAAAGTCTAAACTAAAGGATTTTGGTTCTCTCTAAAGTGCTGTAGTTGTTTTATAAGGACCTACAAAAATAATAAAGGGTTGATTGTTCTTCCACAGGTCCTTACTGTATAACAATCTTCTTAAATCGGGCTTGAACCGGCAGTTCAATTTTCTTCTCTTCTTTACATTGAGGCCATACTTAAAAAAATTAAACAAATTAAAACAGAAAAGCTATGAGTTTACCAAATCAGTTAGTGACTTCTACCCTTCACATATGTATGTATAAAAAACAATGCGTACTTACTATATAGGCATATATAGTATTAGTTCCTTAGCAAACCCGCTGTAAAGAAAATCAAATAAAAAGCAGTCGTTAACAGTTACATCAGTGTTTCACTCCTTAATCTATTGTTACATGGTGCCAGAAGTTAATCGAAGTAAAAATGACTTATAGTGAGAATTCAAAATTAAAAGCGGTTAATAAACCAAATTGCAGTGGATATTGGAAATGTGCGGGATCTTGATGTTAAATCAACCAATATGTAACACTTCAAAATATTTTTAGCCGCGAGTGACTTGTTGGGAGCGATGAATATTCGGAAAAATTCGCTCTTACTCCACCATTTAGAAGCAGACTGTTTGGAGATTTTTTGATTCTTTTGACGTGACTAAAGAAACTATAAAACATAAAAATTTATTAAAAAAAATTTGATGCACATTACTCGTATGTGCCTAAATTAAACGTTATAATGGAACGGTTGAAGTTTTTCCCTCGTCATCAAAGTCAGTCGGAGACTATGGACGAATTCATAGTGGCGCTTAAGCAAATCGTGTGAGTTTAAAATATTAAAAGTTCGAGAAAAATTTTCAGGAAATCGTTGAATAATAGAATTAATAACATGGAAACCGCATCGTATATCTCAGAGGAAGACGATATAGAACAAAATTTATTTACTGGAAATAGTATAAAGTCATTACAAGTTAAAACATGGAATGGTTACATTAAAAAAAATAGCAGCGCAGGTGGATACAGGGGCAGAGGGCACCATCACGCCTTTTAAGAAATTTAAAATGTTAAAATTAAATGAACACTTAATAAGAACATCAAATGCAAATTCATTAACATTTTCTGTTGAAAAGCTTAATGTAAATGGTAAGTGTTAACTGGATTTTGTCTTTGAAAATAAAAACATAATATTGGATTTTTATATTATTGATCTGAATTGCAAACAGTAATCGGACCAGATACTTCATTATATTGTAACTTAATTAGATTTGTATTTAAAACATAAATTTGATTCGAAATAAAAGCAATATTGTATAAACTAGCTTATACAAAACCTGCGGGATCGTTCGCGTTAGTATAAAAGTATTTAATTAATAAAAGATCTCTTTCGGTTGACCAACGAGGAGGCAAATGTTACATAGGCTTTACCATATTACATAGTCTTTTAATAAATAAGAAATTTAGTGGGTGGCTGTGGCACAAGTGTTAGTGTATTGGACGGTCCGGCGTACACTATCGATTGGACCCCGAAAGACAAACATTTTTGCAGGCAACTAAAATCGTGTGAACTGTTTAGTTTTAGTTTGTAGAGTTCTCATATTCTCTTGAAAGTTAACTTCTTAAAAAAAAAACAAGAAAATAAATAAAAAAAGTAAATAATAAAAATTAATATCATGTTTTACAAAGGTAATGCCTGTAGCATTCCACCCCGTAACACCGGTCTCGGGGTGTGATGAATGCTCATCAGTATACCCTCAAGCCCACTTTCGAACGTACTCTGAAATATCAGCATTCGTTCCTAAGCCGTACAACTCGCTTATGGATTGCCCTGCCGAGCTCTTTATTTCCTAGTCACTATAACTCGCAAACATTTAAAACCAACGCACATCGGTATCTGTATTTTTTCCCTCAATAACTTCCCCTCACCCGCGCTATGTGCAAACATCTTAAAGATAGACAAAATCTCTTGTGCGCGCGCCAATTATAAAAAACAAAAAAAAAACTAACAGCCAGGTTACATTGTTCAGTGAACAGAGATGCTGGGAGTGAAGTGAATTCACCTTTAATTAAATTTAAATTCGCTGTAAAATAAAAATTTTAAGGTATCACCTATTTCTGTATATTACGCCAATCGATTAATATTAGTAGATTCATCATTTTATTATCTAGCGAAGATCATGGAAACCGATGATACGTCAGTGAGCAGTGAGAGAAGAACAGTAGGAAAACTTGTTTACGTATGTTCTGTTGTTTTTTATCGATTCAGTAATTTAATTGTGATGATGATGATGTGTTGACAAACGGACAAAAATTCTAAAAAAAGTTGGCTTGTGTGCAAACAAATCCATACGACATAACACGAGTATTTTTGTTTTTTAAATCTTCAATGTACCGACACGACTTCATTACAATTTTATATAAAATATCGAAAGGTTTTTAATTTATTAGGGTGATGAAGAGATTTCAATTAGCTCTAAATAAAAATGTTGTATCAGTAGTAGCGCCACCTCGAAAAATTCGATTTCATTTCATTTCATTTGACTGAAAACGACGTGGTTTTTTTGGTCTCGGCTCATTTGATGAACGCCATTCACTTGCCTGATGTCTGGATCGCATGTCGTACTCATAAACCCACGTCTCGTCTCCAGTAATGATCCTTTTGATGAATGTGGGATCGGATTCAGCCTCGCAAATCATCTCTTTTGCGACGTCAACACGGTCTCTTTGTTGCATGAAATTGAGGTCTTTTGGCACCAACTTTGCTGATACACGACGGAAACCCAAATCATTGACCAAAATGTGTTGGAGGGATCCATAGGCAATGTTCAAGTCCTCCGCTATCTCTCTGATGGTTAATTTGCCGTTATTGACCAACATTTCTTTTACTTCATCAATGTTTTCGTCGGTTTTCGATGTCGATGGTCTGCCACTGCGTTCATCATCTTCGATTGACACACGACCACTTTTGAACCGCTCATTCCACTGGTAAACGACCGTTTTCTTTAGAGAATCGTTGCCGAAACATTTTTCCAACATTTCCAATGTTAGCGCACCATTAATTTCGTTTTTTTTCGCAAAGTTTAATACAAGTTCGTTGTAGCAAATTTAAATCCATTTCTAAAATGTAAAAAATCGTCAACACACAAAATTAGACGTACTCTTGGCTACGTAACTTTTGCAAATATCAAGCTGTGACGCTAAGATTTAGAGGGAATGTCAACAAGAGATTTACCAATTTAAGAAAAAAAACGGAACTCAAATCGGAATAATGGGAGCGCCACACGGTGGTGTCCCCCGGGAACTTGATCAAGGTGGTATGAAGGCCATATGGGCACAGAAAAAAATCATAAGCTTAGCAAAATCATTGGTCTATTGAACCAGCCTAATTTCTGAAATCAAAGACTTGGTGGATAATTGTGAAATTTGTTGAAAGCGTAGATCGGCCAAGGCTGAATCCTATAATGAGATAAAAGAACAACTGTAGTAGTTAAAATGAGAAAGTAACACACAAACCTAGGGTCGCCTATTGGCCCATTGTGATACTAGCACCCTAATCTGCAGGCAAAATTGATGCGCTATTAAAGCTGCTAACTGGCTACAGGTTCACTGTCTCGTCTGCAGATACACTAACACATCTAAGCCTAACTAGTTTATCTCACGTATGTAAATCCTAGGTAATGTAAGCGGATTATATTGCACTGTGTTATCAGCCATAGAATTGTCGCCTTTTGAAATATGTGCCAATCTATTGCCACTTTATTCGATGGATGTTTGTGCCTATTAGTGTCTGCCCTGTCCTCGGACTTATACACACAGATGACACAATGAGTTTATCTACTTGCTTATCAGAGTCCCGATACGTGAAAAGTCCCTGGGCTAGAACTACTTTAAATAAGTGATTCATTTGATTCTCAATCCATCTGCTAGGATTCAAAGATCCACTTAAGCTAACCTACAATGATTGATAACAAATTCTGTTAATGCTTGTACCAACAAACAAATGTCTCCTTTAGTGTGCAATATAAGGAGAATCATACACGCTTTTGCAAACAAATGTGCAACCAATGTTAGGTAGTCGTGTACTTTTCTATTGAAGTTAATTTTAAAAAAGAAACGAAAATACTAAAGGGTGAGCCAACAGCGAGTGCGGAAGTTTTAATTGCATTAAACTTACATTTATTGTAAAATCAATGTATTGTAGAATATTATTGATTAATAAAGTTCAGTCTATTGCAATTATGAATGGAATACAACATCGTTCATATGACCAACACGGCGTTCGTTGCCAGAGACCTTCCGAAGCTCAAAATTATCGATGAGTTTTTGAAGAATTATTAGGTCAAGAGCCGCAATTTCAACTTGTATGTTGTGTGTGAAATCCTAAATTGACGCTGGGCTATTGGCATAGAACTTACTCTTCAAATAACCACCTAAAGAAATTTAAAGGTGTCAAATCGCATGACCTTGTAGGTTAATGAACTTTTCCTTTAACCGAAATAACGCGATCCTCAAATTTGGTACGCAATAAATAGATGGATTGATGGCTTGTGTGGGCGTAAATTCAGATAGTGGATTAACCCACAATTTAAATGATATGATATCTGATGACATCCTACACCTAAGTTGACATTTTACAAAACCAGCCAGAACTGTCGATGAATATTTACCTATTTCAGCCATTTACTATAATTTTTCATTGTATCCTTTTTTAATTTGTTAAAGATTGATTTTTCTCTTTCTCTCTCACTGGAATTTCAAAAAAAAAATATTGAACTTCTGCATATCTGGCATCATCTCAATCTTTCTTAAATAAAAATGTCACTAACTATTCTGTATGTATTAACTGCATGAAAAATCTTATGTTAAATTTTAAACTATTTTTGTATACATATGAATAAAGAATATTGAAATGAATTGAGTTGAGTTGAACGGACATATACTTTAATGAAGTTTAGTGGAAGCAGCCTCTTCATGGCCATCATATCTTAATTAAAACAAAATGTACCTTCCTACAGATGAGAAGTCGGTACCTTCTCCCTTGATGTGTAAGTTAAAGTTGAACTAGTTTTTTTTCTAATCAGAATATTCAAAATACTCAGGTAGCCACGAGCAAGTAACAAAACACCTTGAAAGCAATGCATGCGAAAGTTATCCTACTGATGTTGCGTCTGGGACAACTGCTTTACGAGCTTTCGTTACAGTATATAGTTCAGAACTAAATTTGTCTTATGTATACTTTTGTAATGAATGGAATAAAACAACAAATTTTTTTTAAATGAAACTAAATGAATTTGTACGACCACATCGAGTCGACCACCAACGTTATCCAGTGCACTCGTAAATTCTCGTGTGCTGCGCAAAGAAAAAAAAATCAACCGCGCAGCGTAAAAAACAACACCACCTCGGGCGTGAGAAATAAAAAAAAAAATAGTACAGTGCAGTGGAGAAAGAAAACAAAATATATCACAAAGTGCGCGTATCCCAGATCATCCGCCCCTGGTCGAAATACTGTTGCTTGCACCCAGTCACTGGTATTTATCATACGGCACAGGTAGTGACTGAGAATATGTACAATAACAACCAACGGATAGCCGGTTAGGAGTGTGAATTTTGTTGGTGCACTGTTTCATATTGTTGTAAGGGAATACTGGTAACACCTACAGCAATTTGATTCGGTTAACCAACATCAAAATTCTTACTTCGCAACTTTGCTTAGCATCGTCGGTGTTTGTGTTTTTTGCGTTTGTTTGTGATGATGATTAGGGAATTCAGGGTGGATGTAGCCAATATAAGCGGGCTAAAAAGTAATCACTTTTCTGCCTACGTCCACGTCTGTAAGTATAGACCAGCAGTTTTGCTAATTGGTGAAAAACAGGTAGATTCCCGACTACAGTTCTCAGATCACCCTATTCTGAAGCTAACTGGCTACAAACTAGTGTCATTATTCTTTTCTTACAGTTTTCTCACATTTACGTGTGTAGCGATGTAGCTTACCAAACTCCACAACAATGTGATCCGTGTTCCAATTCGGAATTCAATTTCATGTGGTTAAGATTCCATCTCCGTAAGCAAATTATTCGTCACTGCTTTATTTACAGAAACTCCAAACTGGACAGAAATTAGACCTTGAACGTGTTTGATGCGCTGTCTGCCTTCATACGAAGAATTGTATCTCTGCATCCTCATATTAAAATCGTTATTAAGGGCGATTTCAATATACACAATTCTGGTTCGCTTTGACATTCTGGACAGACTACACCCGAAGGAACAGCTTCATTAGGAGTTGTAACTGGTAGATAGATTTCCTCCAAAACGTCGTGGATAACGTTGCTGATCACAGACACTATTACTTTTAAATGTGCAACTTGAGCTGGGGCTAGAGAATTGTTTTTTCGGTCCGACAAGATCAACCCGACAGAGGAAAACCGAAAGAAGTTCAAACGAGCCAGGAATGAATGCAACGTCTTTCTTAAACGTGTGAAATTCCAATACGATCCAAAGATACTGCAATTGCACGACGTTCATTTACATGACATTCCAGCTGTCAACTTTTTGAACAAGGCCAATTTGCTTGCTGCATACTCGTACTTTGCGGCCAACTCAACACTTCATGATTGTGCTTTGTCCCCACCTACACTTGAGTGCTGGCCCAGATGGTATATCTCCCCTTCTTCTGAAGCGGTATTCTTCTTCGCTGGCAAAACCACTGCGTAAGCTTTTCATCAATCCTACTCTTTAGGACTTTTTCCGAGCAGATGGAATATAGCATTTGTCCAGCCCGGCGAATTTTCTTCTTTCTCTTCCTATAGACCCATTGCACTTACGTTTCTTCTTTCCGAGTTCATGGAAACGTTGCTAAATGGCCAGCTCATGAAATATCTCGAAACGCGAAATCTTCTCAATGACCGGCAGTATGGTTTTCGTAGCAACAGGCCCACCGGTGATTTGATGGCACGTTTCACCGAAAGGTGGAACCAAAGCATAAATCAATCTGGCAAAAAGCCAGATAGTTTCACTTGTTATTTTTAAGGCATTTGGCAGAGTTTGGCATCGGGCTCTTTTGTCGAAAATGCGTGTATTTGAGATCGACGACACTTTTTTTCAATGGATTAGAAATTACCTTTCGGAATGTTCAATTCAAGTTGTCTTGGATGGTTTCAAGTCTGATATTCACAAAATAAATGCTGGTGCGCCCCAGGGCTCGTTCTGTCTCCGATATTCTTTTTAATTTTCTTTAATGATCTCTTGTCTGCTACTCGTACTTCTAATCCAATATATTCTTTTGCTGATGACAGAACTCTCTGTTATTCATATTCGTTTCCGGACTCACGTCCCCGTTCTTCGGCTGTAGAATTTAAACGGCAGAGGGTGTTAAGCTCATTAAATTCCGATAATAATAGCATAACCAATTGGAGAACTAGCAACAGAGTGGAATTTAACGCTTCCAAAACTCAATGCTGTCTGCTGTTATTAAAGCGAAATTTAAATACCTAGCAATTATCCAGGAAAGGCGCTATTCTCACCGCCTGTGCTCCATTCAAATTACCAGTAGCATTTCGCGCCTTCAAAGCTTCAACCATAACACCCGTCTCGCTATGAGTACTCCTCAGTATACTCTCAAGCCCACTTTCGGACGTACAATTCGCTTATGGAATACCCTGCTGAGCCTTCTATTTCCTGGTCGTTATTACTTGGAAACATTTAAGAACAATGTACCTCGGCACCACTCTTTTCTTCCTCCCTAAATTTCCTTCAACCGCGCTGTGTACAAACATTCTATGGGTACACAAATCCCTTGAGCGCGCCCTAAGTATAAAAAAAAAATTGGTTTCACGGCGGTTATTCGAGTTCCACGGAGTTGACAGTTAGATACTAAACGTAGAGAGATTTAAATCTCTTGAGTTCAGCTTGAGAAAACCCCAACTTAATCGGGTCTGGGGTGGATTTCCACTAATTCCTGTAGTAGTCATTGGTTTTTTAGGTGTCAATGCAGCCCATTAAACTCCATTTTAGCTGTAATATTTTGCACACAAAGCGCAAAGTGTATTAGTGAGTCAACCGTTTCAGATTTTGGTGACCGTTCGCTGCGTATCTTTGAGGCCATGGTATAAATTATTGCCTCTCATCGTCCATAGACCATCTTTAATGTTTCAATTACGTTGGGAACTTAAGAATGATACAGCGACATGGCCCTGACAGCTTCAAGTGCCTTTCCTTTTAAGCATTTTTGCAGACGCAATTGGTTCTCGTCATTAGTTAAACCGCACGGTCTGGTCGGATTCATAGAACTATTTATTTATAAATAGCGGCCAATCCTCTACATGTGCAGAAAAGCACGTAGATCCTTTTGCAGAACTAATTTGGTCGCCAGCTGCAGATTGCTTAAAATACCTTTCTCCTTGGATGTTGAGTTGTCTAAGTTTCTGTTACCGTTGATCCGTCTTGAGTTACAATTGTCTTTTCCTTGTTGTTCACTCAGGTCACTTACTTTTGCGAACGTAGCGGACTGAAATCCAGGACATGTTGTGTGCAGATTTCAATTTTCTCTTTTCGGTTGGTTGATGTTGAGCTCAAAATCGAGTGGTGGAGTAGATGTCTTCTGAAAATTTCCTGTTGCGTTGGGTGATGAGCTTTTAGCGTTCTGTACTCATGCTTGTGGGTGTAATGTATTATAGCTCCCGAAGCAGCTGTTGTTTGCGGTATTACTTCATTTTCACTTCCTTGTGACATCACTTCGATTAATTCGTACTTTTGTTTGAGGTATTCTTCGTCTCTCTTTTGCCTTAGACTCCATCGTTCTCCAATCTTTGAAGCTATATGGCCCATTTGGTAGGTGTAGTGACAGTTTCATAACTTTTGATAATGTTCGTTTTGCGGTATTGGGTTGAGGATCTGTTTTCTGTGACAGAGTTGACTGCATTGCCATTGGAACATTTTCAATTTCTGCACTCGACGAGTAGGTGATCTGTGGTTTTGAGACACAGCGTATACAGGGTATACAGCTCTTCGGTGTTGACATTTTGGACAAAGCCAGTCGCAATTTTCAATATCACTGGTCACGTTGACGTACCTAAAATGATGCCACTCATTGCACCGGTCGCATGAACCATATTTTTGTTATCGAGGAGCTGAAATGATTTGCAGATAAGGCGTTTGTGGTGGTCATTGAGATTCAAATGGTAATGTAATAATGGACATGGATTACCTGTGAAAACGACTGGGCGAGTTGCTCCTTTTCTTTTGAGGTTAAAATGAAATTCCTCTTTTCTTTGTTTTTATGGCGACTTGTACAGCTGAAATGATTGTTCGTCGCAATGCTCCTGCCATGCAGTTAAGGTTTAATTCTTACTTCGTGTTAATTGAGGTATCATACAGTTAAAGTTGAACGGTGGACAGAAGCGTTTATAATTTTGTTGGCGAACAAATAACCTCCTTCACGTTTCAACTCAACATTTATTTTTTCTTGATATAGATAATTATAACCCTAAATTATAATTCAATTGCTAAATGAATAATACATTGGAATATAATTCAATAAACCTGCTCCCAGACCTACGTTTTTTTTTCTTCTTGGGTGTTTGTTCGCCTGCTTCTCGATTGTGTTTGACTTTGATGTTGCGTTTTTTCTGGATTGATAGCTCTCCCTTTCTTTCAGATATGTGTTGCCAGGTCTCGTAACAGACATTAGCTATTTGTTTGTGTTTAAGAAATATGAGAATATTTTTATTAATGATTAACATAACAGCAAAGTAAATAGTTTTAGTTGAATCATATTCAACATATTCAATATAATACGTTGAGCTGTTACGAAGTTTGTTTTCTATTTTTTTATGGTAAAATTAATAAAAATTAAAAAAAAAAATTAGACAAACGACATATTGATATTTTCTTTTGTTAATTTTCTTGGTTCTACTTATATCTTCTAATGCAATGTACCTGCTGTAACTAAAAGTAGCCTCTGTTGTCCCAGGTTACTATTTTCTACATATTTGGCATGATTTTTTTTTGATATTGTTTGATTATTTTGAAATGCACTAATTCATTGATGAGAAGAATAAAATAAATATAAACTGTAAATTGTAGTGTAAAAATATGTGCATATGACTTCTAATCATAACGCAACTTAGACCTGTGAGAATCCGAGTCGCTAGTTTTATAAACATAATACTCGTACGCATATTATAAATTTGGAAATGAATTTTATAAATGAAAATGAAAAGCATCTTGCAGATAATTTAATTTTGAAATATTGAACTCTTTGACTGATTTTAGAAGAAAATGAGGCCAACAAATTCCAGCAAATGCATTGATTTTACCTATTGAAAATAAATAGTTTAAACTGGATTAAATTAATTGTGAAACAAATTGGTGCCTTGAATGCAATGTTGAACATGTAACCAACGATTATATTACAGATTAGGATTAATTTTTTCTTATAATTTGGGTGCGCTCAAGGGATTTAAGTATCCTTAAAATGCTTGCACACAACTTGTCACAACCTAGTTTGTTCTTGTTGTCATTGATTTCATGCTTTGCATACTCGTATGTAATTTAGGTAGGACCAGTGGTAAATGGTGTTTTCTTCAAAATACTAGTGCATTTGGTTAGATTTAAAAATACACTGAAATTTTAAAATATACTTATTTAATATACTAGGTGGTCATAATATTGTATTAACGAACTCGTAAAACCCTCAAATTTACACATTGTTAACTCCCATAGCAGTTGAGTATTTAATAAAGTGTATATCTTGACTGACATACTTGTAATACCTTTATTCGGCACTTGAATTGTGTCACGTAGATTTAATAATGCAAATGCAAAGTCACAAGGTAATATATTTCCATACAAATAAAAGATGAGAGTTCTTATTGGATTTCAAGTGGGTGTCCATGGCTTAAGTGGTAGTGTATTGGCTTCCAAATCAGGTGGTTCGGGGTTCAATACCAGCCGCGCCCAAAAGACATTTTTTCTTTAAATTGACTAAATTCACGTAAGATGTGTTGTTGCCTAGAACACAACAACAAGTCCAATTACACTTATAATTTAGTCTCCCCATTAAATGTTGGATGCCGCCCATGGAGCGAAATTACCACTAAGCCCAAAAGTCTTTCTTTCTCTCTCTGTCCCATTTTCCTAAAAACTTAATACGTGCTCTGGCATTTTATCCGTAGTAATACCCACTTGAGTATTAAGGTCTTTAAAAAAAAAAAGAAAACAAGTAGCATGGTGATTATGACAAGGGCATTCAAAGTCTTATGGTCTATTCTATATGTATGTACCTAGAGTAAGGTGAAATTCTATCAATAATACAAATATTTGTCGTAGTCTGTAGTTCTTTTTAAGAACGTATCCGAATCCAATGCAAACTCAAAATTTTGATAAAAAAAAAAATAAAAAAAAAAGTTTATACCAATATTTGTCAAAATTATGAAACGAAGTGCTAAATCGGCTTTTTGTGGTCAATGCTTATATCAGTTCTGAATAGAACACAAAACCGTATGGTTTTTTTGAGAAAATTGAAAATTTATTTTTCTTTTTTCGCATTTACGTGGTCTTCCTTTGAGGTAAGTGAATGAATAATAGATTAAATGCCTGGCAGGCCCCTATACAAACAGTTTTCCTAATTAACAGTACCGAAGTGGCCCGCTTCGCGGGATTAAGGGATTTAATTCTTTTCGCTTGCGACAGGTCCCGCTCACACAAATTCGTTGCTCCGCTCGGGGTAGGTGCTTTTCTTCAGGCAGGCGCCTATGTCATCTACAGTACTCATCCCAAAATTACAAAGTTCACATTAATGACAAAGTTTTGCTGATTCGCATTTGACTTTAGCATTAAAGAACAGGTTTCTGGCTTTCAAAACCGGTATAGTCCTTCATCTTAAGTGTTGCCGTTGTTTTTTCATAATTTTGTTTCATTTTAAGTCATATTTTTTTTAAATTGCCCCGGCCTCCTAAACGGGGTGAGATAGACCCCCCTCCTCCCCCCCTTCTGTAGTAGAAAATGCTTGTATCGAACTGTTCTGCAAAAGACGGTTATCAATTTTTGGCGCCCAAGTTATTGTACTCTCACCTTGTTTTTTTTGGGCCCCAGGGATATTGCATGTTTCCATTGTGATGACTGAAATTCAACTTTTGGGCCGCACTCATAAATCCAAAACTTGTTTGCACTTGAAAATCAGCAAGCTTTAAACAAAACTTATTGCAGTAAGGTTGTTCAGCTTTCTTTGCTATCCTCTCCCAGAACAAAATCTGTCGACTGTTATTTACACGTGCTCACTCTTCAACGCAGTGACGGCGATTAAGTTTTGTTATGGTCGCGAAAAAGATTGATTATATGCACTATGTATAGCTACTAATGGACACTAAGCTCCGCCTCCCTAACTTTGATTGTTTTGCCAATAAAAATAATGGTCGGATACTATTTGAACAAACCACGCTTACCCCTCCGAACAATATGGAAAAGAGAAAAGGTATTTTCTTATACAACAACCCTTTCAATAAATAATGGCAAATTGCCGAAAGCAAAAATATTTGCTTATGATAAAAACCTCTTCCGGCTCGAAGTTAGCGAAATAGAGAAATAAGAGGACCTGTAAGTAACAGAGAGCTGGAAACAACGCCGCATTCACACGTTTATTTTCAGCTCCACACATTTGATTTTTATATCTACGATACTTACTAACTGACATCTTACAGCACTGGGCCTGAGCCAACATGCCTTTCCAACCAGCTAGAACCCTAAACGGCTGCCTCCAGTTAGTTAGTTGACGTCCCTTTTTCAAATTGCATACTTAAACACTAGGTTGTCCCTTATTTTTCAAAGTTACTTAATATTCTCTAACGCATACGCTCTAATTTTTTTCATTTGACCGTAAAATACTTGAAAATAAAATGTTGCCTTATTTGAATCGCAGCAACCCGTGCCGAGTTGCGCGCGAATTTTATGTTCATACAATTTACGAGGATGACCCCCATTTTCGTTATATTTGTCATTTGTTTGCGTTTCATAGAATAGGTAGCTAACGTGCATAATAGTAAAGTTTTAACATGTCAGTAGAACTAAGAGGTATTAAAAAAAGTATTTTCTTGGTTGGTGAGATAAATCACCAAATAACTGATGCAAAGTTACCGTCTAATCGCCAAGTTCTCTCAGTTCTTTTCTTTAATATCCCCGAAGTAAAATTGACTGTAAATGAAAGTGCAAATCTTGTGATTCGGGAGTGCATTGTATTTTGGGAAAAGGCAAGAATACCCTCCAGAGCTATACCTAACTGTGTAAAAAAAACTTGTGGATCTTTACCAAGTTTGGAGAGTGCTGCAAAAAAACTGTAAAAAACCACAGGACGTTTATAAGCATCGCGAGAAGTAATTTCAAAAACATTTAGATAATTTGTTTAATATCACACACGCTGATGCTCTAGAAAAGATCAAAATAGCGGAAGACAAAATTTTTCTACAAAAGCTGACAAAAAGAACGAGTAAGGCATAGAAAACTAAAATAGGAGGGGGAAAAAGACTAAAGTCTTTGACTGCCAAGAACTTCTCGACTTCATACAATGGCCGACCTCAAGATATTCACGAACAGTCTATCAGTTCTGACGAAACTTTAGATGAAAATTTGCCATCTACTTCGCAAACGCAACCCGTGAGTTCGCTGTCTACCACAAAAAGAGGAAGGACGTGTTTTATCACCCCTAAATTAGTTGCTGCTTTAGATAGGTGTCAACTAAGTGTAAGGGATTCTGTTTACATACTTCAGGCTGTAGTAGAAGCACTTGATCTCAGTTGTGAAGATTTTACAATCAACAAGTCTTCTATTCAACGAATTCGGACCCAAATGAGAGAAGAAAGAGGAAAATCGATCAAATCTGATTTTCAGAACAACGTGCCTGAAATTGTGACCGTTCATTGGGATGGAAAACTATTGCCAAGTTTAAATGCGACGGGTTCAAAGAAGAACGCCTGCCAATTCTGATTTCATTCGGAGAAAAAGAACATATTTTGGCAGTGCCCAAACTCGAAACCTCTATTGGCAAAGACCAAGCTCAAGCTATTTTGAATCCGATTTCTGATTGGGACCTCAAAGATATGTTAAGGTACAGATTATGTGCTGCGATACTTTTTGCTTGCCGTCATCATATATATGAACTGGTTTTGAGATGTGTATTTGAATCAAATATCCGCCAAGTTCGGATATCCCAATTATACGCGACGATTATCGGGAATTGATTGAACTTTCTATTGTTTTTTTGGGGGGAGACAATGAAAACAAAATTAAAATCAGACCTCCTGGCGTCCTGGAGCACTGCATCAGGCACGATGGATGGCAAGAGCTATTTAAAGATATGTTTGCTGCAATCCCAGTTTAAAATGTGTGCTAAAGACAAGCTGCCACTCCAAGATGTTTGCTTATTTATTGCAACAGCTTATTTAAGGCCCTGGCTTGTGTGGAATTTGGCAGTAAAAGCCCCGAATCAAAATTTCTACTTATTAAATAAATTGAAGAACTACGAAACAGTCGACAAGGTGATTTCTAAAGCAGCTCTGACCAAGTTCAGTCAACATTTATGGTATTTATCAGAAGAAATAGCTAATATTGTATTGAATTTACAAAGAGAAAGTTTATGATTTTGGGAAGAGATATGGTATGTTCCGTCAAAGGAAGAAACCATAAAGAGCACAAATTTGTTATCGCGGTTAAAAATTGATAACGCTTTTCTCCAGAAGACGTCTGGGATCAAATTCATTCCTTTCAGGAAGCTAAACAAAAAGTTATGCACTTGAAGGCAGTCAATGAGACAGCATAGAGAGGTGTGAAGCTCATGGAAGATTTTCATGGTTTAATTACTGCTGACGAAAAACAAAAGCAGTTCTTGTTACGCTGTGTTCAAGAACATAGAAAGTTGTACCCAGATTGTAAAAAGGAGACTTTGAAAAGAAAGTATCCTGTATAATATATATATACAGTTATTTAATTTTTATGAACAAACGCATACCCAAATCAATCTTCCACTGTGTTTTTATTTTAAAATAGGAATTTTGTTCTTATATAGCTTATATGCCACTAGTTTTTTAGAACCGTTTATATAGGAATACATTGAGCCTTTGTCGGGACAGGTTATCGATGTTATATAACCATGAAATGTTGCACGTAGTTTGCGTTTAGTATTATTAAAAGAATTAGGGGGATGCGCTACGAAATTTAAAAGGAAAAAAAATCGACCATATAAGGGACACCCTATTAAACACCTTCGGTAATGTTTTGCACCCATGTTGATTCAAGGACCGTTGGAATTGGATTACTAGTATTCATGCCATCCTAAAAGCTGCAGGCAATGCCTTCTCCCAGATTCATGTCGCCATATAGCCGGTATAGTTCTCTGTTGTAATAGGAGTACCTTCTTCTCCATTCTCCTACAACGAAGATGTGACGGAATATAATGTAGAGATTCGCTAGTTCAAAGCAACTAAGAAGGTTTCCATTTGGCCATATTGTAATTTAAACCGGGATGACGACGGTGCTTGAGGCAGGACTTTTCTGCTTAATTGTTTTCTTAGCCCATTGAACCGGCGACTGGCAAGATCTATTGGCTTGGTCTTCGCACTTATGTCATTACTGTAGAGTTTTGGTAGACAAACAGTTAACGATTGTTCTGCCGAAGGTGGATTTTTCTTTTTATGTTAGATATCTTAGTTTTCTGCCTTAATACACCCAAATGCGCTATTGACATCCCAGATTCCTTCGGATTATGTCAATATTAAATCCATATGCTAGAAGTTGGAGAGAGAGCGCGTCACCCTGCCTAAGATCCTTTTTAAAATTTAAAGTCTCAGTTATGATTTTTTCTTCTATAGAGCAGCGAGAGAGAACTGCCTTCTGGATTGACCATCGACAACCGAATGAGTTTCGCGAGGAAGACAAGTCCAAAGATGGGTGCATATAACTGGTCTCCAACGACGCTCTCATTACCATAAAATTAATGAAGCGGCAGTTGGCATCCAATTGAAATTCTTGGGTCTTCTCCACAATCTTCCACAAAGAGAATATTTACTCGATGGTCAGCTTGTAAGTTCTTAAACCGCATTAATAATATTGTAGTCATCTCTTGCGATTGTAGCCGTCGGATGACAAACTTTCTTATATTACTTCTCTGCTGTATTCGATATTTGCATTTTCACGTGATTTTGGTTGCGTGAAAAAAAAAGAATGTCTTTCGGGGGCGGCTCGTATTTCGACGTTTGGTACATTACATGCTTATTACTATTTCTTTATTAAGTACAATTAAAACTAAGAAAACACTTTTGTTATAAAACTTAAGCCTAACACTTACAAACTACCTACATATTCGAATACATAAGTCTTAACCTATTTAACCTACAATAATTATACTATATAACTTATTGCATATATCATACAATTTTTTTTTGATGAAATACCCCTTCTTTTAGTAAAGCTGTTACCTAGCAAAGAGCTCTGTTACAATTTTTGTTTTTGTATTCTTTTTTGATATTTTGTTAGTTTTGGTTTTTGTTTTTCTTGTATCTACCCTAATCCTAACTAGATCTATGTAAGCCGGCCACGGGTACTAAACTACGCTAACCGGCTTTGTTCCCTATTGAAACTACTACACTACATGTCAACACCACTCATGTCGCGACTCCATACCGTCCCACTGAACCGGAGACGCTCCACACTGCCATGTGCGACGTCTCTATCGTAATTGAGTCACCTAATCTGCCCTAGACCAGATATTTCATGTCGAGAGATGAAGTTATTCGAAGTGGTCATTGCTCATGAAATGTGCTTTCGATTCAATTCAATTCACGGGACATCTAACTAATCATAGGCCGGATAAAGGCCATGCAGCAGATCACTTACGACTAAGTCGACTACGTCTGCATGGTGAAGTGAACCTTTCAGATCACTTGTGTAAATGATGAATAGGATCGGCGAAATTACTGCACCTTGGTGCAGACCGTTTTTAATGCGAAATGTTCCAGCAGAAGTCACATCGCCATCTTTTACGATGAATTGTAAAGAATATGCAGCAGTGGTTTACTAATGCCCAACCTGTTCAGCTTTAAAAGATTCCCTCTAGCCGAACAGTATAAAAGACTTTTCCAAGTTAATCAGACAGGGGCCAGTGCACTGGTTCTTGCCTTTGTTCCGTTGGATATCAGAAACCAGTCTAGACGCGGCATGAACGACATCATGCCCCGCTTCGAAACCGAATTTATTATCCCGAACTCTATTTTTGTCATCAACCCACTTAGTCAGGACTTTATTGCTGATATTTAGAAGAAGACTGATCGACCGGAGATTCGCCGGATTGGATGTGTCATTATTAAACAGGGTGGTATAAGTGTTCACCGCTTGTGGTGGCAGATGTCGAAGCACAATGTTCGGTATTTCATCGATTCCTACTGATTGCTTACTGCTGAGCGATTCGAAGATTGTTTGGAGCTCCTCCCTCGAAATGAACGGAGGTAGTACTCTATCGTCGGCGATGACGTTATTTGACCTATTCTCGTCACTAAACTGGGTGAAGCCCGAGTTCTCGAACCGCCAATTCACAATTTCATTTCGAAGGCAGGAATTGTGCAGAAGGACTCGACTCTCCAGGTCGTGGTTCGGACCAATGTCATTCGCCTTGTACACTTCCTGGAAAGTCGCACCTATAGCCTCTACCTTCTCTACCTCTCCTGCAAATCCTCGATCACAAAGAAACTATCATCAACTATGGCCTCATTTGAATCAAGCCTGCTACTATAAGCATATGTTTGTTATCCATCGCTCGGGCGATTTTAGGACACGAAAGGTCGTTTTGATCTTTCCTCCGAAATATTTTATTTATTTGCGTGAACATATTTGTGTTGCTCGAATTTTGTTGTTTCAATGCAAACTTCTGCAATTTCCTTTCATTAATGTTTGGAGGTTCTTGATCAACGACTTCAGTGTCCCGGGTTATGTCTATCAGTAAACTGTTCGTACAAAGTTTTAAGTCTCGACTGCAGCCGACTTTTATGTCGGTGCAGTGCATTAATAATTGCGTTGCGGAATAAGTCTTCGATGGTAGTGTGTTGATGCTGAGGTATCCTTTTGTCCATTGTTCATTTAATTGTCGCGTCCGTTAGTTTTAGATACCTGTCAATCTCCTCCTTTGAAAGATTTCTATTGGACGGTGGGTAGAGCAAATTCGAGGAGAGTGTTCTCGTCATTGTTATGTAGAAGTGTGTCCAACGCACCTTACTATAGTTGTAACAGTGCCTTTCAACAAGCTTATCCGAATCTGCTTCTGCAGTTTCGTTGGGAACATGTATTTCGGTGCAATGATTACTGTCAAACACGAAAGTGCGTAGATAGTTTATGGTACGTTGATTAGTGCCTGTTAGCTCTATTCGTGTGTCGAACAACAGGCGATCCAAATAGGACCCGTGTCTAATTTCCCCAATCTCTATGCTTGTCGTTGAAATCTTTGCCTATAGTAAAATAATTCTCCTCCAATTCCAGCCTTACGAAACGAAAAAGTGTCTCGAGCTCTGAAATGAATAAGGTGGAGTGCGTAGATAGACACCATGTATAACCGCTTTCCACTACGGAGAGGGATATACAAGATGCATGCTTCCAACACCTGGAACCTACGTACCACACCACTGTATACTCTTTTAAAACTACGCGGTTTCCTTACAAAGATCGTAACGCCTCCTTCTAGTATGAAGTTGGGTTGGTTTCTTCTTTTGTGTCTTCTGTGCCTCATTTTTTGTCTTTTAGTAAGCTTAGTTTCGCTAACTAATAGCACATCAGGGGCTTGATCTTTAAGCAACTTAAATAGTGTGGCTTTTCATTCAATCCTTATCAGAGAATTAACATTCACTGAAAGGACCTTCAGGGTATGCCCCGCCATGTACGTACACATTACGACTGGAGGTGCATTACGCCCGGCAACAGCACGTTGTTTTGATCTACATCCTTAGCCTGTTCTGTCATTGGAGCTGAGCCATCTGCCCCTGGGTGCAGCGCAAGATATCCATCATGTCAGGTACACGTTCCTGTGCTCTATACATTGGGGTCTGAGAAGCAACCTTCGTTTGCTGTACGGTATTTCGCCTACCTGCGGCCATTTGGGCGTAGGTTACTTGGATAGTAACGACTGGTGTTTGTGTTTGAACAGCAGGATATTTAATTTCCAGTTTCCACTGCCGACCCAGATTTACTCATTTGATATATTGAAATTTGGGACGACCCTTATTATTTGCGTTGTGTCCCGTGTTCCTACATAATGCACAAGAGAGTAGGGTTTTTTCTGACGCTCAGTCTTTATCTAGAGCGCATTCCTTGGACGTGTGGTTCTTTCCGCACTTGACGCACGCACTTCCTTAGACCATCCAGGGATCTGACTCTGAGGCAGATAGGCATGCAAAGCTATTGTCTCCACCCATGCAGTGGCTTTCCCCACCATTAGACACATATGGGAATTCTTGCCTTGCCTCCTTGGTTGTTATGTTGCTCTGTTGTTGAAGTTATTGGTGCCTCTTTCCTTGCGTCATCAGATGACATCGTGTCATCTCCCGCACCTGCTATTTGGATAACGGACGGAACCGGAAAGAAATTTGTGCCGTCGCGTTGATGTTTGTCAGTTGCTTCTCAAACATTAATAAAATGATCCATTTTTGAAGCGCTTCATCACTGGGGACGAGAAATGGGGTTCCTACAACAATGTTAAAGGCATGGAGTAAAAAATATGAACTAGCTCGAAAGCCGTTTCGTTTTCTTTTAGCTTCTCCCGGACAACCCAACGATCAATTCTGAGGTTCACTGTCATTAACTGGACAAATTGAACGATTTGCTTAAGCAGAAAAGCCCAACATTAATCAATAGAAAATTTGTAGTGTAATGTGTTCCACCATAATAATGCGAGACCCGTTTTTTGCCAGCAAAGAACAACAATTTTATGAGCGTAGAATCGTGCTACTGCCAGAAAGATGGCGAAAAGCATTGGACTAGAATGGACTATATAAATAAAATATTTATTCACTATAAGAAAAACCGCCTATTATTTTCGCAAAAAAAAAACGAAATTACTTTATTTTATTTACTCGTATTTATTTCATTTATGCAAACACATTAAAATAGATAGAAATCTTATAAGATAGTGAAGCTTAAAGTTGTCAGTTACAATTTTGGAAATGGCTACTATTTAAACGTACAAATAAAATAACGAAACAAATTTAAGATAATAGAAGTTATAACATATACTTAAGAAAGGAAACAAAAAAGGTAACATGACGAAAAAAAAATAAAATAAAATGAAGAAAAAGCAGAACTCACTTGACATAATCATTAATTAGATCAATTGAGCGCCAATTTATGCTCAAAGAAAGCAAAAAGAAAGACTCATTGACGAAATATAGCGACATGGCCTCAAAATCTATAGTAGTTCGGGTTGTTCGTTAATAATAATTTAAGTTCCAAACGAAACGGCTTAGCCTGCCATAATTCTCTCTCACATGGTGCGGTAAAGAGTTCCATAAGCGGATAGAGTGGATGAAAAACGGTCGCTCAGATACAAAGCACGAAAAACGGGGATGAATTGTATAATCTATTTGAGGAACTGAAACGCAACTTGTTAAAGGGGTAGCTAGGGTTTAAATCACACTTGAGACCAGAATGAGACTTCCCTAAAGGAAAAGGTAGTCGAGTGACATATATTATTATAGAATGATTGAATACATAGTAGTAAAATTATGCGATATCCAGAGCTGACGTAACATTCTATATACTTTGCCAATGACTGCGTTAATGCGACTGTTCCAAGTTAATGTCCTGTTAAATACCAAACCTAGATTTCTTACAGTGTCCACATAGCCTATTTTTGAGTCATTTACCACAATGTCCACAAACCAGCTTCTTGCTGATAATGATGCATTTGGTTTTAGAAGGGTTTAGGAAGAGCCCATACTTCTTAGACCATTTGAATATTCTTTCAAGATCGATATTAATAGCGTTTGAACAGTCTTCGATCATTTCTAGTCGGCAACTTCGATATAGTTGAACATCGTCGGCAAACATGTGAATGGAAGATGTTACAATTGCAGCTGTTCTCCACACCTCTACTGTTGTGAAGGAAGTCGGACATATAAAGTCCAACTGAAACAACTTGTTTGTTTACTGTATTTAAGATATGATAACATAAGGGTCACAGCCGAATTTGAGAATCCAAATTGAGTTGATAATTTGTTGCAGAATTTCGTGTGATCTACAGTATCGAAGCCCTTCGAAAAATCCACTCTGAAATTTAATATCTGTGACCTGTGTATTAAAAAGATTGTAATAGCAACTGTCAAATGGTTTATCAATCTAATATTTATAAAGCAAAATATAGAATTATTACGCAGAGTGAAACAGTTTAGCATAAATGCGGTGGATGTTGTTGATGTGGCCCTGTCGATGATTTGAACATCCAATCGTACTTAGTGGGTATACGTATTTCGAAACACTGGCTGTTTTTGCTCTTGGCTTTGGCAACTAGTTTACATTTGACGTTGTGTATACCAAATTTTTACCTAAAAAGATCTTTGATTCAGGACGGGTTTGCATGACGTGGGGAAGCTTGGAGGAAGAAAGTGGACAGTTTCGGTTTGCTGGTGGCTTCAAGATTCATTTTATTTAATTTTTGTAATCTGTTGTTCCAGGGAGCGTCCAGGATGTCCCAAACGCCCTAATTATTGGCAATAGTCTTGGGACGGGATTGGTGATCGAAGTTTCATTAATCTGAGAGAGTTGAATGTGGGTTTCGGTGGTAGCGGCTGTTGAATGAGTTGAGGCTGAAGTAGTTGAGAGTGATGGATATAGCTCGTCATGTAAGATTTTGTTACACGGGGTTACTACTGATGTGCATCCGGCCTACTAGAGATGCGCTTTAATTCCTCCAATATCTGCATCGTGGTTGATGCAGCTTCCTCACTAAAAAAATTTAGGTTATCTTGAATGGATTCGATGTTTTCGGTGTGCCTGAGATATAAGAGGGTAGATTGGTCAGCCAACGTTGACATAATTTTTCCCAACTGCTGATTTTATGGTGGTTATGCTATTATCGATTGGACAGTTAAGAGTATCGTAGCTTTCGGAAATGAGTTTGGTTATATTTTGTCCAGTATATTGAACTTAACATTTCATCTCTGCAATCGATGGTCTGGCACTCTACGCTGAAGAAGCAGAATATGCGCTTATGCTCATCGAGATTAATTATAGCATTTTTGCTCAAAACAATGCATATGGGATGGAGTTTCTTTCCATATATCCCATTGCATGTAACCATTTCCACTCAGTTAGTACGTACATCCACGAGAGGAAATTGTTAAATTTGGTCAAAGTAATAGCAAAACAAATATATATTCACAAATTATCGTGGAGCAAAATTGAAACACGTCCAAACTTAACGGTGAGGAACTAGGCACTATAAAATCGTATATCCTATATACGACTATGAATTCAGTAAAGAGGTGGGGAGTATTGATATGTACATTTGCTGCGGACTTATCCGATTTGAAAGCGCGCTGATAAGGGCCAATCAGATCATTGGCAAATGGTTTCAGGCGTTCACGTATACGACAGGCAATATCTTATACGCGATATTCAAGAGGCTGACGCTTCTATAGCTGAGGTATATCAGCGTCTCTTTTTTTTTGGATCCGACTTACGATGCTGAGTTCTAATTCATCACAAGTATGTATGTACATATATATGTACCTTCCTTAGACCAAGTCTTGGAAATGAGATAATGTATGCTCTCTACTAAGTTATCTCCTCCTACCTTAGCTCGAACCGTCCAGTCCGTCAGGTTTGTTGTGCTTAAATTTGGATATTAGTTTCTTTATTTCATTTTGGTAGGATAGTCGGAAATCTTGGCTTTTATTGCCAAAGCCGTATGATTCGGTCTGCATGACAGCGGAGATTCAAATCTTCGCTTGCTTGCTTGTTGGTTACAGGTACAGGTTAATATCTGAGTCTAATTGGTTAACATGACCTTTTTTTCATCTTGGGAAGCCTATATTCTTTTTTTGGTCTTAGGGCGAACGAGACGCTTTGATTTTTCTATGCATTTCCGCTTCATCGCTTTCCTGCATCGATGGCACTGATCTTCCAGATTTAATGCGAGTAGTAAACATGGTTCACAAAATCGGAAGGCTAAGGCTAAATAAATGTTTGTGAATTCGTCATGTCAGAAATTATTTTGTTTTAGTAAAATTTATGATATATACATACGAGTACATAAAATTATTCATAGACACGAATCAGGCGACAATGTTTTAACCAAATATACTCGTGTGTGAAAATAAGCAAACAAGAGAAAGCAATATGGGATTTACGAAAACGTGTACTAGTATATGCAAATACTTCACTGGATCACACAAATAGTGTGCAATTTTCAGAAATGCATGTGCGAATAAACTGTGCCTAAATTGAAGAAATAAATAAACAATCCCATGGATATTTGCCAAATTTCCTGTTTTATGTAATTACATTAGCAAATAAATTTTGTTTGTGTTCGCGCAATCGATCTGATATTGTTCCTAGATGTTTTAACGTATTTTTGTAAATTGGTAATATGCTGCAAGACTTATTTTTCACTTTCATGTTTACACAAAAAAATACAAACAAGCAGCAATTTCAATGTGGTACGGGTGTTACGGACAACAACTGAATATCTATAAGCGATGGCCTGCTGCTGACTGATTGCCTCTTTTTTGGGCATTTTCTTTTTCAAATGGGCTTAAAGCAGCATGGGAATTTTCAAATGCAATGTTAATATCTTGGAATCTCTTAAAGTTACAAAATATATTACGTATTGCTCCAATTGTACGCAGATTTTCTGTATAAATATTCCAGCTTACTATTTATTATTGTTGTAACTATGAGTATGCTGCAATTGTATTTATTTTATTCCCAAGTAGTATCGGATACCAGTAGTCAGGTTGCTGTCTATTCGAACTAGATTTACCGTCAAAAAATAGTTAATGTAGGTTCCGAGTAAAAGACAGCACTTGGTTTTTTTGTGATTCTTTTTTATTTACTATAGAATTAATGAATAGAGGTTGATTGTGTAAAAAAATGGAACAATTAAAAATAAACAAATGCAGAGAAAAGAACAAGAACGTTTTATCTACTCTGCTTTACCCGATTCTTCTCCTCGATTGTTATCTGATAGACTGTTTTCTTGCTGCCACATTCCTTATCAGGGTGCCTCGCCAAATTCGCTCCCCAGGTCAAAGGCAATATCCAAAACTTAGCCACGGCGTTGGAAAAAAGATGATGTTGGATGAGCTCCTAATGGACAATTGGCAGCCCTCATATTCTTGAAGTAGATTGCTAACATCGTTCTCCATTGGAATGACTCTTCATATTGGAGATTGTGCATACTTGGTTACCTTGCTAAAAATACAGAGCTATGGGAGAGACTATACACTAGGATCCAAATGCATACCTCTTAATCAGACAAGCGGTCCTCTGGCTGCGAACTCCTCGAGAGCTATGTTTCACAAAATCAGCCTAATAGCCTACTTACGACGAGGTTGAAAACCATATAAAAAATGAATGCTATGATCTTATGAACAGAACCTACGAAATATCTCAACAAAATCGTGCTCGTCTTTTACGTTAGATTAGATTAGGTTAAGCGGGGAGGTGGGTCTATGCACTCTTATCACTGCGGCCAGCATGATCCCTGATATTTTAATAAAATCAGCTATATTTTTGAGTGAGCTGGCAGTGATATCTTCTGTCTTAAGGTATGGCTTACCTAGAAGACGTAAATGTGTTTTGCTGAAGCAGTTACAGTGGCAAAGAAAATGCCCTCCTGCTTCTTCGTCCTCGTTGTACATGCCATAGTTGTTATCTTGTGAAATTCTCATAGTCATAAGGTGTTTGCGGTGACCCGTTAGGAATCGTGGAAACATAAATTTTAAAGCCTAACCTTTTCTGACTAATTCGCCTGCCCTTTCATTACTATCGTAACCACTATGACATGACACCCAGATTAAATGAATCCTATTGGTGTTGGCTAGGGATTTGATTTTTCTTTTTCTGGGCAGGCCTGATGACAAGCAGATTTAATTTCTGCGTTGAGACTTTTGCTGCCAACTTCTATGCTGTCAATGCCTCCTACGCTTTTGGACCCATTGGCCGTGGATTCCACCAGTTCTAGATGCTGAAATTTCGGATCCTAATCGGATGTCGAAACAAATTTGTTGATAATCGGACATCGATGTTTCGGTTGAAATATGTTAATAATAAGATTTTAATATAAAAAGTAAAGAATAAGATTTTTTGTAAATACGCTGTGTAGGGTGAGCTCAAAAATTTCTTTCCTAATTCTATTATTAAAATTAGGGAAGAAATTCAACATTATTTTTGCAAATGAATTCTAAAAGAGAATCACCGATTTTGTTGATATTCGAGCTACCCCAATTTATATGGTGGGCATGTATATTCGCATCGCATTCAATTATCAGCTGGAGTCTCCTTCAGCCACAGTATTCCATGAGTCCTTGAAATGGCAGAAAGTCCAAGTCGGAGGAGTCGCCCGCCAGGTAGGTTGAGCATATTACTGCATCTATCATATTGCCTCTGTCGGTGCTGCGAAATAACGCTGAGCGCGATAACACTGAGTTCCAAAATCAGTCTTATTTGTAAAAGTAAAATAAGACTGATTATCGGCGAATATTCGCTTTTCATTGTTTTTAATATTACATCAATATAAATCAATTGTCATCATATCACGCTAAAAATTATTAAAATAAACGGTATCATGTCAAATCGACCAATTACGATTACAACTAAAATACAATTGCTAAGAAGTTATAGGCACCTTCCTGACAGTTTTTGACATTCCCTTAGCGGAGCGACAAAGTCGCCGAGTGCCTAAACCGTGCGGAGGAAAGGGTGAAATCATATTAGCGAGCGAAGCGAGCCACCTTTTTCAAACTTGAATTGAACACATATTTCAATATTCAAAATTTTGTTTTCTTTTTGTTTTAATTAAGTTATTTAATTAATTTACACGAAGCTTTTTTCTCATTATTTGATTTTTCATGTTATTTCATTCCATCTTTGGTGCTCAATGTTGAATGTTGAAAGCAAAATAAATTATAAAAGCAAAATTGGCATTTGCAGAACTAAACAATTTATTGGACTCTTCGGAAATGATTATTCATTGCTTAGATACCGACTACAGTTCACACGGGTACATTTCATAATTGAAAATGAGCTCGTTTGTTAATTCTTTGGTCTAAGGAAAAAAGGAAATGTCAAAAACAAGGAAATGTCAAAATCTTGCCGCAGTGTATCGGGAAATTTTTTTTTTTTTCATTTTCCTTCTCATCCCTCTCTTTTGCACTTATTTGAATCTCACTAAACATGCGCTGTGTAAAAGCCGTCTTAGGTTTTGCACAGCTCAATTTACTACTTTGTTGGTTTTTGTGTTCTTTTTTAAATCTGAAGTATTATTTACTTTTTTGAAAAGTTGTGAATTTCAAAATACACTCTATTACACATCATTACATATCCATTTCTTTTTATATGGTGGGATAGAACATTTGAAAGATTTACTATGAAGTGCTGACTCCAGATGGTTGCTTAGGTTTTGCAAAGTACTGTCTAGATATTTTTTTTAACTTGCTCATTTTAATGGATTCAGATTTAACTATTGTTACCCCGCATCAATTTTATAATTGTATTCTATAAATTGAGGAGTCGTTCGGCACTAACTTCTATTATAGAAGGAACACCACTTTATTTTATTTTTTTTTTGTTCTTCAACTTAAATATATGTAGATTGTAAGCAATCGCAGTTGCATTACGGCACAGCCACATTATGACATTACTTTTGCCCCTTCTTGTATACCACCTTGATAAAAAAGTTCCCGGAGGACACCACCGTGTTGCGCTCCCATTGTTCCGATTTGAGTTCTATTTTTTTTTTGGTTAAGTTGGAAAATCTGCTGTTGATATTAACTTTAAATCTTAGCGTCATAGCTTGACATTTGCAAAAGTTACGTAGCCAAGAGTACATCTATCTCAGTGTGTGTTGGCGATTTTTTCAATTTTAGAAATTGATTTAAAATTGCAACAACGAATTTGTATTCAATTTTGCGTAAAAAATGGATTTAATGGATTTAAGCGTTTCGGCAACGATTCTGTAAAGAAAACGGTCGTTTACCACGAGCGGTTCAAAAGTGGTCGTGAGTCAATCGAAGATGATTAACGCAGTGGCAGACCATCGACATCGAAAACCGACGAAAACATTGATGAACCATCAGAGAAATAGCGGAGGACTTGAACATTGCCTATGGATCCGTCCAAGACATTTTGATCAATGATTTGGGTTTCCGTCGTGTAGCAGCAAAGTTGGTGCCAAAAAACCTCAATTTCATCCAACAAAGAGACTGTGTTGACGTCGCAAAAGAGATGATTTGCGAGGCTGAATCCGATTAAACATTCATTAAAAGGATCATTACTGAGGACGAAACGTGGGTTTATGAGTACGACACGCAATCCAGAATACAGGCAAATGAATGGCGTTCACCAAAAGAGCCGAGATCAAAAAAACCACGTCGTTTTCAGTCAAAAATTAAGGCAATGCTCACGGTTTTCATGGATTATAACGGTGTAGTGCATCATTAATTTTTGCCAGAACGCCGGACAGTAAACAAAGAGTATTATTTGGGCGTTATGAGACGTTTGAGACTAGAATTGTGGGGAGAAAACTCGTGGATTTTTCACCATGATAACGCACCGTCGCACAGTGCCATCATTATTCGTAATATCTTGACGAAAAATGCAACAAATACCATCCAACAGCAACCGAATTCACTTGATTTGGCTCCTTGTGACTTCTTTCTATTCAATCGAGTTAAAAAACCACTACGAGGAACGCGTTTCAGCAGCCGAGAGGAAGTAATGTAAAAATCGCAGGAAGCACTGATGGACACACCGAAAACTAAATATAAAAAATGTTTCGAGGATTGGATCAAGCGCTGGCTGGCAGATAAGTGTGTTGCAGTCGATGGGGATTATTCTGAAAGGGGCAATATAGATTTAGATGAATAAACTTGTATTTCCAATTTTCTGAATACATTTTGATCAAGGTAGTATATACATACATATTTATTTATGCCGAAATCTATTTTCCAATTTTACAAATTCACAACGTCTCTACAAGACGAGCTCAATACGTTCTTACCCTTACGATACACAATCCCTTTATATCACCTTTGTTACGCCACTTCTCGAATATTCTAGCCAGGTATGGTCGCCATACTATGAAAACCACATTCTACATAACGAAGCTGCCCAACGCGGATTCCTATGATTAGCTCTGCGCAGGCTACCAACGGCTGACCACTACATCCCGCCTATGAAGGCCGACTCAATTTGCTGGGTCTACTACACGTATCTCTGGAAAAACATAGCAAATCTGCCGATATTCTCTTTATACCCCAGCCCTCAGCCGGCACTTTCAACTGTCCTTCACTGCAGATCAGGTTTTTTTAATATCAACCCAGGCAATTTAAGGTCTGTTAATTTTTTCCGTCCTAATAACCACCGAACGGCATATGATTTTAACGACCCGTTGTCCCGTATTTTACATGAAGATAATTTTACTTTAATACCAATTTGTTAAAATCTTAAACTCAATAAATTCGTCGGTGTCTAATACTGTACCACTTTTGGTAAGGTTTTACTAGCTTTCGATTTTGAACTATTATACCATCTCGTTAAGAGATAGGCGATAGTCTTTAACTAAGATCGGCGTTGTACTTTTTTTTTTAAATAAATTAACACTCAAGTGGATATGAATGCATTTATTATAATGCCTCAGTATGTGTTAAGTTTTTTAGAAAATGGGATAGAGAGAGAAAAGAAAGATGTTTTGAGCCTAAACTCGTAGTGGAAGTTGATTGTTTGTTTCTACTCAACTGCTCATCTTTCTTGATTTTCGTTATCTGAAGAAATTAATATGTCTTTCGGGCGTGGCTGGGATTCGAACACCGAACCCATTCCATTCCATTCATTACCACTTGAATGGAATAGAATGGAATTCCACTACCACTTGAGCCACTGCCAGAAATGAATACGCGGGTTTCTTAATAAGTTGGTTGACTATCGGTATGATGCGTCTTTAATTGCCAAGGTTTCCACAGTACAGGAATTCAGGAGCTAAAATACGAGTAAGATACTCAGTGCAAGCTTTTCGAACTCCCTTGAGCATCATCCAATGCTTCCTAATCAAGATTGTACAAATGGGTGAAGGATAGTTTAGTGCGAGACTGATCAAAATAGCTTACAGATAAACTAGAGTATAAACCGCCGTCGGCTAAGAATTTAAGTCCGGAGGTAAAAGGTGTAATATCATGTTTAATTCAGAAGTAGGTATAGATGTTAGTGCAGAGCATATATATGATCATAGTGCCGAGTGGACCTCCGAGAAATGCGCACACGAGTGCAAAACAAAAGAATAGATAATAACAATACTCAGTGCAGTGGTGTGGTGCTTTGAATCGGTGGGAAGAAATAATAATATACATTGGATATCATAGTGCGGGCATCCCACATCTCCTGTCCCTGGTTGGAGTGCTGTTGCTTGCACTCGGCCACTGCCATTTCTGTGAAGCACTGGCATATCCCCGCCCGCTTCTCCCAGATCAACCCGATTTGAAGCTACTTAGCTACGAACTAGTGCCATTATTCTTTTCTCAGCGCGGTCTCTACATTACGTGCGTAGTGATGTAGATTACCAAACTCCACCACAATGCAGTACTTCTCACAATCCAGAATACGACTTCATGTGGTTAAAATTCCATTTCCGTAAGAAAATCACTCACTATAGTATTGCTTAATTTACGAAAGCGTTAGATGCGCTATCTAACTCTTTACAAAGAATTATAACATTGTACATTCATACTGAAATCGTCATTACAATATACACAATTCTGGGTGGCTTCGACATTCTGGAAGACAACACCCGAAAAACGGTGTGTTGAGATCTTCTCTACGCAAAGCAACTTGACGTAGCTGGTAAATGAATATCAGACGTTGATAGACATTCTCCCACACCCTGGAATTGATTTTAACTTCTCACCCTGATAAATACACTATTGATATGCTCTCCCATCTGGGCTCCACAGACCATTGTGTCATATCAGGTAACTTCTCGTATGCTGACCCCACAGTTAGAGAAAAAATAGCTAAAAGAATCCTATGGCAATACGAGAAAGCCAATTGGAGCGGACTTAACACCTTATTTAGGAATTTTAACTGGTCGTTATGCCTCCTCGATAATAACGTTGATGTCGCTGCGGATATGATCACAGACACTATTATTCTTGGAATGAGATAAAGGCCCTTATCGGATTAAGGGTATCAGACCAGGAGACAAGGCATGATACGACTTGAGCTTGGGGTTAGAGAAATGTTTTTTCCGCCCCACAAGACCAATAGATACAGGAAAACCGAAAAAAGATCAAATGAGCCAGGAATGACTACAACGTCTTTCTTAATCGCGTGAAATTTCAATACGACCAAAAACTGAGGTAAAAAATACTACAATGTCCCAAATGTAGTAAACATTTTTGGTCGTTCGTCAAAAACATTAGAATTTCTGCTTCATCCTTCATCCCGACGCTCATTTACGGTAACATTCTAGCTGTCAGCTCTTTGGTCAAAGCCAATCTGCCAACACTTTCGCACATGTATAATAGTAAGAGTAGGTATGTAAAGGTCTTAATATCCCTAAATCCGCTGATCCAGGTGGTACATCTCCACTTCTTCTGAAGAGGTGTTCTTTCACGCTGGTAAAACCACTGCGTAAGCTTTTTTATCAATCCTACTCTTTAGGAATCTTTCTGAACAGATGAAAAACAGCATTTGTCCAGCCCGTCCCTAAAAAAGGCGAATCTTTTTCTCTCTCCTCCTACAGACCCATTGCACGTACGTCCCTTCTTTCCGAGGTTATAGAAGTGCTAATAAA
Organism: Volucella zonaria; assembly: GCA_963966105.1. NCBI lineage: Eukaryota > Metazoa > Arthropoda > Insecta > Diptera > Syrphidae > Volucella > Volucella zonaria. The sequence goes on along the minus strand of OZ014533.1, from coordinate 30,121,513 downwards.
ATATCTCGAAACACGAAGATTTCTCAATGACCGGCAGTACGGTTTTCGTAGCATCAGGTCCACTGGTGATTTGATGGTATGTCTCATCGAAAAGTGGAACCAAAGTCTACACCAATGTGGTGATAGCACGATAGTTGTAATTAATATTTCTAAGGCATTAGACAGAGTTTGGCGTCAGACTCTTCTGTCGAAAATGCGTGCATATGGGATCGACAACTCTCTTCATCAATAGATTAGAAATTACCTTTCGGAACGTTCAATTCGAATTGCCTTGGATGGTTTCAAGTCTGATATTCACAAAATAAATGCTAGTGTGCCCCAGGGCTCTTTTCTGTCTCCGAAAGTATTTTTAATTTTCATCAAGTATCTCTTGTCTGATACTTCTAATCCAATATATTACTTCGCTGACGACAGTCTCTCTGCTCTTTATATTCGTTTCAGAACTCACGTCCCTGCACTTCACCTGTAGAACGGGAACAACAGCGTATGCTAGCTGATTAAATTCCGATATAAACAGCACTACTAAATGGGTAACCTCCAACAGAGTAGAATCTAATGCTTCCAAAACACAATCCTGTCTGCTGTCGTTAAAGCGAAATCTAAAAAGCCAGCCATTAACCATGAATGGCTCTTGCATTTTTCATTCTCGGTATATGTATCAATGGCAAATTACGTTGGAATAACCACATATTCGATATCGCCAAAAATGCTTCGAAATGTCTAGGTTTCCTCAAGTTGCTCTTCCTTTGATGTAAGAAATATATACCCCCCTCTGATTTGGTCCTAATATATAAGACAATTATCCGCCCAAAATTGAAGTACAATGCTTTCAGCTGATCAAGTGCTCCTAAGACCACTTTGCTCAAGCGGTAGTAGACTGGCTTCCAAATCGGAAGGTTCGGTGTTCGAATCCTAGTCTCGCCCGAAAGACATATCCATTTTTCAGTTTAGAAATCAACATCAAGCCAACTTCCTCCAAGTCTCCCCATTAAATGTTGGATGCCACCCATGGAGCGAAATAGCCACTCAGGCCAAACATCTTTCTTTCTCTTTTCTCTTCTATTCCAAAAAACTGTGGCATTATAAGTGTATTCATACCCACTGGAGTGTTAAGTTCTTTAAAAAAAAAAAATCCAAAACTGAGCGGTAAAACTCATAAGTGATGACAATATTACACAGTGATAGGTTACGTCTATTGTCTCACTTTGTTGTATCACTATTTTCAGAAGCAGTGCTCAACCGAAATCGCCAGTAGCATTTCATCCCTCCTAATTTTTAACCGTGACATCCATCTCGCTATGTAGTCATCAGTATAGCCTCAAGCCTACTTTCCGATGTACTTCGTTCGTAAGCTGTACAACTCACTTTTGGAATACCCTTCCGAGTTGTTTATTTCCTAGTCACTATAACTGGCAAACATTTAAAACCAACGCACATCGGTATCTCTCTTTTTTCACTCCGTATCATCCCCTCGCCGTTGCTATGACTAAACATCTTGAGGGTACAAAAAATCCCTTGTGCGCGAAATACATATAACATAAACATTGTGATGTTACAACAAATGAAGATGTGGGATACTGAAATGAATGTAGACCAATGATCGACAAATATGACGGCCTCGTTAATAATATTGTAAACCGGTGAAAATTACCTGAATAGCGCAATATGATATTGTAACTTCTTCTGCCAATATCCAGTGTTAATTCTTTTTATAAAAATAAAAGTGTTTTTTTTTAAATCACTAAACTTTATATTCAATTAATTGGCGCAGCCTATGGGATTCCAGTAAAACCTGGAGTCCAGTGAAACGAACCCAGTCGTGTGAAATTAATTTATCGTTTAATTATAACGTGTACGATGTGACTACAAATAGAAGTCGATAAAGACTAAAGTGAAAAGTTTGAAACAATTAGACCCAAGTGAAAACAGAAAAAAAACCACCAAAGATCGACAAAGATTAAGTGGATAAATTACAGCTTATGGAAAGACATCAACTCCACGACAAGAACAGAAAAATGGAGAATTACGATCAACTTGCCGCGGAACTTGAGTTTCGTACCCAGCAGTTTGAACAAATCCGACAAGCATACTATCAAATCCAACAAAGAGAGCAGAGAGAAGGACAACCAAGACTAATGAAGGAAATAAGATATATGTCCACCTTCACTGGACAGAACGTAGTAACAATAAACTTAGTACCGTGGAGCACTACCTACAAGAAGCCTTCGAAGACAGTCAATTGAGAAAGTCCATAACACGGACTATATTTTACGAGCGAGAAGATCCAGGGAGAAATGAAGAATGCAGTTATAAACTTGCCGGTAATAGCCTGGGAAACCATCAAATTAAGATATAAACCAGACACGGAACCGAACGAAATCTACAGAGGAATTACAATACTAACTTAAGAGTTATAATATTAACTTACTGTAATTAGGAATTGAACTCCAAAACATAAAATACATATAAAGCCGATGAACTTATTGTGTATTATAGGAATGAAAATTATATAGATTTAGGTAAAGTGGAAATTATATTAAATAGTAAACACGGCCAAAAAAATGACACAGGGAACGTTATTAGATAACAATTATGAATCAAATTCATTTTCTCAAATAATTTCGCATATGCGTAAGAGAAGGTACGAGGATATGTGTCCTCGGCCAGAGTTTACAAGAAACTACAAACCTCGGTACCCTGCTGTGGAGACCCAAAATACTAATAATACATAAATCTGAAAAGGACCGTTTACATCATTCAGGTCATTACCGCCAGGACCAACATAGGGGCCATTCAGGCAATTTTAGACAGCTTCAGACAGAAATTCATCAGGTCAACATAAGCAAAATGAGGTTCAACAACCAGAACGTTGGAAGTTGAAAACATCCAAGGGCAGGAAAAAGAAAATAGTCAGGTTAATAATCCACAATGTGAAAGGCATTATCAAAACTCAGGAAGCCTCGGCGTTAATTCGGCCAAAAATCGCTTAAAACGGCAAGAACAGACAAGAACGAAAGTAAATTCCTTAACCAGTCTGCACACTCAACTCAGCAAAGTCGGCGGGTTATTCGCTTACGTGGTTGTCATAGTACAAAGCATTAATTTTAATCGTATTTTAATAATAAACCTGAGTTCTTAATATCTAAGCGGTGTTTTTATTCCTACCAGTAGAATCGAGAACCAGATCCTACAATTGGGGGCTCTTCCGGGAGTTGAACCGCGTCGGAAGTTCAAACTATTTCAATCAAAAACGGATCGAACCATTAAGTTTATCTCAGTTAATTCGTTCCCAATTAAAATCTACAATAAATAATAATCAGTAGAAACAAAAAAATTCGTTGTGGGGAAATTGCCTCAAACACGGGAAATTATAACACAGTTACCTAGAGACAAAGGAAAGTGCAAAACAGTAATTTGCGACGGTTGTTTTGTGCTCGTGTACAGTGAAATAAAAAAAAAAATATAATAATAACTCGAACAAAGAACTTGTGTGTACTGTTGCTGTATAAAGGGCTTCAACCTAAAGCCGTGCTAGTGCGGTGTGGTTAAAGGAGCGCAATTTTAAGAGAGTGTAATTCACCCACACGAAGCCCACCGTGGTTGCTTGCTCTAACGAGTGAACCATCGAGTGAGCGAAGATAAGCAGAGTCGAAGCGAATTTAACTACTGGTGCAGTGGTGTTGGTGTGTCGCTGTGCAGATCTGAAGAGAACTGTTTTATATAATTGATTTTATCCCGATTTGCAATAAAGGTAAGCGAATAACCGAACTACATTTTTCCCTTTGCTGGTATTGTTGAGAATAAGTAATAAAATGATGGACAGAAATGAAATTTTGGCACTGACAGTTGACGGACTCAGACGAAAACTAACAGAGTTGGACTTGGACGTAACAGGAATAAAATGAACGCTACAGAACAGGCTTCTCGACCACTTTGGGCTGGGTCATGACGGGAAGATGATGTAGATGAAGAGGCAATGAGCGAGGAAAGTGTGTCAAGGGCAAATGTTGGTAGGCTTACTCTGCGCGATATTGAGGATTCCCTGAGCCACTTCGACGGCAGTGGGTCAGGAAAAATTAGGCTATGGATCCAAAAATTCGAGGAAAATGCTACCGCAGTAGGGTGGGACGCAATTTAAAAATACATTTACTCTAAGCAATTGCTCAGAGGCGCAGCAAAAATGTTCGTCAAGAGCCAAACCTTCGTCAAAAGCTGGGACGCTCTAAACCAAGTTCTCATTAAGGAATTTGGGACAAGATTTTCATCTGCAGAGGTTCATCAAAGGCTTAGAACGAAGCAAAAAAAAACATCCGAGTCGCTTTTGGAGTACTTGTACGGTATCTTAGAGCTTGGGAGTCTCCTCGAACTTGACGACGAGAGTGCAATCGAATACTTTGTTGAGGGTATTCCAGATGCTAGGCAGAAGCTACGTATATACAGCAGCTTAAATTTCAAATCCGCGTATATGAACACTCAAAGGGATCCGCCTCGCAGTCTTCTAGCTCGAAGGGAAATTTACCTTTTAGTTATACTCCAAGCAGTAGCGCTCCAGTTCGGGAGCAAATTAAGAGCGAAAGGCCACTCGTGCTATCGGTGTGGAGATACAACTCATTTTGCCAGAGATTGTCGTGCTACAATTAAGTGTTTCAGGTGCAATCAACAAGGGCACAGAGCACGCGATTGTAAAGTTGAGTCATTACCAGTTCAACGGCGTGTAGATAATCAACAACCTGCATCATCGGGTAATCAAAATTCGTGGCCGGAAGCAAGAACGAATTTAGCGATTGGGTCTAACAGAATTTTTAAAGACATTACGGTTAAGGGTGTTACTATAACTGCACTTGTTGATATCGGAAGCGATTTGTGTTTGCTGCGTAACGACTGTTTGGTTTTGATAGATTCCGTTGAGCTTGGGAAAGAAAAACGAAACCTTTTGGGGATTGGCCAAAACAGGGTCATAACATTGGGCAACGTTCGATTGGAGGCGGAAGTTGATGGCATTATCCTGCCAGTAAACTTCCACGTGGTAAAAGAGAGGGATATGGGTTACTCGGCGGTAATTGGCAACGATATCCTGGAGCTGGTTAACTTGTCGATAGTCGACCAAAGTGTAGAACTGAAACCTAAAGAGAGTTCTCTCGAATCGGAAGTAGAGTCTAAGGTTCTGAGTTGTTATTAAGGGGAACGTGTATTGGGATCTAACGTGATGCGGAAAGATGCCAGGGGCTCAAACGGGAACCTGAACCAAAGACTGGACGAAAAGGAACCAAAGGATCTAGGATCTGAAGTGTTCAAGTTGGCGGCGACGTTTCTTCAAATTTGTTCAGCTGCGGAAGAGGGCAAGTTTGCCCGAGATTTAGAGCTCATTCACCTGGACGTCGACAAACGAAAGGTACTGATGCGCATTATCAAGGAGTATGCTCCTGTAGGTACGGAACCATCACCCGTCGCAATGAAACTGGTCTTAAAGGACGACATACCTGTGTTCCAGAGACCAAGAAGAATGGCTTACGCCGACCAGGTTTTTGTGCAAACTCAAGTGAAGGCAAGGCTGGTCAAGTAAATCTGAGTACGCGGCACCCATCGTGCTTGTAGCGAAAAAGGATGTTCCGCTAAGAGTAGCCAGATGAGCCATGTTCCTTCAAGAATTTAATTACAAAATCGAACACAGGTCAAGCTCCAAGATGAAACATGTCGACGCTTTGAGCAGAGTGTCTTGCCTCATGATCGAAGACTCGCTCAGCGACCGGATAAAGGAAGGGCAACAGAGAGATGAGTGGACCAGAGCGGTTCGAAAGATCCTGGAAAGGGAAGAATACGAAGATTCCTTTATGAAGGCGGAAGTATTATACAAAGATCCCATTAAGGAACTCGTAGTAATAGCAACAGAGATGGTGAAAGAACTGATCGGGATAGCGCATCAGCAGGGACACTTCTCGGTAAAGAAAACGCGGGATATGCGAGAGAAGACATTTTTTATTCCAGATGTGACCAGGAAGGTAACCGAAGTAGTTAGATGGAACAGACGCATAAGGCGTATAATTACATTTTGGTCTTAGTAGACGGATTTTCTAAATTCGTGTGGCTTCATCCCACGAAGAGTACGGGAGCTCGCTTGGAAAGGCAGTCAAGTATGTTCGGTAACCCACAGAGTCATCACAGACAGGGGGGCGGCGTTCACCTCAACTGCGTTCGAGACCTATTGCAGAGACGAAAACATCCAACACCTTATGATCGCGACAGGAAATGGACAGGTAGAGAGGATTCATAGAATCATTTTGCCGATGCTGACAAAGGCCTGTCTAGGAAGCCCGGCGAATTGGTACAAGCATGTGGACCGGATACAGCGAACGTTGAATAATTCACCTTCAAGGAGTACAAAGTTCAGTCCGTTCCAAATATTGACTGGATTATAAATGCGAACGTCCGAATATCCAGAAATAAGCGAGTGGTTAGCTGAAGCAGAAGTTCTGGATCTACACGCAGGACGAGATACCATAAGGAAGGAAGTGTGTCAAAATATTGCGGCCGTACAAATGGAGAACAGGAGAACTGTCGATAGTACCCGAAATCCCGAGAGAGAGTATGAGCCTAATGCACTAGTCGCCATTAAGCACATGCAGTTCAGAACCAGAGCTAAGCTCAAGCCAAAGTTCATTGGCCCATTCAAGGTCGTGAGGAAACGAGAACATGGGAGGTATGACGCAGTAAAAGTTGGCGAACACGAAGGCCCGAATAGAACAACGACAGTCGTTGAAAATATGAAGCTCTGGAATCCTTTATTCTGAGCGAATGATTATGGGGAAAGAAGAAGACAAAGAACGAACGAACGACTACGACAGAGAGCGGCGATGCAACCGATTTACAAGTCCAGGCACCTGCACAATGATAAGAACAGACAAGAACGAAAGTAAATTCCTTAACCAGTCTGCAAACTCAACTCAGAAAAGTTGGCGGGTTATTCGTTTGCGTGGTTGTCATAGTAGAAAGCATTAATTTTAATCGTATTTTAATAATAAACCTGAATTCTTAATATCTAAGCGGTGTGTTTTATTGCTACCAGTAGAATCGAGAGTCAGATCCTTCATACAGAGCACCCATTGACACAGGTTCTACACTCAGTATAATAGAATTAATGAATTGCAAAAAATAAAAACTAAACCAATCCATTTTATTAAGTACAACTACTGGTAAAGACACGATTTCATATGAAGTACACACCAGAAGAGTTTAAAGCATTATCTAATCCAATGATCAGATGGAAGGTAAAGAGAATGCTAAAAAGGGATTATAAATTTACCATAGGAAAAGATTTTCTTAATTGTTTAAATGTCTTAATGAATTTAGAAGTGGGAATAGTAACTCTTAATAATCAGTGTTTAGGACTAATCAATAGTGTATGTCCTCGCATGTTGAATGAAGTTTGTTTATTAAAATATGTAGATCAAAATTTTAAATTTATCAAAACCAACCACTTACGTCCAGAAGAAAAAATGGAGGTCGAAAAATTAATCAAAAGATTCGGAAGTTTATTCTTCCGAGATAGAACATGAAATTATCACAACGACGGACGAGCAAGTAAAGCCAAAACTGTACAGATATCCACCACAGCATGAAGAGGAAATAAGACGGCGGATTAGGGAAATGGATGAACAAAACATTATAAGAAAAAGTAACTCAAAATATTCAAGTCCTCTGATAGTAATTCCAAAGAAAATGGACAATTCTGGACAGAGGAAGTTTAGGATAGTTATACAATAGATAATCCGAAATTAAATGACATAACTATCAACGTCAAGTTTCCATTGCGAAATATCGATTTTATTTTGAATAAGCTTGGAAAAGCACAGTACTTTAGTACTATCGATCTTGACAAACGATATCATCAAATATTAATCACAGAAGGGGAAGAAGAAAACAGCATTTGTAACTCCGCATTTATAATATGAGTTCACTAGAATGCCTTTTGGTTTAAAAAATGCACAACCGACATTCCAACGACTAATGAATAAAACGAGCGTTGTTTACTTAGACGACATTCTTATCTGCAGCTCAAGCTTAAAAGAACACGTTAAAACTATTACAGAAATCTTTAAAATCTAGGAATCAAAAAAACTAAAAATCCAAGTAAGCAAATGTAACTTTATGAAAAAAAACCCGAATTCATTGCACATATTTTGACAAAAGATGGTATAAAGCCTAAACCTGACAAGATAGCAACAAAAACAACAAAACAGATTAAAAGTTTTCTTTACAGAAAATTCATCAGAGGCTATGCAAAGACCGCACATACTATACCAAAATACCTTAAGAAGAATGTTAAAATAAATATACCATATATACGACCCTAATTACAATACATAGAAGCTATTGGGAAATTAAGTAGTCCTACAAGTAGTTACCCTATATTGAAATATCCAAATTTTGAAAAACCATTTTCTCTCATATCAGACGCATCAAATTATACGATGTGAGCAGTGTTATCCCAAGAAGGACATCCAATATGTTTTGTTTCTAGAACTCTTAATAACCACGAAAGCAATTATTCGGTAACCGATAAGGAATTTCTAGCGATAATGTGATCTGTAAACTATTTTCGACCCTACCTTTATGGCAAAAAGTTTAAAATTTTTACAGACCACAAGCCAATTAAGTTCCTACACGCAAAATACGATATAAAGGAAAGGATTTATCACCCAGACACCAAAGATGGTTACCTTAAATTAGAAGAGTTTCAAATTTAGATTGTATACTTAAAGGGAAAGGACAATGAAGTAGCAGATTTTCTGAGTTAAATAGAAAACAACTAGGACATTAATTTAAAAAAGGGAGAAGAATCACATACCCCACAAGTAGAAAAATTTTCGCTAAAATACAACAAAAGCTATGCAGATTCAGACTTTGTATTTAATTTAGAAGATGAAGTGTATGAAACCATTCACTTGTAAATAAATATAAAAGAATAATTTATTTTGCAGAACGTGATTTCAATAGATTGGAAGACATTTTATGGAGGTTTATTAACAAAGGAAAGATAGGTATGTTATATGGTATATTCCGATCTACTAGATAACAAGGATAACATTTTACAAGAAAAAAATACCAGCAGACCATAACTCAGCAGTTGGACTAAGTATCAATAATGACATTAAATAAGCAAGTTAAGTTGAACGAATTTTTCAATAGTACAAGAGATACCATTATTAATGATAGAAAAAACTATTTTACAACAAATTAATTCTCTGCAGGAAGTGAGTAGAAGACAGATTTTGATCAACTATTTAAGTTAAAATATATTAATTCTAGAAGAGAGCATATCCAAGATAAAATTGTTTCCGCCAGAAGTAATATATTATATCCAAAAATCCTCACGAATGACAAAATTGAAACATATAAAATAGATTTTCATGAATTGAAACAAACAAAGTTAGGAGTTACAGAATATAAAGATAGTATTTACTATAAAAATTCCAAAAAATTACTTACCAAAAATTGGTAAGGTAACACCACTTAAATTTGTAATCCCTATACCCAATAAATATTGCAAAGAAATTGATGTAAACATGGAATACATTATAGAATATAAGAATATGACTTTTATATAGGAACCAACGAAAACTATATAAGCGAACTTATCAAGAACAAACTTTGTAAATTCAGAACAAACAACGAAACAGAAATTGTATCTTTTTATGATGAGACCATATTTGTTAACCAAATATGCGACGATAGAAATGTCAAAATTAGCGGCAACTATCTAATAAATTTTACAAATTGCACAATACAATTGTTAGACTATAAGTTCTCTAATGTAAAACATTATCTGAAACAAAGATTTTATTACCCAAATAATAATGAAATTCATGATGTTAGTACAACATTAAAATTCGATAAAATCATTATAAAAAAATTGGAAAACATAAAAGAACTTAAAGAAATAGAGTTTGAGAAAAATGTATCAGTTAATGTTAACATACTCTTCCTTGTTATAATTACAATAATGTTTATAATTATATTAAGCAAAATAATGTATTTAGTAAGTTTAATAACAGAATTCACGAGAATTATATTTGTAAGGAGGGGGAAGTTCCATGCAAACCTGATGAGGTGACAACAAATGATGAAGTTGCTGGAAGCGGGAGGGAAGTTATACTTACGAGTATAGATAGGTGAAATTGGGAAAATTTTGTTAGAGTATTAGAAAATTCGTTTAGAATTTGGCTTAAATTTGAATACACCACTAGCTCGTTAAGTCAGATGGTTCTAGATAACACGGGTTGGACATCCTTCTTTTGACTGACATCTGTGCCGAAGAGGATGTTGATCTATTTCAAAATTTTGCTTCTTTGTAAATGAATTAATCCTTCCCACAGTCCGCGCTATTTACAAACATTTTAAGGGTACACAAATTCCTTGAGCGCGCACTCATTATAAAAAAAAATAGAAAAAAAAAGTGAAGTTTACACCACGAAACTTTAAAAAAGAAAGGATGTCAGCCTCATAAAAGAAGTGTTTTCTGATAAAAAAAGATTCAATCTGGCTTACTCTGGTGGACTCTTCTATGTTCTCGCAAAAATTATGTGTTTAGTGGAGTTCTCACAGGATTCTCAAAATTGTCTGGTTGTTCTCATATCACCTCCGCGATTTTTTCACGTATGTGTACAACAATTTGCGAGTCCATGATTTATGGAACATTCCTTGGTTTTGCAACTTTAAAGTAAAATATCTGGAGACTAGCGGAAAGAATAATAATTTTTCAGAATCACCACGTAGACACACATAATTTAGAATGTTTAAAATCATTTTAAAATTCGTTCTTTCTAGTTTGGCAGTTACTGACTATGAAAACGTATAATTTTGTTCACATTCGCCTCTTTCCATTCAGTTTAAGCATATGAGTGTAGCCTAGAACCTACATATACTAAATATGTTGTCATTTCTTGATAGAATTTTTTTTTTAAAGAACTTTACACTCAAGAGAGTATAACTACTCTGAAAATGCAGAGCACGTGTTATGTTTTTCGGAAAATTTAATAGAGAGAGAGAGAGAGAAAGAAATTTCGGCTCAGTGGTTGTTTCGTTCCATGGGTGGCATCCAACCTGGGGTTACTAAATCATTTAAGTAAATTGACTTGTATGTTGTATTTTGAGCATCCACTCATCTCATGAGATGTTAGTTGCCTGAAAAAAAGGATGTTTTTCGGACGCGGTTGGGATTGAATACCGGACCGACCGATTGGGGAGCCAATACACTATCACTTGAGCCACGGCATTAAGAAATGTAAAACTGAAAACGGGAACGTGTGCAGAAAGCTCTGAAAAATTGTTTAACAGGGCATATCTGTTCAGATGCCCATATACTCGTATATGTGTACATGATTGTACGTTCCTCTAAAATACGAATGTTTGTACGAGTGATTTTTGCGATAAAAAAAATTCTGACATAATTACATCTTTGTTGAATGGCAATATCCATAAAAAAAAGTGGATTTAACTGGTCTTGGAGACATAGAGAAGGAAAATAGTAAATCAAATACATATAGATATTAATAACCCCAAAATCATACCTAAAGTTACGAAGAACATTTTTCTTTAATAATGCCATGGTGTAATACATCGTATACATGTAGGAACTACACGAATGACCCCTTGAATATGAATGAACGCTGGGAGTTAATAACGTGTTAAGATTTATGGCTTAAGTTAATGCTCTGGCTCCATAATTCTTCTTAATGCTTGCAAATAAAATATTGAAATATGATATACGAGTATGTGGCTATACAAGAACAAACGAACATCATTTTATTACGGATATTTGTAATAGTTACACAATATTTAAGCATATGCCATATACAAATTTTTTGATATAATGGGTTTATTATAAAACGTCAAGCAAGACATTATTCGTGGAACACGTGCATGTTCTCTGAAAGCCACACGGCGTTCAGTTCGGCTTTTTAAGTGTCCATCATTATTCCGTTACGATTTATCAGTTCTGGCCATTTTTCTTTGATTGCTTCTCAGCTTCGGTAGCTGTTGCCAGTAAACAAGTGGATTAATCATTGGTTACTTGTAAGAAGCTTAAAATTCATAAAACAACCATTTATTGAGATACCATAAGTATAATGCAACACTAATCCCCTCGAAAGTAGTCAACTATAGTTGTTATACATTTCTGCCACTACTGGAAACCTTTTCTGGTACAGCGCACATAATCGCTGCATGATCTCTTCCCAGCTCTGAAATCTGGTAACTGTCAAAGGTATTTTCAGCTTGCGGAAAAGGCAAAGTCACAGAGAGCGAGATCAAGAAAGTAAGGAGGTTGGCGAAATAAAGGTGTATTGTGTTTGGCTAACGAACTCAGAATCATGTGTGAAGGACGAGCGGATGCGTCATCATGATGAAGTTGCCGATTGTCAGGTCCGACCGTTTGCGTCTCACTGCATCATGAGGGTGACGCCGTGCGGGGTGTATTCATGATGAACTGTGCTGATGATAGGAACGGATCCATAAAGATAAGACTGTTTTCCACTTGAGAATTCCCAAGCTTTAAACAACATTTGATGCAGTAAAGTTGCACACAATTTTCTGCCGTTCTCTCCTAAAATACCATCCAACGACATTTATTTACATGTAATCACTCTGCAATGCCGAGTCGGCGGCTGATTGAAAAACATTGAGCATGTGCACGAGGTATAGAAACTAATGGTCGCTAAGCCCGCCGTCAAAACTTTATTTGTTTTGTTAATTAAAATTATGGTCGGATACTTTTTGAACAAACCTCGTACACGATGCCTTTATAATTCCACGAAATTTACAACATACCCTTCTTTCGATGCAGTTCAGATGTAGCGCAACTTCGCGACACCACTGTATAAATTACTTTTTGCCACTCGCATACGCCACTGTAATATAATTTCTTTCACACAATCGAGCCGCTACTTTATGGCGTGATGCTGTGGTATGTTATTTGTCTATGTACAAGACAATGCAGAATTTACATATATTGTACATACCACAAGCATACGAGTATTACCTTCGCTTTAGCATTCTTTTCCGATAGGAGTTGTAATTAGGAAGCCGAGCAGGCAACATCAAAAAATATAAATTAATAAAAATAAATCTTTTTAATTTTTTATTATTCCTTTTTGCTTTATTTTTATTTCTTTTTTTGTGGAAACAAATTTCCACATTTGGTGACCCCGACGCACGGATAATATATAGCCATGCCTGATCCAACACCATCGTCAACCAACGCTCGTGCTCCAACCGTTGATAACACATCAGTTCAGCGTTTCATGGTTCGTCCACCAGCTTTCACTGCCGATCGACCCGCTCTATGGTTCGCACAACTTGAAGGCCAATTTCATCTAGCTGCTATCACCGACGAAACAACAAAGTTTTTCTTTGCGTCCTCCCATTTGGATGCCTCCGCCGCCGCTGAAGTGCAAGACATCATCCTTCATCCACCCGCCGTGACACCATACTTGAGTCTGAAGGCAGCGCTTATCGAGCGATTAACCTCATCGCAGGAGACAAGGCTCCACCAGCTACTCGACAAGGAAATTTTGGGTGACCGGAAACCGTCTCAATTTTTGCGGCAACTGAAAGGCCTTGTCGATAACATTCCTGACAATATTCTTCGAACCAAGTGGTTGAGCAGGTTGCCACCTGCAGTCCAAACGATTTTAGCAACGCAGCAGGATACACCGTTAGAAAAGCTAGCAACGCTCGCCGACCATATAATGGAAATTTCATCTTCCCACCACATAGCGGCTGTTGGCGCTACCAATTACGCAGATTCTGTTACACCTTTGGACCCCCGGCTATCCAGACTCGAAGCCATGATTAATGAGTTGGTAAGTTCATTTAAAAATTCAACGCATGAGCGCCCACGTGTGCACAGTCGTCCACAACCCCGTCCACGATCCCGTTCAAGATCCCGTTCGCAACCGGTTTCTCCTAACAGCGTTTGCTGGTATCACACCACATGGGGAGAGCTCGCCAAGAATTGTCGCAGCCCATGTACCTTTGCGGGAAACGGAACAGGGAGTCGCTAATGGCGGCATACGACTCCGCACTTCAATCACGCCGCCTCTTCATATCAGATAGCGCTACCAAGGTCCGCTTTCTCGTGGACACTGGCGCTGATCTCTGCGTCTACCCGGAAAAGCTCACAACAGGTCGTCAAGCAGAAACCAGCTATTGTCTTTATGGAGCAAACGGATCACAAATCAAGACTTTTGGCTGCATTCTGCTCACTTTGAACTTTGGCTTGCGACGAGATTTTACTTGGCGCTTCGTAGTGGCGGACATCGAAAGACCTATCATAGGAGCTGACTTTCTGGCCCATTTTGGTTTACTTCCAGACTTGAAGAACAGTCGCCTCCTGGATTCATCGACCGGATTTTCAGTGGCCTGCGTCACATATGCCATTGCAGATGTTTCATCGATCAAAGTGCTACCCAACACTTCGTCATGGTTGCACATATTAGCCGAATTCCCCAACATCACCAAGCCCGAGGGGATTTGCAAACCAGTTAAGCATGCAACCCAGCACCACATCACGACTACACCTGGCTCCCCGCTGTCGACTAAAGCACGCCGCCTTGCTCCAGACCGACTTGCCATTGCCAAGCAGGAATTCGATAAGATGCTAAAACTTGGTATTGCCCGTCGCTCAACGAGCCCTTGGTCATCACCACTTCACTTAGCGCCGAAAAAGAATGGAGATTGGCGACCCTGTGGTGACTATCGGCAGCTCAACGCCCGAACAGTGCCAGACCGATATCCAGTTCGAGTCCTCGAGGACTTTACATCAAATCTCGCTGGGAAGCATGTGTTTTCTACGATCGATCTGGTACGTGCTTTCAACCAGATTCCTGTGGCGCCGGACGACATTTGTAAAACAGCGATCATTACGCCATTTGGTCTGTTTGAGTTCCCATTCATGACTTTTGGCCTTCGCAACGCAGCACAGACCTTTCAAAGGTTCATTGACGAAGTCACAAGGGAACTCGACTTTGTGTTTCCGTACATAGACGATATTTTGGTAGCATCCAGAGACGATAGCGAACACCGAAGTCACCTCCGCATTCTCTTCAAGCGTTTATCCGAATTCGGAATCGTGGTCAACTCTGCAAAATGCTATTTTGGCAAATCCGAAGTTAATTTCCTCGGATACCATGTTTCCGCAGAAGGCATTCGTCCTCCGCCAGAAAGAGTAGAGGCCATCATCAACTTCCATCGCCCAGATACCATCAAACAGTTGCGTGAGTTCCTTGGTATAATAAATTTCTATCGTAAATTTCAGAAAAACGCAGCAACGTGCCAAGCCCCTCTCCATGAGTGCCTGCAGGGCTCTAACATCAAAAATTCAGACCGAATCAACTGGACAGCAGAACGAGAACAAGCTTTCACAGCATGTAAAGAGCAGCTTCGTAATGCCACGCTTCTCATGTACCCGGACACTAATTTGCCGTGGGCTCTTTTTACTGACGCGTCTCTTACATCTATAGGTGCAGTTCTACAACAACGAAGAGGTACAGTTTGGGAGCCCCTCGCGTTTTTCAGCCAGAAACTGCAACCAGCCCTGAGGAAACGAAGCCCCTACGACCTAGAATTACATGCAGTTTACGCAGCAGTGCGCAAGTTCAGGCACTTGCTAGAAGGACGCAACGTTTCGATCTACACCGACCACAAACCGCTACTTCACGCCTTCTCGCAGAACCCAGAAAAGGCAACGCCGTGGCAATTTCGGCGTCTCGATTTCATCAGCCAATTTTCGACCGACATCCGACATATATCTGGGAAGGACAATGTTGTCGCTGACGCCTTGTCACGTGTTGAGGCAATCGCTACTGTTGTGTCCGCTACTGACCTCGCCCAAGCCCAAGCCACTGACGAAGAACTCCAGCACCGCCTCCGAAATCCATCACAAGACGCACTTCATCTTCAACCTGTAAGCGTCCCGGAATACGACCTGCCGATTTACTGTGATGTCAATGGGAAGCTAGCTCGCCCTTATGTGCCAAATGGTCTCCGTCAGCGGATTTTCTCATCTCTTCACAGTGTAAGTCACCCTGGTGCGAACGCATCCGTTAAACTTGTCTCACAGCGATATGTCTGGCCTGGTTTGAAGAAGGATTGTCGTCGCTGGTCTCGGGCGTGTCTAGCTTGCCAACGCAACAAAATTTCTCGCCACGTTGTATCCCCAATCAACAACTTTCCAGCTGGACGCACCCGCAGATTCGAGCACATACACGTCGACATTATTGGACCATACGTACCATCAAGAGGATATCGTTACTGCCTAACGATCATAGACCGCTTCTCACGTTTCCCTGAAGCTTTTCCGTTAAAGGACACTGGAGCCGAATGCGTGGCTAGGAAAATATTCGCCGGTTGGATATGCCGTTACGGTGTGCCATTGCGGATAACCACTGACCAAGGAGTGCAATTTGAGAGCCAGCTGTTCAATGCTCTCAGTCAACTGCTCGGCAGCAAACACATTCATACAACGACATTCCACCCGCAATCAAATGGTATGGTCGAGCGCTTACATCGACAACTGAAAGCTGCTATTCGGTGCCATGAAAGCTCGACTTGGGTTGACACATTACCAATAGTATTGTTGGGCATTCGCACAGCATGGAAGGATGACTTGGGTACTACTTCATCTGATATCGTCTATGGAGAGCCGCTTCGATTACCTGGTGAGTTTCTCGTGCAATCTCCTTCTAATCATTTATCACCCAAAGATATCGCCGAACGTCTGAGGATGCAGTTTGCGAATCTTGCACCCGTTCCTGGTACACGTCATGGTCAACGGAAGGTGTTCATATTCAAGGAGCTTGCCACCTGCTCCCATGTCCTAATCCGCCTTGATGCATCACATAGTGCCTTCACTCCACCGTACGAAGGTCCATACCGAGTTGTTTCAAGACATGAAAAATACTTCATCGTGGACATTTGTGGTCGATCATCAACTATATCCATCGATAGGTTGAAGCCTGTGTTCACCTTGAGCAATGCCGACTACAACACAGCCGACAATAACGACAACACCAGCAATAACACCATCCTAGAGCAACCAACCGTAACGACCACACCAGAAACATCACAACAAGGCCAATCCGGTTACTCATCATCATCATATCGCCCCAGCAATAACAGTGATCCGCCGTATACATCTACTCCATTAAGGCGCGTCCGATTTAACCTTCGGAAATAACAACATATTATTAATTACATATATGTATATATATTTAATTTTTTTTTTTGCCGAAGGGGAGTATTGTAGCGCAACTTCGCGACACCACTGTATAAATTACTTTTTGCCACTCGCATACGCCACTGTAATATAATTTCTTTCACACAATCGAGCCGCTACTTTATGGCGTGATGCTGTGGTATGTTATTTGTCTATGTACAAGACAATGCAGAATTTACATATATTGTACATACCACAAGCATACGAGTATTACCTTCGCTTTAGCATTCTTTTCCGATAGGAGTTGTAATTAGGAAGCCGAGCAGGCAACATCAAAAAATATAAATTAATAAAAATAAATCTTTTTAATTTTTTATTATTCCTTTTTGCTTTATTTTTATTTCTTTTTTTGTGGAAACAAATTTCCACATCAGATTTTGATAGTTTGTGCTGGTTTATCACTATTACAGTGCTGTGCAAAATAATTGTGACAGGCAGATTTTAATATATGTTTTCATTTACTTCCTGATCGGTATAAAGTTTGATTAAACTGATAAATTATATGACCGCCTTTGGCAGAAATAAGTTCTTTTACCCTATTTGTCATTGAAGAAACCAAGGTTTCGTACTGTTTTATAAGCTGTACATCATGAGACCAAATTTCAGTAATGGCTGAAATTCGATTATTTTTGGTTCGTTAATCTCATCAGCCTATCTTTAACTTAGGCCAAAAGATTTTCGATTGTATTGAGGTCAGGAGAGCTGCCTAACCATTCCAGCACTTCAATATTTTTCTCTGTGAGGAATTGCTTCATTTTCTTGGATGTATGGTATGAGACAAGATCTAGACCTTGTTAGAAAACTGCACTTGCGATCGGGAACTATTTTTGCATATGGGTCAAAATTCTTGGTAAAAATTCTTCCTGTTCGACATTTGTATTGCTATAAAGTGTTAAAGACTTTTTTTTATGTATTCCGGTAACCAGAATTTTAGATTAATTTCAAGCTACAACTTACGTAGAAACTTTTTGTACATGGTATCTGTTCCCTCATTCCACACCACTGCATATCGTAACTTTTATGATATTTCTTCTCATCGTCTTTTCAATAAATTGCCTCATTCTATTAGAGCTAGTAACGTTCCTCAAGAATTTTTTAAACGTGTAACAACCTGGCTATTTCATTTTAATTTTGGAAGCATAGAACTCTTGTTTTCTGCTAATCTGATGTGGTGCGATTATATAAGTTGCAATCTATAATCTTGTTTAATGCTATTAATTTTGTTATCTTTTGCTATTGTTTAAAATGATGTTATGTACCTTTCAGTTATTTTGATTCAGAATATTAAATTTTTGTTTGTTCCAATAGATCACCTCTCCTGAAAATTATTTAATATTGATTTTGTTATTACTAATAAAGTAAAATATTTGAATTCTGTGAATTACTTAGTATACATATAGAATTTTAATAAAGTAAACTAAAATAAGTAAACTGAAAATGTATACGTACTTGATGCTATTCAACATGACTTCGTTCAGCTTTAAACTTCCAGCATCTGTGGATCTGAAACAACGCCAAAACATTACTTTGGACGGATGTTTAGGGGCCCGAATAATGTGAGAAGGTTCCAAATGTCATTCCTTCTTGGGACATTGACCCCCCAACCCTAAACTTTCAAGAGGCACTCATCGGCCACTACGTCCAATCTAGCGACTGTCACACATACAGCGAAGCCGAGCCGACCCCGATAAATTTTTTCGTAAATAACTTGCCTCCCTTACCATCCACTTAAACCATCGCGCCTCAAACCTCCACCCCACAACATCCCTCTTACTTTTTACTACCAGAATGTAAGAGCTCTTCGCACTAAAACCAACGCTGTTGTACGCCAATCGCATGCTATTGCCTATGATATTTACGCCCTGACTGAAACCAATCTGATTCCCGACATAAAGAACCAGGAATGGTTCCCCCCTACTTTTAATGTTTTTCGCGATGACGATGCTACTGGTGATCCATAACAGTCTTAACTCTTCTCCCAATACCATTACTTCATCCTCTAAAGTCGACTTTGTCGCAATAAAAATATCATTCCCCTTCGTGTCCCTTTACGTTATATGTTGCTATATCCTACTAGCTCAACTGACTGAATTCTACCAACTTGCAATCGAAGCGATCGACCAGTTAATTGACCTGTCTGACTCTATTGACGATATGCTTATTTTCGGCGACTTTAATCTTCCTCAGCTACAGTGGACTGTATAGATGATAAATCGTTTTTCATCGCTTCAAATGCTAACTCAGCTAACAAATGCCTCTTCTTAGACCGTTTAACAGACTCAAGTCTATGCCAAGTCTGCGGTATATCCAACCACATGGGCACGCAATTACACCTTATTTTCAGATTCAGATTCAATCAACTCTTAAGTTTCACTTTGTCCCCTCTCTCTCTCAATAATCGATAACTACCACCCACCCCTTCTTCTCTCGTTTTTTCATAACTCTTCTGTCCAGTCCACTCCCCCACGACTCTCTCATGCTACGATATTCATAAAGCAAACTTTAACGAAATCAGTGACTATTTCAGCAGATCCCCGTTTAACTTTCACAACCTAAGCATAAATATTTTATAGAGAAATATTTATTTCTTTTTTACTTTATGTTCCATTTTCCCACCTTAAAACATCATCTACTAGTTCTCCCTGGTATAATCGCAAACTTCGTTCATGACGAAATAAGAGAAACAAGTTATGGGCCGTTTTCCTTCGCAGCAGATCCTTTTCGGACTATGCCAACTTTACGATTCCCTTTACCAGCGCTACCTTAATAATACGCAAGTCAACCTTATTAACGACCCTAAGTCCTCTCTCACACCTCGGACCCGTTTTATATCGAATTTAAGTTACACCAACTTAATGACGAATTCACACCCGGCCCAGATGGCCTCCTGCCATACTCCTTAAAAAATGTTCCTCCTCTCTTTCCCTTGCCCTTTCTAATCTCTTTCGTCTATCCCTTTCATAAGGAGAATTTTCTCTTGCCTAGAAAACCTCCTTTATAACCCCGATCCACAAAAGAGGATCAAAGAACGAAATAACAAACTATCGCCCAATCGCTAAACTCTCCCATCTACCCAAACTCTTCGAAAGTATTTTGTATGAATCTCTAATCTTCCAATGCAAATCACTTATTTCCCCAGACAACATGGATCCCTGAGGGCTAAGTTAACTACCACAAATCTCGTTCGATTTGTATCCTTTGCCCTCTCTGCCCTAGAGAATGGCAACGAAGTCGATGTAGTTGCAACCGATTGTAGCAAGGCCTTCGATAAAATCTCTCATCGATTAATATTCTTCAAAACGTCTGCCTCAACTTTGAACCCATACTGTTGAAATGGATATCCCCTTACTCGAAAACCGTTTTTACAGTGTTCGTTTTAAATCAGCCCACTCGGCTCCATTTTTTGGCAACCACTGCAGTGCCACATGGCAGCCATCTCGGTCCTCTTCTTTTTGTATTAAACATACATGATTTCGATAGGATCGTCAAACACTTGTCTGTCTCCCTTTACGCCGACGATACCAAATTTTGCAAAACCATTTCCTCTCCCCATGACTCCTTGCTCCTTCAACAAGACCTTGATAGTTTTTCGATCTGGTGCCTCAAAAATTGTTTGGAACTTAATGTACCTAATGCCAACCCATCACTTTTTCACATAAGCGGCACCAACCTTCTCCCCGATTCTTCGATTCCCTGGAGCGATTGTTTTATTTTGCCCCCTATCAAAACCGTCTCAAACTTATCAACTTAAACACCCTTGAGAAACGCATAGATGCAGCCGATTTTCTCTTCATTCATCGACTTCTTCAGGTCAGGTTGAATGCGCGTCCCTTCATAACTCTATTTTCCTCAACACTAACCCTCGAAATCTACGTATTCTTCGTCCCTTCTATCTACAATACCAACCAACCACACCATCTATGGTGCGAACGAACCAATCTCCCGTATGCTACGAAAAATCAATTCAAACCCTACCGTCTTTGACGGCAAGTCCGTTCTCCTTCACCACCCCAACCAACCTTAGTTAGAAGTTTAGGTTTTAGTTTAATTTTAAGTTATAGCTTCTATTAAGCCGAATAAATTGGGGCCTACGCCCCCGCAACAAAATTAAAATTAATGAGTTTGAGACGGTCTCA
The DNA here is from genome assembly GCA_963966105.1 of Volucella zonaria. Lineage (NCBI taxonomy): Eukaryota > Metazoa > Arthropoda > Insecta > Diptera > Syrphidae > Volucella > Volucella zonaria. The sequence continues at coordinate 30,100,105 of OZ014533.1, read as the reverse complement.
ATAGGTAGGTAAGATTAGAGGATCGTTCCAAGGTAAATCTCGAAGAGCAAATCGAAGAAAATGACGTTGGATGCTCTTATATAGTATATATGAACTCGTTGAAAGGGACACCACGCTTGGCTAATGTACTCGAGAAGGGGGCGAACATGATTGATGTGTAGTGATCTGGTCACGTACGGTTTGCACAATTGCACAATTCTTTGGACCGTCTTTTAACAAAGCAAAGTTTGCTTTAGTAATTACGAGTATCTCATCAATATGCGAGCGGAAATTAAGATCCCTGTCGCATAATATGCCAAGGGATGTAGGTTGGCTATGGAGAAGGTAAATTCGTGAAGGAGACTTCTTGCACTTACGTGACAAGGTAATCGATTGGCATTTGGTGACCTTGAGGAACACCTGAAGTGGCCAAGAAAGGGGCCGATAGGACAGACCTAAAACGAATACTATAAAAACGATTATCCAGGTTAGATGATATTCATTTTAGCAAAACGGGTTCAAAGCTCAAGACGGACAATTTAAACAGGATTAGTTTATGAGATATCTTGTCAAAAGCCTTACTGAAATCAGTTGTTATAACGTCAACTTCTTTACCAATTTCTAAGGCTGGGAGAACAGAGGACACGAATTCGACGAGGTTAGTGGTAGTTAATCTACCTTTCAGAAAGCCGCGTTGATTAGGGGAAGTAAGAGATTTGCACTGGAAGCTTAAGGCTTCGTACAAAACGCTTTCGAGGAGTTTAAGTATATGTGAAAGTTTAGCTATGGGACGGTAATTAGCGACTTCGCTTTTTATGTATCTGTGTTATGAAAGAAGACTTCCATATCTGTGGAACTTCACCTTCAGAGAACGATAACTGGAAGGGATTTGAAAGGGGGGTGGGAAAGTGTAGAGGCGCACTTTTTTAGAAATATGGATGGAAGGCCATCTGCGTCGAGTAAGTATTCGTCTTTAAGTTGTTGTAATATATTTTCTATTACTGTATGATCAACACTTTGATAAATAGAGGGGCCAAAGGGGAAGTTATGTAGATAAGTTGTGTAATATTGTTTTTATTTTTTTTTATTTTTGTATTGTTTGGTTACAATTTACTATAATTAGGGGTTTTGTACTAAAATCTGCCAGCAGATGAATTCAAGCACTGGGGGTTAAGAACCGGAAAATGTAATTTGACGAAAATTAATTAAACAGGTGAATAGGGTGAACAGAAAAAATACGTCTGACTGGTTTGAGTAACTGTTTGGAACTGTAACAACAGTGAAATGCCTATTGAATTTCAAAACGACAATTACGCGAATTTCAAGGTGCCAAGAAAGGAGCTGGGATGGATATTGCGTTTATATCAACGAATCCTAAATGGTAATTTATATCATCACAATCATCCCAGAACGGCGACAATTAAGAGAGCCTGCATTAGTGCACCGCTGCGTTAAAACGGTATTGTATCAAACTATACAATGAACATACTACTAGAGATTAAGTGCTTCATTCTAATGTATACTCTAATTGTGAACGTAAATAAAGAGGCATTCACTCCAAATCTCTTCTTTGTGGAAAAGCCAATAAAATGAAACCGTTAGCAGGATGACGAGGTGGTGCTTTGGTTGAGATGAAAAATTCTAGAAGCAATCGCCAAAATATGTTTAAACTTTAACATTCAGATGGATTTCATTAGGAAATATAAAGCTAGATAATAAGTACATACTGTGGATGGCGATAGCCTACGAAATTGTCAACCAAATTTAAGGATTATCTCCAGAAAACGAGAAATAACGAGGCCTTGACCCACAACAATTCCAGTGGATAGTTTGGATAGGATAGTAGTTTAAAACCGCACAGTCCCTCATTAACTTTTCTTCTTTAATCTCCAGCAATACAACCAGGACATATGTCAAACGAAGAATTAATTCTTCCGAAACAACTCCAGATAGTTTATCTGCCTGGGTAAAAGTCCATGCCCTTACACTGCGAAGCAGAACATTCAACATAAAACATTTAACGTACACATTTCTGGTCCCTCGGAAAGGCAACCTCAATTCAGAGCCAGATGGCCACATGTAATTGTATTTAAGGAAGTCAGGGGAAATATGTTTTAGAAAGGTTAAAATGAAGAATTCTTCTTCTACCCTAGTTCATTTATGCTCCAGATGGCTGCAAACCCTTCACGGACAATTCGATGTTTAATTTACTATATCACTTTACTGCAAAAACAGCTACATACCATATGTACACTCTGACTGACTCGAACCGCAACAAACTTCAAACTGTATAATTTCCAAACAGTGAGCTCAAATTTTGATACATGACAGATAATTTTATTATTTACAAGCCTTTTAAACGATTTGCGTCTCAGTTGTGTTGAAAATTTTTTATCTGCGATGGAATTCAAACGTGATAGTGTGATTGCTTTATATTTGGCTGGAAAACTACAAGTAGCTATCTTTAGAGCCCTATTCACCTCAACGTGAATAAATCATTTGTGTCTCGAACCATAGCTCATTGCCGTGATACTGGCAGCGTTGCGAAACGCCATGGAGGTGGTCATAAAAAAACAGAGACATCGGCAGAAATGGTTCGGAAAGTGAAGGCTCGAATTGAGCGAAATCCGCGTCAAAGTGGAAGAAAAATGGCTCGTGAACTCAACATATCGTTGTAACGGATGCAACACATACTGAAAAATGAGCTTGTGCTCAAGCCATTGAAGTTACAAAAAGCACACGGTCTTACACAGCAACAGAAAAAAATTAGAGTCGAAAGAGCGAAGGATTTGCTACGCTTGCACAAATGTGGTGAATTGCCGAATTTGGTTTTTTCCGATGAGTCGCCATTTGTTATCGAGCAATATGTCAACAAACAAAATGACCGAGTTTACTTGCCAGAGAGGTCCTTCGAAAATTTACACCTTCGGACGGCCACCAGAAAGCAGGCAACACCGATGGTAATGGTTTGGGCCGCCACAACCGCCGATGGTCGCTCTCAGCTCGTATATTTTGACCGCGGCGTCAAAATTAATGCGATCGTGTACCGTGAAACTGTCTTAGAGGCAGTATTAAAGCCTTGGGCAAACAATCATTTCGGTCGGAGACGGTGGACATTTCAACAAGACTCGGCACCTTCTCACAAAGCGCGCGTCAACCAAGATTGGTTAAAAAACAATGTTCCACACTTCATTTCTTCGACACAATGGGCCTTACTAACAATCAAATTTAGTATACAGCTTAAATATAATCTCCAAACTTTCAAAAATGTTTGTACTAAGAACGAATTTAAAGTGGGTTTTAGTGTTATTATGGAGTTAAATTTTAATGTAAACGAAGCCATGTCTAAATTTGTAAACATGACATTGAACAACAGAGTGATGCCAATTTACTAATTTATTTTAGCTAATTTCTACTTATAAGAATTAGACTTGGTATCTTAAATAATTAGATTATCCGTAAAATACTAGTTGAATAAGTCCAAATCGTATAAGTACTATTCAGAGTTGCAAAATCTTTAGTCATTTTTGGCTTAAACCTGTCTTTAATTCACAAGCCAATTGGTGGAATTTGTATTAAAAAAATTTTAATTCATAAGCTAGTCGGTGAATTATGAATTAATTCTTTTTCAAATTACAAGTCAATTGTTAACTTATGGGTTAGTGTTTGTTTAATTCCTAAACTCGTAACTCTGGTACTATTTCATTTTCAGTTGTTTTGAAAATTCCTTTTCCTTCATTATAATTTATTGAAGTACTTTGCAGTTTAATTTGGTATATTGGTTTGGAGCGAAATAACCGCTGAGCCCAAAAATCTTTCTCTCTCTCTCTGTCTAATTTTCCGAAAAACTTAACACGTGCTCCGGCATTTTAAGAGTAGTAGCACCCTCTTGAGTGTTCAGTTCTTTACAAAAAAAAAAAAAAAAAAAAAAATTATATCCTATTAACTTCAATACGGTGGAATCACAGTTTTTCAGCTGATTTTGTTTACTTCGGCTTTTTAAATTTTTATTTTTCGCGCCACTTCCAAGAAAAACCAAATTCAAAGTGAATATTAAATGTCAAAGTAATATTATTTAGAAGTTTCAATAAAAATGCAGTAGACTTTTTGAAAGAGTCAAATTATTAGTACACTTTCGACTTAAGTCTGTATTAATATTTAAGTTGATACTTTTTTTAAGTCATGACTAACGAATCGTTGTTAGTAAGGCCCAATGGATTGCAAATTCTCCGGATGAAAATCCGTTGGATTTGTCTGTTAGGGGTACTTTGAAGGCGAAGGTTGGCACTTAAAAATCCCAAAGTTTGGACCACTTCAAACAAGCACTTCGCCGGCAATGGGCCAAAATACCGCAGAGCCACTTGCGTGCAACGTGCGATGCTTTTCTTGGCCGTCTCAAGGCCATTATTCGCGCCAAAGGTGGACATATTAAAAACTACTGATACAATTTGAAAATTGATGTACTTATTTTTCAACATTTTTTGCTTTGGCACAATAAAATTTATCGAAAAATAAAAAAATTATAGCATTTTAAAAAGCGGGAGTTCGAGTGATTCACCCTGTATATTAATTTGCAGCAGATTGCGCGTTCACACTGACTTATAAGTTTTTTAAAATTTTTTCATCCTCACTTGAGTTCAAAAGGTAAATCTACTATACTAGATTGTCCATACTCAACATGACGCCAAATACGTCAACAACAATCAGCTGTCAAAATAAAACTAAAGACAGCATCGCACTGAAATTTGGCATATCTGCCTAAATATGAACGGACTTCAAGGCACCATAACCTTTTTTGCAGTAGCAGCGCATTCTGGCGGTCTAGTATAGTAAATGAATTATCGGGTTACCAGAAGCATTCAACCGTTCTCAAAAAACTGATGCCTCTTGACCGGCCAAGCAATACAGAGATTTCTCTCATCGAGCATCAAGGTCTCGCCGGCTGCTATACAATCCTTTTTAATTTTACTCATCCGACGTCATTATGTTTTGCCGCGTTTCTGCATTCTGTGATATTCGCATCCGGGCCTTGGCTAAAAGTCCCTAAGCCTAAGGAGGCCTAAGATTCGAAAATATGATCTATTCGAATAGTCTGGTTTTGACATCACCATAAACATATGCGGATGTTAAGATGCTGAAATCGCGTACTTGCTACTTTAGCAGAAGTTAGTTGTACAATCTTTCGTTTCGTCCTGTATTATCAAAGTTGTCCCTTTTCTTATTTTTGTTTTACTATTTCTCAACAATTTTAACATCTTATTAACATCGTAGTTCTTGTAGAAGAGTAATCTTTAGTAGCAGAGATAATTCTGCGCTTGACATCATAGAACCTCAAAGAATTGCCTACCTATCACCACAACATCTGTTTACAGTATATTCTGAAACTGCAGGCAGGTTTGATGTCCCTATTACCCTAGATCCAATTTACTTTGGGGTGGCCGTGGTGTAGTGGTACTAGCAATCGCTTCTCACTCGGAGGGTCAAGGTTCGAATCCTGGCCACGGCAAGTTTTCATTTGTGTAATTGGAACTCAGTCAGAAAAACCTGCGTGTGAAGGCATAACACTGACATGTAGATTTGGCTGTTGTAGAGTTTTAAAGCACAAAACAACCGTTAAAATTCACAACCTGAATCATTCCGAGTGAAGAAAAATCTCTCCGTCCTATTCGGACTCCCACCCCTGGAGAGTCAATATCGAAACCTGAGTTTCAAACCACTACATCACAACAATGCTTTCCTTTCTCCTCCTTCTATCTTTCCGCCCGCGCCCTGGCAACAGTAAAAGGGTATCATAACCCCTTAGGCGCGCGTAAATTATAAAAAAAAAAAAAAATTTGCACCATTGATTTGATCTGAGGCCCGGGTCAACCTGGGCGATTTTATTGTAGCTTATTACATTATTCAAAGCTAACAAGATCAAAGTTTCGTAGGGGAATTTGTTGAGGTGGAAACCGAAACGGGTTTGGACCCGTAGCATCCTAGATATTGGATCAGTGAGGATTGATTGTGGTACAGACCTTAGATTACGTGGGTTGTTGATAAGAGAGATAAGACAAAGTAAAGAGGGGCTGTCGAAGTTACCGGCTAGTATGTGATGGACAGAGAGAATGTCGGCAACTTTCCCGTGTACAGAAAGGGGCTGAATGTGTATAAGTTTCACCCTATCTGTGTACGGTATTAAATTCAAGTTATCAGTCCAGTGGAGTCCCCGTAAAGCGAATCGGGGAATCTGCGTTGTAGGGCTTCAACCCGGAGAATATAGGTGGAGTAGTAAGGTGACTAAACTTTGCTAGCATTTTCAAGAAGAGGGCGAACAAAAGTTATAAAAAGGGATTTAGTAACAAAGGAGAATTGGAGAATTCTTTAGACCAGCGTTTGATACTCGTAAAATGAGGTGCACAGTTTGCACCATATTGTCAATTGAGTTCTCTGTCGCAAATAACACCCAGGTCCCGCAATTCAGTTACTTAGGGGACAGATTGATTAAAATTAAATACATACGAGGAGAAGTTGGGAAACGCTTACGAGTGCATGTTATTGCTTAGCACTTACCAACATTGAACGCGAGAATATTCTTAATGCACCAAGTAGAAAATCTGTCCAAATCATTCTGCAGCAAAACACAATCAGAGTAGGTTGAGAAATGTTAGCAGATTTTCATGTCATCGGTGTAAACAGATAAATATTTGTGAGCTTTCAATGATACCATCAACATCATTTATTATTAGTATGAACAGCAAAGGGCTAAGATACCTTGAGACATTCCGGAAATCCGGAAAAGGCTTTAATGAGGTTAGAATTCCAGGACCAAAATAAAAAATTATATTGTCGACATTCCAGTAGGATTTTATCCACATATTAAAGCTCGATTGAAAGCCAAGAGCGTTTAGTTTCAGCAAAATAATCTTATTAGTGATTTTGACGAAAGCTTTACTGAAATCAGCGGTGATCACGTCAACTTTAATTCCACATTCTAGTGCGCACAAGGTACTTGCGACGATTAAGAAAACATTGATACTTGATTTGAAAACAAATACTCTCAAACAGCTTAGGAATGCATGAAAGCTTAGCAATAGGTAGTTATAATTTTCATCATTGCGGCTCTTTTTTGAAGGGGTATTACTCGTGAGTACGAATTCCTCCAGATTATGGGAAAAGTTCCGTGGAATATCGAAAGCTGAAAGAGAGCACTGAGAATTTGAGCTAAATAAACTGCACATTTTTTTAGAAGTATGGCGGGCAACCCATCGGGGCTAGTGTCCTTCAGATCTTTAATATGTTTGCTTAATTATTTCAACATTATATTGGGTCTATAACTTAGTTCGTGCGGTTTGCTAAGAGATGGCGTAACTTGTATTATTCCGTTGTTATTATTCCATTGGAACATGCGTTGGAAAGTTACTGTCATTGTACGTCATTTCAGTATATGTCATTCATTTGAAGCGTAAACAACAATAATTTTTTTTCACTCAAATATGTCGAACTTTGTGCCTGAAAAAGTGTTTTTGCGGGGAGTTCGTCTTCATTACTTTAATATGAAGAAAACTGCTGCCGAAAGTCAGCGTATTTTGGTGGAAGTTTATGGTGAATATGCGCTAGCTGAGCGAACGTGCCAAAAGTGGTTTGCACGATTTAAAAGTGGTGATTTTAGCTTGGAAGACGATGAACGTCCTGGGCAGCCAAAAAAGTTTGAAGATGAAGAACTGGAAGCATTACCCTATGAAGATTGTTGCCAAACACAAGAAGAGCTCGCAGAATCTTTGGGTGTCACTCAAGCAGCCATTACAAAACGTTTAAAAGCAGCTGGATATTCAAAAGCAAGGAAATTGGGTTCCACATGAACTCTAGCCGAGAGACGTCGAAAGGCGGTTTTGCATATCCGAAATGCTGCTGGAACGCCACAAAAGGAAGTCATTTTTGCATCGGATCATATGTGAAACCCGGCCAACGTTGCTATTCCGGTTAAGAACTATTTGGAAAACAGTGGATGGGTAATCTTACCCCACCCGCCTTATAGCCCAGACCTTGCCCCTTCTGACTACCATTTGTTCCGGTCGATGCAGAACGCCCTCACTGAAATACGGTTCATCAAAAATTGGTTTAATTCATTCTTGGCTGCCAAGCCGGCGCAGTTCTTTTGGGATGGGATCCACAATTTGCCAGAAAGATGGGAAAAAGTCATAGCTTCAGATGGGCAATACTTTGAATAATACTATTATACATGTTTTTCTTAAATAAACGTTTAGATTTTGGAAAAAAAACCACGAGAATTAAGTTATATACCCAATGTACATATGTATACTGATTCTAGCGCTGTTTGCGAACAGTTTTTTAGGTACGAGAAGTATGGATAATCAGGTTCATGTATGTGACTAATAAAAGCCTTTCTGAAGAAATTGGCAAAGATATTGGGGATCATTGGAGGGTTTTTCCAAAAAAATACTTTACTTTGGTGTTAAGGGAATGAGGATTTGTTTCAGATCTTTAAGTTCAGAAAAGCCATATAGGCAGAGTGATAGTCTAAGAAATCAGTAATGGAGCGGGACTTAAAATATTTGTACCAGAGTTCGTTTCATAAATAATGAATATTAGGGGCTCTTCTTTAGTAAGCATGGTACATATTGGGAGATATAGTTAAAAATCTCGGCGTAAAAGAGTGATAGAGCATCGTTGATTATACCATATGTCCTGGATTATCAAACAGAATAGTAAAAGTGGCATTCCTAAGAAGGTTATTTAGTTTGCTAAAGTTTGCTCCAAGATAATTGAAACTGTAAGAGTGATCGTAAGAAACAGCTTTTAGACCATGGTCATATGAAAAAATTAAGGAAGGGGGTGGGTGGTATTTATCTATCTTAGATAGAAGGTGGTTACTTTCTGAAATGACGTAGTTGTCTGTATCAGAGATAAGGACAACGTCAAGCTGTCTACTAATACTATTGGTGACCCCAATCAAGTCTGGAATCAGTACGGCAATCAGTGAAAAAGACTTCATTTTCAGAGGTGGCATTAATGGCAGTGAAAAAGTATTAATCGGTTTGAACCCATTGGAGCTTTGGCAAGTTAAAGTCTGCTAAAAAAATAACAATGTCATTGGTATCTGGTACATCGGATATGCAGTCAATTGTATTTACAACTAACTGGTAACCTTGAATTGGTTGGGATGAACGAATACAACAACAACATATTGTGATATGCGTTTAAATGTAAACAGCGTCTCCTATATTTGAATAGTAGAAGATTTCCATATTTGTATAGCAAAGACTCAACCATGACTGCTTTGACGTAGACGAGGAAGAACGAATACTGGCAACAACATTGCTGCGATGATGCAACTCCTGCTGTTGTAAATGGACGAACAGTCTCGACAAATAAAAGAAAAATCTGTAAGAACAGAGGAACCGCCTCGAACAAAATTGGGCGAACTTGAAGTACTTGCCTTCGCGCTGTCGATGAAACCAGCCAATTCGGCTTCCAAAGGAACACATTTCGTCAGGGAAGTCGCATCTGTTGAATGCTCCTGCGCCATACCTAGTGCCGGGGAATGAGATACTCTACGGGAGAGAGGAAAAATGGGGGTGCGAAAAAGCATTCCAAGAACTCAAGCGGAAGCTGTCCAATGCCCCATCTCGAGTTACTCCAAACCTGGAATAATGTTCATTGTGGACGCAGATTCTAGCAATGTTGGAGTCGGTGCAATTATCTCTCAAGTTCATGATACTTAAAAGCAAGTGGTTGCATATTGCAGCAAGGTACTCTCCAGACTTAAACGGAGCATTTTCATTAGTACCTCTATGGACAAAAGTTCATTCTTCGCTCAGACCACGCAGGTCTGAAATTGCTACTGCAATTTAACAACTCTGAATGCCAAGTTGCGAGATGGATCGAGCAGTTGCAGGGTTACGACTTTCAAGTGCAAGACCGCAAACGCAGATGCTCTCCATCGTCGACCATGCAGAGTTAAATGTGAGCACTGCAACCGTTAAGAAGCGAAGCACCAGGTAACTGCCCAAATGATCAGGACTGAGCCAGACGGGTTGGAGTACAGACGAAAACCCTTCCTCCAATCAGGCAGATAATGACATTGAACCAATATTGACCTGGAAGAAATAAGAGCCAAGCTGAAGGCATATACCCTTTGTGCAAGATGGTTTGCAGAAGAGAAAATGGGAAAGTCCTGATGGAACAACATGTCGTATGCAGCTAATCGTACCACGATCCAGGGTCAGCCAAGTGCTCCATGAAATAAATGACGGAATCTCTAGAGTTCGTTTGGGAATAAACAAGACGTTGGAGAAGGTAAACGAACTTTTCTGTTGGAGTCTACCCGAGCATCGTCGAGTTGTATAAGCTGAGTAAGGTCAATTAATCTCGAGAAGCTCCCCAGATGAATCCCGAAACTAGAGGATGCTCTACTCAGACAGGAACGGAATATCCGGATACCTGACGACGGACCATCCTTTCTCCGCTACTCGTGGGATCTAATAATGGAAACAATCTCAAAACAAAAAAAAAGGACCGAGGCCGGTACTCCTTTAATACAGGGCGGTAAAACGGTGACTGCACGGTCTACCGGCAAGGCTCCTGCATTGTCGAGAAGAGGTAAAACTGTGACAGGCTATGATGCACCATTCTCAACGGTGCAAACTCAACGAGCCTAAAACCAAATTTTCAAGGAGTGATATCCACAATTGATCTTTGGCTCCAACAAACTAGTAGTCGGCGTCTATGTGCCCGGATCGTTCAAGAAGTGAGTTCTATCTTGCAAACTTCATGTTCATAATTTTTTGGTCAGGTTACTGCTGGGTGCGTTCGTAGTAGGTCAGTAAGAAGCACGTAGAAGGTATGGTAATTTGGGACTTGTATGTTTATTTAAGCAACTCCTGCCCTCTGTACGTATGAGAGAGTGAACGCATTTTAGTCTTATATTAGCGAATTTAACCATTGTGGGGAATTAAATTATACGGTCTTCGATCGCAGTATAGTTTGGCACGTTATCTCACTAGAGTCTGATACAATTACCACGCCTTGTTGCTAGGAAAAGCTTATATCGCTAGAAATTCGGTTTCCCTAAAATTAAACGAAAACTTCAGCTGTGACCATCTAAGACGAGAGAACTACTATAGGATAAAACGAAACTTTGCAAAACAGTTGACAAAGATAGCCTGCGGACAATCATAAAATGACCTATACTTTATGTATAGTGCTATTCAAAATAATTAGTTGGCCAACGTATAGTATATTTGTTATTGTATATACTTATTGTTAAAATTTTAGTTCTTGTGAGAGCAAATTTCAGAGACCTTCACAGTAGATTGGACAACTGTTGTGAATAGCACTTTAACTATGTCATGCAATTTCTGTTGGAATAATTGAAACATATATTTTCCAAATTGAAGGTGTTGAATTTGACAGTGAGCAATATCGTATAATTATCTTGGGCTTCTTTCACGGATAATAAAAATAAAAACTTAAAAGCCAATATTATTTTTACGTAAATTTTTATTCAAACAAAATAGGATCCTTTGGCTTCTATGACATTCATCCAACGTGATACAAGGTCAAATATTCCTTTTTCGTAGAAGTGATGCCTTTTTGAGGCAGTCAAATCTTCAAAGGCTTTTATGACCTCTGCTCGATTCCAGATGACCTTCTGCCGGCAAAATGAATCCAGATTGCGGAAAAGATGGTAATCCGTTGGGGAAATATCAAGAGAGTACGGTGAATGCGGAAGAATTTCAAATCCAAACTGCAATATTTTTTGCACCGTTACTTGTGAGGTAAGGGGTCTAGCATTATCATGCAAAAGGAGCGGACCGTGCCTATTGACAAACGCATTTTACTTTCCTGCTAATTCGGCATGCAATATGTCGATTTCTTCACAATATTTAATAGCGTTTATCGTTTCTCCTGGTTGAAGGAATAAAACGTGGATTGGTCCTTTCGATGTCCACCAAATTGTCACTATAACCTTTTTTGGATGAAAATCAGGCTTGGGAGTGCGTTTCGGTTTTTCATCTGCATCCAACCACTGCCCAGATCTTTTACGATTATCATACAGTATCCACTTTTCATCACTGGTAACTGTCCGGTGCAAAAACGGTTCAGTTTGGTTTCTTAATGTAAGCGATGCGCAGATTTCAAGGCGCCGTAGTTTTTGAGTTTCGTTCAGATCGAGTTTCTTTACCTTTCCTATGAGAAAAGGGTGACGACTTATTGTCATTGGGGAAACTCCCGAGCTTTGTGCATACATCGTTGCTCTTAAAACATCGTAGTCAACTGGCGTTTCAGGCTTCCCACGTGTTCATTTTCGAGGCTGAAATCCCCCGAACGGAACTTTCCAAACCAACGTCGTATAGTGCGATCGTTTACCGCTGCATCTACAAATGCGTCATTAAAGTTTTTCATTGCCAATGACGAATTATGTTCCATTTTAAATTCGAACCCTCTTGTTCGTTCGAATTTGAACTTCTGATAGCATGGTAAATAATTCCTAGAAAAAAAATAACGGTACTTGTAACAAACCCTAAAATTCTCACACGTCAAGCAAACGTACCACTTTTTTTTCTAAAAAAAGAAAATTTAACGTTCTGACACAAATGTTCACTCGAGAATTTCTTATTTCATCTGAACGAAAATCGGACATTTCATGTGGTATAACTTTATTTCTTTCATCCACTGCTGCCACAGCACGGGGTATTAACCTGGATGCTAATAGAAATGCTGAAAGGGTTATTTGTGGGAAGAGCCACATCTATTCGAAAATTCTGGAACACATATGTGAAGGTACGAGGGGCGTTCAATATATTCTCGGTATCGATATGAAGGAAAATGCGAATCCAATTTAAATTGTTTTTGTTTTTCAATATGATCTCCCCTAACATCAATGCATTTGTTACATCTTGAGATAAGCTTTTTTAAACCCTCAAAATAATGAATTTCCTCTTTCTCTGCAAAATACCGACTTGAGTTCTTCATCATCCGAAAATCTTTTTCCACGAAGACGTTTTTTCAAATCCGGAAACAGGAAATAATCACTAGGGGCAAGGTCTGGACTATAGGGTGGGTGTTGGATTTCTTCGAAACCACAATCTCGCGCAGCAGCCTTGGAAACTCGCGCCGTGTGAACAGGAGCGTTGTCATGAAGAAGCAACACACCCGCTTTTCTTTTTAATTTCCTCCTGCAAATTTTGCAAAGTGGAAGCGTTGGATGTGGCGTTGATGGTTTCACCTTTTTTTTTGTACTCAATGAGCAAGATTTCCTTTGAGTCCCAAAAAACTGTGGCCATGAGCTTCCCGGCAGACGGAGTGACTTTGAACTTCTTCGGGGGGTCTGTTCCTTTTTTATGCCACTGCATGGACTCTTGTTTGCTTTCAGGGTCATAGTGGTGGACCCATGTTTCGTCCCCAGTAACAATTCGATCCATAACATCGTCCACGTTCTCACTACACATCTCCAAAAGCTCTCTACAGCATGCGATTCTCACTTTTTTCTGAGGCGCTGTGAGCATTCGTGGCACCCACCTTGCACTGACCTTTGAAAGGTTAAGATGGTCATGAAGAATGGTGTGAATGGTACCAATTGAAAGCTTGGTGATCTCTGCCATCATTTTCACCTTTATTCGGGCATCCTCAAGAACAAGTTTTTCGATTTCTTTGATGCTTTCTCCCGTACAAGCAGTAGCCGGGGCGCCGGAGCGGGGGTCGTCTTCAATGCTCTCTCTGCCTCTCTTGAACTCACTTGACCACTTTTGCACAGTTGATAATGATGATGCGGAACCCTGGTAAACAGCCACCATCTCTTCATGAATAGTTTTTTGACTTTTTCCTTGCTTAGTGAGAAATTTAATTACAGCGCGATGCTCAATTTTCACCATCATCGCCTCAGTTGCCATTATGATTCTGTTTAACTAGAGATAAAACGCGAATTAATAATCACATTTATATGAAATTACATGAATGCACTAAAATAATAGTATTACTTGATAAATATGTCAATTCATATATGCAACCACAGCTTCACCCCGATACCGAGAATATCTTGAACGCCCCTCGTATGTTTTTTTACAAAATAGCAAATGAAAGATAATAACATTCAGTAATTGCTGAGGTCACATACTACTCGCTGCGATATATAATTCAGAATGAGCTCTGGATTTCGTCATCAATTTAAAAAGAGAAACGCCGCTTAATGCAAAGTATGAAATTAAGTTTTAAAAATAAAATAATTTTCCATGGTGCTTAAGTTTATTGGGACGATATTAATAAATATCGAGATCATTGAACTTTAAAGGAAAAAACATTGTTCATTTGCCTCATATTATGAATAAGTAAAGCAAATAAACAAAATATATTCGATGCAGCTGTAGTTTAACACAGGTACATATTTGCTTCAACCGGAATAAAATCCTTTTCACAAGTATATAAACACATTAAGTATACATAAGTATACATATATGTATGTGAATATATATACATATGTGCACTTGTAGGTCTATCAATAAATACATATATCGGTACATCAACCTACCTACCCAAAATTTTTCGAGTAGAATGTAATATGAGAAGAACTACACATCAAACAAAGACTTTTTCAGTGATATCAATTTCAGTATTTTGGCATGTGTTCTTAGCATATACCTCTTTCAAAAACTGACCGACTTCGAACAAACAGTCAAACTTCCACCACACCAGCAAAACCTATTGTCCCTTTGTCAAATTATTTTCCTTTTTGATAATAGGACCATTAAAAGCCCCAATGAACAACACGACTTCCGTTTGTATTTCAAAAACAGGAAGAAGCTAATTCTCCGACCTTTCACCGAGATGCCATCCTTGCATCTTCGCATCTAGAGATTCAATTATGGTTCCCTCTTTTTATCTCTGATCCATATCCAAAAGCCATATGTGAGTACATACATTCATATACGAACATTATATATGTATATGCGATTTCTTCACTTTTCCTCCGAAGGTCATTGAATAAAAGAAATCACCCTATAATGCTATTGAGACTTTTTAAACAATACTTTTTCGTTTAATAAAATGTCAAAATAGCATTTGTAAAAAAAAGGCTCATACTTCATAGAACTAGATAAGCTGTTACAATGTCAACAATTTAATAACATGTCCCTCAAATTTTTCATCAACAATCTAATTCCTTACATTTCATCAACTCGAGCGGCACGTGCTACATATTGCGCGTACCTACATGAATATGGACAATATGCTAACCCACTTTTGTTTGATATAATTACTGTCACACGCTGCCATGTCCTTTCGAAATGAAATGTGATGACAAGGAACTATTTTCGAATTTTATTAGAAGCGTGGAACATGCTGTAAATAATGAGAACTCCAACTGGCAGGCTATTTTCTTTTACATTGAATGTACGAGTATACATACACCAATGATTATACATACTCGTATTTCAAAACTGATACAATGGGTTTTGATTTAAATGAATTTTTCATTTGGCTTACAATACAAACTCTAGATGGTTGATTACCAATTTGACTTTTTTAACGCACAAACTCAAGTGTAGTATGACACTGCAGAGAACCTTAGTGTAGGTCCATCCATATTCGAAGGGAATGACTTTCTCGTCATAAACAAATTGCTGCCTCACAGATCTTATTTTACTATTGAGATAACTTGAGGCAACTACACATCACAGAGAACCCAGGTTATGTGGTTTCACTTTTAAGTGAAAGAGATCGTTTTTGTTCTTGGACTTAATGGGTGATTAGAAGACGTGCAAAAGAACGCTATTAACGGTGGGATAAGAGAACAGCTTTTTGTGATGATTTGAATTTAAATTTTTACATTTGATGTAAGGAAACATTTTGTTTAAGGTTGGGCTCGCATGTTTGGAACATGGGGGATGTTATTTAAAGGTCCTTTTGGCTGGAAGAACTTGCTTTTTTTCTCCTTCCTTCGAACTCCACGCATACAGAATGAAATATTCGTATACCATATTTCCTTAAAACAAAACCAAAACAAGTGCTCGTTGAATGTCCACAATATCATTCGTGGTGTTAATGTTTGCTCTAAGGTATGCGTATGTAATATCCTCGAAGTAGTGACTTTTTATCCTAGGCGCTAGACGAATTCTAATTTACTAATTGAATACATGGGATTGCCTTTTCGTCATTTACTTTAATATCAAGAGCGAGAAGCCGATAATGTCGATATCATCCCAGCACCAGCGTAAATTTGTTTAACATAAAACAAGCTATAAGTATGTTGTCACCTACCATGCACACTTCTGTTCCAGCACTTCATAGAAGAAGCAACATGATCTCATTGCCAAAATCTGCTAGAAACTTGGAAATCACCGTGGTAATGTGACAAATGTGATTAATTTTGGCAGCACCCTGGAACTTGCGATCACCCTGTAGACCTCTTGATGATGAAAGGATGATGAGTTTCGGCTTAATACTTTTCACGTTTCATTTTCATAGAATATTTCAGGACTTATCTCAGTGGCCTGTAGTTTATCTACCTGTCGGAAGCTACATTAATACTTACCGATTAGTTTGTTGCAAATACAGAGGCATAAGGCCTCTTAAATTTACTCTTACAAAAATTCTAATTTTTAAAGAGAAAGGAATTTTACAAGAAGAAATATCCGAAAATGATCGCTGAAAGAGAAAAAAAATGGAAGCGGACGTGCACACCCATGTATTTTTATTCTCTTATTCTCTCTGCGCATGTGGCCGTTGGGCAACTGCTTTGGATACCACTATAATATTGTATTATGTTATTATTGCTTATACGCGACAATTTTTCAGGGATCTCGGGTGTTATATGTACACATACAATATACAAAAAACAAATTGTAGGTAAAAGGCTTAGTCTCTCACAATCACTGCTTTGTTCATCTAGTTATTTTGTGCTCTCCCTAGGATATTTTGATGGCTCCGCACGACGAGAGAGTGAGAGACTTTTTCATATGCAGAAAATTCCTCTTTCGTAAATTTGTACCACCTTATATAAAAGTAGTTGTATACAAAGTAAACAAACAACTTAAATTATATTATATTTCTCACACTTAATTTTGAGTGTGCCAACAACTTAAATTATATTATATTTCTCACACTTAATTTTGAGTGCGCGTCTCGCATCTCAGGTTGCCGTACACACTTTTGTTAAAATTCACTTTCCCACACCAAAATTAGCTGAATGCGCGTCTCGCATATCAGATTGCATCATGCTTTTTTTTGTATTATATGTTACATTTCAAGTTGGAATGAAATAAATATTCATTGTCTATTTTACAACCGTGAAATCAAGTGCCTTTATCTGTGCTTTAATCATTGGTCCTTCGAGCCAGATTAAAGTTAAACTAGCGGCTATATAGTGAAGAAGTGAAGTGAAAAAAAAAGTGTGATGCAATCTGATATGCGAGACGCCCATCCAGCTAATTTTGGTGTGAATTTTAACAAAAGCGTGTACGGCAACCTGAGATGCGAGACGCGCACTTAGCAAAATTAAGTGTGAGAAATACATATAATGTAATTTAAGTTGTTTGTCTACTTTGTAGACATTCCGCCGGTACCATGGTTAGAAAGTTAAATTTGTGTAGAAGAGGTTGGTACATCATCTACTGGTTCTAGAATAAAGTCTCTTTTGGCCCCGTCTGGTTTTACTTTTGGTGTTCTTTGCCTAAAAGCTTTTGCAATTTTCCAAATAATAGCCAATATAAGCAATATTGTAAACGACAGACCAACCGCGGTTGAATGGTATGCTGCATTCTTCCAGTGTAACAGCTCGTCACTGCTAATTTCTTGGTTAAGGTTATCCCATGATTCTCCTGATGATAAAACGAACTCTTTGACTTCCGTCCTGGAATTGAAAATATCAGATTTCATGTACTCATGTATAATGAATAGTTTAAACTAAAGTTTATTGGTTTTATAAAAGTGGATAGATATCCATCGTTGAGTTACTTTCCGTATACAGAGTATTTTCCCTAGTCTGGATAAAATACGATTGGCCTAGTTGGATTATACCAATACCGTCTAAAGCGATGTCATCC
Source organism: Volucella zonaria (assembly GCA_963966105.1). Lineage (NCBI taxonomy): Eukaryota > Metazoa > Arthropoda > Insecta > Diptera > Syrphidae > Volucella > Volucella zonaria. The sequence goes on along the minus strand of OZ014533.1, from coordinate 30,082,085 downwards.
CGCTGGCTGCTACAAATAATTGCAGCTTCAATTGCCCTGTTTGTCACGAAGAGCCATGTGTTTTAAAGGTGTAGATGTTTCCAAGTGGTGTTGGGTATCCAAAGTTTTTTTCATGCTGCAAGTGTTTTTTGGTATCCGCCGTTATAAGCGGTCGATGACACAAGTTTTACTGGCAGCAATCTGACTTATTACTCCGTGCTTATACAAGAATGTAAATCGTTTCAATGTGCTACATCTGCTAAGTTCGTTGTCCAAAGAACTTTTTTTTCCATTTCATTTTAAATGCATTTTTATTAAAATTCGTTACTTTACTCTTACATGCTAGACAAAAAAAACGCTTAAAAATTTTCTTAAATAACTTAAAATTATCTCATTAAAGCCAACAATTAAACTATATTTTTCGACATTTCTTTCATAATTTACGAGTGTACTCATTAAAATTAAAACCAAGAAAAACAATGGTTTTATGGAAAACACTTCAATTTCAATTTCAATTTCAATTTATTGGATAATACAAATTGTACAGATAAGATTTTGTCCTTTATAGTACTAAGATATGGCAATATTATATAATCTAAATAACAAAATTCTGATAAATTAAAATTTTAATAATACAAAAAATCGAATGTTCGGCGTATACATATATGGTTACAATTAAAATAAAGCAATAATAATAATAAAAATAGAAATGAAATAAAAAAATGGAAAGTAAAAGAGGAGGAAGAGAAACATTTGAAAAAGGGGGTGAAAATAGAATGAAAAAAAATAGGAAAAAAGAAAAAAAACAGAAAGCGAGAAGAGAAATAGAGAGAAGAAAATGTGTTTAGTGTAAGTAGTTGCTGTAGTAGTCAGGAGAAGTGTTCTAATACGGAAGCTTTAAATTGTCTGGCTACAATTATTTGTTTTGTTGATATTGGTAGAGAGTTCCATAGCCTAGTGACATGAACAAAGAAAAGACGCGATGTGCTCAAATTATTATGGAATGTGGGGATGAAGTTACATGTCCTAGCAGATTGCACGAATTGAAGTTTTGCGAACAAATACGGAGACGATTTGGTGTGGATGATTTTATGTAGGAAGATATAACATCTGGTGTCAAAAAATTATTGAAACGAACAACCAAGTACATTTTTGTGGTAGCGATAAATGTATTCACGTCGGCGAAGGTGGTATAACACATGGGCCGTGCCGTTTTATAGTAAAGCACAAAATTTTTGCAAAATTCAACTTTATTTATCAATATAATTGCCTTCGAGGGCGATACACTGATTGAAACGATTTTTCAATCTTTCGATACCAGTTTTGTAGTACGATTCGGCGATTCGGTCTTAAATCTCTTTCCGGCGAGCATTCTTTTGAGGTCTGCGAACAGGAAATAGTCGCTGGGGGCCAAATCTGGAGAATACGGTGGGTGGGGAAGCAATTCGTAGCCGAATTCATTCAATTTTGCCATCGTTTTCATTGACTTGTGACACAGTGCATTGTCTTGATGAAACAGCACTTTCTTCTTCTTCAAATGCGGCCGGTTGAACAGCCTTAAACACTCCTCTGAATCATCAACACGTTGTTGTTGTTGGTCGACCGTGAGCAAACGCGGCACCCACTTTGAACAGAGCTTTCGCATGTCCAAATATTCGTGTATGATATATCCAACACGCTCTTTTGATATTTTCAGAGCCTCAGCTATCTCGATCAACTTCACTTTACGGTCATTCGTAATCATTTTGTGGACTTTTTTGATGTTTTCATCTGAAACAGCCTCTTTTGGACGTTTACTGCGTGCATCATCTTCGGTGCTTGTATGACGACTTTTAAATTTTTCAATCCACTTGCGAATGGTCCGGGTAACACTTATCCAGCCATTTCTTTGCATCGGTTGCATTTTTTCCAATCAAAAAGCAATGATAAAACAACACACGAAATTGCTTTGAATCCATTTTTTTTCACAATAACAAAAGTTGCTTCACTCACAATGCTATATCTCGAGAACTAATCGTCCGACAGCTGTCAAATTTATACACGTATCTTTTGAAGGTTGGTACTAACTGAAAATGGTATGGATTTAATTCAAGTGGTGCCCTCTCTTATAAACGGCGAGGACTTTTTGCCCATGTGTTACATACCTTATCATGTCGTTGAAGGCAACAAACAATTTATGATGGGATTGGGAATCAAGTTTACTGTGCACAACTATGGCGTAGTCAATAATAGGTATAAGTAAAGTTTTAATAAGCCTGAGCTTAGTGTCGACGGCTGTATAGCTAGAATACGGCCAAAGTTTGCGAAACCCAGGATAGGTGGGTCCAATGGAATAGCTAATGTGATCGCTGTGAGTGAACGATTTACCTTGAATCCAAGATTGGTTACGACGTTCGTGGATAATGGACTTACAATAAACGTTAATAAAACTAAAGTTATGTATATACGTACACCATCAAAGCGGAGTGATGAAATTAACATCTTTCATCAAAATGTCCATTATCGGCAAACAAACGAAAAATTGAAATTGTCAATCGGATAAACATGAACATTTTCTTTGGGCTGATCATATAAATGCCCTGCGTCTCAAATTGAAAAGTACATTGTTTGCTATGGTCTTCCTAAAAAAATTTCAAGTATTGAGGTAATGAAACAGGTATATTATTCTCTAGCAGAGTCGCGCATAAGGTACAGAATTCTGGCATAGGGAAATGCGGCAAACACTCATATGGATAAGATTTCGTGCATACAGCATAGCCTTCTTAAAATTCTGAGAACTTTTAACACATCTTTCAAAGCTCTAGATGTTCGAGGAATATTCCAGATGATATCGCTTAGAACGTATATGTATGACCAATGATTTTTGAAACCCATTTAACACAACCAAAACACACGAAGACGAGCTCAGGGAATGCTAGAGGTTCCAGCTATTAACGACGTATATGGAAAAAGGGAACTTCGTTGTGTAATACCAAAAACAATAAACACAATACCTGAAGAAATAAGAAACATACAAGATTTTAAAAGAAAAATTAAGTTTTTGCTTGAGTTTTATTACATTTGTTAATCTTAATTTAAATTATCGTTTATAATTAATTAAAATAATTCTGGAATTATAAGTTTTGAAATAATAGCTTGAAATCACCCTAAAATAATGAAGTCTTGTATTGGTAATCACCTGCAGATAAGAACTTTGCTTTGCGGGTAAAATATGTTACCTTTTAAACGAGATGTAAACAGAAATAAATAAATAAATAATTAAATGAATAAATATTGAAGTCTTACATTATGAAGGGAGACAGATGCAAGATCATCAGTGTTATACTGTTGCTTTGAAATCAATATTAATTGCGACTTTGCAGGATTAATAGCTAGCCCATTCCCTTGAGTCCAGCTATATACTCGTATATATGGTAATACTATTATCTCTGTTTTTGTATAGTTACCCCATATTTTAGAGAAGTTCCCATCTCTTTTGTTTATTTAATTTTTATTTGTTTAAATTTTTTTTGTTTAATTATTGGGCCTATAACTTAATTCGTGCGGTTTGCTAAGAGATGGCATACCTTGTATTATTCCATTGGAACATGCGTTGGAAAGCTACAGCCATTGTACGTCATTTCAGTATGTGTCATTCAATTGAAGCGTAAACAACAATAATTTTTTTTCACTCAAATATGTCGAACTTTGTGCCTGAAAAAGTGTTTTTGCGTGGAGTTCTCTTCATTACTTTAATATGAAGAAAACTGCTGCCGAAAGTCATCGTATTTTGGTGGAAGTTTATGGTGAACATGCGCTAGTTGAGCGAATGTGCCAAAAGTGGTTTTGGCTCGGAAGACGATGAACGTCCTAGGCAGCCAAAAAAGTTTGAAGATGAAGAACTGGAAGCATTACTCTATGAAGATTGTTGCCAAACACAAGAAGAGCTCGCAGAATCTTTGGGTGTCACTCAAGCAGCCATTTCAAAACGTTTAAAAGCAGCTGGATGTATTCAAAAGCAAGAAAATTGGGTTCCACATGAACTCAAGCCGAGAGACGTCGAAAGGCGGTTTTGCATGTCGGAAATGCTGCTGGAACGCCACAAAAGGAAGTCGGATTGTTACTGGTGATGAAAAATGGATCCATTGCGACAACCCCAAGCTCAAAAAATCATATGTGAAACCCGGCTAACCAGCCAAATCAACTGCAAAGTCGAATATCCATGACACGAAGTTAATGCTCTGTATTTGGTGGGCTCAGATGGGTGTGCTGTATTATGAGCTGCTAAAAGCGGGTGAAACCATCAATGGACAACGCTACCGAACACAATTAATCCGTCTGAAGAGAGCAGTGGCCGAAAAACGTCCGGAATATGCGACCAGACACGAGGCAATAATTTTCCATCATGACAACGCTCGGCCCCACGTTGCTATTGCGGTTAAGAACTATTTGGAAAACAGTGGATGGGAAGTCTTACCCCAAGCGCTTATAGCCCAGACCTTGCCCATTCTGACTACCGTTTGTTCCGCTCGATACATCAGAGCAGAATATCAAAAATTGGCTTGATTCATTCTTGGCTGCCAAGCCGGCGCAGTTCTTTTGGGATGGGATCCACAAATTGCCAGAAAGATGGGAAAAAGTCATAGCTTCAGATGGGCAATACTTTGAGTGATACTATTGTACATGTTTTTCTTAAATAAACGGTCAAATTTTGAAAAAAACCCAATAATTTTTATATTTTTGTTTTTTTTTTGCAATTTTTATATATTTTTTTCTTAAATTTAACCTGATCCTACTTAAAGCTATGTAAACCAGCCACGGATAAAAAATTAAACTGGCCAACTATATTCGTCTACCCTGTATTGGAAAAATTCGAATCTTTCTCTCGTACAGTAAGCCACCAGTATTGGTGCAGCCGAGTAAAATTCCTTATGTCGCGACTCCCTACTACCCAACTCAATCAGAGACGCTCCGCCTCCTTCATATCTAGTCAGAGGAACGCTTCTGGAGAAATAAAGCCGTGAAAGCGCATTCTCTCGTGATACATATAGTTGGGGTAGTAAGCCCCAGAGATCAGGTTGTTCGACGAGGAAATTGCTCTAGCAATGTACTTTCGAGTCAGTTTAATAACAAAATTGTCCGCTCTTGTTCGATTCGCCTCATTAGGATACAATTTTATGTACTCAGAGTGGTGTTCTGTATAAGCGAAGTCAAGCCCTAAGGCAAGCCTTCTGGAACACCCGAATCTTTTCAAATAGACTTGCTCTCAGGTTGAACCACACGGGACATCCAAATACAAGCATAGACTGGATAAGGGTCATGTAGCAGATCACCTTTACCCTCTTATCGAGTTGGCTTGTGAGGCAAAAGCACCTCTGGCTCTGGCCAGTGCAACATCTATATGTTTTTTATGGATAGTGATATAGCAGATCCCAAGGTATCTGACTACATTTCGACAAGCAAGTAGCTGTCGGTGTTGTGCAATGATTAAAAACTTTTCTGGTGTCCCTAGAGGCCACAGACAAACAGAATGGTTTCCGATTTTTGATAGTTGATTTTCAACTTCCAGTCATCGCAATATTGTTTAATTTTATCGAAGTCACGTCACAAAAGTATATTAATAACCTCAATTTTTGGACTTGATCTGTACGCGATTAAGTCGTCTACGTACGCTATTGCATGGTGAAGTGAACCTATCAGATCACTTGTGTAAATGTTGAATAGGATCGGCGAATTTACCATACCTTGTTGCAGACACTTTTTCATGCAAAATGTTCCAGCAGAAGTCGTATCGCCATTTTTCACAATGAACTGTCTGTGAGCATATTGAAAAGAATATACAGCAATGGTTTACTAATGTCCAGCCTGTTCAGCTTGAAGGAGAGTCCCTCTAATCATACAGTATCGAAGGCTTTTCCGACGTCAATCAGGCAGGGACCAGTGAACTGGTTCTAACACCTGTCCCATTGGATATCAGAAACCAGTTTAGATCTTACAAAGATCGCAACGCCTCCTTCTTGTATGAAGTTGGGTAGGTTTTTTCTTTTGTGTCTTTTGTGCCTCATCAAGGGCTTGTTCTTTAATCAACTTAAATAGTGCGGCTCTTTGTTCGATCCTTCAGGGTTTGCTCCACCATTTGCGTACCCATTACGACTGAATGTACGTTAGGCCCGGCAGCAGCGCGTGGATTTGTGTAGCCTGTTCAGTTATCTGCCATTGGAGCTGAGCCGTCTGCCCGTGGATAGAGAGCAAGATAGCTAGCATGTCAGGTACAGGTTTCGGTGCTCTAGGCGCTGGGGCCTGAGAAGCAACGTTCGCTTGCTGTACCAGTAACGTGGAGAGCAACGGCTGGTGTTTGTATTTGGACAGGTGGACGGTTATCTTCCACTTTCTGCTGCAGAGACAGATTTACTTTTTTGATGTATTGGAATTTAGGACAATCCCAGTAATTGACGGTGTGTCTCGTTTTCCTACATAACGCACAAGGGAGTTGACTTTTTTCTGACGCTCCGTGTTTTTCAAAAGCACATTCCTCTGACTTGTGGTTCTTTCCGCACTTCTCGCAACGAAGCTGCATTTCGCAGTTCAACCCAGGTGCCCGAACCTTTGGCAGCGAAAACATTGTAAAATGTTATCGGTCCTTTTTAGTCTTCCCACGACATAATCCATGGTAGTCCAGGCAATTGATGAAGGAGTTCAATATAAGATACACGCAACAACTTACCAAGATTTAGATAGAAAAGATATGCACCAAATAACAACATATGTACGCTATTCTCGCAGTCATATACTTGGTAATAATATCAATAGGATGCAATAGGAGATCTAGAACACCCCCCGTTAACTTGATGCAACACCACCCATGATCACGATAACAAACCAAGGAGAGGCCAATCATCCAGCATCCCCCCAAAGATATCTTAGCCTTTATAACATCACATGAAAAATTAGTCAACGCATTGTCTTTAGAAAGGAAGAGCTAACGACGCATAAGTTGGAAACTATGAACAATGTTGCCGTAACAACAATAATAACTCATCACACGAGCATCCGTGGGAGCAATGATTGATCCACTCGCGAGTATTTTCTGTGACCGCAGCGTCTGGTTTACAAATCCACAACAGGTTTAGTGACATTTGATGTTGACGCAATCGGTTTAGCGTAGGATGCTTTAGAAATAATTTTTAAAATGTAATTTAATCTAAAGTTCGTATATTCTTGTTTTTCTTTTGTTTTAAACAATTGAAACAAGTAAATGAAATGCATTAAATTCGCACCACTTGTAACATATGTTTCGCTAAACATCTGAATACCATTTGAAGGCTGCTCTATTCAGGATCATTTCGCTAATGAAGACAAAACAACAATTTGATAATATGTACATACGAGCATTTTTACATTTGGTTTTTTTTTGTAATTTTATATGGCGTTTACGCAAGAACGATACGTTAACGTGGATGGCTTCATAAATACTCGAACTTCTTATTAGGCCACGTTTAACTGGACCCACTGACATTGGTAATATTTTCATCTCCGTTACTTCCTCATACGCGTTACATATATTGATATCGGATGCACTGCTGTCGTGTATAACAAGCGTTTGAACTTTCGAGTCACTTAACCTGCTAATTCTAACCCTCTGGACGATATCGTCATCGTAATTTACCCGCAAATATGTTATCATACCAGTTAAAATCAAAATAACAAAATATGCTTTTAACATACATGTATACCTATGTTACACACACCTGAAGTGATTTCGGTGTAGCTATCACACTTCGATTATCCAAAATGGTCTGGTTATATCACGGTGAAGAAATAACATTTCCGGTATGGATAAGGCCACTTAGATGTCGAATTAGAAACGGCTGCCAGGCAATACCATCTTTGCAAGCTGACAATGGATATAGAGTTTCATTGTCAGCAGTTGAACAAGATGTTTCTTTTGTTTCACAAACATCTTTTCGCTGTATATTATATCATTGTTGACATGTTCATCAACGCCCTCATTCGCCATAACTCTCATTCAATAACGCTCCCATTTCCTAAATTGTAACATATCTTGGTGTGGACATTTTTGAATTGTTCACAATATTTGCACATAGAATATTCAATTGCAAAGAAACACTGTATGTACGAGGGTTGTCTGAAAAGTTTACGTGAAGCAACGTAAAGATAGCGGCACACGTCAATAAAAGCTAGTGAATGTTAATTGTGCATCTTTTGACAGTTACTTACCGAAGTTTCAGTTTTAGTTGACTGTCGTTTGAGTGAGTCGATGTGAGTGTTTTTGGTGAAAATGGAAAAAATTTAATATCGAGCTGTTAATAAATTCTTGTTTTGAAAGGCAATACACCTACGCAAATCAAAAATGAGTTGGACTCTGCACCACCATTTACCACAGGGAAATTCTGGGCAGCTGAATTTAAACGTGGTCGTAAAAGCTTGGAAGATGATGAACGTTCGGGACGTCCAAAAACTGCAACCTCTGACGATAACATTGCTAAAGTTCACCAAATGGTGTTAGACGACCGCCGAATTAAAGTGAGAGAGATAGTAGAGGTTATGTAAATGTTCAAAGAACGTGTTGGTTACATATTAAGTCAAGATTTAGGCTTGAGAAAGCTGACCGCGCGTTGGGTGCCGCGTTTGCTTACGTTAGACCAAAAATGTGTTCGAATGAACATTTCCAACGCTCTGTTAGCGCAGTTTAGGCGCAATAAATCCGAGTTTTGGCGCCGATTAATTACAGTAGATGAAACTTGGATACACCATTATACGCCCAACACAAAAATTCAGTCAAAACAGTGCAAAGGGCCAGCCGGCTCCAAAAAAAGCAAAAACTGTTTTTTCGGCTGGGAAAGTGATGGTCATTGTTTTTTGGGATAGTAAAGGAGTTATCTTAATCGGTTATCTTCAAAAAGGAAAAACCATTACAGGAGAATACTACGCATCTTTACTTGGCAAGCTGAAGGCAGAAATTGCGGAAAAACGGCCAAATTTGCAGAAAAAGAAAATCATGTTTCACCAAGACAACGCGCCGTCTCACACCTCAGCGGTTGCCATGGCGAAAATTCATGGATTACGGTTTGAACTGCTTGACCATCAGCCTTATTCACCAGATTAACCCCCAAGCTTCTTTTTGTTCCCTCATCTAAAAACTGGGCTCGGGGGACAGAGATTTTCGTCAAATGAGGAGGCAATCACCTTCGTGAAAAATTATTTTGCAGAGAAAAACGCCAAGTACTATTTGGACGGGTTAGAGAGATGGGAGCATCGCTGGAAGAAGTGTGTAGAGTTACAAGGAGACTATGTAGAGAAATAAAAAAAAATTTGAGAAAAAATGTCTTGTATCATGGTTCGGTCGGAAACTTTTAAGACAACCCTCGTATTGTTCTGAAAAATTTGACTTTTATATATTCAATGCTCGGGTTTTGTATTTAATGACAAATTAGTAATGATTGAATGATGAGAAAGTGGAGATTTTTAATAATATTTAATTTAAAAATATTTTATCTGTTGATTTATTAAGTTCTTTTCATGTATGTAATTGCAATTTTAATTTTTTTCACAAAGTTCTACTCTCTACGCTTTAGGCCAAAATTAATTAGAAAACAATTATATGAATTCTCTTTATTATAAGGGTTTATCTGAAATGATTTTCAAAGAGATACAAAAAACATAAACCACTTAGAGAAAGCTTGGTATACATAAATTATAATATTTTATTTTTATCTTTTTATTATACAAAATATAATATAATACTTATATTTGCATGTATGTATTTATATTTTTATTATTAAAAGTAAGTAAGAGAATACATTTTACATGAATTTAGTGAAACAATAGGTTAGGTTTGGTAATAAAAGATGTGACAAGGATACACGAAGGCCTATTGGTTTATTGCGATTCCCTGTTGATGTTGTTAGTATATTATATTCTTATTATTACTATTGTTATGGTGGGTCCTACCTACCTTTAGTTGGCTGTAAACCAGGCAAAATTTTTGGCAAAAGTATAATGAGATCTATCAGTTTTTTTTTTGCTGACGTCCTTAAGTTCTCCAAAAAGTCTGTACCCCAGGTGCGTATATACGAGTATTTCCTCTTAATTCCTACATCTTCTACAACAATCTTCAGAAGGGGCTCTTATTCTGTTGGCCATTCTGCTAATGAAGCAATGGCCAGTTAGGACACTTGTAACGATACGGATGTCATCTTTGTTGAATCGGAGGAGGGCACGTGTTCTGTCGTTTTTTGTCTTACTCCTGTGCCGACAGGCGCTGTCTTTTGCTAGCTCATCCGCTTTCTCATTTATTTTCACTTTTATGTGTCTAGGTACCCAGCAAATATTCTTTCGAAAAGATTAGCACAATCTACTTAGAGTTTGATGACATTTTTGTACCTACGTGTACATTTTTGCGCACAAAGATAGAGATCTCTGAAGGATCGAGTTCAATGAATAGTACAGCCTGTGCATCTTTACGAATGGCAAATATTTCTGGATAAAACATACTACATTCGTCCGGAATCTTGAAGTGGTCCTGAATCTGTAGCATTTCACAGTGGGCTCCAGCTCCAATACTTTTCTCCATGTTGGAGCCGTCCGTGTAGAGGTGGAGTTTTCCATTGTTAGTGAAATGTTAGTTAACCAGCCATGTCAGCTAGGAAACTATGTGGAGAAACTCCTATCAAAGTCTAAGCTTGGAACGATGTGGTCACTGTATTTGGTCAGTTTTGATTGTATGATTGATTGTAGACGCGTGTCCTTATTCTTTTAGTCTGATCAAGCTTGAGGAGTAGACCTTGACGTTCCAGTTACTGCGACACACGCTAGTCTTTGAACTAGTCTTTTCGGCGGGATTCCACCATACCAGTGCGTCACAGGTATGAATGGGTCTAACTATGGCCATGTACATCCAGTGTATTATACATGGTCATGGTCATTTACCAAAGGTTCTTTGGCATGTGTAGAAAGCTCCTGATGCTATTTTGGTTTGTTCTTCGATATTACGCTTCCAACTGAACTTCTGTCTAGAATGATTCCTACAATAGATAATTAGCTTCGGATTAAAGTTGTGTCACAACACCTTTGATTTTGGGAAGATTAAACTTTTCTAGCTTTCTTTTCTTGTCAACAACACTAGTATGGTTTGATGAACTTATCCTTAAACCGTTTTGTGTTCTCCATTTTGCGAGAAGATATTTTCCTCCCACCAGGATGACATCGGCGGCATAGGGTACTGCCTTAACACCCTACTGTTCGAAGCTTTTAAGGATGACATTTACAAAAAGAAGCCATAGAAGGGAAGAAATTACTCCTCCTTGTCGACCGTTTTCTCACAAATTCTGAATTAATAATTCTGCTCTTTAGCATGTGTGCTACCGTTGTTTATACTCTAGTTTTACTCATACCAGACTCACCATAGACCTTTGTCCATTCCTGCTTTGGGAATGAAAACTACTTTTTATAAAATACTTCTCCGTGATCAGGCTTTTTTTCACAAATGTAAAGTTAATTTGTTAAGTGTCACCCCACCCACAACTTAAATTTTAATATTGAAGTTCATAGAAACGGCATTTGCTTCTATTTTAATATTTAGAGTATATATACATATATAAATAAGAAATGCCATTATTATTTTTAATTTGTTTTGGAAATCACATATTGGTATAATTTTATGAATTATGTATCAGCTGAATTTATTTAGTAAGAAATAAAATGCATTTATCTATAAAAAAAACAAAAAAGATTATGGGTTTGTTGGGAGTCGATGTTTTGGTGTCAGTTAATTCCTGTTTACCAACATCGTGGTAAAAATCGTGGATGCGTGGATTCATTCGAAAATACGATTCCATTGATACTCATATCTCATTTTTCGAAAAAATGGCTCATAGAACTTTGTAATTTTCAGCCGACGATATGGTAAATATTGTAGTATTAACTACCGACAAAATGCAGAATATTCGAGCAAGTTATCGGCAACCTGTATAGTCCGGCATTCTAAAGAATGTGTAAAACTTTCAGGCAAAGTGTAATACAAGTATGTACATGAACTATTTATTCTACACTTCGCCCAGGCATTCTGTACAAAATCAGATATACAGCTGGCATATTGGCATTTTTATTATCCCTCATTCGTGCCAAAGTGAGCACTTTGTGGATTTATTTAATTTTGTTTAGATAAATAGTATTGTGTCGCATCCTGTTGTTTCGTATGCAGGTATAACGGTGGTGTCCTAATAATAACGCGAGTTGAATGCATGAAGAAAGGATCAAATGAGCCTAAGCATATACTAAAAATTGTAAAAAAATATGTAGATACAGCAACGACGGCCAACAAAAAGTCGGCACTGGATTATTGGTTTTTAGAGCATTTTGATTCTATAACAATGTATTGGTCAAAAACACAAGTTCATATTTCGCGTGAATGCTTCAAATAGCAATATAATTTACCATTATACTTTCCAGATAGTGAACTATTTCATGTGCATGACGACGCTCACGACTATGTTGAAAGCATAGTATTGCCATGTCATTGAATTCCAGTTGACATCAAACCAAACCATTTGATTGATGACGGATCCAATTCACTGGAGTATAATGCCCACATCTGGTCAGGTGCTCCTAAAACATCTCTGAACCTGCTAGATAGGATTCAAAACCGTGCGATAAAACTAATTGCTGATATTAATATCAGTCAATCAATTAACACCCTCGAACACCAACGGAATGTGTCTGTCTCACTTTGTTTTGTCGCTATTTCCACCACCAGTGCTCCATTGAAATCGCCAGTAGCATTCTGCCCCTCCAAATTTTTAACCGTAACAGCCGTGACGCTATTAATGCTCATCAGTATACCCTCAACCCCAATTTCGGACGTACTCAAAAATATCATGATTTGTTCCTAAGCCGTACAATTCATTAATGGAATTCCTGGTCGTTATAACTTGCAAACATTTAAGAACAATATACATCGGTACCTCCCTTTTCTTTCTTCCTAAGTTTTCTTCACCCGCACTGTGTACAAAAATTGTAAGGTTACACAAATCCTTTGAGCGTGCGTTAATTATAAAAGATCATTTCTACGCAGCTCCTCATGATATTGTCTAGCGTTGGCGGGAGGTATTATACCGGCCTGCCCAACAGACTTGTATGGTTTGAAGCTATGCAGCGCCCAGAGCAGCTTGTCTCTTGTAGACAAACAGTGAATTTCGTTAGCGGCTGCAATAGCCCTGCTATAGTTGTTACTGATTGTAAATAGGGAGCTACCTGGAAGTGGAAAGTCATAACTCGTGGTCGTCCAAGGGCCATTGGATTTTTTCAAACAACTAGGCATGGTTGGATTTGTAGAGAAGTTTTTTCTTATCAGCGATGGCTCAGAGGTTTCTGTTATTTCGTCATAAAATTACCTCCAGGATTGTAGCTTTGCTTTCCTCAGTTCTTTTTTATATATTTTGATGGTTTCCTTGTATGAGTGCAAAGTCAGTCACTTTTCTTGTGCTTTTTACTTGGTTGAAAAGTTTCCTGCAGACGTTTTTAAGCGGTCGCACTGCTGACTGTTATGCACATACTCGTAAATCAGCTCTATTTTATTTGTTACAGCCATGCGAAATATCTATGTCGGTAAAGTCAATAAACGGAAAATAATTAAAGGCAAAATGCTAAATTTAAGTGTTAGTTCTTAAGTTGGATTCGAAATAAACGGTTGGCCAATAAACTACATATACCACCTTGATCAAAAACTTATTGAGAAAATTAAAAATACAAGTTTATTCATTTAAGTCTATATTGTCCCCTTCAGAATAATCCCCATCGACTGCAACACACTTATCTGCCAGCCAGCGCTTGATCCAACCCTCGAAACATTTTTTTATATTCGGTTTTCGGTATGTCCATCAGTCATTCCTGCGATTTTCCCATTACTTCCTCTCGGCTGCTGAAACGCGTTCTCCGTAGTGGTTTTTTAGCTCGATTGAACAGAACGAAGTCACAGGGAGCCAAATCAGGTGAATTCGGTGGCTGTTGGATGGTATTTGTTGCATTTCTCGTCAAAAAATTACGAATAATGATAGCACTGTGCGACGGTGCGTTATCATGGTGCAAAATCCATGAGTTTTGTGCCCACAATTCTGGTCTCTTTCGGCCAATTGCTTCACGCAAACGTCTCATAACGCCCAAGTAATACTCTTTGTTTACTCTCTGCCCTTTGTCAAAAATTCATGATGCACTACACCGTTATAATCCATGAAAACCATGACCATTGCCTTCTTTTTTGACTGAAAACGTCGTGGTTTTTTTTTGTCTCGCCTCATTTGGTGAACGCCATTCACTTGCCTGATGTCTGGATTGCGTGTCGTACTCATACTCATAAACTCACGTCTCGTCTCCAGTAATGATCCTTTTGATGAATGTGGGATCGGATTCAGCCTCGCAAATCATCTCTTTTGCGACGTCAACACGGTCTCTTTGTTGCACGAAATTGAGGTCTTTTGGCACCAACTTTCCTGCTAGACGACGGAAACCCAAATCATTAACCAAAATGTCTTGGACGGATCCATAGGCAATGTTCAAGTCCTCCGCTATCTCTCTGATGGTTAATTTGCGGTTATTGACCAACATTTCTTTTACTTCATCAATGTTTTCGTCGGTTTTCGATGTCGATGGTCTGCCACTGCGTTCATCATCTTCGATTGACTCGCGACCACTTTTGAACCGCTCGTGCCACTGATAAACGACCGTTTTCTTTAGAGAATCGTTGCCGAAACACTTTTCCAATATTTCCAACGTTCGCGCACCATTAAATCCGTTTTTTACGCAAAATTTAATACTCGTACAAGTTCGTTGTTGCAAATTTAAATCCATTTTTAAAATTGAAAAAATCGCCAACACACACAGAATTAGATGTACTCTTGGCTACGTAACTTTTACAAATGTCAAGCTATGATGCTAACATTTAGAGAGAATGTCAACAACAGATTTACTAACTTAACAAAAAAAAACGGAACTCAAATTGGAACAATGGGAGCGCCACAAGGTAGTTATTCCGTGTTTGAATACTTTGATCGAGGGGTATTTACTTCTAAAATTTGTTTCTCTTCGCTCTTTGTCTTTTCAAGTTTTAAATTAGCCTTTTTCAGAAAATCTTTTCCTAGTATTACTAGAGATTGCATTGTATCGTTATTTACAACTAAATCATCTAATTCAAATTCTTCTTTTTCAAATAAAATAATACATTTCATTTCTCCAACAATTTTAAGTGGACTTATATAGTATTTATCCCAAAATAATTACGTTTCATTAAATTTGCTTACTAATGATAACCTCTGGCACGAACTGCTGACGTACTAAACTTATAGGGCTGCCAGTATCTTTGAGTGTAACTACTGAAACATTATGATTATAATCGAATTTCTTAAATATGAATTGTAAATTTCTTACATAGCCATCCTTCGGGTCTGCTCCGTCAATTGGGTACATCTTCTTCGGCTCTATCTTCAGTCATTTGGCAGCGAAGTGCCCCATCTCGGCGCACATATGGCACTCCCATTTCTCTATTCGGCTTGCGACACTCATTTGCTTTGTCTCCCAAGGAATTGTAGTTGAAACACCTCATGATTGTTGTTCGTCGTGCCTCTTCCGGCTGCCGGCGTGATGTCGATGGCAAAGTTACATCATAAATGTAAAATTTCGAGTTTATTCTGGAAGCGATGGGTTTTGGCTTGGCATCTCAACATATGATCGGGAATTCCCTTGATTAAATTCTCGACCAGATCATCTTCCATGATATCAGCCTTGTGGCCAAGTGAAGTGTTTTCATAAAAGTATTCTGAAAATGATTCTGTCGGCAGCCACAGATTTTTTGCGAAGAATCGCATGGCTGGTTCTATCAGAAAATATTTTCCGCATGTCGTTAAGAAGACTTTCGATTGCCACTGTAGTTGAATCCGGTTTAGAGTGAAACCACTGTAAGGCTTTTCCTTTCAATTTGCATGAAATCAGCAATCTCATGTTGTAGCCGTCCACTTTATATGCATTTCGAATGCCCTGTAGTTGTGACGAGTATATGAGCCTTCGCTACCATCAAAATCACTCCACAGATCTCTTACACTTGAAATTTTTTCCTTATTTCATCAGTCTTCTCGGCACTCTTTCTTTTTAGCATTTCTGACTTCTCCCAGAACAACTCGTTCTCTTTTTTTTGCAACTCCATCTCACGTTTCATCAGTTTCAACTCTCGTCTCATCATCAATTTCCAGATTCTTCTGGAAATATTCCCCGTTCGATCCCTGGGATTTCTAATAATCGCATCACCAATTCTCTTATATTTCCAACAAATTTATTTATTCGGCAGTTACTTTACAACTGACTACTTATTACTTCTAAGCTAACCGGCAGTGCTCTCTTTTCTCTCTCTCTCTCTTTTAATTTTAAGTGTACTGATACATCTTTGAGATCTATTTGCGAAATATGAATTAAACCACTTGAGCATAAACCTCGAAAACCAGCGTTTTGTATCTTTTGAATCAAAATGCTATGGTTAACCATATCAAAGGCTTTAGAAATGTCTAAGCTATCGAAGATTTGTGAACAGAAATTCAACAGTGCATCCTCCGTACATTTACCTTTCTGAAAACCAAATTCCAATGAACAAAAAAAACATGTTTAACTAAGAAAACTAACAACCTTCTCAAAAACCTTTTTTGCTTATTGAAGGAAGCAGCGAGATAGGCCTGTAATTGCTCACAGCATTAGCAGCACCTTTTTTGAAATCGGCACTACTTCCGTACATTTAAGATGCTAAGGAAAGAATTCAGATAAACCACTTTTATTAAAAACATACCAATGCATGAAATGGTCTTTAGTATCCGATTTGGAATGCCATCTATGTCGCAAGAATTTGAATTTTTTAATTTTTTAAAACATCAGAGTAATTATTGAAAACATCAGCAATATCCACCTAATCAGCAACAATCCGATCATCAGAGAGATTCAGAGAATCATAGTAGGACTTTTAGAAGACGGAGTCTTATTAAGTATATTATTAACTAATTTCCATTCACCTCTGATATTTCCCTTAGAAGAGTTAAATTGAATTATATAAACGTTGTCACGGCATTTTAGAACTCTATAATCTACCTCCAGACAAAATTTTTTATATTCATCTTTTAGGAATAAATTTCCAGGATTCTTGGTACATTTCAGTCGGAGTTTATTTTTCTTATTAATTACGTACACTAAGTCCGAAGTGACCCAGGGTTTAATCCTTTTAGCTGATGTTTTATCCTTGTTCTAAAACTGCAGTTTTTGATATGTTTGGTAAGACATTTTATTAAAAGATCATACGATTTAGACGCATCTGGTTCAGCAAGAGTATCATGTACCAAACGTCAATCTTGTTTGTTCATTTATAGAAGATTCTAACCAATGTGATGCCAATAATGCCAAGTATGTTGCAACGGTTGCGTTGTTTTCGAAAATGTTAAAATTAAAATCCCTCAATATTTTAAGGTTTTTTGATTTTTCATTATCTAGCAAAATTGAAAATTCTTCCAAGAACCAAGAAAAATCATATTTGTGAAGCCGATAAACTCACAAAACAATATAAACAGCTTTATTCAAAGTGAAAGTTAAGATTCTCTAAGGAAAACGGTCGTTTATCAGTGGCACGAGCGGTTCAAAAGTGGTCGCGAGTCAATCGAAGATGATGAACGAAGTGGCAGACCATCGACATCGAAAACCGACGAAAACATTGATGAACCATCAGAGAGATAGCGGAGGACTTGAACATTGCCTATGGATCCGTCCAAGACATTTTGGTTAATGATTTGGGTTTCCGTCGTCTAGCAGAAAAGTTGGTGCCAAAAGACCTCAATTTCATGCAACAAAGAGACCGTGTTGACGTCGCAAAAGAGATGATTTGCGAGGCTGAATCCGATCCCACATTCATCAAAAGGATCATTACTGGAGACGAGACGTGGGCTTATGAATACGACATGCATTCCAGACATCAGGCAAGTGAATGGCGTTCACCAAATGAGCCGAGACCAAAAAAATCACATCGTTCTCAGTCAAAAAAGAAGGCAATACTCACGGTTTTCATGGATTACAGCGGTGTAGTGCATCATGAATTTTTGCCAGAAGGCCAGACAGTAAACAAAGAGTATTACGAGTATTTGGGCGTTATGAAATGTTTGCGTGAAACAATTCGCCGAAAGAGAAAAGCATTGTGGGCACAAAACTCATGGATTTTGCACCATGATAACGCACCGTCGCACAGTGCCATTATTATTCGTAATTTTTTGACGAAAAATGCAACAAATACCATCCAACAGCCACCGATTTCACCTGATTTGGCTCCCTGTGACTTCTTTCTGTTCAATCGAGTTAAAAAACCACTAAGGGGGAACACGTTTCAGCAGCCGAGAGGAAGTAATAGGAAAATCGCAGGAAGCACTGATGGACGTACCGAAAACCGAATATAAAAAATGTTTCGAGGATTGGATCAAGCGCTGGCATAAGTGTGTTGCAGTGGATGGGGACTTCAAATCAAGGGAACTTTTGATCAAGGTGGTATTTCAGGACTACAGAATGCCATAGGAAATTTTGACAACACACAGCTCCCAAAAACATTGTTTGAAGCTAGTGAACTAGCGATGGGGGAAGAAATTTGCTTATGCTATAGTAATTCCAAAGTGAGGGATCATAATGCTATCCCTAGTGAATATACAGCGCGAAATATTGTAAAAATTAACTACAATACATTAAAAACATAAAATGGAGTCGGATTGGGCCATACTTCAAACGATTGTTTCAGACAATCAGGTTCTAACATACTCGTACCTCACTCCCATATACAAAGGGAACATTTTTGTACTCAGAACTCTGACATATATATATATATATATATATATATATACTTATAGAAATAAAAGTATATACGAAGGTTAAAAATATAATTCAACCAACGAATAATCCGAATTTCCGTAAGGATGAATAGTTAAAGAAGCGGCTGTTTAGGGAATTTTTGTAAGAAGTCCTCATTTTTTTAAGATGTGCCAAATTGAAAATTGAACTCAGCAAACATTCCATAAGAGAGTTCAGTTTAAAAGTGTTTCTCTGTATTTTAGCCACTCAGTGCTCCGATAATTCCGGAATGCTAGTTGGCGGGGAAAAGCATCATTCAGACTGAATTGGATATATCTGTTATCGAAAGATTAATGTTCAGGCGATACTATCCAGTTCGTTTACATTTGAGTGATGGTATCGGAGACAAGAGTGATACTCAGCACTTCTTGTCGGTTTTTTATTATGAAAGTGGGTTCATTGCAAATGTGGTTTGTACCGCCTCAAACCTGACTCTATACCGAAATCCGTTTCCAAATCTAATACTCTAATTGGAGATTTAAAACTATATATTTCCCAATTTCGCCCCCCCCACTCACACCCCGCCCCAACTTCATCAGTCCTCCAATTATATTGCACCAGCTGCCTCCGTTCCACCCAAGGCCCCGCGGCAACGCGTCTCTTTCAAATTAATCCCAATCGCTCAGACTAACTCCTCTGATATACCTAACCGCTCTGCACATGCCTCCACTACCACTTCTATCCCAAATTTCGATCTCAAAACCGGAGCTAAATATCCCAATTTCATTAGGTCCCAAATAACCCTTCAATTACCGCTGCATCGCTCTGAAAATCTTCGACGAGCAGCCCCATTTTTGACCCCCTTCTGCATCCCACAGTTAAAATAACCCAAAAAACTTTTGACACAACAGAATGTCGTTATGCACTTTCTAGGCTTAGAGAAAAAAAGACGTACGAGAATATACATCTCCTTCTAGCGTATCTGCATGATAAATCAGACTCAGTTTGTTACGAGGGAAAAACTAAAACAAGCGTCTTGGTGTCCATACAGCAGGACGGTCTCCGTACTGACCTTACTAGACTGAGGAACTTACATATCAAGTTCCACAAGATTTTCAGTATGTCTCCCCAAAAAGTCTCAGACGACCTTGCTGCTTTCGGTAACTATGTGCACTCAAAAAGGATCTCACACCTTCAAGGGAGCAGAGCTGACAACGACAACTTTTTTCGCCCCTAACGTGCTATCATTGCCAGTGTTTCAACCATCAACTCCTACACCCTCTCAAAATAACATTCCCCTAACCTTCTACTATCAAAACGTAAGGGGACTGCGATCTAAGACCCGGTCTTGCGCCAATCGCACGCTTTTCCATTTGAGATCTACGCTCTAACCGAAACTAATCTAGTTCCCGATATAAAGAATCAGGAATTATTCCCGCCTAGTTTCAATGTTTTTCGAGACGACGATCTTACCCGTCCAAATGATGGTTCTTCTTGTCGATGTCTCCTATTGGCCGTCCACAATATTTTTACATCCTACAGGCACAACCAATCGAATGCCACCAACTTGTTATCGATGCAATTGGTGAAATAATTAACTTATTTGATCCTATCGATGTTATCATCGTATTCGGCGATTTCAATCTACCTCAACTGCACTGGACTCAATTAGATGATGAACCTTTTTTTATCACAAACCCTAACTCCAGTAAAGAATGTCTCTTCTTGGATGAGCTCGCAGACTCCAGCTTATGCGAAGTTAGTGGGATCTCCAACCACTGTCCCCATTAACTCCTCTGTTTCACTCTGTCCCCTTTCATTATCGACCACTGATAACTTTCACCCACCACTTCTTCTTTCTTTTTTCCACCACTCTCCTATCCAACCCACCCCATCTGCAGCTGCCTCTTCTTACGACTTTCATAAAGCGAATTTCCGCAAAATTAACCTTCAATTCACCTAGCTTTATAAGGTTCTCTACCAGCTATACCTTGATAATGCGCAATCAAGGCTTATAAACGATCCTAAATTTTTCTACCAACTCGTTAACTATAAAAAAAAATCAGACGGTTTTCCTCCATCCCACTCATACGAAAACTTGTCACCAACCGATCCGCATATTATAGCCAACTTCTTTGCTACATTTTTTAAGCAATCTTTTGCCGATAATTCCTTCGTACCAGATCCCTCTTATTCCAAATATCTACTTACAATAACTTCCCCATTGGCGCCTCTATTTCACAAAGTTTTGATCATACAGTAATAGAGAATAAATTACAACAACATAATGATGAATACTTACCCGGCCCAGATGGCCTTCCATCCATATTTCTCAAAAAGTGTTCCTCAATGCTTTCCCACCCCCTCGCAAATTTCTTCCGATTATAGCTCTATCAAGGTGAAATCCCACAGATATGGAAGTCATCTTTCATAACACCGATACACAAAAAGTGATTAAAAAGCGAAGTCACTAATTACCGCCCCATATCTAAACCCTCACATATGGTATACCCAAACTCCTCGAAAGCATTTTGTACGTAGCCTTAATCTTCCAGTGCAAATCCCTTATTTCCCCTAATCAACACGGCTTTTTGAAAGGTGGATCAACTACCACTAACCTCGTCGAATTTGTGTCTTCTGTTCTCTCAGCCTTAGTTGACGTTATAACAACTGATTTCAGTAAAGCTTTTGAGAAGATATCTCATAAACTAATCCTGTTCAAATTGTCCGTCCTGGGTGAACCCATTGAACCCATTTTGCTTAAATGGATATCTTCTTACCTGGATAATCGTTTTTATATTGTTGTGTTCGTTTCAGGTCTGTCCTATCGGCCCCTTTCTTGGCCACTTCAAGTGTTCCTCAAGATAGTCAGCTAGGTCCAATTCACTTCATCCTAACTATTAACGATCTTGAAAGGGTCATTTATCACTCAGCACTTTCTCTCTATGCTGACGATACCAAAGTTTTTAAACCCATTTCCTCACAATACGACTCCAGCCTCCTTCAAATAGATCTAATTAGTTTTTCCACTTGGTGCATCAAGAACTGCTTACAACTCAATGTCACCAAATGTCAGTCGATTACCTTTTCACGTAAGTGCAACAGGTCTACTCCCCGAACTTACGTTCTCCACGGCCAACCTATATCCCTTGTTCAGATTATCCGTGACCTTGGCATGTTATGCGACAGGGAGCTTAATTTCCGCTCGCATATCGATGAGATAATTATCAAAGCAAACTCATCGCTTGGCTTCGTTAAAAGATGGTCCACAGAATTCTGTAACCCGTACGTGACCAGATCACTATACATCACTTACGTTCGCCCCCATCTCGAGTACGCTAGCCAAGCGTGGTGTCCCTTTCAACGAATTCATGTAACCCGAATTGAGAGGATCCAGCATCGATTTCTTCGATTTTCTCTTCGAGGTCTACCCTGGAACGATCCTCTAATCTTACCTCCCTATCGAGACCGTCTCAAACTCATTAACCTGAATAGCCTTGAGGAACGAATGGACGCAGCAGACATTCTTTTCATTCACCGACTCCTCTCAGGCTCCGTCGATTGCATGTCCCTTAACAACTCCATTTACTTTAATACTAACCCTCGAAATCTACGTTGCCCCCGCGTCTTTTATCAACCAACCCACCACACCACATATGGCTCTAACGAACCAATATCCCGTGTTCTGCGTAAGGTAAACTCCAACCTCTCCGTTTTCGATTTTAATCGCAGCACACTTTTCCTCAAATTCGATCTCCTTCACCATCCCTAGGCTTAAAACCCTAATCAAATGTTTTGTATTTTAGTTTTTAAGTCCTAGTTTTTTAGGCTCGAATTAAGCCAAATAAATGGGGGCGTCAGCCCCCACCAAAATTAAAAATTAAAAAAATTACAGTATAATCAAAAAGTGACTCACCTTTGTTGTTGGTGTTGGTACTGCCCCATACCGTGTGATGTGCGTTAGCGTCCCACCCGGTGATGAGGCCAATTTTTAGCTTCCCAGCTTCTAGTACCACCCTTTCTACGTTGTCGTCAAAGAGAGGGCCCACATAATCATCACCAATACATGCCGATGCCAACCAGTATGTGTCTTTGGCAATCTCCAGTCTGGCAACGGATATGTCGGGATAGCAGGGGTTAGGAAGTAAAAATGCATTAAGGCTGCGTTTCACTAGTATACAAGTTCTAATCTTACCCTCTCTTGTATAGAGCGGAACGCATTGAGGTGTCTCAAGCCCATTAACCATGGTTCCTGGATTAGGATGATGTCTTCCGCGTCTTTGGATAGACCCAGAATGAGTGCGCCCAAGGCCTTTTAGGAGTGGTGGAGATTAATTTGGAGAAACCGTAGCATCGTTGCTACAATCTACCAGAGAAGCCTCCATGACGGTGTTATTCGAGCCCTTCGCTTCTGAGCGAAAGTGATCATCTGATCGTAAAGAATCGCGATCAATTTTTGGGAATGATATCGATGCTCCAAGATCTGAGGTTGAATTTCCTAATTCAGTTAAAGGTGGTTGCTTATCAGCATCCAGATCATTGTTTTTTGTAAATCGTTAGGCTTATTGATTCGAAACCGAACCGAATCATGCCTTTGGTCTGCGCTAAGGGGTTAGGGGATCCCTGGGTGATCACAATTAACGCGCAACTATAACGTCCCCTTAGTTCCTTCAGTTTCGCGACTTTCCAATCACGAGTTGGAACGGTCGAGTTACTGAGCCTGATGATTTCTAGAATGTTTTCAGAGGAGGTGGATGGTTCAGTTGGGATCCAGATGCGGTTTCTTGATCTGCTAAGGATATCCTCTTCTAATCCACCTATGGCTTTAGTGTAAAGATCAAGAGATCTTTTGTCAGCGCAAGCGAAAAGCTTGACGTGGCCTTGGTACCAGTTAGCGTCACTTGTCAAGCTAGGTGGTTTGGTCTTTTCGCGCATATTGGCCAAGAAGTTGCTCGAAAGCTTTAGATGGACCAGCTGTCACCGTATAAGTGTTATTGATCCGTCAACGTCGTCTTTGTCGAATTTTAGTAGCAGCAGGAAGGGTGTAACCTCCCACAAGCTTGCTGCTACTAAGAGTGGAGGAGGTCGTAGGACCATGGTTTGTCACACTCTTGCCATTCCTTGAGAGTTTGGATTTTGACTCGTTGTGTTTGCCTTAAGAAGGTGCACCATTGCCTGGCAAAATTTTACCTTTGATCAACTTTACAGGAGTCTTGCCGGTAGTAGGTGCAGTCACCGAATTTCCGCCCGGTACTAAAGGAGTACCTGTCTCGGTTTTTGTTATCTTAGAGATATTATTTTCCATTTATTTATATTTTCCCACCAGTAGCGTTGACAGGGAGGTCCATTCGTACAGAGATCCACTGTATAGAGGTAAGGCTCGCTAATTCGGAGGTGGCCAGTATCCGAATACTCTGTTCACGACTGTCGGGATTATAAAAAATGATTTGCAGAAAAAAAAGTCCGGCTCGTTGGGTCCCTCACTATTTGACTACTCAACAGAAAAAAATATTTGTGGACACCGCATTTCAGTAGTAAATTATTTACCGATGAAGGTAATGCATTCCTTATTCGATTAATTCGTGAAATGGACCTGTGATTTAGCCACAGAGGTCGCATAATTTGACGCCACTAAATAATTCTTATGGTTCTTGTAAATTATTCGGTGTATGCTGATCAACCGCCAAACACCCAGGCCTTGGAAGAAAATATTGAGCGCGTTATTAATGAGATGGAGTCGGGAATGCCTAAAAGAGAGGCAAAAAATTGGGCCGAAAGCATAAATTTCGCTAAAACTTGCAGAGGAAGCCATATTCCCAAAGTCGCATTCAGAACTTAATGTCATGAACCACCCTTTTTATTCTTGTTGTTACTATTTTCATTCTTTATATACCAAGATCTATATGCGTAAAAGACTACATATTAAAAAGCGAATTCATGTGTAGTTTCTTCACAAGGGGTAGATGCAGATTTATTAGAGGAAAAATTTAATAATGTTTTCCAGCTTTTTGTCGATTTCTTTATTTAATACCATTATCGTCTTTTAAAAAAATGGAAGTATTTAAATATGACCATTCCTTTTAATGCGCGAATATAATTTACGAGTACATTTGTCCAGTTGTATAAATATTCAGAGGGACATACGATTGCATGCTCGTAATCAACACAGAAATCACTCCTTTAAATATTTGCAATCCATCCATAATCCTAAGCAGAACTCATTTCTTACGAGTACATATACCATATATGTATGCGTACGTTCGTAGAATTCGTCTTATTATAATTTTATTTGAGCTTTAAATGGCTCGTTAACATTTAGTATTACTCTGCTGATTGATTACGAATTTTGTATTTCATGCTACTACGTTTAGAGGTCTGTCGCAAAAGTAATAAAGCCCATAAAAGAAGATATATATCTACACTAATGTATATATCTCTTACTATACACTCGTTCACCACTCGAGATATCCTTAAGAACCATATGTATGTATGTACTACGTAGGTACCACAAAGTTTGTATATACATATGTGGTAAATCAGAGTCCTTTATTTCTCTCATTTGCTGAGAATAAAGCTAAAACTTCCACATTTACTTAAGTCAGCTTTTTGATTGGTTTCAACACAATCTGTAAGATAATTAGTAAAATCAGAGTACTATGTACATATTACACGCATATAACAGTATCATTTAATCCGCTTTGAGAGCGGATGAAGACTAGTAATATCGTAAATTACTATTGAAACTCCTTGTAACATATTTTCAGCTTGGAAAATGCGTTTGCTAATTGAATATCTTTAGTAATTCTCTCCTTTTTGAAAACTTTTTTTTCAATAAGCACCAGGTAAAGATCTCTTGAAAATAATGTAGATGACCTTAACTCACTCGGATGGTATTCACAAATTTAAAGTGTTACTGCTACGTGAATGATAATATAAATGTTTGTCACTTTGTGTACTTTCGCATTTGAAATGTACAGATTACTGTTTTTAAAAATTAAGTGCGTTGTTATTTATGTAGGACTGTAGGGGTGATAGAAGTTGAGAGGATGGAGATTGCGGAATAAACTAGTTGGTTTTCGGATTAGTCAATAATGAAAGTTACATATTTGTACATCTGAGTTCGGATTATAC
Organism: Volucella zonaria; assembly: GCA_963966105.1. NCBI lineage: Eukaryota > Metazoa > Arthropoda > Insecta > Diptera > Syrphidae > Volucella > Volucella zonaria. Next base: position 30,056,129 of record OZ014533.1, on the reverse strand, counting down.
GGGTCATCACTTCTTATCTAAGATTAGACATACCTTTGCTTGGCTGCATGAGCGACATTACCTGTTGACTGAAAAGAAGGTTCTTTGATTTAAATTCAATAAGTGATCGTCTGACTGTAGTGCTGCTTCACAGGATATTCAATAACGTCATCGTTATGGCGCAAAAACACCGAAAATAATTTAGACGACCTATTGGATTGAACCTAGCTAACATGAATATCAATTTCAGTTTTTGCAGTACTGAGGAATACATAGATAAGTAGCATTCTTACTAAACTCCATAACCCTGTTATCTCCAGTTAGCCGAACCGTTCCACGCCAATCAAATCGAGATATGTGTGGTGGTGTCAAGTAACAAGTTTAAATCCATATAGATGCTCTACGTTGCTTATAAAACGTGTGAACGTCTAAAGCCCTTAAATCACCAAATTTCAATGTAATTTACTACGTAGCAAAACACTAGACCAAGTTCTCGCACTATACGCAAATATTGGAGAAGGCCAATCAATTTCAGATCGATATTTTATAGTATATCTGTATACATACTCGTAAATGGAATTATTCTTCCGAATATTCAAAAACATTTTGGAATTAAATCCTGCAAGCTTTTTAAACGCGTGCTGGGTTTCTGATCATTGTCATACTGCGGACTTCAAAAATCCTAGCAGTCTTAATGTACATATTAAGCCGAATGCTGGACAACAAGTAGGATAGCTTAATGAAATAACAATAGACGCATCAGAGAAAGAAAATACCCTCATGGATGCTTGGTTGAAGAAGTAGTATGGATAAGTAGGTGCACCCCCGATCACTTTGAAAGTAATGTATGGATGTGATTAGTCCAGGAAGGCAAAAGTCTGCTGTCTACGGTATAATCCACTTGGATGTCGGCTTTTAGTATTAAAATAGTACGAAAAAATGCCACAGATCGGCCACAGATGCTCAAAATATACTCTGAGATGTACAAACAAACATAAGATGGGGTCATCGAACGTGCAGGTGGCGGAGTTGAAACTACAGCACAGCAAAATATTGCAAAGGAGAATAGAATCCCAATCAAATGGAATATCTTTGCTTAGCAATCCCAGGTTGTCCTGGGATACAAAATCTGGTACAGTCTGGTTCTTCTGGATGAATTTTCTTACTACGGTATCTCAAATTTTTTTATGTGCATACATTACAAAATGTAAAAATGTGTCGAGTAGTCGCAAAAAGTGTTTACACAGATAACGGAATAGTTTGTTCTAACTTACAAAATGTGTGTACGTTATTAAAATTTTTCTTTTCGCAAAAATATTCAGCTTGCTTCGGGCGAGAGTTTCCGAAAAATGCAAGTAACCTATAGTCGCATTCCACAGCCGAAGCTATGCTGGACGTAAAAGATTTTGCTTGGAAATATTGTAGAGAGTCATGGACTACTAGTCTTCTTTATGTTCCAAAATGCTACACCTGTGAAGGGAACTTAAAACTTGTTTTAAACTATAGAATGCTGGTAATTTAAGCATAAAAGGCTAAAATTCTGTTTGCTCAGTATCTTTTATCCGTGTGCCGAAGCATTTTTTTAGAAAATTTAACAAAAACAGATAGAATGGGACTTTATTTAAGTCAAAGAAAAAGAATAAAAGTTCCTTAAAAATTTTTATCTAAGAGAGAAAAACATTCGCCTGAAAACTTTAGATTTTGGAATCACAATTTTTTACAATCAAAGGAAAATTAGCTGCCTTCAGTGATTGTTATTGACGTAAATGGCAAACAAGGAAAAGAAATCATTCCAGTTTTATATTTATCTATTTAGAAATATAAAAGATTTCGATCTTAAAAATAGCGAACTGGATTCATATATGCATTCTTCGTGATTTATAATTGTTCAGTAAAATCAACAATAGCAAGATGATAATTGGCAACGATTGCTTACAAACTCCTTTTTTTATACAAGATTTAACAAACAAGGATGATTTCTATATGCCGCAGCCAAACATTCTTCATAAAACTTGGCTGAACAAAATATCATTCTAAGAATTCTGAGATCGTCATATATCATCTCAAATTAAAAACAACCTAGATGAATGCTCTAGGTCATCCGGCAATATTGACTTATGTCACAGAGGTAAAAATATTTCATGTATTTCATGGATGCAACTACAAATCGATAAGATATTACCGTAATAATAAGATATCGTGCAACATTTTATTAAAACAATCTGCCAAAACCATGTTTTATCATTCTACTAACCCGCCTTGTACATATATCTCTATATGGGTTTTAGCGGGACAACCACAGCTAAATGCCATTGTTCTGCTTGACTGGTGATGTCATTAACGTCATTCAGCTGGTTGCATAAATTCATTTCGATCGTTCTTTCCAGCGTCACACGGCGACCATTTATTGTTGGCAGCACAATTTTCGTCATTAAGTAACATCATATTGTCATCAATCCATTGCCATTTCCACTTTTGCTTAGTTTATACTTTAAAAAAATGCTCGTTCAAGATATGATTCGGGTAATTCACTTGAATACTGTTTCGCAGATAGCAAGAGTTTGCAGCTTACTTCTAACATCATTTCACAGCTTTTAGAGCATTCACAGTTCTAACGTCATGTTTAAGACTAAAAGTGACACCTGTTTGCCGTGGCTCCAGTGGTAGTGTATTGGCTTCACAATCGGACGGTTCGGGGTTCAATACCAGCCGTGCTCGAACAACTTTTTTTCAGGCAACTAAAATCTCGTGAGATGAATGGTTTTACTAAATACAACATCAAGTCCAATTTACACTAATAACTTAGTCTCCACATTAAATGTGGGATGCCACCCATGGAGCGGAATAGCCACTGAGCCCAAACATCTTTCTTTGTCTTTCTGTCCCATTTTCCGAAAAACTTAACACATGCCCACTTGAGGCAGCTTGAGCGTCTAAGTTGCGATTGCTAATATTTAATTCGTACCGTACCGGAGCGATATTTTAACGGAGCGGAAGATATTTATTTTCGATTTCTATTGCCTCTTAATGTTGGTACGGGTTTTTGATGAAATACGATTTTTATATTGGCGACAATCCTCATTCCCATCAAGTTTGCCTACGTCACCACAACGTCAATCATTTGGTATAGCTCCATGATTTTCTGCGATATTAAACAAACTTCGCCAGGTCATAAGACTTTATGGGATTGCTCCTCTTCTTGCTGAGAAAGTACTCTACAGAAAACCACGAATCCGTACTAATAAAGCAGTGGTGATAGTGTGCAACCATGCCGTCTCGGATCTAAAAATCTTTCGAAAACCTACCATTATTCATCACGTGATGCTTCATAACTAGCTTTGAAAATTGTCAGCAACTTATCAGGAATTCCTCTTCTATGTGAAGGATGGCATATTAACTTTTAAGTGTACTGGAGTCCAAAACTTGACGGATTGTTAGACGAAGTTTAGTAAGGTTTAAATGTGGCCAACGCAGGAGAATTCTGAACGAGAGCTTGCTTGTCCATTGTCGACAGTACTTTCGAGATATTTTCTAATCCCCTCGAATTTATTAGTTCCTAAAATACAATAATTCAATTTACACTGATAATTTTGTATCCCCATTAAATGTTATATGCCCGTCACGGAGCGAAATAACCACTGAGCCCAAACAACCTTTTTCTTTTTCTATTTCGTTAAAAAAAAACGGCTTAGGCCTTTCAAGTTATCCCCAATTGAGTGTTAAGTTGTTCTAACAGAAGAAAAAACCGCATGGTACTCGTAACCTGTACCAAAACTAAACAGTAGAGCAAAAAGAGCATTTCATCAAAATAAAAATGAATTGTGCTAATAAGACCCCATGATCAGATGTTGACATCTAATAAACCTCCAGCACTGCTCTATAGTCAATCTAAGGGGACACGCATATGTATATACCTAAGGTAGGAAAAACCTCCCATATCTATACCGATAAATTAAGGCCTATCAAACTGGCACCATTTGTTCGAAACAATCTTTACTAACACCCGGTTTCGTGATTTTGGCCACTTTAGGTAAATCAGTATAAACCACTCATTGGAAAGCCTATGGAACGATTATGAGCAGTATATTGAACTAGACGACAAATATCTACTTGGGTAGCCTACTCGATAAGGAAAAAAAATGCGTAATAGTACTTGAACTTACTCTTTGGCCCTACCGTTTAATCGATGGTAAGCAGATGGCATTCTATCCCGCCAGTCATGTGAAAGCTATCCCCCAATAGAACAGTTTCCTAGTCCAACCTTAAATTAAAATAGAATATGCGCAAAAACATTGTATGATATTAATCAGTAGAAGACTAACAATTCTGAGCCAGAAAAACTGTAAAAAAAACAAATTTTCCGTTGGCAGAATCCTCATCCCACAACTCAACCTTTCAAAGTTGGTTCCGAGACTAACAAAGTCACTCTTATTTGTAAAACGGTCCTATATCGGCATACTGGTAGGCATAATTACATTGATAGGCATGCCAATAGGCTTGGTTCTGTAGAGATGAAAAGGAGAAAAAAACCACACTTTATCTATTGTGTAGCATTCCTGTTCTCACCATCAGAAGAAATACTCATTTTTAGGACTTTATTTTTCTTTTTTCAATAATTTTGATGAAATGTCCGAAATAAGTGTTAATAGATTTCTCGTCCTTTGCTTGAATCACTAAATGGTTCACACTCAGATTCAGATACGTATGTGTGGATGCCCATGAGCGTATGTTTTTCACTTTAGATGTACAGCCATCGAGATTCTGTGGTACTCGTATTACAAACGAGCGTCTCTGTCCTTAGTGAACCTGCTCGATGCTGGCTACCCCTTAACATAACCTAGCCGGATTCAGATGCAGTTCAATTTTCGATGTAGTTTGTGCTGAGTCATAATGCTTAGACCGTGCTCGGTTTCGTTTGATTTTGTTGTAGACGATCCATTTTTCATCAATTGTGATGACTAATTTCAAAAAAGGATCAATTTCTTTGCGTTTGAGATGCACATCGAAAAAAGTGATTCATTGTGTCAAGTATGTCTCTTGCAATTCATGTGGATCAGAATCTTTTACGAGTCCAAAACGTTTGTGAAGCATCCAATTTCTTTGCTATCTCTCCTATATGTAGACCTAACCCAGTTATGACTTTCACCTGGTCATCATCATTTTCAGTTCGCTTATCAGAACGTTTGCCATCTCCAGAACGGAATTTCTTAAACCAATTGTGACACCCGCGTTCTGTTAAACAATCAATACCATAAACTTCACATATCTCTTTGTGAGTCTCTGCAGCTTTCTTGCCTTTAGGGAATAAGAAGACCAAGGTACATGCATATGTCGAAAATATTCGTTTTTATGTAATGATTATCAGAGGAGTGTAGATGAGAATTCACACTTTGTTTGGCAGCAGAATGTTACACGCTTGCGGTTTCACGGCGTTTACTCGTCAGAGGGGAAGAATCTTGCTGCTTTTCTCTGAAACTTACGAATTTTCGTGTCATAAAGAAAAGGTAAATAAATAAAGTTTCTAACTTAAGGTCTTTGACTATTGCAAATGTAAAAAGGACGTTATATGAACTTGCTTATATAGTAAACACATCGTGGTGTTTTAGGTCTTGTAACACCAGAAGATGCCCTCCAACAGCATCTGGCTAACCAATTACACCATGACTATTCCCTCCTATATCTATGCTGGAATAGCCTCTAACTACCATATCGGAACACTACACCAGTCGATCATCCCAACGATCATAAAGAGCTTAGTACAACGTCATCTTTTAAAAGAACATGGAGTGAATAATCAAGAAACGTACCAAATTTTGTGTGTTGATTGTGGATCATTTTATTTTACTTCAGTTTCGAATCTTTATATATATACTTTATACATATACATGTGGAAAGTGTACATCTCATTAGTTGAAAAGGTAGGGTAATTTAGTGTCTCAAATTATTTCGTTAAATTGTATATCTAAGATAAATGTTTTATAGGGTAGTGCATTAAATTCAAATTCGATAGAATAAGTAAACTGTTATTCAAAATGTGTCTTTAAGAATTTAGTAAATGTTTAGATTTTAAGGTAGTTTTTGATTTCAAACATAGGTAATGTAAGTATTAAGCATTTGAGAAAATTTACGTGTACAATATGACTTAAAAAAAGATTTAAATAAGCCCATGAAAAGAAAATCAACTGGTATGTGATAGGAAAATTAAGTTTGATAAGAAAGTATTCGTACAATTATTAGTTTCTATGCGATCAACCACACTGAATTGCAACTAAAGTATTTGATTTTGCAGTGCATGATAAAAGCATCTTGGTGGAGTTGGTGCATAACTAATTTTGCCTTCATGGTAAGTATAGATGCCAGGACTTAACTGAAGTAAATTGCTTTCCATGGTTTTCGATAAAATGGCGGACCCGATTGGCCTCTTGTTGATTTAAGGTTATCGTAACCATGTGCTCGACATGGGCATTGGCAGTCTTAACTTATTTTTTTCACCAGCGGGTCAGTTTCACGCGTAGTACGCCTTACAACTCGTATAAATATAAAGTGAATATAAGGTGAACCATAGCAGAACAAGAGCAAGCGAAAGTGGTCAAATAAATATACATTCATTCACTTAATAAACCACAATTCTTACCCTTTATTGTTTCTTTCTTTCATAAAAATTCCTAACTGTACCACACCAAAAGAGGCGAGCAATACAAAAGAAATTTCAGACAATCAATATCCAAGGTGAAGCGCGCTAATGGAAAGAAAAGAAAATGTGCGATGGTGCACTCCCTTAAATACGCTTCGGTAAACAACACATGTTTAGGTAACTGCAATTGGTGATAATACCAGAACACAGATTGGTATAAAAGTTGGGTTTACACTAGGCATCCGGTTTGTGACTTTTGTATTTAAGGCAACTGTTATATTTTGAAAACTCAACAAATATTTTGATTAGTTTTCTGATCACGTCACATTTGCACTCCATGTCAAAACTGGCACTGTACTAATAGAAATAAATTAACTTAGCCTTGACTTGCTCTCAAAGCAATAAAATGTCAAAAAAAAATCAGTGCGTTGACAGCGAGAATCAATTTTTTCCAGTCTGTGAAGTTCCTCCAATCCAATATTAAAATCTGCTTCAATTCCTTTATCGAATATAGCCACTTAAATCAGAAATCTTACCTGCAATATGGCTATCAGCTCTTTTACTTCTATGTGATTTATACACTTCAAAATAATTGACCGTTCTGCTAATTTAATGCGAAAAGTTATTTGCAATACCAGAACAAACTTAATGAAACGAGACATAAAAAGAAAAAAGGTTCTCCTACTAAAGAAAATCCTACAAAGTAATAAATTTTAAGTGAAAACAATAATGAGGGATTCCATTAAGACAATTGCTCAAAGTTCGCCCTGAATTAGTTCTTAAAACTGTTGAAAATAATACGAATTTAGATAAGAAAATAAACAGGAAAATTGATACACAAAAAAATAAATGCAAATTACATTAAGATTAAATGAGGGCATAGGAGTTATGAAATCAATTTTAAAAACTAGTCGAGCATTTTATTATGCAAAGGTAAGGGTAGAAGTACGTACATATGTACATACAAACATCCTTTTTGTTTAAAAAAAAAAGAAAAAGAACTTAACACTGAAGTGATGACTACACTTATAATGCCGAGTATGTGTTCAGTTTTTTTTGGAAAATGGAATAGAGAGAGAAGGAAAGGTATTTGGACTCAGTGGTTATTTCGCTCCATGGGTGGCATCCAACATTTAATGGGGAGACTAAATTCTTAGTGGAAGTTGGCTTCTTGTTGATTTCTAGTCAACTACTCATCTTACTTGATTTTCGTTAACTGAAAAAAATGAATGTCTTTCGGACGAAGCTGGGGATTCGAACACCGAACCTTCCGATTTGGGAGCCAGTCCACTCATTTCATTTTTCATTTTAAATGCATTTTTATTTTCTTAACTCATTTCCACTTACAAGCTAGGCAAAAAAATATTTAATCTATGTCTTTCGACGTTTCTTACAGCCTATTTTTATTTTTGTTTTTGCATTTATTAAAACTAAATCTAAGAAAATATATTTTAAATATAAAAACTTAGTGTCTGGACTTTTGTTATATGTATTATAAAACTTAAAACTAAATCCATAAGCTACCTAAAAATAAATCTTAACCTACCTAATCTTACTTAAACTATCCCTTATTTTAGAGAGGGTTACCCACCTCTGTTCTAATATTTTTTTTTTTTTCTTAAATCTAACTTAATCCCACCTAAAACTATGTAAGCCGGCCACGGCTAATAAAATAGACATACGACCGACTTTGCTTCTCATGAAGCTGCCTATTACTTGAGGAATTCGACGACGAACCATCCCCTCCTTCAACTAGCCACCAAAATTGTTGGTGCTGCCGAGCAACATCCCTCATGTCGCGACTCCCTACCGCCCTACTCAACCGGAGACGCTCCGCACTGCACCGAGCAACGTGGAAGATTAGCGGCACCGCTAATCTATCCTGGATCAGACCTTTCATATCTAGGTAGAGGAACGCCGAACGAGGAATAAAGCCGTCAAACCGAACTCTTTCATGATACATATAATTAGTGTAGTAAGCCCCGGAAATCAGGTTGTTCGACGAGGTCATTGCTCTTGCAATGTGCCTTCGAGTCAACTTAATAACAAATTTGTCCACTCTTATTAGGTTCGCCCTATTGTATAAGACCTCATTAGGATAGAATTTGATGTACTTGGACTCTGGTGTTCTGTATAAGCGAAGACAAGCCCGAAGACAAGCCCTCTCAAGCACTCGAATCTTTTCCAATAAGCTTGCTCTTACGTTGAACCACACAGGTCAACCAAATACAAGCATAGGCCGGACAAGGGCCATGTAGCAGACAACCTTCACCCTCGCATCGAGTTGGCTGTTATAAAACAGTCTCTTCGTAAGGGCAAAAGCACTTGGCCAGAGCGACATGTATATGTTTGTTGAAATACAAATATTGGTCTAGCCAGATCTTAAGGTATCTGACAACATTTCGACAAGCAAATGGCTACCCGTGCTGTCCCACGATCGAAAACTTCCGCCAATTCTTTCTGGTATCCCTTTAGCCCCCAGACAAAGGCGTCCTAAAAAAAATGGTTTCCGACTTCTGAAAGTTGATTTTCAACTTCCAGTCATCGCAATATCGCTTAATTTTACCGAAGTCACGTTGCAAGAGTATGTTAATGACTTCGATCTTTGGATCTGACCTGTACGCGATTAAGTCGTCTGCGTACGCTATGGCATGGTGAAGTGAACCTATCAGATCACTTGTGTAAACGTTGAATAGGATCGGCGAATTTAGCGTACCTTATTGCAGACCGTTTTTAATGCTAAATATTCCAGCAGAAGTCACATCGCCATTCTTCACGATGAACTGTCTACTAGAGAGCATATCAAAAAGAACATACAGCAGTGGTTTGCTTATGCCCAACCTGTCCAACTTGAAGAAGAGTCCCTCTAACCATACGGTATCGAAAGCTTTTTCAAAGTCAATCAGGCAGGCACCAGTGCACTGGTTCTGGCCTTTGTTCCATTGGATATCAGAAACCAGTTTAGACGCAGCGTGAATGATATCATGCCCCGCCTTGAAACCGAATTGACTATCGGGAACTATACGTTTGCCCTCAACCCACTTGGTCAGGACTCTATTGATCACCTTCTCGAAAACCTTACTGATGTTTGGAAGGAGACTGATCGACCGGAGATTCGCCGGATTGGATGTGTCTTTATCCCTTTTGGAGATGGGGTGTACCACCGCAGTTTTCCAATGCGCTGGATAATGTGCATTATTCAGTGCATTGTGCTTCGTGATCTCCCGCTTCTAGTGGGAGATGTTGAAGTACAATGTTCGGTATTTCATAGGTTCCCACTGATTTCTTACTTCTAAGCGATTCGAAGATCGTTTGGAGCTCTTCCTTCGAAATGAACGGGGGTAGTACCCTATCGTCGGCGATGACATTATTTGCCATATTCTCATCACTGAACTGGGTGAAACCCGAGCTCTCGAATCGCCAGGAAGCCAGTCCACTACCACTTGAGCCACGGCCACCCTTGGGCTAGCGGCTCCCTTCTTCACAAGTCTACTGACTACTCTGTTGTCGTTAAATAAAAAAAAAACACAATCAATTCATGATCTCTTGTGGGAGTATTAATACTTAACACTCCCTTAGCATTGGGCCTTTTATTTCATTCCAAAATCCAAATTTTTTGTGGCTGCTCACTTAACAAAGTAACATATTTTAAATTTAATCGAATGCTTTAATTTGTATCTTGTCTCAGTATTTCTACAAACCGCATTTTGTAACTTTCTTTACAGAAAATGCCAATATTCATTAAAGCTTCGTACACATTTAATTAAACTGGCTTACAATAGCTTAGATAGAAATAGTACCCACAAAATTACACAGTGTTTTGTTTTGTTTTGAATTCAGTGGAAGCAGTAGATTAAAATTGACCAATCAGTCAGGTTTTGATCAATTGGCACACCATAGTGATTAGAATTCCTTAATTGTTCGCAAAGAAGGAAAGGAGCAAAAGGGGAGACAGGTCAACGGTGAGGTAATTGTATTGATGAAAGTTGATATTACCCAGTAGCGATGATTTTACATAGATAGAAACGGTATCGACGCCCTTTTTGCTTCTTGTCGACTTGTGGATAAATAAGGTATTGCAGTCATGCATAAATTCGACTACAATTTTAATTGTGTTTAATTAATTTTGATCCTATGCACATTACACCTAACAAAAGATAATGTGGTATTATTATGTATGCATATATTGTACATATGTATGTCCGAGGTAGCGCCGACAAAAATGAACCAATTCAGTCAATCTGTCTTTTTCATCAAACAAAATACAGAGTTCTTCAAACTTATGTAGTTTAATACAGGGCCATCCATTTCGTGGTTTAGAAACCAAATTTAAATAAATCTCATTAATGATTTAGATTTCGATAAAATTTTTATTTCAATATAAGTATTGTTTCCGTTATGAGTGGAATATAACATCACCGAAAGGTCTTTCACGCGGGTTCTTGCAGGACTTGAATCTGATAGGGTAATTTTCGATGACTTTTCGACACATATCGGGCAATAACTCGGTCATAACTTGACGAATATTCATTTTCAAAGAGTCACGAGTTTGCGGATTGTGCGCATAAATACGTTCCTTTGCATAGCCCCACAGAAAGAAATCACACGATCCTGGTAGCCAGTCCACATCACCAAAACGCGAAATAGCTCATCCCGGATATTTTTCATGTAATAAAGCCAGCACTTGTCGTGTTGTGTGAGATGTGGCACTGTCTTTTTGATACCACATGTCTTTCAACTCCATATCTTCGATTTGAGGCCAAACAAATCCGGTTAAGATTTGGGTATAGCGATGAGAATTGACGGTGACGGTTACACCTTCCTCATTTTCGAAGAAGTATGGATCAATGACAATGACCAGACAAAATCGCACACCATACAGTGATTTTTTTTGGATGCAATGGTCTTTCGACAGCTACATGTGGATTTCCACTTTCCCAAATGATTGTACTACAATTTTGATTGTTAACGTATCCACCTAGTGGAAATGATCCTCATCGCTAAAGAAAATGTTGTGTGAAAATTGGTCATCCAAACGCCGATGTTCGAGCATCGAATCGACGTATGTTCTACGCATTCCGTGGTCAGCTGGATTCAATTCTTGAGTGAGTTGAACTTTATAAGGGTATAGATGCAAATCCAAATGTAAGTCACGCAATAATGTGCCGTAAGGCAAGCGAAAATTCTGTGCTCACCTTGAAATCGATGGATTTGTATCTTCTCAACATTTCACTAACGGCAGCCATTTCTCTTTAGAGCGTACATCCATCATCCTGGATAGGCCTTAACACATCTGCCAGTCTCTTCGAATTTGTTTTGTCTATAGCACGCTCAGATGGACGATTATGTCGACCATAATCTGCTCGTAATGCGCGCTTTTTCAAAATCCTGAAGTGACTCCTGAAGAGCTAATATATTTAAGATTGCGGCCTAATGAAGAAAGTCTCGGGAGAGATTCAATAGACGGAAAGAGTACTTTAGGACGTTATTTAATGAAGAACTTGCCCATAGCAATAATCTTTCAGCTCTCTTGAAAAGATGGCAGAATTTACCGGAATCGAACTTGCCGAAGAAGTAAAAAGAATGAATTGAAGCCGTATCACATACTCTAAGAAGTATATTCCGAAAATTATGGCTTAAATGATGACAAACGATCGTATGCTTAACCGTAGAGTGAGCTTTCTTCTTTCATTGTATAAAGGCAAAGCCAACAACAACAAATTGCAACAATTGCAATTACTATCGATCTGTGAAACTAATCTCTCATACTATGATAACCGATGACGTGGAAGGATCTCAGACCTTGGATAAAGGCTATAGATAGCAAGAGATACGAATCAGTCATTTTCGTTTTCCTCAACTCGGAACCCAACGTCTATTTGGAAGTAGCTATCGTACAAAAGTGAGTACTTTGGCTCTGTTGTTAACCAAAATAATGCCGTGCAAGCGTAAAGTATTGTTATGCAAGGCAATTGTTCGTCCAGCTCTAACACATACACACATACATCGCAACGTATATGTAACGATTTATAAGAAATATAGATTAAAAATGACAGCGATGGAATCTTTCGAATGCCAGCGAGTGTCAGAAAACGTGGTCTTATAAAAAGTAGGCGCATTTCCTAAAGTCTTCAGATCAAACTTCAGGCTGGCCAAACCAGTTTGCTTCGTTACGTTCAACGAAGTTACCAGAAAATCTTGTCCAAAAAGCAATAGTCTCAAAAGGAGGAAACTATTGGCCTCTCTTACAAGATGATAAAAAATTGAGCGCCCAAACCCAAAAGCGGCACATCAGCAATGCAGATACGTAGTAGAAATATAAAGCATTAGATGTATTTTTGTGCGTTACGTATTTTAACGGTTAATAAAAAAATTCTTGTTCCATGCATCTTTATACATATACAAAAATTCAGCGCGCATATGTTTGCGCTCGCAAAACTCGAAAAGTACTCGGTTGATTGACTTGAAATTTTGACATAACGTTGCATTCGAATACGCTCGTGTTTTATTTCTTTTGCTTCTTTCCAGTTGATCTTCGTCTGTGGCGGGGCCTGGGTCATAGTACCCGTTTTACAAGTAGAAGAAGAGAAAAGTTGTTGTTTTCGTTCACATTGACATGCATAATCAATTAGTGATTTGATTATCTCTTTTCGAAAAATGGAGTGTGAGTTAATGCAATACCTTATATACGAGTAAATTCGTTCAAATCGGAAAATGGACAAACTTTGTCCGCACTGCAAAGCAATGAAATATAAGCCAAGTGAATATGCTGTGCGAACAGAAAATGAAGTTGCGTGAACTAGAACAGCCAAAAGAACCATTGCTAAATGAAATTACTGATGATCCTCAAAAACATCAGAAATTACAATTCCTGTTGATGACTTTATTTCGCGCTAACGTTATAGCGGAGCATTTTATGCCGACATTTAAAATTCAGGCACAAATTTACCACAGGCTCTTTGCTTAATTTTCCAGCAGAGACCATATACTTCTCCAAATCTACTTAACCGGAGATGAAAACTAACAATTGAATGCACGTTGCCAAATCTCTACGGGAATCAGAAGGCATACTATCAAGTTATTGCAAAAAATGTAACATGACAAGAATAATTCAATTTGGATGTTGGAAAATGCGATTGATCTCAGGTCATCAGACAGCCATAGAATTGTCATTCGTGCTAGTCAGCATGTCAGACGATATAACGCGCCAACAATTGATGAGGTAGCAATTGTCATTCTGGGAGGAGAATTTCATCTTAGCTAAAATGGTTTTGCAGCGCAGAAATAATTGTTGACACTCATAGACGCTGCGATCCACTATTATCCAATTATGTTTCTAGATGATCAAGATGGTTACCATTTCCGCATCAAAATGATAAACACCATTACAGGTGAACACACGGGCACAAAAGTTAGTACAATGAATTATTATTCCTATCGGATTATGGTGCGTCAAAATATTCTGAAATACTGTCAGTTCTTCCATCAGTACACTGTCGATATGTACATGGAAATAGAGTCGCAACGACTGCTGTTCATTAGGCATAATCAAAAGAAAGAAGAATATATGCATCTGAGACATGCTATAAATAGTGATGGTGATATAAGGAATATCGGAAAGACCACCATATTACCTGGAACATATACTATTAGTTCGCGATATATGTAGGAATATATGGTCGTCTTGATCTTTTTATTACATTTACATATGTATAATCCAGTATTGGATAAAATAAAAAAGTTACTACTTGCAGGAAAACTTCCAAGTGTTCGCCACGATATAACAGCACACTTTTTCAAACAAAAGCTAAAGACACTAATTGATTTCATCACTTCACTATACGTTTTCGGGGAAATACAATTTTGAATGTACTCTGTGGAGTAGCAAAAAAGAGGATGGTCTTATATGACTTACTGTGAAGATAATGCCAAATTAAATCGATAAAGTAATATCAGCCGAAATGCCTGACACTACAATTCATAATGAGTTGTTTGAAATTGTGACCAAGAATATGATACACGGACCATACAAATTCACTATTTATGATCGATAGATAATGTTCTAAACGGTATCTTCGAGAGTTGTCAAAAGACACAATTATTCGCAATGATGGTTATTCACTATATCGCCGAAGAAGTATATGTAGATGTCAATGGAAAAGCAATTACCTTGAAAGTGAGAGGAAATGATATTACTTATATATGGTAGTCGATAATCGCCTGGGTTTTTCCATATTCACCACTTTTATCGAAAACTTTTAAAGCACATACTCGTATCAACATCGTGTATTGCAACTCCGTGAAACTATAAATTAAATTTGTAAATAAGTCAACAAAGGCAGCGATATGGCCGTCTTTGGAGTTTCAACAAGAAGTAATTTAGATAAAATCTCTCAATATCAAATCAGTAGATTTGAAGTTGTGTGGCGTATTTTAGGATTTCCAATCTACAAGAGGGATCCAACCGTCGTTCATCTAGAAAACATACAAGGAGTGTATTTCACGAAACAAAACATAGAGGACAGAGCAATAAATCTACTTAACACAACATTAACAGGGTTTTTTCTACTATGCCAAACAGAATTTTGAAAGAAAGAAGAGAGTAATTGGACAACCTGGAATATCTTGACAAATGCTTTAGGAAGAATATATACTGTGCATCCGAACAACTCTGAATGCTTTTATTTACGATCGCTTCTGATTACCGTTCGTGGTCCAATATCATTTATACATTTAGCAATAGTGGATGGAATAGTAAATAATACGTATCAAAGTGCGTGCGGGGCACTTTATTTGCTGGAAAACCACGATCATTGGGATAAGTAAATTGAAGATTCATCCACCACTGGTAATCCATTTCAAACACGTACTTTGTTTGCAATTAAATTGTCTACATATTCCACATTACAATTAGTACAATTGTAGGATAAATACGAAGACTACATGGCCAAAGATATTCTGCACAGAATACGGCAAGAAAGACGAAATCATGGCTTGACTTTTCGCAGAAGAAATATGTAATGAAGCGCTAAAATTCATTGATAATCTTTTCTGATCTTTTCTGCTCGTCCAAGAAAATACACCGAAACTCCTTCCAGAACAAAAGACAACATTTGATACCATCATGCAATCTATGGCCACCCAATCCGGTGGATTGCATTATACATACATTTTGGACACTCCAGGTGGAACTGGAAAAACGTTTTTAATTATCTTGATTCAGGCTAAAATCCGTTCAAACGGTCATATTGCATTAGCCCTTGCTTCTGCAGGTATTGCTGCCATTTTTGTTTTATTTTTAAAAAAAGAACTTAACACTCAAGTGGGTATGAATACACTTATAATGCCTCAGCATGTGTTAAGTTTTTTTGGAAATTGGGATAGAGAGAGAAAAAAAGATGTTTGGGCTCAGTGGTTATTTCGCTCCATTGGTGGCATCCAACATTTGATGGGCTTGATTGATGTTGTACTTAGGCAACCACTCATCTCACGAGATTTTAGTTGCGTGAAAAAAAGTCTCGCGGTCACGGCTGGTATTGAACCCCGAACCATCCGAGTGTGAAGTCAATATACTACCACTCCAGCCACGGCTATCCATGTTGGTGGAGGAGTGAGAACAGCACATTCAGCTCTTAAACTGTCACTAAACTTGCAATTCATAGAAAATCCAAAATGCAACATTTGAAAAACATCAAGCGTGCAAAATCATGGTATCCGATGAGTGTATTGTACAACAGTTCACAAGAAGGTATTGGAAGCATTAGACCATACATTGACAGACTTGGGAAATAATCAGCTTCTATTTGGTGGAGCATTAGTATTGCTATCCGGTGACCTCAGGCAAATGCTTTCAGCTATACTTCGCTCTAGACCAGCTAAAGAATTGCATGCTTAATATTCAATTTCGTAGTCAAGAAAATTCATTTACCAACAAATATTAGAATTCAGTTTCAAACAGATACAATAGTTGACATATTTTGAAGGCAATTACTCGAGGTCGGCACTCTACTTACAAGTCCAGAAACAGGAAAAATCAGCTTCCAATCCAATTTCGGCAATATCGTGAATTCAAGGGAAGAATTAGTTGACAAGGTTTTCCAAAGTATTGAAACAAATTATCAAAATCACGCTTGGTTGAGCGGAAGAGCCATTATAGCTGCTAAAAATGTCGACGTACATGATATGAACAACATCATTCTGAACAGAATCGCAGATGTAACAGTGACATACAAATTAATTAACTCCGTGATGAACCAAAGTAAAGTATTGAATTTTCCAACGGAATTCCTTAATTCTCTCGATAATCCCGGATTGAAGTGCCAATTATATTACTCCGAAACATCAATCAGCCAAAGTTATGCAATTGCACACGATGAGTAGTTAAAAAATTGATGAATAATCTAATTAAAGCAAAAATTATTATTAAATTGAATGTGTCTTTTTGGTGAATCTATTTATTTACTTTCCCATTTATTGCATATAAAACCGCGCTACAATTGAGTCACTTAGTCAATTACACGGTGCCGTGAAATAACGCCGACTGCAATGACGCCGAATTCCAAAATTCGGCTTTATTTCGCTTAGTAAAAGTGAAGTACTCGTAAGGGCGAATATTAGCGATCGGCTTTATTCCACTTTGTGAAAGTGAAATAATGGCGAATCGGCTTTGCTTCACTTTTCATTGTTTTTAATATTGCTTTAATATAAATCAATTGTCATCATATCATGCTAAAAATGATTAAAATAAACGGTACCATGTCAAATCGACCAATTACAATTACAACTAAAATACAATTGCTAAGAAGTTATAGGCGCCTGCCTGACAGTTGTTGAAATTCCCTTAGCGGAGCGACGAAGTCTCGTGAGCGTCTAAACCCTGCGGAGAAAAGGGAGAAATCCTGTTAGCCTTTTGAAACTTGAATTGAACACATATTTCTACATTCAAAAATTCGACTTTATTTCACCAGCGATGGTCGACGTTATTTCACTTTGTCACGGCACCCAATTACACACATGTTTGGGCAAACGCAATTGCCGGTAATCCAGACCATAGAAACATAATCAATTTATCACCGTTATATCAAAAAAGAGCGTAAAATTTGGTTATCCAACGTGATCAAAGTTAATTACAATTATTTTTAGGCAATCCACCTTTTATATGTATTTTGGGTACTAGATCGAAAGCAGCTTAAGGTCTTAACCGTTCTGTTCCTTATCTCGGTCAACAGAGACCGTTAATATTCTTTCGAAATGCCGAACAAATGATTGAAAATCCATGTACAAAATATATTCAAAATGAAAAGTTTTCCAAGCTAAATGTTGGCTCAAGGGCGAGTAAAAGTTTCCAACTATCTAGGACGACGTTAAATTGATATCATTTAACATGCATTCAAGAAATCTAGATTTAGAAATAAAAAAGAATATGTTTTATTGCGGAAAGAAACAAATACCATCTTCCTACCACCTTGACAGCTGAATTCAAAGATATGTAATAAAGTAAGAAAATCAAAAATCAGTAGCTTAGGCAGTAATCCTAAACGAAACGTGGTAGAAATATGAATAGAATAAACGTTTTGTCGCTTTCGGTGACTTCGATATTCTTTTAAATGTAAATTTTTTCATTGAGGGAGATCGAGATGGGAAAGATTTCTGAATCAAAAACTTTGCTGAAGATTTTATATTCGATGTTTATTTAACAAGGTAAACACTTACGTCGGGAGTAGAAAAGATTCTAAAGCTATCTCCGACGAACCACATGCGCGTCAGCACCAACACTCATTGACAGAATTTTTCTTAAGTAAATCGTAATAAGATCAACTGAACCTAATAAATAAATTGGCACAAGTTAAATAAGGGGAGAGAAAGGCTATGAACAGATAATTCGCGTTATTTTACATGGTACAAAATTGTTACAAAAACTCAACTACATATAATATTGTAATATTGTAATGCAAAAAAGTCAATTCTTTACAGTACAGTTTTTTTAGGAAAAGGGAAGATCTGGCCACGTGGTAGCGCTGTGCAATTCAATTGCCATTCGTTCGTTTTGTTTTTAATTTATCATTCGTTATTCACTTAGTATCTATCTTTAAAAAGATAGAATAAGATACAATACTTGAAAGTGGGATAGATGTTTTTTTTTTTTCATTCTTAATTGTCAGAAATTCCCAACCGAGGCTAATATACCTATTCTTTCAGATGAAAATAGGAGAGATCAAATTATCCCTGGGTGGGGAGGTTTCCCGGGGATGTTTTAATTGCACTGGTTAACGGCAACAATAATCACATAAGACACGGCGTTGCGCCGATTTGTGAAATGGTGGAGGTGGAGGTAGTGGCGGCGGTGGTTGTGCTCGCTGTTTACACTGCAATACGGATAGAATCTTAGGAATGGCTTCCTTGGACGCCTTGGGCTGAACATTTATCAGGCGGTGCCCATTGAACGGGATACCACTTGGTGTTGTTGAGCTGCGAGTGATTTTTGCTTAAGATTTTGCTGAAAAGCAGCACCTCCGACCTTAGAACGAAGGGACGTAAGTGCAATGGGTCTGTAGGTGGATGGGGAAGAAGATTCGTCTTTTATGGGACGGGCTGGAGAAATGCTGTTGACCACCTGCTCGGAAAGAGTCCTGAAGAGTAGGATTGATGATCTACTACCACCATCGAGCAGCACAGCTGCAGCAAGGCTCTTAGGTGGTAAAGGTGGTAAGTCAGAGTACTCGTATGACATCTCGGTGGCAATTTTATTAATTTTTTATTATTTTTTTTTTATAATTTACGCGCGCCTAAGGGGTTATGATACCCTTTTACTGTTGCCTGGGCGCGGGCGGAAAGATAGAAGGAGGAGAAAGGAAAGCATTGCTGTGATGTAGTGGTTTGAAACTCAGGTGTGTTTTGGTTTCGATATTGGCTCTCCAGGGGTGAGAGTCCGAATAGAACGGAGAGATTTTCTTCACTCGGAATGATTCCGGTTGGGAATTTTAACGGTTGATTTGTGCTTGAAAACCCTATAACAGCCAAATCTACATGTCAGTGTTATATGCCTTCACACGCAGATTTTCCTGACTGAGTTCCAATTACACATATGAAAACTTTGTCGTGGCTAGGATTCGAACTTTGACCCTCCGAGTGAGAAGCGATTGCTAGTACCACTACACCACGGCCACCACCAATTCTCCCTTCCTTGGTTCTCTTTCCTTCCTTTCTTCTTCTTCCTCTTCTATTAGAAAAGAAAATTAACCTATTGATATTTATAAAGGGCAATGTCTACCTATTTAAAGCAATTTCTTTTTCCAACATTAGTCGTGACTAGCATTATATGATAGAAAATTTCCTTTTTTTTGAGTAATAATGACTAATATTTCCTTGGAATCCAACCATCCTCCAAATCTCAAGATATCTTTACTCGTATATAATATATGTATGATACGCCACGATTAAATTCCAGAAATTAGATGCTTTTGTTTTTCATTCGATAACCAAGTTTTTTACAGAGGATATAAGTTCATAGGAAAAGTAGGACTTCGACTTCGTAGCAAATAATACAAGGTGTTAGTAGGTTTCAGAACTATGTACAAAGAATTATACACTTCTCAAATAAAGAAAATTTTTCTGTTTAGTTTTTCTACTGGCGTCTTGTTCAAATCAAAGTCATATTTTTTTCCTGAAATAAAAAGTGCGAATAAATCGCCTGGATATTGTTTTAGTGAAAGAAATAAAAGGACATTTACTAAAGAATAATCAAAAATAACGTTAATAGTTAAAGTAAATTCACATTTAGTTAAAAGTTTTTTCATCAAACCTAAATTACCTCATTGTTCAATATTTACCGCAATTTTTCGCTAAAAGGATCTTTAATCCTGCAAATTATCTACATCTTTTTAGAAAAAATCGATAAACCTATCTGCATAGACATAAATACTACGGCCAGAAGAAAAAGGCTTTGAAGCAATTATTTGCCATACCACCACGAACAAGTTCGACGAAGTTTCAGTTCAATAAATTTCTTGACTAATTCCAGACGAAATAAATTAAATTCCTTGAGAACCGATTTAGACAAATTACATTTCTCATCCTTTCCAAAAGAAAATAATGGAATTTACGATAAAATCACACGTTGATGGCGTGTCCTATAAAGTCTAAATAAAAAATAAAGCAAACTTTTCAGAAGTCAGTGTATTGAGAAAATATTGTACATCAATTTGATACTCTTCAGTCCATTCTACATTATGTTGTAGTAATCTATGCCTGTTACTCGTGATAATGTCTTAAAATATTCATATTTTTGGTGCCAGTCCATCAGTCAATCCTCATATGGTATGAATGTAAGTACGTACGAGTAATATATAGGGATATAGCCTATGAAATATTTTCCAGTTCAGTCAGCGTAGTTACAAATATGTACTTACCCACTGACTTAAGAATCTGATTGCCGAATTTCAAAAAATAAATAAAAATGCGAGTTCAAGAAAAGTTATAGTATCTTTAGTAATGAAATTCTATGTACTACTATATCACAAACTCATTGAATGCAATTAGATAATTTAATCAGTATATTGTTCGAAAAACCAGATGCTAGTATACAAGTTGTCCATATTTCGTGCTCCTATTATTTGGTATTGAATGTTTACAGGTTATAACGTAAGGAGTTGTATGACTTAGAAAAGAATCACAATATCTTAGACAAATTCAGGGCTTGGGAGTAAACTTGCAACCATATATAGCCCTACAGGTGTTACGGTTGAAGGCTTACAAGGACGGAATACTATTAACATCACCTGTACTTTACCGCACAGTTTTGAATCCTATCTAGCAAGTACATAGAGATCATAGAAGCATCTGACCAGGTGTGGACGTTGTCCTCAAATTTTGGGCGAATATACTCGTATATTGAAGCCAGGTCAGATTGTTTTTCTTACATTACTTGAAGAAAGCTAAACATCTTCCAGCATTTTTATGGATATCGAATATAAAGTCATTTCAACATTCATTGTCGTTGAAACACACACCAAGAACAGAAGGTGCAAGTGCTATTCATGGGTAATTGCAGCGTGTTTAAATTTCGCTTTATTAACATCAAACATCATTGTGATTTGAAATTCCGCTCGATTTGTGGTTCCCTAAGTACTATAGTTGCAATTTTATCGGAAATAAGTTAGCTTAACATATCCTATAGTCCTGTTGGACTTTCTACGAAAAGCTTGAAGTAAACGTTCCGGAAGATAATTTCTAATCCAATGAAGAATGGATATTTCGACATCTTTCGCCAGATTGGAATTAACCATGATTTTGCGTGAGATATGCCGTAAAACCTCCAGTGGATTTGTTGTAACGAAAACCATATTGCCGGTCATTTAGAAGCTATCATGCCTTGAAATATTTCATGAACCGATGATTTTTCAGCATTTAAAACTTTGGAAAAAGGTTAAATGCAATGAGTCTGTAGGAGGAGGAGGGAAACAATTCGTTTTTTATAAGAGACGATTTAGACAAACGCTATATTCCATCTTCTCGGAAAGAATCATAATGAGAAGGATTGATGAAAAGTCATACGCAGACGTCTTTGCTGGCGTAGATGAACATATCTTGAGAAGAAGAGATATTGGCTGTCAATTACTGTCATTAACTGAATTCAATGTGGTTGATCTTTTTGAGAGATGTCATACAATCTTTGGCAATTTTAGTCATGGAGTCGTTTCGTGAAATTCGTGAATTTTTCGGTCAATATAATCGCCCTAGTAAGCCCGGAATTCATGCAGTTGTGAAGGGTTTTGAAGTAACTGGTTCAGTATCCGGTTAAACCCGATATCAACATGATCGGCCAGCACGTACACGCCAAAACGTCAGTACTGTGAACGAAAGTGTTCAAAACCAGGCAGGCACCTCAATTCGTCGCCGAAGTCAACAACTGGACCTCACTTATGCCATTTCACGGCGAATTTTAAAAGTTGACCTTCATTTGCATGCCCATAAATCCCAAATTACACAACAATCGAAGCCTTTGGACCATCTACGATGTCGCCGATTTGTTAACTGGATATTGGATCTCCAGGACAATTTAGCGTCGAATTTGTTCTTCTCCGATGTAGCCCATTCTTGGATTGAGGGGTACGTAAATAAACAAATACGAGATTCGCGAAAAACCAATGCATCACAAAAAAGTCACAGCATGGGGCGGATTATGGGCTGGTGGCATCATTGGCCCGTACTTTTTCGAAGAAGAGGCTGGAGAGACAGTTACAGTGAATGGAGAAGGTTACCGAAATATATTGATCGGCTATATTTTCCAAAATTGAATAATTTGGGTCTGGACGATCTCTGGCTTCAACAGGATGGTGCTACCGCCCACAACAGCGTACAAAATTTTAAGATCGCATTATGTATATCGGTTGGAGAAGAAGTTGATTGAAGTCCAAGGTCATGCGATTTGACATCGTTACACTTCTTCCTATGGGGTTATTTGAAGAGGAAGGTATATGCCAATAACCCAGCAATAATTAAGGATTTCAAACATAACATTCAAAGTGAAATTGTGGCCATTGACCCACTTATTCTTCAAAAAATAATCGATAATTTTAACGTTCGGATGATCACTTGCAACAGAAGTTGTGGTGATCACATGAACGATGTTGTGCTCCATTCATAATTGCCATAGACCTAACTTTGTTAGTCAATAAAATTCTATATTGATTGCGCAATAAGTATGTGTTAAATTTAATGAAAACTTCCACACTAGCGGTTGGCTCACCCTAACCATCTGGGACATGTAAGTGCGGAAATGGATTTGTCGCAAATTGATCTTCTCTGAAGAAGTCACAACTGGAATGTTATTTCTGTATCGCTTGGAATACTTTAGTATTTCTTGTTTCAGTTTTTAGCCTGTTAAAGCTACTCATGCTAAAGAAGACATTCCTGGCTCGTACAAATATTTTTCAGCGTTCCTCTTTGGCGTTGATCTCGTAAGGCCGAAAAAAAGTTCTCCTACCTTATAATACGCTGCTTCTTTTGGTTTTATACTCTTCATCTAATAGTATCTGTTATCATATCCACGTCGTCATCGAAGAAATATAGCGAGCAGTCCAGTCGATTGCCTCGTATTCCCATTGGGCTCATTAGTGAATATTTCCTCTAACTGTGTAGTCTTTATACGATACAAGGGCTGATATGACAGATTGGTTCGATGAGACTAGAGAATTTCTAAATTAATAATAAGTTCGAGGTGTTGGCGGCAAAACTGCGAGTATCAACGTCAGGTATCCGCGTGGTTTCATTTACAAACTGAAAATGTCGTTGTAGAAAAAGTTATTCAAATTGAAAAATAAACTATTTTTTAAGTAAACTGAAGCACCACTCTTTACCCGAAAACATACATAATAACATAACATAGACATAACCTAATTTGTGATTTTTTTTAAATTTCAATTTAATCTTAAATATTTACCTCTTAAACAACCTTCTTATAACTTGTCCAATTTTATCTCATTTTTTCGAAAAAGTCGAATTATATGGCTTCAATATGAAGAGCAAGACCAAATTAGGTAAGTGTTCCTTTTTTCATAGGTCCAGATAAACAATGCAAATAGGTTTATTGAAAAATAATTAAACAAATATCGTTTGAGAAAGTATGAAAATAAACAAAAGATTTGCATAACAGGTTGGAAATTTTTTACCGAGATATAAAGTCATTGGTAGCAGAAGTTTGATCATAAAAATATACAGGCGTGCAGGATTAATGGGGACGTGTCGGAGGATTAATGGGGACGTTTTCCAGGTTGAAAGAGATAAGTTCAACGTGAGAAATAACTAGAGCCCTAAACTCTGTTTCAATAAAAAGAGTTTGTAGGCTAGATTAAAAATTACCCAAGTACCTACCAGCCTTAAACAACTAAGTAAACACTTTAAACTAAGCAGGACTTAAAGCCGGAAAGATTTTTAATCAGAAGACATGCACACATTTCACCAACTACCAGCGTAGGAGCTAATAAAGGGACTACTCTTAAAAGCATTTGGAGTTCTACTAGGTAACCTCGTTGACCGCCAGAATGCGCTGCTACTGAAAAAAAGTTTATGGTGCCTTGAAGTCCGTTCATATTTAGGCAGACATGCCAAATTTCAGTGCGATACTTTCTTTAGTTTTGTTTTGACAACTGATTGTTGTTGACGTGTTTTTCATCATGTTGAGTATGGACAAAAACGATTTTCGTTCTCTCATAAAACATTATTTTTTGAGAGGCAAAACGGCGAAGGAAACAAAAGAAAAGTTGGATAAATATTATGGGGCTAATGCTCCCTCAGATTACACCGTCAAATATTGGTTTCGAGAGTTTCGTGGTGGCCGCAACTCCACTACCGATCAAGTCCGCAGCGGCAGGCCTTCCGATGCGGTTACAGAGGGCAATGTCAAAAAAATACATGAAATAGTGTTGGCTGACCGGAAAGTGAAGGTGCGCGAGCTAGCAGATACTACAAAGATTAGTACTAAGCCCACACGCCATATTTTGGGCAATATTCTACATATGAAAAAGTTATCTTCCGCTGGGTGCCGCGCATGCTTACTCCTGACCAAAAACACGAACGAGAGAGCACTTCGAAAGAGTGTTTGGACTTGCTGATGCGGAATCGGGCGGACTTTTGGTCGATTGGTAACTGGATTTGGATCCCTCGGACTATTATCTCTTCCCAAACATCAAAAGATGGCTCATCAACAAAAAATTCAGGTCACGCGAGGAAATCATCGACGCCACAGAGGAGCATTTTGCAGACGTTCCGGAAAATTACTTTTCGGGCGGGATCAAGAAGTTGGAGAATCGCTGGAATAAGTGTATCAAACTAAAAGGGGATTATATTGAATAAAATAAAAAAAAACATTTAAAAAAAAAAAAGGTTACTTTTCATTCCATCTAGTACAATTACTTTGTTGATATGTACGGATTGCTCGGCTAATGCTTCGGTGTCGTGTAGGCAATTATTTCCATCTGTATACTAATTTTTTAACACAAGTGTAAAAGTTCAATTTATACAATTCACCATATAAAAACACGAGTTCTAACAGTATAGTCTCGCTCTTGTTTTTTTCGTTTCTGCTAATAAAACCAGCTAACACACTGACTTAGGTGTGTTTTTTTTTCGCTAGTAAGTCTCCCCACGGATTTCAGCAGTGGGATCGCGTACCAAGCAAACAAAAAATGTAATCAGTTTTGAAATAACAAGTGTAAGTGATCGATCTTCGGCGACAAGTGTTTCTTTTTTTTTCAAAATTCTGTTTTCCTCCATTTGGTGATTGAATTGGTATTTCGTGAGAAAAAAAATATTTTCCCAATAGTGGTATAATGCCGGAGGGGTGGGTACAGTTCCTGGAATCAGCTAACGTGGCTTTACTTAAAAACGTGTTAAGGTACTTGAAGCTTCCCTCAAGTGGCACGAAAGCAGAGCTGAAAATCAGGATCCAGTAGGCAGTGGCTAAATAATCAATGATAAATTAATTGACCTTTTGCGTAAAAATATTCCATCCGTTGACGAAGTATAGTCAAACGATCATGGGTCTGGAGAATCATATGTCAAAGAGAAAGATGAACTGGAGGAAGAGATATGGGGTAGATATGTAAAAAAAAGGAGGAGATAGCAAAATTGAAACAACAACTTCGTGAGTTAAATTTTGAAGAAGATGAATTCAATGAACTCAATTCCAACATTTAGTGAGGATGATAATTTGGTTCGCTTAGAAGAGAAGACAAAAATTTTCTATGCCAAGCGATTACTCAGAGTTACGGCTGTACAGTTTTTAAGGAACTGTTCACTTCAAGAGTTGGCTAGAACTCAAATCTGGATTACAAAACGAATTTCTGAAAGTGGTAACAAAAGCGAATATTTACGATGAGTTAGAGATGAGGAAATGCAATAGCATCATTTGGTTTAATAGAGGAAAACTACATTGTGCAATTTGTAATAAATTATATTCCCGATAGTGCAATAAATAAAACAATATTATGCAGTGCAAATAACCTTAGTTAACTAAAAGTGGCTTTAAGAAAACATGAAAAACTTAAGAAGATGAAACACAATGACTATGTGGACAAAACAGTTAAAAATGAACCAGCTAACAAATTCAGTGTGTTCAAAACTCACCAAAAGTTTAATGGCATATTGTGGCTCGGCAAAAGAATGCTGTTCGTGAACAATTCAAAAGTGGAAAAACCAAAGTGACTCGCTATAAGTGCGGAGAACTAAGGCACATATCGGCTAGTCGCACAAAAACAAAACCTGTGATGATGCTTCAACTTTTTGAAAAACACGGCAAAGACGCTTTTTCGACAAATCAAATCGTCGCTGCTGATACTTTCGAGGAGCAACCCACAAACAATTTTATCAACGTGTTCGAGAATTGGATCGATTACAAGTTCAATTTGGATCAGATGGAAGTTTCAACAATCTTGTTGACATTACTGGATTGAGGAAGTCCGATCAGCTTCGTGCAGCACAAGTTTTTGCAAACATCCATGGTGACGAGACATTACGAGAGGAACAAATATTGTGGAGTTAATGGTAGTCCGTTTCAAATTTTGGGAAGTATTTTTTGTAAAATTAAATATGACGATATTTTTATGAATTTTAAATTGTTGCTGTAGATGATTTTTCAATGAGCTGTCCTATTGTATTGTGTAGAAACTCTTTTCAAAAAATTGGTCTGATGCTGAAAAAGGAAGATGTGTCGAACGATTTAATAGAAAATTTTAAAGATCCCTTTGCGGCCAACAATACAGTCACTCATCACATTCCCAACAACATCGAAGAGGTAATTCACCAGATTCTAAACATCGATACATAGCAGGACAACTGTAAGTTAGAACTGAAAATAAATGAGAATATACCTCTAGATATAAAAAAACAAATTACGGATATGACAGAACTTTCTCTTTCACCTATAAAAAATAAATTACCTCGATTTTTAGATGAATATAGTTTTATCAAAAGAAATACTTTTCTATTGTTCGCCTAGGAGATTACCTTACATACATAAGTTAGAACTTCAAAAATACTAGACAGTTTACTAAGTGACGGTATTACATATTCGTGAACAAACAAAGAATTTCGTCTTCGTATACTCGTAGATTATCGTGAGTTGAATAAAATAACTCTTCGCGACAAGTGACAACTCTCCCCTACCATTAATAGAAGACCATCTCGATCATCTCAAAGATAAAATATATTTCACTTTTATTATATTTAGATTTCAAAAATGGCTTCCACCACGTACCTCTTAATCACGATTCTATTACTAAGTATGTATATTTCTTTTATCACGCCTTTGAAGTAATTCGAATATATTAGAATGCCACTTGGGCTGAAGAATGCCCCATCCGTATTCGAAAGATACATGAAGTACGTTTATGGAAAATTAATTTCAGAAGGCAAGGTCTTGACGTGTTTAGATGATATTCTCATCACAACGGAAACAATAGATGAGCACTTGATTATTCTAAAAGAGGTAGTTGATGTGATAATCAACAATTGCTTGCAATTAAGATTGGACAAGTGGTTATTTCTGCAAACGGAAACCGTCTATTTGGGTTACAGATGGCGTAAGGGCGAACGATAGTAATTTAAATTCCGTCAAAACGTTTCCGATGCCTTTATGCACCAAAAAACTTCGCTAACCTAGCAAAGCCACTTTATGATCTTCTTAAATTTTTTTTTTTTTTTTTTTCGTGGAAAGGTGAGAAATCTTCATAGACACTATAGGCCCGGAGCCTATAGTAGTGTGAGATTCTTACTCACTAAAAAACACTTCCCTTCTGCAAACCACGACACTCTCAAGCAAGCAGTTCTTTTATCGCATTTTATTTTGTTTTTTTTTTTAAGATATCCTACAGGCGATTTTCCATTGAAAATTCCTATGTACTTTTGAAAAATTACGCGCTGCTAATCACCGCGCTAGATCGAAAGGCTTAGTCCTTTTCAGACGGCGCAGTAAATTTGTCTCGTCGAGGACCCGTTGAACAGAAATATTTGCATGTCCTTGTAGTCGATTTTTGTGTTTTCGCGTAAACATTTTAATTTCGTTCTGAACGTTTTCGACTCCTAAGTCTCTGTGGATATCATCGTTTCTAATGTACCAGGGCGCATTAACAATTCCTCGAAGAACTTTGTTTTATAATGTCTGTATTACATTAATGTTACTATTTTTAGTACAACATCAAAGTTTTACACCATATGTCCAGATCGGTTTTAGCACTTGTTTGTATAACAGCAGTTTGTTCTCTAAGATAAGCTTGGAATACTTTCCAATAAGCCAGCAAATATCTCTATATTTGATTTCAAGCTCTTCACGTTTTTTCTTGACGTGTGCTCTCCATTCTAGTTTAGCGTCGAGTGTCATACCGAGATATTTCGCCTCGTTCGCGTAAGGAATTCGCACTGCGTTGATAAACACCGGTGGATTCTCAATTTTCTTGAGAGTGAAGTTAACGTGGACAGTCTTGTTTTCATTAAGCGCGATTCGCCAAGTCTTTGTCCAATTGTCAATCAGTGTAAGGGCACGTTGCAACTTGGCAGTTGCTTCTTCGACTGTTTTAGCCGTTGCCAGAATGGCAGTGTCATCAGCAAATGTGGCTAGGACAACGTCGTCCGTTTGCGGTATATCGCGGGTAAAAAGTAAATATAGCAGAGGACCAAGTACACTTCCTTGCGGCACCCCCGCCTTTATTGTCTTAAAAGTGGAATATTCGTTTCCGTGTCTCACGCGGAAGAGTCGGTCTTCCAGGTATGAACCTAAAATACAAGACAATTGCTGGGGTAGGGCTTGTCGAAGTTTATATTTTAGGACTGCGTGACATATCTTATCAAAGGCTTGCGAAACGTCAAGGAATGCGCTTGAACAGACTAACTTACACTCGATTGCTCGTTCAATTACATCGGTTATTCGATGCACTTGGTCAACTGTAGAGTGTTGGCTTCTAAAGCCAAATTGATGATCAGGCAAGAGGGAATTTGTGTCGGTAATTGGTTTAAGACGATTAAGAAAGATTCGCTCGAAGACCTTCGATGTAATCGGGAGAAGCGATATTGGTCTATATGACTTGACTTCAGTCAGCGGTTTACCGGGTTTCGGAACCATAATAACTTCGGCTACTTTCCACTGGTGCGGTACATACTGTAGTCTAATTCTGTCATTTATAAGATAGAGCAGCTTTAGCAAACCTTTTTTCGGCAACGCTTTGAGTATCTCTCCCGTTATTAACTTCTTAAAAAATGTGCTCCATTTACTTATGGAGAAAAAGAACTTGAAGCATTTAAATTATTAAAGACTAGCATCCAGTACTAGTCCACACAATTTAACTGAATTGCATTGCGATGCTAGTAGTGCTGGATTTGGGGCTGTTCTAATGCAGAAGCAAAGTGACAATCAGTTTCATCCGGTTTCCTATTTTTCTAAACGCGCTATTGAACGTCAAAATAAGTTCCACAGCTTTGAATTAGAGACACTTTCAATTATATCTATATTCAATCGGGTTTTCAGTTGTTGATCCAATAATGAATGTTGAGACATAGGTTCTAAAAAAAATAAGCAAAAGCTCATTCTCTGACATATAGTCATACGGGCTACGTTTTGCAACTGTAAGGAACATTCATAAAGTAATGCTTAGTACGATGCTCCTATGCATTGCAAAGGAGATCGTCCATAAATTGTCAAATTTAGCTTTGACCTGGGTTGTTATAGGTCAGATCTATATCTGATAAGGCGCTATTTCTGCCCCCTATTGTCTGGCTGATTCCCTCTCATTTCGTGAATAGGAGTGACAGCCATTTAAAGCGGTTTAAGGACTTGGCTTGTATGGCTACACATAGTCTACATATAAAGCCTCTCTGAGCATTCCGAAAGTTATTGTCCAATTTTGAGTTACTGAGTCCTTTAAAAATAGTTGTGGCTTTTCAACGTACTATGTATCATGTTACCCAGAAGCACCCGATGGCTATAAACCGTCTTGAAGAGTCTAGTTCTTCAAATAGCTAGCACCAGTATCTTAATACAGGACTATTGATGGTGCTATTGATTTTTTTCAAACTCCTCCGTCATAAAATCCATTTTGACAATCTGTCTAGATGTCGAAAAATCTAAAGTCGCCATTGGCGAGTTTTAGTTTTCTCTGGATTTGAAGTCCACATAGTTCTGCTTTCTCATGTCCAGGTTTTTGTTTATAAAAGGTATCTCAAAACTCACACAAGAAGTAATTTTGATAGAAAGCATATATTTTTAATTAAAAAGTTATGAATTTTTCCATGACAGTTTTGCATGAATTTCTCTAAGTTTCGTTAATACAGCCCACAATTTGGTCCTTCAACCTTAGACTCCAAAAAACCACAAAGAAAAAAGTCAAACTGCGTTAGATCGTATTATCTGGGCGGGAAATTACACGATCATGCAGTAAATTTTTCTGTTAAAACCACATGCCGTTCCATACCCTACAATTTAAGCACAAACTGTGGCGATAGCGAACACTGTTAACTGTTATTACCTGATCAGCCGCATTTGCAAAGAAGAGTGGTCAGATGATGCTTCCAGGTCAACATCCGCACCAAACAGTGACATGTTATGGATGTATTTCTTTCTCAACAATCACTCGTAGATTTTCTGAATGCCGAATTCGACAATTTTGACGATTAACAAAGCCATCAAGATAAAAATTACCACCATCGCTGAAAATAATTTTGTTTGAAAAATTAGCATCCACTTGTTGTTGTTCCATAATACTCGTACATTCAACGAATTATCTTCATTGTGCGTGGTCAGTAAGCTTGAGTTTTTGAGTCAATTTCACTGTGACGTGAAATAAGGCCCAACGAAATAAAGCCAACAATTAAAAATTTGGCCTTATTTCGTTTTAAATCTGGAAATAACACCGAATTTCCGATTTGGCTTTATTTCGTTTTTGGAAACGAAGTAAGGCCTATTTGGCCTTATATTGCTTTGCAAAAAGAAATGACGATGAAAAAATAATGAAAATAACACCAAATATGGTTTTATGTTTGGTTTAACCGTCAGCCAAGAAAGAGTAGGTGCCGAGCTTCACGCGATTCCTTTGTTTAAACTCCACTTTCCGGGGTGGTTTAGACGCTCACGCGACTTCGTCGCTCCGCTAAGGGTACCCCAACAATTTTCAGGCAGGCGCCTATGTAAACAAAAAAAAAACATATTGCCGTTTCTTCCTAAATTTCAAATTTGGCATTATTTACAAATCAAATTTGGCCTTATTTCAATTTGGAAATGGAAATAAAACCAATTTGGCCTTATTTCCATTTTCATTTGGTCTTATTTCGTTGGGCCTAATTTCACGTCACCCAATTGCATTTTGTATACAAGAAGATGCAAATCTTTGAGAATACGCTGTGGAGAGTTTCGCGAAATGTCTAATTTTTGACCACGGTGCCGAATTGATTTTCCTGGACGACAGCCAGAGTGTTTAAGATCATGATTTGATCCAGTCGCCCTTAAATTCTAAATAAATCTGTTCACAATTGATGAAGTTAAATCACTATTCCGACCATATTTTGTACGAAAATTGCGAACTATAGCTCTCAATCCCCCGTTATTTTTCAAATATTGTTCAACCTTGAAAACGCGTTCTTTCGTGTACCGCTCCGTTTTTAATACCCCTGAACTGTCAGAGTTTTTTCGTTGGCAACACTTTACTGCACGAATGGCGCAAAATTAAAATCTTGCGTCACTTTTGGGACATCTTATATTTGCACAGCCAGATTCAGCATACTCAAAAGTTCTGTTGAAATACGGGTATTCAACGACTTCTTTACTCAAAGCGATGTAAATTACTGCAGCTATCATATACAGCATGGTTCTGTTTTAACTATCTAGAAATCCTTGAAGAGAAAGCTTCTTTACAAGAACAAATAAATTGGTTGCTTCAATGAAACTTATTGTGACTTTTGGATTCTGAGAAAAAAAAGCAACAGAAAACTTCACTAAGTGAGGAAGAAGACGTGAATATTTTAATTTAAAACAGTAGTTTTCTTTGAGGTGTGTTTGAGAATTCCCTTGTTTTTAGTGTTATTTCGGGTTTGAAAAAATCGCAGATGACAATACGATATAAACATAAGCAGTTGAATTCCATTTAAATAATTTTTCTTGAACTTTACGGATTTGAGCTATATTCATCACTATATGTACACAGCACATATGGATTTTTTTAACCAACTTCAGAAAACTTCCTGAAAACCATTCAGAAAAAGTTCGACAAACCAAAAGGAATGTACCTTTTAAAATTAAAATACGAGAATTTACAAGCAGAAGTTTGAACCTTTATTCAAGGAGTTTTCCTCTTATGATACAAAAAGAAAAAACAAACAAAAAACTCGTATAGTGAAAATGGGAAAAGTTGCCAAGAACCATTTGTTCTTTACTAATTACTCTCCTAGTTTTACATGCAGCTTTCTACTGTACAATATGTATGTGGTTTCTTTTTTGATTAGAACACATCTTGCCTTGTTCACAGGAGTAAAAAGGTACCATTAATTATCTTTCGTACATATTTTGAGTCTTTTGGAAGTTTTTTAGCCTATTTGACTTTGTGGCGTTGTTGAAGTTGGTAGGTGTTGGCCGTTTTTTTGTTGATTTTGATTATATGGCAATGCATAAGTATTATATTTGAAATGTTTAATACTTTTTTAATATAAATTAAGAAGATTCATCTAATATGAAATTCAACTGGCAAGCAGCTAATGCAAAAGGTTTTCCAGTTCCTTGTGGTCATCAAATATTAATGACAATAATGACTAAAATGAAATGGTTCGAGCTCAATATTATTGTCTGAATAGCCAGAATAACAACATTTTAAGTATTTAAGTAAAATTTTCCACATTCGTACAAATACTTTTGTTGCGTTTACCGGCGGCATAACTGGGCAACCTTTTTTCTTTAAACGACCGCGTAGTCAAGGATAGGAATTATAATGATAAGCTCTTTGGATCGCATAATATGAATGCTGTCACGAGAAGTACTTTAAGGGAACGATTTGCAGAAAAAAACAGCTACAATACTCGTATTGATGCTTAAGAAAAACTCACTCAGCCCATTCGACCCCAACGTTGCCTGATAGCAACTTCGGTGGCTAATAATAACGGACGCTTTATGTGAACAATGGGAACAAATAAAAGCGCTTTTGTAGATGATTTGGAGAAATTATTATCAACAGGCTGCACTTGCGTCGAAGGAAATATATTTGTGAAATTTGGAAGCGGTATTAAAGTTTGTAATTTTTTTTTATGTATAATACTTTATAACGATAATTTTAATTTGTATTCAATTATTATCCCGCCGTCAGATTCGGGAAATAATTAAATGGGGGTAGTGTTTAGTTATTCTACACTCAACCTAGGGTCCTTCATATCATTTATAAAGCCACAAAGGAACCCTCCCTACTACCTTTTCTTCACCCTTATGTCCTCTGAACACAGGTGACTCTAAGGACAGTCCGGGCAAAGAGTAGAAAGGGGTTCTGTCGCATGGTAAAAGCGGGAGTAACGTATTTTTTTAAAAACTTGCTCTACGACTAATTATAAGACAACCTACGCATATGACATAATTGGTCTTATCATAGCCGTGGGGAACCAGAGGACCCTCCTCGTTGACAAGTACTTTGTCCTATTTAAAAAACATTGTTGTTATCCACAAAACTAGGGATTCGTCTACACCTTGTTGGCCGACACAGTCGGCAAAAATATTCTATACGCACAACATTTTTTCGGGTGCGCTTTCAATTCTACCCACCTGATTCTGAGGTGCATTTTCTCTTGCACAGGATGTTTCACGTTGGTAGCGGTGCTGCATCTTGAGCAAAGGATGCATTAAAAAAAAAGTCGTTTCGTTACTTGCACGTATGCCGTCTCATGGAAATAAGTATCACCCACATCCATACCCTACAATTCTGGGCATACAAATTCATTGATCATGATTTAAATAGCGCAATCCATTCACTGTTACAGCCACACTCGCTGCATTTCTGAAGAAATAAGGTCCAATAATGCCTCCGGTTAGACTTAACCAGTTTTTTGACCATTTTCGGACTAACTTATCCTAAATTCTAATAGGTTCTGAAATATCAAAAACCATTGAAGAATGCTACAAGTTCTCTTCATCAGGAAGTTCTTGACGTTACATATCGGTCGCACCCATTTGGGCTAGTTTCTATTGTATTAGATATACTTTTAACATTAAATGTCTTTAAATAGGTTTTAAATCTAGGCCTCATTTATATTCAATAAATTCTACTTATGAATTAATTCAAACCAGTAGAATCTGAATACCAATTTCTCAATGGGGATCTATGAGTATTTCTATATCTGCATTCACAATCTGAAGCTTAGGTATATCTGCTCTTACACAACTTGATTTTATCTGGTTTGAAAAAACTAACTGGCATTTTTGCCCCTTAGCTTTCAATCGATAATTTCACAGTTCACAAATCTTTCACATACATATATAAGTATGTGTTGTACATATGTATGACGTTGTACACTTTTGTTTGCAATCTTTAGTTTTCTCTAACATTGTACGTTTTCCAGCTTTAGATATCTTTTACATTATTTATTTCATTGCCTGTCACAAATGATTTCAATTTTTTGACCTTTGTCTCTTTGATTCAATATTTAATAAAATTTACGCCATGTGAGGAAAATTGAAAAATGTCAATGGCCAGTCGAAATTTAATATTTTCTGATGGTTAAAAGAAATCAATGACTAACTGGCATGTTTTATTGCAGATAGGTGTCCAATTAGGAATGATTTGACAGTTAAAGGAAAATAAATACATTTACGTGTCAGACATGTATATGTATTGTTTGTCTCAAAATTGAAGCAAGAAAGGATGTAGCAACATGCTGGTTGCTACAAATTTCCATTGAAACTAATTTTTCAAATAAATACATTTGCGAGTGATTGATCCGTTCTTTATTTGAGGACCACAAATATATTGAAGAAGATTTAAAATGTAAGGACCATCAGCCAAGCAATACTGAAAAAAAATATTTCATATTGTTACAAGCGCATAACACCTACAGCAATTTGATTCGGTAAACCAACATCAGAATTTTCGCTTCGCAGCCTTGCTTAGTATCGTCGCTGTTTGTTTTTACTGTGTTTGTTTGTGGTTATGACTGGGGAATTCAGAGTGGACGTAGCCAATATACGCGGGCTAATAAGTTACCACTTTTCTGCGTACGTCCACATCTGTAAATACAGACCAGCTGTTTTGGCACTTAGTGAAACACAGGTAGATCCCCGCCCACACCTCTCAGATCACTCCGATCTGAAGCTACCTGGCTAGGAACTAGTGCCACTATTCTTTCCTCACCGCGGTCTCGCCATTTATGTGCCTAGTGATGTAGCTTACCAAATTCCACCGCAATGTAGTCCCTGTTCCAATCCGGAATTCAATTTCATGTGGTTAAAATTCCATCTCCGTAAGCAAATTATCCACTACTGCTTGATTGCCCCAAACTGGACAGCAACTCGACCCTTAACGAGTTTGATGCGCTGCCTGACTCCATACCAAGAATTGTATCCTTCGACATTCTAGACAGACAACACCCGAAGGATGGTGTGTTGAGATCTTCGCTGCGGAAAATAGTTTGCCCCAGCTTGTAAATGAGCCCACACGAATACCAGACGTTGATAGTCATATCGTCAACACCCTAAACTTGTTTTTAACTTCTCACGTTGATAAGTACTCCGTCGATGTGCCCTCCCCTCTAGGCTTGTCGGACCTATTGTTGTGCAATATCAGCTAATTACACCCACCACACAGTTAGAGAAAAGATTCCTAAAAAAACCGTATGGCAATATGAGAAAGCCAATTGGAGCGGGCTTAACAATTTCTTTAGGAATTGTAACTGGTCGTTATGTTTCCTCGATAACGACGTGGACGCCGCTGCTGACATGATCACAGAAACGATACTCTCTTTAATGAGATGTTTCATCCCTCATTGGATGAAGAGTATCAAAGCAAAAGGAAAGGCATGTACGACTTGAGCTGTAAAGAGGCTGTCAGGGTTTTAGAAATGTTTTTTCGGTCCTACCCGACAGAGGAACACCGAAAACAGTTTAAACGAGCCAGGAATGACTACAACGCTTTTCTTAAATGTGTAAAATTCCATTACGACCAAAACCTGAGCCAAAAAATACTATACCGTCCCAAAGGTAGTAGAAATTTTTGGTCGTTCGTCAAAAATATTAGAAATTCTCCCTTTTCGTCCATCCCAACGCTCATTTACAATAACATTTCAGCTGTCAGCTTTTCGGACAAGGCCAATCTGCTTGCTGCACACTTTGTGGCTAGAGCTCAGCACTCCCAGATTGTCCTATGTCCCCGCCTACACTTGAGTGCGTCGAATCTTTAATGGGACGAATCCACTTTCATACTCGTGTAGTAGCAAGAGTACTTAAAGATGACAACATACATAAGCCCACTGGTCCAGATGGTATTTCTCCCATCCTTCTGATGAGGTGTTCTTCCACGCTGGCAAAACCACTGCGTAAGCTTTTTCATCAGTCCTACTCTTTAGGACTCTTTCCGAATAGATGGAAAACAGCATTTGTCCAGCCCGTCCCTAAAAACGGCGAGTCTTCTTCTCGCTCCTCCTACTGACCCATTGCACTTACGTCCCTGCTCTCCAATGTCATGGAAACGCTGATAAACCGTCAGCTTACGAAATATCTCCAAACACGAAAACTTCTCAACATGGTTTTCGTAGTAACAGGCCCACTGGTGATTTGAGGGCATGTCTCACCAAAAAGTGAGCATCAATCTGGCGAAAGCAAGATAGTTGTACTTAATATTTCTAAGGCATTTGACAGAGTTTAGCATCAGACTCTTTTGTGTGAGTGCTTTTGGGATCAATGGCTCTCTTCTTGGATTAGAAATTACCTTTCGGAACGTTCAATTCAAGTTACCTTCGACAGTTTCAAGTCAGGCTGCCGTTCTGTTCCCTACACTTTTTTAATCTCCATTAATGATCTCTTGTCTGGTTCTTATAATCCACTATATTCTTTTGTGGATGACAGTACTCTCTGCTATTAATATTGGTTCACGGACTCACGCCCCAGCTCTTCGGCTGTACAACGGGAACGGCAGCGTATGCTAAACTCATTAAATTCCGATATTAACAGTATAACCAATTGGGGAACTATCAACCGAGGTGGAATTTAATGCTTCCAAAACTCAATGCTGTCTGCTGTCATTAAAGCGAAATCTAAATACCCAGCCATTATCCATGAATGGCACTTACATCGCCGAAACCGAAAAACTTTCCATCCTCGGTATGCGTGTCAGTGACAACTTACGTTGGAATGAACACATATTCGATGTCGTCAAAAATACTGCGAAATATCAAGGTTTCCTCAAGCGATGTAAGAAGTATTTTATCCCCTCTAATCTGGCCTCAATATATGTATAAGACATTCACACGCCCAAAATTGGAACGCAATGCCCACACCTCGTCAGGTGCTCCTAAAACATCTCTGCAGATACGATTCAAAACCGTTCGATATAACTCATGGATGATACTAATATCAGTCAATCAATTGACACCCTCGAAGAACACCGACGTAATGTCTCCTGTATCATTTTGTTTTATCGCTATTTCCACCACCACTGCTCCATTGAAATCATCAGTAGCATTCCGCCCATTCAAACCTTTGAGTGCTCATCGGTGCTCACCTCAAGCCCATTTTCGGACGTACTCGTGATACTTTCCTAACCCGTACAACTCGCTTATGGAATGCCCTGCCGATCTCTGTTTTTTCTTTTCGTTATAACTTGCAAACATTTAAAAACAATGTACATCGGTACCTGTCTTTTCTTCATCCCTAAATTTTCGCCGGCGCTGTGTACAAACATGTTAAGGGTACACAAATCCCTTGAGCGCGCGCTCATTGTAAAACAAAAACAAAACATTCAACGACAGCTAAAGGGTTTTATTTTCTTATAATATAAACCGCCAATTGCGCAACCTAGACACCATGTCCGAAATATGTAAAGGAAGCGTCGCTAGTTTCATTTTGTCACATAATTCAGCCATTAATTTGGGTTCTTTAATATGAATTCCCGATCTACTATAGAATTTTATATTATTTTTTGCTGCAAACATTTCGCGCTTACGAATTTTCATTACACTAATATTTTTTTTAAGGCAGAATCCACGCCCAGAGTTTGAACCGAATTTTCGATTCAAACTTTACATGCTCATGTGGGTAGAAGGGCTTTTGTTGGTATGAGAGTAAAAGAGTTTTCACAGAAAAGAGTGTAAGTAAAAAATTAAACTAGCCGAATTGGGTGCCCCCGATGGGTCACGGCAAGACCTTCGTGAGGGCTTTAGTATTTTTCAATCGTTTTTGACATTTCATATTCTATTAGAATTTGGAACAAGTTAATCCGCAAATGGTCAAAAAACTGGTTAAGCTGGAAAATCTTTAGCAAAGCTAAGCTGGGGGTGGCCGTGGTGTAGTGGTACTAGCTATCGCTTCTCACTCGGAAGGTCAAGGTTCGAATCCTAGCCACAACAAGTTTTCATTTGTGTAATTGGAACTCAGTCAGAAAAATCTGCGTGAGAAGGCATAACACTGACATGTAGATTTGGCTGTTGTAGGGTTTTCAAACACAAAAACAACCGTTAAAATTCACAACCTCACCATTCCGAGTGAAGAAAATCTCTCCGTCCTATTCGGACTCCCACCCCTGGAGAGTCAATATCGAAACCAAACACACCTGAGTTTCAAACCACTACATCACAAACTTTCCTTTCTCCTCCTTCTACCTTTCCGCCCGCGCCCTGGCAACAGTGTAAGGGTATTCATAACCCTTAGGCGCGCGTAAATTATAAAAAAAAAAAAAAAAAGAAAAACAAGTGTATCAGATTTATTTCCACCGAACAAGAAGGAGTTGAATACAAACTTGAAGTGGATTAGGAAGAATTTACAGGGCTTTAACCAAAAGCTTCAATTAATGATCTAAACTTAATATATTTCGTTTATGCGTTAGTCAGTGTACAAACTTGGATTTGTTTTGGAACATTAGCCCTTGGTTTGCGTGCAGTAAATCTTTTTCGGTCTTCTTTTAGGTTTTAAAATAAAATAACCGTTAATCTGATGCTTCAGTGTTGAATCCCCTTTTATGAAGCTTGCATTCCTTATTCTATTTTGATAGAAAATCATTCAATTAACTCAGTTGATTCTGGCCCGATTTTTTTTCCAATTTTCGTTAAATGTGTGCTTTGTTAGTAGATTTCGAGTAGTAGTGCAAAAATTTCGAAAGGGTTTTCCATTTTTCAGAAAAATTTATTTTATTTTGTAAACCTTTTTTGTAATAACTTATAGTTGACCTGTGGATTTTATTCAAAATCGAATGGCCGCGATTCTGCATGAAGACGCATCGTCTGACAAAAATTCAAATCCATAGCACTATTCGTTCGCAACAAAATCGTGCTAACCGAAACAAGAAAAAAGTGCAAAAGAGGAATTACGTTTATCTCAAAAAAAACCAAAAATATTTTTTTTTACTTTATAGATATGTATTTCTATTTAAAACTTTTAATAATTCATACATAAGAAAATAAACAAAACCATACCTGCTCTTTGCGCAATATGTAAATCACACAAAAGTTGAAAAAAAAAACAAACAACAAATGTCTTATAAAGTTAACAACATTAAAATTCATCACTGTTTAAGTTCTCCATACGCGACGGTGTGTGTGAGTTTCATCAATGTTGTTCTTTTTGTCGAAAAAAATCTGTTATTTTCACTTGTTTGGTACAAAGCTTTTTGAACTCTTCCTTGTAAGGTGATATGCATAATGCTAACTCTCTTTTAAATTCGCCTTTTAATTGAGGGATCTGCATTTTAAAAAAAAGCGACCCCAAGCTTAATGCAAGGCCTATTCCATGTATTAAGTCCCTCACTGTTATCTCGTCAGGTTCACTTTCTATATCGCTGCTACTGGCATTCTGTTGGTTAGAGTTTTGTGTAATCATGTCAATTAAGTCCGTTCCTTTTACGAGTAACTCCGTGTCCTGCGATAAACCATGAATGTCTTGGGTTGACATGTCGTCAAATCCTCCGCCTTCGATTAAATGCGCAAGCGTTAAGATCTCAGCAAATTCAGATACTTGCGATTCGATCTCTTGTTCTTTTTCGACTGCTACCGGCCAAAGCTGTTTCCAACACCCATTTAATGTTGACTTTTCTAGCTCCTTTAAACATTGCGATACGATTTGGATGCAGTCCTTCGAAAATTGTTTCCATGCTTTTGCAACATCCATAGAGTTAGACTCTGTTAGATTTAAAACCCACCGCAAAGAAGTCCTGATATAGTAGGTCTTGAAGGTATAAATTATACCTTGATCCACTGGCTGCAGCAGTGAAGTGGTGTTAGGAGGTAAGAACATGATTTTGATATTAGGATGAACCAAATTTTGTGGTTGACCACGAGCATTATCCAACAACAAGAGAGCTTTGAAGTTCAAATTTTGCTTCTGGCACAAAACAATTTGAAAACCAGTTTCTGAATATCCCTCCAATAACCCAAGCTTTCGAGTTTGCCCTCCAGAATACCCTTGAACACACGAGGGTTTAGTGATTCATAAACCAGCATTGGTTTGACCAAAAATCACCTGATGCATTTCCGCACAATAGCAGCGTTATTTGGATGCCTTATATCCAGATGCAGTCTTTTCTTCTTTTGAAATAAAAGTTCTGCCCGGCATTTTTTTCCCACCAAGGTCCACTTTCGTCTGCATTAAAGACCTGAGTTTTTGCGTATCCTTATTCTTCGATAAATTTTTGAATTTCTTGTGGATACGTTTTAGCAGCTCCAACATTAGCCGATGTCGACTCTCCTTGTATTTTTAGATTGTGAACAGTAAATCTTTTTTTTTGAAGAGTTCAAACCAGCCATTACTTGCCGTAAAGCCTGCGCTTACAGAAGGGTCTGTACTTTTCTTTAGATGCTCATAAATTCTCAGTGCTTTTTCTTTGATGATTTGTTTGCTCAAAGGAATTCGTTTTTGACAGTTATCTTCAATCCAAATTTTTTGTGCTTTTTTCCATTTCTTCCATTATTGACGGGCGCAGTCGAAAATGTTTTATCAGTTATCAGTTACTGCTTTCCTTATTGCCAATTCATTTCTCTTGATGATTGCGTACTAAAGCTTCATTTGATTTTAAGCTTTTTGCAATTGCAGTGAGATTTTCACAATTGGATAAACGATCCAAAATTTGTATCTTTGCTTCGTACGAAATAACATTCCTCTTAAGCGGTTGTGTATCTGTTTTTGCTAACGTATTCAAAATCTAGAAAACCAATTTGTAAGTAAAGGCTTAAAAATGAAATGAAATAAATTTCTAAAAACAAGCCTTCAACACGGTTGCAAATCACGATCACCTATGTTATTTAATCTCCTACAAATGCTGTACCTACCGTCCTAGTCAACAGAAGACTCTAACTGAGCAATTTATCCCCAATCATCTATCATCTCATTGGCACAGTTAATATGGGGAAGCCCGTATTTCAGTATGTACATATTCTTAAAAACACAGCAAGTATGCATAAGTATGCGTAACGCATTACGTGTATGTATCTACATATGTATACATATATTAACAAAACTTGTATGTTCTACGTGTATGCGCATGTGCATAATTAAAACAACCTATCGAGAAAAAAAATAGTTTCAGAAACCGTGTAAAACAAGGCTTTGAATCGTGTTAAACGAAAATATGTCTCAAAAAATGAACCGTGTTAAAACGAGGCCAACCTATATCTGTTTATTATTTTATTAAATTAAGTAATGAATAGTTTTTCCTTGAAGAAAATCGTCATAAGTATTTATTTATTTGGATAAGGATAAGAACAAATTGTTGTATGAATTAGGTTTGGTTACAAATTCTTCCACACTGAGGATAAGCTCATTTGACGTACTTCTTTCTACACAACATTTGCCGTGTTTCCATTTGGGGA
This sequence comes from Volucella zonaria, assembly GCA_963966105.1. Taxonomy (NCBI): domain Eukaryota; kingdom Metazoa; phylum Arthropoda; class Insecta; order Diptera; family Syrphidae; genus Volucella; species Volucella zonaria. The sequence continues at coordinate 30,013,498 of OZ014533.1, read as the reverse complement.
CAATATAAATAAATTTTCCTGCTCATTTACTCGCTAACAAGCCACATAAAGCGGTCCGGTATACTTTGGGGTTATAGTTATAGGAAGCACAACCTAACTGGAAACTGTAGTCTCTTAAAAACAAATGGATAATTCGAAGGTGTCATTGATATTCTTGGAATGAGTGCATCCTCATTTGTGCCTGGTTTTGTTATAATAGTTACTTCAGTAACACTGGGCAAAAATTTAACCAGCAACCTTTTTTCTAATTTTCTTAAGAAAATTATTGCCACTCCAACTTTTAACGAAATAAAGTATCCTATGAGGCCTGTACCGAATCATCTGCATTAACTGCAGTGGCGACAGATTTATAAAGGTACAGGAGAGCATTAACTTTTGTCAAAATTAGCTCATTAGTATTGGCCGCAAAATAATTTGTTGGTGAAAGAATAGCTTTCTCTCTAAACAATGGTAGTGTCTTCCTCTGGATACCTATCTTGAATTGAGGGGTATATCCGATCTAATACGTCACCAATTTTACTTAATTGGTGTCAAAAATAAAGAGTAACTTTCCCATTTTGTTTCGAAAATATTCCATTTTCAATACGCAAAAGAGTTTCTGAACATGCTTCAGCATTATCATAGTTCTCTAGGTGAACTCTCATAAATTGCCATAATATGGACTTCTTTACGCATGTATTTACTTCGACTGCTCGAGTGCCGCAAGTTATAACAGACAGTGATTGGCGAAAGTCTGCTACAAGTAGCAACGTTACTTGACGCATCCACGATCTTAAGTCGCTTAATGTTCTGTCAACAGCTACATTTGTTGAACCATAGTACATTCATCCCAGACGATTAAGAAACTTCCCTGTAATAACTTCGCCGTCACGCTTTGCTTAGACATAATGCATATCGAATTACTGATATGGCCATTAAGCAGAAGCCCAAAATCAGTAATAATTTTCTTACTTATTGTTGAACTATTTGTTTAATAAGAATCGAGGCTTCATTGAATATTCATATAATCAGAATATATGTAGTATGAATGAATATTTCGCACGCGATTTAAAATGTATACAGCCAAATAATTTTTAAACTGCTGCCAAAGGCTCAATGGTTCGGATACATTGCAAGAAACCGAAATGACAGTGGAAAGATGTCGCAATGATATTAAATATCTAGAGACAGATGCACCAGATAGGCATTCATCCCAATGTGAATCGCCTTCTAACTCATCTTATCAATTTTGCAGAGGAAATGTTGTTCGGTCACTTCGCTTATTAACATACTTGCAAATATATTTCATGGATTTAACTGAGCTGCATAGCTCAACATTAATGTGGGCATTGCAAGTTCGAAGCGAAGGCGGATTGTATGATACAACTTAGCGATTATATATAATTATATCTTGCTTGCCTGTATTTATTTAGAGTATCCATCATCTATCATAGTGGTCAAGTGAAGAAAAGGCCTTAGATACATATTTTAGTACAAAAATTTGAACTCATATATGATGACACTATGTTAAGAGGACCATGCATCGTATTTTTTATTACCATATCATGTAATTCTTTATCTTTTTTTTCGGTCGGGAATTTCAGTGTATATTACGGAATCAATGTCGACTTTTTTCTGAAAGCCAGAGTAATAAATGTACATGGGGCAAACTTCTCTTTTCCCACACAATGCTCTACGTACAATATAACATTTGCATTTTCCAAAACTCCTTTCTTTTGTTATAAGGTTCATAAGCTTCTTTACATTTGCATAAAAACACTCGCAATGATATCATGTCGATCATAACTTTTGTTACCCGAAAGAAAATTATTTGATGTTTCATATCATTGTTATAAGGAGATCAGGCCGCCCCTACGCTCTAACCTATGTTATTGCATGATGTATCTTTTCCTGCATATGTACGAGTATATCGCGGATTACCGGTGACGGTAGAAGGCAAAATGTACAGCTTACCAATATTTGAAATATTTTTATCGTCACGCAAGTCATCGCGTAGATAAACATATATATCTCTCAGTTCTACGCTCTTTCTGATTAAGGCGAATATAGGTTGGCCGGTCTGTTTCAATTTTGGCGCACATGTCAGCCCAATACTGATTGAGCAACTGGAAAAATCGATGGAGTGAATTGAACTTAGTGTGCCTTGTAATCATAAGCATTATAGTACATACAATCATACAGGAAACTGTTTTTCTCGCTTCAGGTTGTTTGGAATTAGGATTTATTTGAGGAATGTTAATATAATAACCATCTTCTCCTTTACAAACATAGATATTGTAAACCATCTTATGATCTATACATTTGCCATGTTCTGCGTAACTATTAATTTCGACCACGCAAAATAATACCTCTACTCGCAAATTTTTGTCCAGCTAAAACTATGTACTGTAATTTCATTCATTGTAGGCGCATTATAACCACCAAGATGATGCCAACAGGAGATTTATTTGCATGAATAGCTTCCCGAATCTCCTGCAAATCTTGGTTGAATTGTATTGCAGTTTTAAGGAACTTAATATATTCGTTATTTTGATGTAACATTTCATGTAACTCGCACAAGATTCGCATATTTAAGTCACGCTGTCGTTCGCATTTTGTAGCTGCTTTATTGTCCATGTCAGACATAAAATAAATTTGAACGTATTTATAGGAATTGTTTAGAAGGATTTGTCTAATGGAAGAAAACTTCCATCCAAATGGTAAACTTGTCCTCGCACCTTAAAAGTCGGCATAAATCCTTACGCCACAATTTGCTTAGCACCAAATGACGTCATTTGGAAAGCATTATTATAGGATTATATAGACTAAATGGATTGCTTGGATATAGGATTTTACATAGGTATTAAAGAAAAAAGTGTCCAAAATTCTTCGAATCTAACTTTTCCGCCTAAACAACACTACCCCAATGACTCATGTTTCCATTTAAATGCTTTGCAATATTGGCAAACGTTTGTCATTGAACCTCGCATCGCAACTGGATCATCAATATTTGTTGTAATTAAATGCAGATCGGTCTTTTAAGGACCATATTCCCATTGCTCGATTCGGTTTTCGTGATCGATGGTGTTTGTGCCGCGCGTTATATATCAATAATAGCATAATACTTATTTTATTTATTCAACTTTTGTTTGGCTCTCATTTCGTTTTTATTATTTGCCTCACAACAATATATCTAAAGTATTTAATGTAAACAATATCAAAATTCATTCACACGCTTTTGTCTCTCAATAATATCAAATTCATTTTTGTTTCACACGCTTTTTTTAAGAAGTCAGCAAAAAATTTGTATAAATTCAGACATACCAGTTCCTTTTTTCTTAATAAAGTTTTAATGTTAAGTGAACAAGTTGTTTTTTTTTAAATTGGGTATCGCTCCCACACTTAACTCGCGCGAATCGCAGTTGCATATTGCCGCATTTGAGGTAACCCCTTTTTTCTTACTGCAATTGACTTCTGACCGTCTTTTGGATGCATTATTTTTCACTTATTAGTCAATCTTCCTAAAGCTCGAATGGCACGTGAGCGTTCTCTCATTTGCAATGCTAAACGTTGATTTTTAGCTTTTACAGCAAATCGGCCACATATATTACTTTTTTCACTTCGACATGTTTCCATTATTACTCTTTGCTTTGATTTCATACTGAAAAGACCATTACTGTAGATCTTCGCGATATAAATTACTGTAACGTAATCAAACCTGTTGATATAAGAAAGTTGATCTCTCCCGCTAAAGCCTTCAACAAAGCAATTTTTTCTCTCGAAAATCGATTTTTTTACAATTAAGTCGCACTGGGAAACCGCGTCCAATACATACGAGTACGATCACCAATAATACATACATTTGTTATTCGTTTTAGTTCTTAAACCCTATTTTAATAAACTACGGGTGGCCGTGGCTCAAGTGGTAGTGGACTGGCTTCCAAATCGGAAGGTTCGGTGTTCGAATCCCAGCCTCGCCCAAAAGTCATATTCATTTTTCAGTTTACGAAAATCAAGTAAGATGAGTAGTTGACTAGAAATCAACACCAAGCCAACGTCCACTAAGAATTGAGTCTCCCCATTGAATGTTGGATGCCATCCATGGAGCGAGATAACCACTTAGCCCAAACATCTTTCTTTCTCTCTCTATCCCATTTTCCAAAAAAATTAACACATGCTGAGGCATTATAAGTGTATGCATACCCACTTGAGTGCTAAATTCTTTAAAAAAAAAGTTCCTGGAATTTATTCAGAAAATTAAAAATACAAGTTTATTCATCTAAATCTATATTGTCCCCTTCAAAGAAATCCCCATCGAATGCAACACACTTATGCCAGCGCTTGATCTAATCCTCGAAACATTTTTTATATTCGGTTTTCTGTTTGTCCATCAGTGATTCCTGCGATTTTTCCATTACTTCCTCTCGGCTGCTGAAACGCGTTCCCCGTAGTTCCATTACTTCCATTCAACAGAAAGAAGTCACAGGGAGCCAAATCAGATGAATACGATGGCTGCTGGATGGTATTTGTTGCATTTTTCGTCAAATTACGAATAATGATGGCACAGTGCGACGGTGCGTTATCATGGTACAAAATCCATGAGTTTTCTGAACACAAATCTGGTCTCTTTCAGCAAATTGCTTCACGCAAACGTCTCATAACGCCCAAATACTCGTAATACTCTTTGTTTACTGTCTCCCCTTCTGGCAGAAATTCATGATGCACTACACCGTTGTAATCCATGAAAACCGTGGTATGTATACATTTTTAATGCAAACGGCAGATACATAACTGGCTGCTTAGGTCATTTGACACACCAACATTATAAAACAATGAGCTTAATATGCCCAAGTCTGATATTGAAAAACTATGGTTTACATCAATTAAAAATGCTACACACACAACATACATATGTGTAGACGATATGCATGTGCAACAGTCCTTGTAGTGGGATAAAAATGATCCAGAACGGCCAAGTGTTTATGTGATGCGACATTATCTTTCGGTATTTCATGTGCATACTACACATTACATACGAGACTTCAATCCTGACAACTTTAAACATGACTGTCCGCGCGCAGTAGAGGCGTTTCAACATAACCACTATGTAGATGACTTCATCGACAGTATAGGCGACGAGCAACAGGTGATCGAGTTGGCGTTACAAGTAAAATTCATTCATTCTGCCGCAAGTGGGCAATTCCCATGATCCTTCGCCAAAAGATTTTGCCGAAACAGAGAAAGTTCTTGGTATGTATTGTAACCCTAATTAAGACTACTTCGTCTATATTTTCAGATTTGCAAGACTCTCACGAAGTGCTCAACGTTGACATAATTCCCACGAAAATAGAATTACTTCAAGTTCTGATGACAATTTTTGACCATTTGGGGTTAGTATTATGCTACACGACCACTTTGAAAATCTTTCTACAAGAAGTTTTGCGATCTAGCATCGATTGGGATACGGAACTGTGGGATATAAAAGGGCAGAAATGGAAAACAGTCATAGAACACATATCATCAGCCCAAATTCCTCGATGTTACGCTCCATACCTTAACGAAGCTACCGAAGTTGAACTACATACGTTTGTTGATGCCGGTGAAGAAGCTGTATGTTATCTTCGTGTAGTGCATCAAGGTAATACAGTTAGAATTGTTGCTGGAAAATCGAAAGTGGCTCCACTGATACCGAAGTCAATACCCAGACTTAAACAAGGTAGAAAATAATCGTCGTTTGAAAGTTGCCTTAAAAGCATTTTGGATTGATTCAGAAACAGAATGGCTCAAAATGGATCCAAGAAAATTTAAATAATTTGTTATGCACCGAATGGGAGAAATATTGGAGACCACAGATGTATTGAATGGCGATGGGTGCCATTCAAAATGAATGCGGCAACCAAAGTGCCGTCGCGATGGGATGTTTCAATATGGTTCTCAAGACCTAAATTCTTACTTGAGAATAAGCTAATTTGGATAACTTGCCCCGATATAGAAGAATGCAGTCATGAAGAGATGAAATACATAAGGATATGCCTTTTTGGTTTGAATATTTTTTCCAATTGTAGACGATTGTACCAAGCAATGGCTACTTTTTTACTCTATATGAGAAAACTCAAAGCTCGATCTGAAGGCAGGCCGAAACCAGAAGGAATTTCATACGAGTTGATTCGACAAGCAAAGATTGTTCTTTTTCGACGAGCTCAAGAAAGCGAATTCCTAAAAGAAATATATTGTATTAAAAGGGGTAAGCCTATTGCAAAAGATTGTAAATTAATCTCTTTGAACGTATTTCTAGATGACGAGGGCATATCACATCTAAACAATGAAGATGTAATAATATTGCCTACTTCACATCATGTACCCGTACGATATACACACGAGGGCTTCCATCACAAATCATATGAGACCTTCATCAATCATATTAAAAGTCCATACCACTACGAGTTCTATATAAAACTGTTCGAAGATCATTGCAACACTGCAAAAACGCACCTGCCATGCCACATCTACCACAAATGTCAACGTTGTCTGCGCAAGCTTCGAACGACCATTTACATATGCTGATCTAGATTACTTAGGACCACTGTCTGTAACTGTTGGCAGAAGAAAAGAGAAGAAGTGGGGTGTAATTTGCACCTGCCTTACCGTACGTGCTATTCACCTCGAAATCGCCTACAGCCTTGATATCAGTTCCTGCATCATATGTATTAAAAATTTCATTGCAAGATGAGGGAATCCACGAGAGATATACCATACCATATACCGACAATGGTACTAATTTTAAAGATGCTTCCAAAATAATGTGCACAGAATCAAAAACAGTAAATCACGAAACTATTGCTCAGGCGTTCGAAGCTATTAAGTGGAAATGTAATCGACCAGCAGCCCCTCACAAGGGCGGAGCCTGGGAGAGACTTGTTCGATCCGTCAAAAGTACTGTTTACGCAATTAGCCCCAATATGAATTTCAACTATGAGACCCTAAAAAAAAGCCGAGTTCATAATTAATTCCCGGCACTCACTTTCATATCATTGGAATCAAACGACGACGAAGGTCTTACGCATAAGCTTCTCTTATTAGCCTCATCAAGCGGCTACAAACCAATCAATACCGAGGAGGCTGATATACGTCTTCGATGGCGACATGTTCAACGATTTGCTGACCAGTTCGGGCGTCGGAAATTAAAGAGTATTTACCAACGATAACACGAAGGAGTAAGTGGTTCAAAAAAACTAACCACTAAAGGTAGATGATATCGTTATTATCGTTGACGAGAACCTAGCACGATACTTCTGGCCAAAGGGAAGAATTATTGGTACCATTGAAGCCAAGGACCTACAGATTCGCCAAGTCACAGTTGAAATAACGAAGGGAGTGTTACCGGCGGCCAACAACTAAAATAGCTAAACTGGACGTCGCCAGTAATAAAGTGTAAACTCCATCCCACGGGCTCATTTACAAAGTGGAGAATATTACCGCCGATATTTTTACCAAACAAACCTACTTTATAATTTAAAATCATTTCAACAATTCATTAATTTACCCAATTCATATTTCACTAACGTATATATTCATTATAAAGTACATCTGTTAATATTGGGATATGGTATTTCCTATTAAATCTCCTAATTTACAAATAATTCTCACACATACTATCTTATACGTTTATAATACCTTTTATATATTCAGTTATTCTCTCTTGCTCTATGTAATATGTACTGGTATGTAAATAAGTTTAAAGTAAAGTAACGGTCTATAACCGGACCGTTACTTAAGCATCTTGTGACCGGTTGCTGACAACAAGAAAAAAAAGGAACAGGCAGTCAGTCAGTCAAAGGCCACGTACAAAATTGTTTTAAAGCGCTCTTAGCAATAACATTCTTATTATTCTGTGCACAAGGAGTGCTCTTAAAAATTTTCTTTTTCTTTTTTTTTTGTTGACTCGACTACCGTGTCGCCACACTCGTATATAAATACAAATTTTGAAATTTGCCTTTTATAATTGTAGTAATTTTGAACAGATCTTTTACATCGAAAGTTAACAACGGTTTCTCAAAATTGTATAACATGAAAAACAGCATACCACAAGGATTTCCTCTGTCCGTTATCCTCTGTATAATTGAATACAGTGATATAATTTTAAAATTTAAAAATATTAATCTCATCTTATGCTGACGACTTGTACTTAATGTCTAGAAATAATGATATGGACCGTACAATTAACTTCTTTAAAGAAGTCTTTAAAGAAATTTGTAATTGTAATGTAATCCGGTCAGGAGCAATGATATCTTTAAATAAAAACGAACACCTACACATCTGCAGTAAATTGAATTGTTCAAGTTCTGATATTGAATTACGAAATATACAAATAGAATCTATTAACTATTTAAGGATCTTAGAAATTGTAAGAAATCTAAATTGTAGAAACAAATCACACTGGTAGTTATTTTTAATTTTCACTTAACTGTATTTATTTTACTGTCTTCATTTTCAGGCTACAAAAACTCAGACACAACTTGCCTCTACAAGATCTCAATTACAACTCAACTCCTCATATGCAAATTTGAATGTTCACTACCCGGCAGTTCCTTTTTCTCTTAAATTCTCACCACATTCCGGCCATCTTGACTAGCAATCTTCCCGATTGACCAAAATATTTTCGAATTAATTTAGCCAAGGCTTGAGGTTAGCCACATCCCATACCCCAGTATAAGGGATTTGACTTAACTGCAACCCTTCTACGTCTTTTAGTAAATTCCTGTCATTTGGTAGTACTTTGGCTACACCATAAGGTCCCTTAAACCTAGGTGCAATCTTCTTACATGCTCCAAGCGTACTTAAGAAGTTTCTCACCATAACATAATCCCCTTCTTTGTACTCTTTATGAACCCTATTCCTGTTCTTGGATAATTTATTATACTGCTGGCATTCTATCATTTTATTCGCCGCTCGTTTTCTCATTTCAATTAAATCCCTTTCTTCTTCCTGCTTATTTATTTCCTGTAACTTTTCCTTAAGATAATCAACTACTTCTCCTCTTTGATGAACTCCGAAAAGCAACTGACTCGCACATAATCCGGTGCTACGATAAGCTGTATTATTCAGAGAGAACTCAATCTCAGGCAAAACTTTATATAAACTAAACATTGTATCTGCGCTAATTAATTTAGCTATCATGGGTGATATGCACTTATTGATTCTCTCCACCTGCCCATTTTCTTGCGGAAAACCCATTTCTATTTCGTTTCGTTCTTTAAGAAAACTTTCGAAGTCTTTAGAGGTGAAAGCGCTACCTCGATCAGATACCAGTACTTTTGGCCTGCTGTATACATTGAAATAATCTTTTAAACACTTTAATACCTCGGTGGTACCTGTCGATCGTACTGCGAACAATTTGGTAAATTTCGTGAAAGCGTCTACCACTAAAAAACATATTTCTTTTTCGCCTTCTTTAACAACACAGGACCAAAATGATCAATACGTACAGTATCGAATGGTTCGTTTCCTTTGGGAATGCTATGCAAAAATCCTTCATGCTTTCCTGATTTTGATGAAAAACCATACATTTTAAACAGTTAGCTGTATGATTTTTGCTTTTTGCCTTCATTTGAGGAAACCAATAAGTTTTACCACAGCATTAAACCCTTTTTCGATTCCAAAATGATTTTCATCATGATACTTTTGAATTACATTCCTTCCATATTCCTCGGAACATAGAAAAGAATATTTTGCCCTACTTTCCTATACACTAGGCCATTGCGCATTTCATAAGCACTACTCTCTTCTTTTTCTAACTGGTTTCTAATTTTACAAATATCTTCATCTTTGTTTTGGCAAATTGATAAGTTTTGCTCAAACGTGTTTTTCTCTAATACTAAAATATTTGTCATTCTCCTCAGCGCGTCTACATGTTGCATCATTGATCCTTTCCTGTGTTCTAATGAATAATCATAATTTTGGAGTTCAAGAGCCAATCTAGCTATCCTAGGGTTTATCTCAATTAATCTCAGAGTTAAAGTCAATGAATTGCAAACTATGACTATCTTAAACCGTATTCCCTGCAAGTAAATTCTGAACCTTTTAAATGCATACACTATCGCTAATGTTCCCAGTTCAAAACTGTGATATTTGGACTCTTGCTCCGTTGTTCGCTTAGAGAAATAAAACACGGGGTGGAATTTCCCGTCTGACTTTTTCTGCATCAGGATCGCTCCAAAACCAAGAGATCTAGCATCACAATGGAGCTCTACCTCATCTTGTGGATCAAAGATTGCAAGAATAGGTGCTTCTTTCAATTTCTTTTTCAAATCTTCGAAAGAGTGTAACTCTAATTCGCCAAGTTTGAATTTGACATCCTTTCGTATTAACTTATATAATGGTTCGGCTAAAAGTGAAAAATTTTTTATAAATCTCTTAAAATAAGAACAAAGTCCCAAAAAACTATGAACGCTCTTGACATTTTGCGGCACTGGAAAATTCTTTACTGATTCAAGACCTTTCTCGTCCGGTTTGATACCATCTTTAGAAATAGTATACCCTGAGTATCGAATTTCGGACACTAAAAACTGACACTTGTCTAACCGAAGTTCTAAATTGTTTCTAACTAGTCTATCAAAAATTGCCTTCATTATGTTCAGGTGTTCATCAACATTTTCTGTACCTACCATTATATCATCTAAGTACTAGATATAGTTATTTTTTCTGTCCTTATCAAGTCATCAAAAATTTACGTAATAAACCTTTGGAATGTAGAAGGCGCGTTTATCAATCCAAAAGGCATACTGACAAATGCGTATTGGCCTAACGGGGTTACAAACTATGTATATTTTTTAGAATCTTCGCTCATTCTCACGTGATAAAATGCACTTTTCAAATCTAATAATAAGAATAACTTTTTATTCATTAGCCTATCCAGTAAGTCATCTATTAGTGGTATCGGATAATTTTCTTTTAATGCTAATTTGTTAAGACTTAGGTAATCCACGCATAACCGGATATCACCAGTCTTTTTCCTAACTAAAACTATAGGCGATGCATATTCTGACTTGCTAGGCCTAATAACTCCTGATTTAACTTAGTCATCTAAGATAATCTGGACCTTTTCTTTCTCCTTATATGACAACCTTCGTGGGATACAATGGAAAGGCTTATCACTAGTCAATCTTATGGTCATTTCAAATGTAATTTCAGGCGAAACGGGACGTTTGCTTAACAAATAACTCTCTTTATAAAAATTTAAAAGTCTCTCGAATTCATTGTTATTAAAACATACGTACATATATCTTTATTATCATTTTCAATTTTCATCAACATTTTACATTCTACTTTATGTTTATATCTTCATTCCTTAAAACATTTGCGGAGAAGGACTTCAGGCAGGAACTGTTGACATATTAAACTTTTTGGACTGCCGGTGTCTATTAATGTTCCTAACAATGTTTTATATACATAGTTTTCTTTCTTAAAAGTAAAATATATATTTCTTACCCAATTGTTAGCATCTTCTTCATGACTGATTTGAAGGACTTGTCTCGGCTTCCTTCTTTGGCAGCATAGTGCCCCATTGCGCCACACATATGGCAGGCTCCTGGCTTCAGCTTAAAACGGTCTGCTGCTAGATGTCCTTGAGAGTTGCAGTTGAAGCATCTTATCCCGAATGAAGTCGGCCGCTGTGATTCGGCTTGCTCTGGAAGTGGTTTCGATGTCAACATTCTTGGCAATGTAACATTATAAAAGGCATCCAATAGTTCCAGCTTGTCTGCGAAACGGTGCATCCTAGCTTGAGCTCTTAAGTTGTAGTAAGGTATTCCTTCGATCAAATGTTCTAGCAACTCATCATCCGGTATGTCGGCCTTGTTTGCAGGGATTAATTTCTCATGAACGTATTCGAAGAATGCTTCGTTTGGCTACCACTCTTTTGCCTCAAATTGGCGCAGGAGAGTTATACGACTTACTCGATCTTCGAATTACTTACGCATGTCTGCAAGCAGTGCATTAATTGGTACAGTCGTTATGTCCGATCTTGAATGGAACCACTTTAAAGCGTTTCACTTCAATTTACAATACATTAGCATTCTCAGATTGTCATCGTCAATTTTGTATGTAGCTTTTATGTTTTTTAACTGAGACTCCCATCGCACATAAGAGCTTTCCTTTCCTTCGAATATCGGTAAAAGATCTTTAACATTGTTGAATTTTTCGCCATCGATAGTCTTCATCGGACTTCTCTCTTTTTTTAATAACTCATTTTCTCGTTTTACAATTTCGTATTCTCTTCTTTGCAATTGAAGCTCCCGTTTCATTAACTCTAATTCCATTTTCATCATTTTCCACTCATTATTTCGTTTCTTTTCCAGCTCACTCCTTTTACTCTCTTTCCTAATTCCTTTTCTTTCGTTAGTCTTCTCTTCATCATCGCACTCGTCATTGCTCTCATAAGGGTTGTTTTATTCGATCGTTTGGCTTGTCATTGATGTATGTACATATGGCGCTGTCCCAATCCTCGACGCTGTGTCCTTCATCGATGCTGTTGTTGTCTGAGTTGTTTTCTTTCCCTTCTGGAAACGTTCCACGTTCCTTCACGGGAATTTCTAACAGACGTAGAATTAACTCGCTCTTGTTACCGTTAGTTTTCTTTCCCAATGTCCCCAGCCATTCCTTTAACTGCGCAGGTGTCCTTGACTTCAAATTTTCCACTTCGGTATTCATCTTTTTTTTTTTTAAACACTGTTTTAATAATAATTATGTACATATGTACTCGTATGTATTCATAAAATATTATGCGATTTTATTTTTCAAATTTATTTTCTCTCTTCTATCTTTGTTTTTCAATTTCATAACTTCACTGTGGGTTTGGTTTAGTTTAACACTTTTTTCTTTTTATTTCTGGGTATATCCCACTTCTGATAAATTGTAAGAAATCTAAATTGTAAAAACAAATCACACTGGCAGTTATTTTTAATTTTCACTTAACTGTATTTATTTTACTGTCTTTATTTTGACACTACAGAAACTCAGACACAACTTGCCTCTACAAGATCTCAGTTACAACTCAACTCCTCGTATGCATATTTCCTTTTTCTCTTAAATTCTGACCACAGAATATTGTTTGATAAGACATTTAATTATAAAACCCATTGTATAGAATTAAAAAAAAAATAGTTCCTAGACTGAATATCTCAATAAAGCTATATTCATACCAAATCCTTTGTCAACATAACCAAAACTACTCGTATTTCCACATCTAAAATTGAATACGGGCTAATCATATATGGCAAATATGCTCCATCAAACCTAGAAGTGTTACATTCTTCCTACCACACTGCAATAAGAGCAAGCCTTATATCGTTTCGATGTACCCCAATCTAAAACATACTGACCTAAGGAGGTTTTTACATTATCGAGGACAGAAGGGACATATTTATTAACATCTCGTCTTCTGCCGAAAATCTGCGAGGCATACAGTTCACCACTTCACACAGACACAGCCGAAATTTTAAAACAAAGAAAAAAACACCCAGACAACTCTCAACGCTTTATAAAGCTTTATCCTTTGCAAGAATCATCAAGATCGAGCCCAATGTAAGAAGTGTACCCATCGAAAAATACCCTCCATGGTTATTACCAACAAATTCGATCAACATCAGTTTGTCCAAATATCCGAAAATACGACTCCCAAAGCAAAATATACCCATCGTCAAAAAATATTAAAAATATAAATACCTATAGAACTTTTTAAAATATCTAAAACGGGACAAGTAGACTGGAACGAATCCTGTCTTGTATTCTAGCTCTTGACATCCTCCAGCGCTCCCCTAGACCTGTATACTTATATGAAATTAATCACTAAGAAATATATTAAGATCCCAGCCATAAGCCCTGTGTGCTAGTTCTGTGGTTTTTAAGATTAATCATGAACATTTGTGTTTTGATTAATAAATAATAATATAATAATAATAATGTTCCCAATAGCTTTTGTGCAAGAGAATAGAGCTACTGCAGCATCGTCTGGTTTCTGATATCCAATGGAACAAAGGCAAGAACCAGTGCACTGGTGCCTGCCTGATTGACTTGGAGAAGGCCTTCGATACCGTATGGTTGGAAGGACTCTTTTTCAAGCTGGACAGGTTGGGCATTAGTAAACCACTGCTGTATATTCTTTTTGATATGCTCTCCAGTAGACAGTTCATTGTGAAGAATGGCGATGTGACTTCTGCTGGAACATTTAACATTAAAAACGGTCTGCAACAAGGCGCGGTAAATTCGCCGATCCTATTCAACATTTACACAAGTGATCTGATAGGTTCACTTCACCATGCCATAGCGTACGCAGACGACTTAATCGCGTACAGATCAGGTCCAAAGATTGAGGTCATTAACATACTTTTGCAACGTGACTTCGATAAAATTAAACAATATTGCGATGACTTCCAGAAATCGGAAACCATTCTGTTTAGGACGCCTTTGTCTGGGGCCTCTAGGGATACCAGAAAGAATTGGCGAAAGTTCTCTATCGTCGGACAACATGGACAGCCACTTGCTTGTCGAAATGTAGTCAGATACCTTGGGATCTGGCTAGATCAATATCTGTATTTTAACAAACATATAGATGTTGCTCTGGCCAGAGCCAGAGGTGCTTTTGCCCTTACAAAGAGACTGTTTTATAACAGCCAACTCGATGCGAGGGTGAAGGTGATCTGTTACATGGCCCTTATCAGGCCCATGCTTGTATTTGGATGTCCCGTGTGGTTCAACGTGAGAGCAAGTTTATTGGAAAAGATTCGGGTGTTTGAGAGGGCTTGTCTTAGGACTTGTCTTCGCTTATACAGAACACCAGAATCTGAGTACATAAAATTCTATCCCAATGAGGTCTTGTACAATACGGCGAACCTGATAAGAGTGGACAATTTCGTCATTAAGTTGACTCGAAGGCACATTGCGAGAGCAATGACCTCATCGAACAACCTGATCTCAGGGGCTTACTACCCCAATTATATGTATCACGAGAGAGCTCGCCTTGACGGCTTTATTCCTCCAGAAGCGTTCCTCTATCTAGATAGTAAAGGTCTGATCCAGGACAGATTGGCGGTGCCGCTAATCTTCCACGTCGCTCGAACAGCTGCGGACAGGCGACTCAACTACGAGAGAGACGTCGCACATGGCAGTGCGGAGCTTCTCCGGTTCAGTAGGGCGGTAGGGAGTCGTGACAGGAGGGATGTTGCTCAGCAGCACCAGCAATTTTGGTGGCTTGAAGAAGGCGAGGATTCTTCGTAGTCGAACTCCTCCAGTGATAGGTAGCTTCATGTGAAGCAGAGTGGGCCAGTCTGATTATTTTTATTTTTGTTTTTTAGCCATGGCCGGCTTATATAGTTTTAGGTAGTATTAAGTTAGATTAAAAAAAAAAAAAAAAACACCAAAAAAAAAATAAATAAAAATAAAAAATTATAAAAAAAAAATAAAATATAAATATATACATATATGTATATGTATATGCATATATGTATATATGAAGTGTATATGTGTTATGTATTGTATATATGTGTATGAATGTATTATATGTAAGTAGGTTAAGTAGATTAAGATTTAGTTTGTAGGTAGTCTGTAAGTTGATAGTTTTAAGTATTAAACTCAAAAGAGTCCATATACTAAGTTTTTGCTTTTTAAAAATGTTTTCTTAGTTTAAGCTGTATTGTCCTAAATATAAGAATAAAAAAAAAACCTGTCAAAACGTCGAAAGACATAGTTTAAGTGTTAGGATTAATTTAGAGTGCCCGCATGGGGCCAGTAAGTTAGTATAAGAATATTTGTAAGTTATTTAAGCTAATTTTTAAGCGTTTTTTGTCTAGCATGTAAGAGTAAATTAAGAGATCAAATAAAAATGCATTTAAACTGAAAAAACTGACTGCAGCATCGTCATCCGCATAGGTAATCACTCTGCTACCACCCACTTCCATGTATTGACCACTAAGGTCCAGAGCAGGGTTGAAGGGACACCGCCTTGCGTCTTAACTCTGCTGACACATTTTTCGGCTCCACTTAGCTTGGAATTGATTATTCTGCTATTTAACATAAGATTGATAAACTTCCCAAGTGAGTAATCTACCTTTAAAGTTTATAGCGCAGTCGTGATTGCGGATGTGTTGACATTGTTAAGGGCACTTTTTGTGCCCACGTATGCGACCATTGTATGCTCTTTATAACGTAGGGATCGTTTAACGTGACTGGTCAATATGTGTAGAGCTATTTCCACCGACTTTCCTACATAGTAAGCATATTAAGCCGCGGACAAAAGTCCTGGATCAATTTTAGATTGTATATGGATATCAATTAGAATTGTATGGTTTGAAATTTTGCAGCACCCAGAGCAACTTATGTCTTGTAATCAGACCGTGAATTTCGATCGCGACTGCAGTAGCCCTGCTTGGGTTCTTACTGGCCGTGAATAGAGAGCTACCTGGAAAGCGGGTGTTCAGTAGGAGGTTGAGTGATTCATCACTTGAGGTCGTCCAGGTTTCTGTTATTTTGTCACATAAAGGCCTCCAAGATTGTCGCTTTGCCTTCATCAGTTCTTTTTAAAAAATGTGAGGTGTTCCTTGTATGAGTCCCAAGTCAGTCACTTTTCTTTTGCTTTTTGCTCGTTTGAAAAGTTTTCTGCAGACGGATTTAAATGGTCCTAGTGCTGATGTCCATTAAGTAGTGCGGCTTTTGCTTGCCTCTAGGTTGAATAATAGGACAGAAATCAGCCATTTCCTGATTGAGAGCCAGGCTAAATTTCTTGACTTTCTTGTCAAGCTCGGAGAGTATTTTTAAAAGTGTTTCTCCGTTTGACTAATCAGCTTTCCAATAATTACGGAATGCTAGTTGGCGTGGAGGATACTGAAGACTGAATTAGGTAAATCTTTGGTCTGAAAAATAACGTTCAGATGATACCAACCAGTTCGTTATCATTTGAATGATGTTTTCATAGACAGGAGTGATATCTAGCATTTCTTGTCGGTGCTGACTGCCAATATTGCAAATAATGAGGTTAGTGCCTATAATGTATTGGGTGTACCACATGAAATGTCCGATTTTCTCTCAGTCGGAAATAGGAAGTTCTCGAGTGAACATCTGTGCCAGAATGTTAAATTTTCTTTTTTTATAAAATAAATTGGTACGTGTGCTGGACGTGAGAGAATTTTTGAGTTCGTAACGAGTACCGCTACTTTTTTCCTAGGAATCAATTACAATGCTGTCGGCAGTTTTTCACGAATTTAAAATGGGACATTGGGAATGAAAAACATTAATGACGCATTTGAGAATATAGTGGTAAAGGAGCATTTCATGTGATACAACCTACTCGTAATAATCAAAAAATGAAGCACCTCTATCGTTGGTGTCGGTTCTGCCCCATACCGTGTAATGTGCGTTGGAGTTGGAGAGGACCCACATAGTCGTCGCCAAGATATTGATATGTTTAGTTCCCGGCACCGATACGGCGATGCCCCGAACCAAACGGTAGCACTTTATGGTTTTGGGATCTACTATCCCCGCGGTGGGTTCCCACCAGGTAGCGCTTTGATGGCAGGTAAACCTGGGAAACGAAGTGGGCGCCACGTGATTTTTCCCCCGGAATCACGAAACCTCTCGACAACAAAAAAAAAATGGACGGAAAATCTTCCCCGGAAAAAGAAACGACCTAGAAAAGGAAGAGAAAAAAAAATAAAAAAAGCCCTCTTTTTTTTTTCCTCAACGTTATATAGCCCCGTTGGGGCTCGACGATTTATTTAAAAAGAGTTTTGTAGCGGTACACTCGTCGATAGAGTGACCCGCTATTTTTACCGTACCGAAACAAGCACACTGAAACGTTAGCTAACGGGTCGCATGTCCCGTCTGTTCTCGGGAATCTTAAGCGCACGCGCGGCCTACCGGAGTTTTAATTATCAAAAAGACAAAAAAAATGACGCGATTCTACTATTACTATTTATTTATTTAATTTTTTTTTTCTACACTTCACTGCACTATACTTAGCTTTTGTTCAGGCTGGTTGTGCCCCTCTCTGGTACAATCTGTCTCCCGGCAATCCTGCTACTCCCGCTACTGTGTCCTGTCCTTTCTTCCTTTTTTTTTCTTTGTCCTCTTTTTTTTTTTCTTTTTTTTTTCCTTTTTTTTTTGCACAATCCGCGACTCTACTCTACTTTTCTATTTTTTTTTTTTTTTTTTTTTTTTTGGCAAGAAAAAAAAACCGACCGAATTGCTTTTCGCAATTCGTAACTTTCGTCCAAGAAAACTGCTTTTCGCAACACAAAAAAAAATCTCAAAATTAAAGTTAAAAAAAATTGGCTGACCCTATCAACTCGCTGGTCGTCACCAATCTGACCTCCAGACCTTTTTTGTTCCACAGCTCCCGCCAAGCACACACACATATTCACACGCCCACTCTCTCGCACATTCATTCAGCGCTAGTGGACCCAACGACGGGATTTCTCGCTACACAACTAGCAAGCTTTGCTAGTGTGTGCACCCGTGTCCGACTAGGCCTCTCACACATTCCATTTTCTCCATTCACACTAAACTCCTCAGTCTCGGCGTTCGCTCCCGCTTCCAGTTATGACTGGGAACTCCACTGAGCGAGTTTATGGAAGCTGTGGATCCTAACTATGCCTACCATTTCCCCTACTCCTAGGTTCTACATACAATCTATTGCGAAAAGCAGAGTTTCTTTTCCTTCTGATTACCGGGTAATTTTCCCCAATCGGAATACAGTAAACGTCTTTGCCAAAATTGATTGACACGATCGCGAAGGGGGAAAGGAGTTGGACGGAACGATAGCTTGAGTGTTGGGACAAAGGGAAAAAGTGTCGATACAATCCAGAAGGGATTGTATCTCGACCCAACCATCCGTTGGATCACCGCCCCTAACAAAAGCTAAGTTCAGTGCCTGTGCAATTTTAAAATTTTGTATTTATTTCCGCGGGTCCCTAGCTACTCCGGTGGACCGGCGTTCAGATTTGGGGGGGGTGGGACTGGCCAATAGCGGGTCACTCCTTACAATTCTTTATTATTATTATTTTTTTGTCATTGGGCCCTTCTGCCCTCTGGCCTCTCTGCCAGTTTTGGGGTTTGTACTTTTCTTCTTGTACAATAGTAATTGTTGGTTGGCGTTATTTGTTGTTGGTTGTTTGGTTGTTTGCTTGTTTGTGGTTTGTTGTTGGTTGTTCGATGTTTTTTTTTTCTTGTTTGTGTGTTTGTCTGTTTGTCTGTTCCCTCGGTGGAGGCTGTCTTGTACTTGGCCGTCCGCCTACAAGCCTCTGCTGCTCCTTCGGTGCTCCATCGGTGGGGTGCTGGCTTAAAAGGGGTCGTCATCCCTTCACCCATCGAACCTAACTTTTAAAGCTGGTGCGTCGTTGGGGTGTGCTCGATTGTCTTGGCCGTCCGCCTGCACACCACTGTTGCTCCTTTGTTGCTCCCTCGTTGGGGCGTTGCTATAAAAGTGATCGTCGTCTCTTCACCCATCGATCACTTGTCTCGTTGCTAGCTCTGGCTAGCTGCATCCACATCAGTTATGGGATGTGATGCCTGTGTCCGCACCCACATCGGTAGCAGGATGGGGTGTTCTTTAAGCCTCCTATTGTTGGCTTTCGTTGGGGTGTAGGTTCCAGGGATCGCCATCCCCCACCCGTCGTCATCGTGTTGGGGTGTCTGGATTAAAAGGACCGTCCGTCCCCACCCGTCGGCGACTTTCAGACGTCCTGTCTGATGCTGCCCGTTGCGAGTCTCCCGTCTGTCTATGGGCTCCGACAACGGTGTTCCCGGTGGACCTCCTGTCGCACCCTGGGGTTCCTGGTTCGTCGTGAGTCTCCCTACTGTCCTTAGGGCTTCACCGACCGAACCTCCTCGCACTCCTCTTGCTGGCAAACCCGCCCGTGAACCTACGTGGGTTGTTTTCCGAGGTCTGGGGTCGGTGGACCACTGGCTGATGGGACCATGGCTGCCCTCCACCTCCGCCAGAGCTCGGTGTTCCCACTCAAAGAGAAGAGGGACCGAAGGGACTTACAAGGAAAAAGAGAGCCAAACTTGTTGCGGGAAAATTTACCGCAACAATATGCCGATGAGAGCCAGTAAGTGCCCTAGGCAGTCTCCAGTCTGGCAAAGGTTATGTCGGGGTCGCTGAGGTTAGGAAATAAGAATACATTAGGGCTACGTTTCGCTAATATACAAGTTCTAATCTTACCGTCTCTTGTATAGAGAGGAACGCATTCAGGTGGACTACAGTACATGGTTCCTGGATTGCGATGATGTCTTTTTCATTTTTGGATAGATGTAGAATGAATGCAACCGAAAACTTTTTGAAGTGATGAAAATTAATAGTTTTGAGTAGTATAAAATGTTATTATAAAAAAAATAAAAATCAAATTTTATATTTTCAATCCACTCTTTATTGAATCTTTCTTAAGACTAACTTTTACAAATTTAATACCTTACCATCTAACCTGTAGCTACTCAGGTATTTAGCTTAGTTTGCAAAAAGCATAATTTAATCAAGTTCACTTGCAGGTGAGCCAACGATTCCAAGAATTGGCATAAGTGTGCCGGATACACACTCAGACGCTGATAGTGCACTTTAGTGCTTTATTAAATTTAGCGTTATATTACAACATGAGTGATTCTTGTTTGTGAATCGTTAAGTCAGCTGTGTCAGTGAACCTAGATTATGTTTGTGGGACCTTTTGAGATTGTAACTATTAATCTGAAGAAACCGTAACAAAGAAGCCTCCACCATGATGTTGTTCGAATCCTCCGATCCTGAACATGAGCGCAAGAGCTCATCTTCATCATCAGATCGTAAAGGATTTCTTTTTAATTCATCGTCGGTTTCCATTTCCGATGGGGTGTCAGCGGTGGGGATCGTCGACTTAGTTGTCACCTCGGATAGATTGGAGTCGTTGCTATCCAATTCAGAAATGGATATCGATTCAGTTAAAGGAAGAGGATATTGTTTATCCGCATCCAGCTTATCCTTTTTGTAAACCCTTAGGTTTATTGACTCGAAACCGAACCAGATCATGCCTTTGGTCTACGCTAGAGGGTTAAGGGATTCCTTAATGATCACGATTAGCGTGCATCTGTAAGGGCCCCTTAGTTTCTACAGTTTTGCCCCCTTCCTATCATAAGTCAGAAGGGTTACTGCGCCTGATGACCTCTAGGGGAGACGGGTTCTGCTGAGTCCAGGTGCGAATTCTAGGTCTGCTCCTAATCCAAATCCACCTATGGATTTTGTGTAAAGATCGAAAGATCTTTTGTCGACAGAGATAAGAGATAAGCTTGACGTGGCCATGGTACCAGCCAGCATCGCTGGTGATGGGAGGTGGTCCGGGGCAGAAAGTTGCCCGAAAGCTTTAGCTTGACCAACTACCTCCGTTCAAGTGCTATTGATCCATCGGCATTGTTTTCGTAGATCACCGCGATTAGGACTTCGGTAAAAGACCTTAGGGTCTGGCTTTAATAATTTTGTGCATTTTGGTTACCAGCACGGTTTCCTCTAACGATCTCTAGCGCTTGGATGAGTCTTTTAGCATTTTGGAAGCAGTAGGTTATCCATCTTTATGGCAGCTCTTCCTCTCTCGGGCAACGTTGTTTGTCAGTGATCAAGTGTGGACTAGTACAAACAGTTGATTTCTATATAGCCCACTATTAACATCCGAGTAATAACCCAGACGAGCTGGGTTTTCTACCGTTTGACTCCTCGATAGAGGTCCAGGAACTCTACTTTTTGGTCTACTCGCTGCATCTGATTTTTGTGTTAATCGGCTAGTGGTGGTAGCTATAATTTTGGCAGAGATCTTTGTAATGAGCCTCATCATACCGAATCGGTACACGACATGACCTTATATGTCCTCGACGAGATCTTTCCATTCCACTCTTTGCAGGACTCTCTAGGTTCTAGTTTTCAGATCTGAATTCTGTGGATCCAAGGACGCAAGAATTTTTTCATTTGCTAGGTCAATACATTGCGGAAAAACCCCCTTATGATGTATGGTTTCTGAAATTAATCCTCCTCCACTAATATCACGTTTAGAGCGCATTTCTCTTTAATTTGTGAGAAATTATTCAGCCAATTCGCAGTAGCTTCATTGGAACAAACAAATACAACACAGCCTGCCCTAATAGAGCCGTTAAAACCAGACTCAAAATATAATGAATCATCAAAACTCCAGTGCGTGTTGTATCAATCGGATATTGATGCTGAAACACTCAACTTTCTTGCAAAAGCCAAGGTTTTTTCTCTAGGTTTTCGAAAAAGTATTCCCCTAAAAATTTTCTTCGACAGCCCGATAATGCCTCGCATTCATACAGTATGTGTGTTATGTCCTCAACAGCCTGCAGATCACCACAGAATCTGCAGATATCCGTATCTGACAATTTGAGTCTCTTTGCGTGCCGCCGCAGGAGACAGTGTTCTGTCAGGATTCCTATTACTGTACAAAGCTTATCCCTGTTTAGTTTTATTAACTTCCTAGATCTTTTGCCGTCAAAAAGTGGGCAGAGAGCCTTGGGTACCCTGTGTCTTTCAAGATCTGACCACCTTCAGCTGGCAGTCTTCGTGATTTTTTCCACTATACAAAGGAGTGGTTTGATGTTGGCAACCTCAGTATTATCGAGTGAGAGTCCTTTTCATGCAGGCTCGTCGGCTTGTTCATTTCCTTTAATACCGCAGTGTCCTGGCACAAAGCACAGACTCTACGACAGCCCTTGACTGTATCAGAGTTCACGTTGGTTGATTCCATTGCCTTGAGTGCGGCCTGGCTATCGAAGTAAATAGCAATATCTCTTTCGGATACCGATCTCATCTGCATTAGCTCAGCCCACCTCTAAAGGCAGACCTCTGATTTGAGAGCACTGCTTGCGTCCGGTAGTCTTATAGACACTCTTAGCCCTGGGTCTTCTGAGAAGATACCAGAACCTGTTCCTTACTCTGTTTTTGAGCCATCTGTGAAAATTGCAATTTCATTCGACCTGATTATTGCATTTTGCATTTTTTTGCCAGTCTTCCTTCTCCGGATATATTATATCATACGGGATGTCGAAGTCGACCAAGGTATGAATTTCATCCGTTAGAATTGGATTGCCTGGCAGTAGCTCCTTTAGGGCCGTGCCATGTCCGAAACTACTGCTCTTGAGGTAACCCAGATTAGTGAGTCGTATTGCACTGTTGCCAGCTAGTTTTTTATCTGTAAATCAAACGGTGTTAGGTGCAAAAAGTTCCACACCGTTGAGTTTTGGGAGTTTGAATTGCGGTATCTTGTACTTTCTGGTGAAAAGAACCAGTTCCGCTTTGGAAGGGTTGGCATTGAGATCACAGCTTTTTGCCCAAGTGCTGATCATCTTCAGGGCCACCTCCATAATTTCGCTTAAAATATTCAAGTATCCCTGCACTATTATGACCACCTCATCTGCGTATGCCGTGGCACTTATACCCATTGTACTAAGAGGATGTCATTGATAACTAGCACCCACAGGAGTGGGGAAATGCCTCCACCCTGATGGGCTCTCCTGGTTACGGACATTCTGACCGTGCTTTGCCGTATGGAACAGCTAATTTTCCTGCTTGCAAGCATGTTGCAAACCCAGTTTGTAATGCCATGTTCAATGTTGGCGTCTACTAGAGCATTGTTAATGGCGGTGCACTCCACGTTAATGAAGGCTCCTTCAATATCGAGGAAGGCCGCCATCGCAAACTCTCCCAAGTGTAGACTCTTCTCTATTTTCCCCACCACCTCGTGCAGGGCAGTTTCTATAAATTTTCGTCTCATATATTCATGCTGTGACTCTGTCAAAAGGCCATTACTGCATCTATTCCAAATGAGAATCTCCAATAGTCGCTCCAGAGTTTTAAGCATAAATGATGACAGATTTATTGGTCTGAAATCTTTTGCTGCTAGATGCCCCCACTTTAACTTCCCTCCAAGCTATAGGTATGCTCCCTATTTTTAGACTGTGTCTATGAATTTCCACAATTTTTTCGATTGCTACCTCGGGTGCTTTTTGCAGCATATTCGGTAGAATACCATCCGGCCCGGGAGATTGGTACGGCTTAAAGGACTGAATTGCCCACCGTAATTTTTTCCTCTTCGAAGAGAGAGAGAGAGATCAATGTTCTCAGTGTGCTATAGCATACCAGGTAGATCCCCGAAAGTTAGTTTCATCAGTGCTGCCAGAATATCTTGGCTACTTTCAGTCCTGGTTCCGTCACTTTTCCTGACATAGCAAGGAATGGTCGTTTCCTTTGAAAGCAATTTGCGTAACCTGGAAACCTCGCCTGTTACCGCGATAGATTCGCAGTACTTCTGCCATGAAGCCCTTTTTGTTTCTTACATTTTCATAGTACTCATTCCATGTACTGTCGCTTCTGAAAAACGTTGCCCTATTATAGAGTTTCCTGATCTGCTTTCTTTTTAAACCTATCTCCCTATTCCACCATTTTGGTTGAGCCCTTTTAGGAGTTCTGTTAGCTGGGCAAGCTTTCTCGCACGCCATTGTTAATGCCTTAGTAATATTTTCTACCACCCTATCTAAGGTAACAATATGATCGCAGGTGATTGACTGGGGATCCAGGTGTATATTTGCCATTTCTGTGTACTTGACCCAATCAGTCAGCCCAGGATTTCTTTGAAAACTACATACCCTGTTCTCAAAGTTCACCTTGAAGCGTATCCATCGGTGATCCGATATTGACCCTTCGTCGACTACTCTCCATTCCCTTATTTCTAACCCTTCTGCATATGTAGTAAGGGTGATATCTATCACCTCCTACCTATTTTTCACCAAAAAGATGGGTGATCTCCCTCTGTTACAAATGTTGAGGTTGGAAGACAAAATGAAATCGTACAAACACTCACCTCTTGGGTTGATATCACCGCTTCCCCATTGTATATGATGAGCGTTTGCGTCACAGCCCATCCTTTAGCTTCTCCGAGATCACTACCTCGGAGTCACAGGGGAGGTAGGCCGAGGAAAGACAGAGTGATTTGCCACACTCCATTTCGCAGGTTACAGCTGTCAGATCTCCTGAGCTGTAATAATTCAAAAGAAATGCCACTGTATGGTTTTTGATAAGGATGCAGGTCCTGGTCTTACCTGCTGCCTTGTAGAACAACTCGTAATTGTTCAGCCTAAGACCCTGAATCTTTTTGCCATTATTGATCCACGGCTCTTGTATAAGTACGGCTGTGACGTCAGGCCGTTGCTGCCTTACTGTGTTTCAGGTTTATCTGCAGCACTTCCATCATCTTGGGGGGGTTCCTCCTCGTTTTTGTTTTATGATGCCAAAGCATGTGTTAAGTTTTTCGGAAAATGGGACAGAAAGAAAAAGAAAGATGTTTGGGCTCAGTGGTTATTTTGCTGCATGGGTGGCATCCAACATTTAATGGAGTGACTAAATTTTTAGTCTCTCGGGTCGCTTTGCTTACGACGCAATGCAGATGAAGTACCAGCTTTCACCTTTTTTGTATCGTCCGGCTCCACGACGTCGTCGGATCTGTTTTTCTTGCCTTCTTTCCAGGAACGCTAGCATCCCTTCTCCCTTTTAATTTCGACGCGTAGGAGGTAGAGAGCGCCTGATCGGCTGCCCCTCCCGCCTTTGCAGCTGCATCGCCCTTGCCTGTTGAGTAAGCGATTTGTTGACCAGGATGGCCTCTCTCAAAGGCGGCTTTTTCCCATTCGCTTCAGCTGCTGGGATCTCAGCATTTATATTTTGATACCTTACCCCTTGCCCTTTGGTGTGCGTTCTTCGCACTCTTAGCAGGGGTGGTGGAGGCGGCAGGCACTGCGGCCGAGCCAGCTGTTTCCACTTTTTCCACCACCGCAACCTTACCCTTCTTTCTTTGGCTCTTGGTGGTAGCTTCGGCAGTGGATGTTCCACCTGCCTTCTTTACCCCTTTCGACCGAGGTCCTGCCCTGTGTATCAGCGGTGTCAGTACCAGCCTACTCACCGATGAAGTCGCTCTCGTTAGTGAGTGGGTCCACTTCTTCCATTTCCCCTGGATGACAACTAAATATGAGTGGTTCAGAAATAAAGTCAACCAAGTCCATTTTTTGTCCTTTATGTTAGTTAACAGGATATTTAGTTAACCAATAAGTCAATTGACTGTTGTGGTACTTCAACCAAAATGTTAGTTAAACAAATTGAAAATAGATTTCAATTTTGAGATTTTGAATTGTATTTCCTGCAAAAACAAAGTTTCAGAGTCATATTTTCTTAAAAAATTCAACTGGACTTCATTTTCTTTCTGAGTTACTCATATAATACGAGGGCGGGTCAATAAGTCAGTGACTTTTTGAATTTCTGACCTCTTTACTGAAATAGCAACACTGCTCCTGTCAACAGGCATCTGTCAGTTGACTTCTGTCAAAATTTAAACTTGCTGCGTCAGTTAGTTTGTGTTTGACAGCTATTTTTATCAGACTACTCACTAATTTGAGGAGAAAATGGAAAAAAGTGAATTTCGTGTGCTTATTAAGCATTATTTCTTGCGAAAAAAAACCATTACCGAGACCAAGGCTAAGCTTGATAAATACTATGGGGACTCTGCACCATCGATTTCAATGGTAAAAAAGTGGTTTACTGAATTTCGTTGTGGCCGTACAAGCACTGAAGATGCCGAACGTCCTGGACGCCCAGTTGAGGTCTCTACACCCGAAACAATCGAAAAAATTCACGATATGGTGTTGGCCGACCGAAGATTGAAAGTGCGAGAGATTGTGGAAGCCGTAGGGATCTCGCATGGCTCAGTGGTTTCAATTTTGAATGATCACTTGGGCATGAGAAAGCTTTCCGCAAGATGGGTGCTGCGTTTGCTCACAGTCGACCACAAACGCAATCGTGTAACAACTTCACAGGAAGGTTTGGCGTTGTTTAATCGCAATATGGAGGAGTTTTTGCGCCGTTTTGTAACCGTGGACGAAACATGGATCCATCACAACACACCAGAGAACAAACAACAGTCAAAACAGTGGGTTTCTAAGGGTGAATCGGCGCCAAAGAAGGCCAAGGTGGGTTTGTCAGCCAATAAAGTTATGGCGACTGTTTTTTGGGATGCACGCGGGATAATCCACATTGACTACCTTCAAAAGGGAAGAACAATCAATGGGGAATATTATGCCAACTTATTGGACTGATTCAATGACGATTTGAAAAAAAAACGACCTCATTTGGCCAAGAAAAAAGTTCTTTTCCACCAAGACAATGCAAGGGTGCACACATGTGCAGTTGCCATGGCAAAAATCCATGAATTGGGCTATGAATTGCTCCCTCATCCACCCTATTCTCCAGATTTGGCTCCGAGCGACTACTTCTTGTTCCCAAACCTGAAGAAATGGCTTGGTGGAAAAAGATTTGACTCCAATGATGAAGTCATCTCGTCATTTTGAGGACCTCGACAAATCATTTTTTTTGGAAGGGATAAAAAAATTGGAGAAGCGTTGGACAAAGTGTATAGAGCTCAAGGGAGACTACGTTGAAAAATAAAATTATTTTTTTATCAAAAAATCTGTTTTAATCCAAAAGTCACGGACTTATTGACCCGCCCTCGTACTAGGCCTTTTGGAATTAGAACAATCAGACAAGTCAGCTTCCTCCTTCTTGTAAAAAGAAAACCTCAGTTTTAAACCAATTTTTAGTGATCCGAATGTCGATCACAGTTACGGCCAACTGCGCTGTACACCAAACGGTAATAAGGTGTGATCCGACGGAAAGTACAGCAGCTTCATCTACAAATACCTGAGCAGATGATATAGTTATAGACGTTGAAGCTGTTGAAGACTGTACCATTACACTTAAGACAGGAGAATCTCTGTTCAACCCCGCCTTCACATATTGACCGCAGTCACGCAAAATCTGTACCTCATTTGATGATTATTTCAGCGGCCCTAGTGATATGTAACTGATTTTTTGACACATATTTTTTCAATATCATTAATGGGTTCATCTTTTGTTTTGATTGAAGACAATGGAAGTTCAAAATCGTAAAATAATAGTGAACTAATTTCTTGAAAATCCGTCGTGGTCGGGTTTAAAAATCGCAAAGGTGCTCAAATTACCGAAAACTACTGTGTGCAGTGTTATAAAAAGATATAAAGAAATACTTAGTATCGAAAGAGCCAAAAAATATTTAGAAAACGTGATTAAAAATTCAAAACTGGTCTCACAGGTAATAACATCTGTGAAATGTAATCCTGGGTTATCGGACAATGATCGAGCAAAAACATTTAATACAAGCAAAAGTAAAGCACGTTTGAAAATAGGTTTTAAATCCTATTGTGCAATAAAATACCCCAACCGTTCTGATAAACAAAATTTAATAACCAAAAAATGGACTAGGATTCTTTATGACAAACTTTTAATCAAATTCAAATCATGTTAAATTTGATCTTAAGCAGCTACCAGGTCAAAAATTGTATGTTTCGACGAAACGTGGTAATGTTCCTACAAAATTTAAATCTATAAAAGTCGATAAATTTGCTAAGAAAGCAATGATTTGGCAGGCGATCTGCATCTTTTATTTATTTATTTAGATCTACGATAGAGGTACATCAACAGATCAAGAAAGAAAGAAAAATATATATGTATAAAGTAAAATAATCATAAGTTATCTTAATGCTAACAATGCGAGTTCCGTAAATCATGTTCTGGGTAATACAATATCTAGTTGATCATATACAAGAGTAAATAAGGCTCATTGGCTCCGTATAAAGTGGAGTGATGAACTTCAAATAACAATGGTCTTGCCATAAGAACTCTTAGGGGGGCATAATAACAAATTAATGAGAGCAAGTACTCACAGTCAATGGAAAAACATAGTAAATCTCTAACGAACATAACACAATGCATTTTACGGCGAACTTCGAGGGAATCAAAACCCAACAACAAACATTTAGAGCGGTAAGAATAGTGGACATTGTCATTCAGAAAGAAGCGGCGTAATGCAAAGCGCAAGAAGTTTTTTTGAACTTTTCCTATTCTATTAATGTTTTTTAATGAAAACGGGTTCCAAACAACACTACAATATTCCACGCATGGACGAACCATACTTTTTTAAATGGCTTTAAGAGTATAGAGGTCCTTGAAGTCCGATGAATTTCTTTTCAGAAATTCTAGAGCAGAGTTAGCTTTTGACATTAATTTGTTAACAATGGGATCAAAACTGAGCTTATTATCAAAAACAACACCAAAGTCTTTAAATTCAACTACAACATTAATTGATTGGTCTCCAAGACGATAAGCAGGGGTTAGATTATATTGTGCTCTATTATATGACATGGTGGCACATTTGTCGATATTGAGATGCAGATAGTTCATTTTATACCATTCAAAAAAATAATCTAAGTCTCTCTGGAGTCTGACAGTAGAAATAGCCAGAAAAAATTTTATATTATCCGCATACAAAGGACAGTGACAAAATTTTAGAATTCTCGGCAAATCATTAATAAAAATGATAAAAAGGATTGGCCCAAGATGGCTTCCTTCTAGGGCACCAGATACAATATTAATTTCAACCGAAAATACAATAAATGTCCGATAGAAACGAATTATTTTCTCCCAAACAGATAGGACTTAAGGAAAAATCCGTAGCACTCAAACTTTTTTAGAAGGATATGCAAATTAATTCTACTAAAGGCTTTCACGAAATCAGTATAAACTACGTGCACTTGCTTGTGCTTTTCAATGGAACCTAAGCAATGATTAGTAAACTGAACTAGGTTAGAGCAAGTCGAGCGACCTTTCCAAAATCCATGCTGATAATCACTAATAAAGCTGCTTATGATGAATACCATCCGTTCCTTCACTAGGTGATCCAAAAATTTAGGTATAATAGACAGTTTAGACAGTGGTATATAATTCGAAATTTTGTCTTTTTTACCACTGGTGTTATAAGAGAATATTTCCAGTCATCAATAAATGTCCCACTAGCCAATGACTGATTGAAAATATAGAGCAGGGGGTAGCTAAGAGATGCAGCACAAGATTTTAAAACAACCGGGTAAAAACCCAAGAAATTTTTACTGTCCTTCAAATCCTGTAATGCCAACAATAATTCGGATCTAATAAGTACCAGAGAACTTGAGGCAGTATGAGCATGCTTTAATCCTGATTAAAAGAAAAAGGCTGGAGGAATCACAAATACCTTGAAAAAACGACGCGAATATGTTCAGAATATTTTTGGGATTACTGGATGATTTACCTAGAAAATTCATAGTTGACGGAAAACCGATACTAGCCCGTTTGGAATTTATGTATGCCCAAAAGCACCTTGTGTTGGATTTCAAATTCCTTTCCAAGCGTTGAATGTAATTGTTCGAGAGGAACCTAGAAAGGAAAATAGATTCTTTTCTCAGCCGAACAAATAATTCGTAATCCGATAAAGATTTACTCCTTTTAAAGTTCTTATGAACTCTATTTTTGGCATATTTGAGATCAAGTAACCGCTGGCTATACCGTGGTCGATAAGAGTTTACTCGTTTTCGCACTCTAGGCACAGTATTATTTAAAATATTAGAAAAAATCTTCGAAAAAGCCTTACATTTTCCAGCCACTGAGTTATACCGAAATTCATCACCCCAGTTCACTGACGCAAACTGATCACTCATTAATTTCATATTGGAACTATTAAATTTAAAAATGAATTCAGTCGAATCACTAAACAACATTCGAATATTATAGACGTAAGTTTTGATTCAAATACAATAATAATAGCGTTATGAGACACAGAATTTCTTATCAAAGGTAAGCTAGAATCAACAGAAACATTCCTATATAACATAGTATGCAGATGCAAAAACAAGATCTAACAAATTATTAAAAGAATTACGAACATCTGTGGTCTTAAGAACAGGGCTTTTGTGACAACTACCACAATGACATCGGATGTTTACATCAAGGAGTGCCTATCAAAACGACTTCTGCCTTTCATACGTAAGCACCATACGGCAATAACATTTTGACCTGATTTGGCCAGTTGTCACTACTTCAGAGTTACCATGGAGTGATATAAAAGAAAGAATGTGGAAGTTCTACCCAAGAGCATGAATCCACCTAACTGCTCCCAACTTCGACCAATCGAAAAATATTAGGCAATTATTAAACTTAAATTGCGGAGTTGTTAAAAATGTCAATTCAATGTTGATAAAATGGAGCCATGTTGCAGCAAAAGTCAAAAGGAAGGATATTCAGAAGTTCATGGCGTCCATCAGGAAAAACTCCCGAAATTTTTGATCACACGAAAGAAATCTAAGATTCATTTTAATATTGCTTTTAAGCTCAATAAATAACTTTTAATTTGAGGTATTGTAATATTTGTTTTTCTTGTAGTGTTGTTTAAAAAGTTATAATAGCATATATGCGTACAGATTTTGCGGAAACCGGACTTTATATTACACGATAGTATTTCTAACGAATTATTTTCAAGCTCAGAAGGTTGCTGAATCGTTTATTACGTCTACTGGAGAAATAACAGAAAGTAACCATGAAATAATATTCAATTATTAAAAATAAATTATTTTCGAGATTAGTCTGAAATTTAGATTCGTCGAATCATTTATTTTAAATGATACGAGTAGAAAATAGTATTTGCGAAAATCATCAGAGTTCCATTTATCATTTCTCCCGTAATCCATTAATTTATTTTGATTTATTATTTCTTCCCCGGCTCTCTGGAATTTTCTCAACTCTTAATAGAGCAACAAATATTCAAGAATTTTTATTGATTCTTTTAGTTTAGAATAATGTGCTTGGTCCACAAAAATTAAAGCTATTCAAAACTCAGAATTTATTTCCAATGAATACCACTTATAGAAATCAAAACAAATCTAAGTTAATCGTTTGCATTTCGTAGATGATTTTGCTGCTGGCCAATAAGTAAATTACGTTGAATATTTATCTTGTTCATGGGTTATTGTCTAGCTGGACAAAGTAGTAAAAAAAATCACAAATATAAGGCACAGACCGTAACAGGGGTTGTGTTAAATTGAGAATTTATTCCGTTTTGTAATTAATTCCTAAGTTTGCAGGCTCACAAAAGATTACAATAACTAGGACCGAGCAATTTGCTTCGATCTTTTGCGGTTTTGGTATGCGACTATGGAAAAAGTTTTTTACCAGCAGAACAAAGTAAATGGTTCTCCCAATCAAAAATTCTATGTTAATTGATCGGAATAATTTATTTTTGTGTTTGTACAATGGAAAAGGCTTACGTACATTAAGAGATGGAAGATTGCAATTCATCGTATTCGAGCACTATTTTTCTTAAATTTACCTACAAAAAGTTGTCCATTCCTTATGGTTATTTTCAATTACTTTAGTTATTTAACAACAGTTTTTAAATATATTTTTTTGTTAATGAATGGCACTTTAGTCAACATCATGAATCTGGTTTGTAGCATATAAGCCTCTGTAGTTATAGACGTTTTTAGGCGACTACTTCAAGCTACAGTCCATCCACTTGTGGGCACCAGCTTGGCGAACTCTTTATTTACTGCGTTCTCCTTCTACAATAGATCAAGTTCGACCTTTTTGAGTTGGGGTATTTGTGTCGATTTTTTCTACATGCCCTAGTCATCTCAGGTGATGTTGTACATTTTTCTGACCAAGTCGATGTCACAACAAAGTAAGTAGAAGTTCACAGTTAATCCACCCCTCGCAAAGCATGTCAACCGAAACGGGACCAAAAATCCTTCGAAAGTTCTTACGTTACAAGAGATCCATAATATCTCAACATATCTTCGCTAACGTCAATGCTTCTACGCCATAGAGCATGACTCTAATAATAAAAGTCTTATATTATTATATTTTCTTATTGTTTCCTTACAAGGCGTTATTACAATTGCTTTAATTAGCTTATGCCAAACACACCGAGGTAGGCCTGTCGAAATCTTCATTTGATTACTGATCTCATCTGTTCACAGCACAGGTGATAGGTCGGTGCATTCTGCATATGATGTTAAAAAATTGGTCTTTCACACAATCCTCATAAGTATGAAATTTTTCATGGCAGCACATAATCCTTTCTAAACCACTTTCTAACATCACGGATCTCGGTGAGATTACTTCCTACTTACATTGAAGCGAGAGTTCTCCATGGCAATCAATGACATTTGTACGCACTTTGTAACCCCTGTAAAGTGACTATATATGTACGAGTACAATACTACGAGTATATATGACCTGGTTTTGTATGTGTAAAGATTGAATGGGATGGATCTGATTTTCCATTCCTTTCAAATTATAAATTTTAAAATAAATTGCTTATACTCGTATTGTACAGGGTTTTCCTTTATTGCATGGTGGGGGATGTCGGAAGTTCATCCCCTCCGAGATACAAAGGTTTTAAGCCTTACGCCCCACCGTTTTGACTCTTATTGAAAATACTATCTTTAAAATTTATGCCTGTATGGTAACAAATGCGGTACCATTATTTCAAAGTAAATGTTGCCCTAAAATTAATGCGACAAAAATCGTTGACGATGAAAAGTGATTTTATTTTTTTTTTTCGAATCATAAAATTTTGATTTTGTCATAATTTTTTTCGGAAAAATATATTAAGTCTGTTCCCGCGAGATTTTTTTAACAATTTGTGAAAGAGAATTGTTTGCTTAAGTTTGAGGAGTAGGAATAAATCCTCTCTTTTAAACACAAAATCTCGCGGGAGCACGGTTTTGTTAAATGTAAAAACAAAACAAAAAAAGCAATTGTAAGACAGGAGGAAATTGACTAATTTAATGGGGGCTGAGCCCCCTATTTATTTGACTTAATCCAACTTAAGAACTAATAAAAATATTTCAGCGCTAGGAACCAAGGAAAGAGTGGAAGAGATCTAGTCTGAGACGAGGAGTTGAAATCAAAAATGGAGGAGTTTGAGTTAACCTTCCGGGGCATACGTGAGATGAGTTCATTGGAAGCATAGGATGTGCGATGGGTTGAAGATATGAGAGCATTATAAATTACGAGAGTTAGTGTTGAAGTTAATAGAGTTGTAAATGAAGAAAATGTCAGCTACGTATCTGCGTTTTTCGAGGGTATTCAAGAGAGTCATTCAAGGTAATCCTGGAAGAGCAAACCGAAGGAAACGGCGTTGAATAATCTCGCTTCGGGACACGCTAACTCGCTGAGAGGGGGATCAGACTTGGCTGGACAAAAGTAATGCAAAGTGATCTGGTCAAATAGGCCTTGAGAAATTCTTTAGGTCATCGTTGGAAAAAACCAAATAATGAGTTGTCTTTAAGAACTATCTCATCAGTATGCGACCGTAAGTTTAACTATCTATCGTATAATATTCCAAGGCCGCGAGTGGATTGAACTTGGAGTATCAGAAAACTTAATTCTGAATGTTCATGTTACGACAGCTGGATGTATTACTCGATAGCCAACGACCCAATACTCCATCTATGAGAAATATGCTAACTGTTTAGAATTCTTTATTTCTTTTAACTTTACTTTACAATGGTTCTGATTTTAGTCCTTACAATTTAACCAAAGAAAATGAAAAGCACGTGTGTATGCTGGTAAAAGCAAAATTCAATTGAAGAAAAAATACTTTGACTGCTCCGCCGTTGTGACAGCAGGAGTCAGCTATAAAATCCGCCTTCAGGCGGAATATACTCCTCAATACAAAGTTTTAATTTAATTTTGGTGTGGGGCTGAGACTACTAGGATTTTCAAAAAATCGATTTTTTTTATTGGTTTCAGTGGTCCCTTAGGACCTCAAAAATGATATCCAAAAAGATTACAACCGGGAATTACCTCGAAGTACTTGTTTTTCAAAGTATAGTACACGGCCGAAATGGGGGACGGTATTTTAGGGGACTAGAGTAGGTATACGGCAGATGTTTGTCACATGTTCTGTTTTGGGTGGCAGTGGCTCAAGTGGTAGTGGACTGGCTTCCAAATCCAAAAGAGACACGAAGATACAGCAAGAGGCCGAAAATATCTGGAAGAAGACCGCTGAATCGACACTAGTTAGAGGCGCCAAGTGAAATGAATGCTAGTACCATCAGCGAAAAAATGTAAGCAATCGGAAGATATGTACCATATTGCAGTGAATCCAAGTTTTGGTTATCGTAGGATAAGCTTTATTACACTTTTTCAGCTATTTCAAATGCTGTCGTTTGTAAAGTGTGCAAATCGCAAGTGAAATTTACTGAAAGTGGTAAGCGCGGTTGGGAATTCAACATAGTAACGCCCTGTGAAGATTGTGTACAGACTGAGATACCAACTAGTCCGTTTATTGAAAAAGGCTATGAAATAAACCGTAGAATTGTAATTTCCATGCGATTGCTTGGAATTGGTTTGCACGGAATAAAAAAAAGTTTTGTGCATTCGTGGAATTAACTCGGCCTATGTTTCACTCTTTCTATGATAAGGTTGTCAAAAGAATTTCAACTGCAACTAAACTAGTTTGCAAAAACAGTATGATGAAAGCTGCGAAAGATGAGACAACAATTTCTATTGAAAAAGAAGAAAATGGAATTATGGTATCAGGCGATGGATCGTGGAGAAAACGTGAGTTTACGTCCTTGTTTAGCGTAGTAACTCTTAATGGTAATTACAGTGCAAAAATTATAGACTGCGCAGTGAAATCAAAATACTGTAAGGCGTGTGAGTACTGGAAGAATAAAGAAGATACCGAAGAATGTATGGAATGGGCACAAAATCATAAAGATAAGTACGATGTGAAACACGATGGATCAGTAGGAAAAATGGAGGTCGATCCGAAGCTTTGCACCAGGTAAAATACACCCATTATCTTGGTGACGGTGATTCTAAGAAAGAGTGTATAGATCACGTTCAAAAGCAAATGAGTACCCTCCTACGTAATTTCAAAAATAATAAAAAGGTTTCGGCGGAAGGGGCAAATTGACGTGAAAACTAATAGACGAACTCTCTATTTATTATGGATTAGCCGTTCGTAGAAACTGTGATTCAGTTAAAAACATAAATTATCTACTGATGTAAAACCCTAGCACGATAAATGTCCGATCGGAGAGGATTCATGGTGCTCATGGCAAAAGGCTACAGCTACAAATAGTTTGGCTGAGTATAAACATAAGCCAGCTCTTCCAAAGTGCCAGTCTACGAAGAATTGACCAGAGATGATCCTCTTACTCGATGCATCGGCGGTTATACTCAAAACTGTCATGAAAGTATTTAATTCGGCCCCAAAATCCATTTCTAATGGTGAACGCGTGTTTGATATAGCTATGGATATTGCAGTTTACGTATACAATGACGGCTTTGCTTCAATTTTACACATAATAAGAGCGATGAATTTAGAAATCGGCCACAACAGCTGAGAAATATGCTTGCAGATTGACAAAGAGCGCATAAAGGTTGCAAAAAGATCGCTGTCTAAAGCTACAAAAGAGTTTAGGATCGCATTAAAATCCAGTAGAAAAGAGATGGAAGAGCACGACT
The DNA here is from genome assembly GCA_963966105.1 of Volucella zonaria. Classification (NCBI taxonomy): domain Eukaryota; kingdom Metazoa; phylum Arthropoda; class Insecta; order Diptera; family Syrphidae; genus Volucella; species Volucella zonaria. The sequence goes on along the minus strand of OZ014533.1, from coordinate 29,977,077 downwards.
TACTAATCTAGAACGCCAATTATATGGTGCAGGCATCGTGATTAAAGGTATTACAAAATTGTTCATGACTTTCTAAAACTTTAAATTTTTAGCGCGTTTATCACAAAACTGCATTTTTCAAGTTGGCCGCACCCATAACTTGAACAATTTTCAACCCATTCACTTCAAATTTTAATTAAATCTTTAAAAATAAATTGTCTAAATAAGTACGTTGGATTTTTTTTTATGTGGCATAGTTCATTTGTTATTAACAATTTTCGGGCAATTTTTCTGCGAATTTTGCAAGTTTGTCGAAAAAATCCCACGTTCTTCTCTAGCCGTTGTTATGTACAATAAAAAAAATTTAGTGACCCATCATAATTCAAAATTTACTGGAGCTATTGGTACGGCCGTAGACCCTTCCCAAAAAGAGAGGTCATCTGAGAAACGCTGCACAGCCACCATTTTTAAATAAATTATTCTATAAGAATTATGTTTTACTGTCAATTATATGTGCAATAAACTTCAACCTTTGTTAACTTGATTTATTTTATATTGTTCCTGAAAAAAATTCACAGAAAAGTCTATTTTTACGCCCTTTAGAGTACCATAACCCCTTAATACTCAAGAGGGTATTACTACTCTTAAAATGCCGGGGCACGTGTTAAATTTTTCAGATAATTAGACAGAGAGAAAGAGAAAGATGTTTGGGTTCAGTCGTTGTTTCGCGCCATGGGTGGCATCCAACATTAAATTGAAAGACTTAATTATTAGTGTTAATTTGTTTATTGTTGTATTTTAGGCAACCATTCATCTCACGAAATTTTAGTTGCCTGAAGTCTTTCGGACACGGCTGGAATTGAACCCCATACCGTCCGCTTGAGAAGCCAATACACCACCATTTGAATCAAGGCCACCCAAAGGTTAGAGTTGGAACTTGGGGTATAGGTTAACCATGCAGAAAATAAAATCGAAAATGAGATTGTCATCGGAAAACCTATCAAGATCTTCTTGTAAGAGAATAGAGTCTTAGGGTGAGGAAATAGTTTTAAGGATCTTGGTGTCGTCGGCATAAATGGATAGAGGGCAGTTAAATGAAAAAAAGATGACATAGATGGCTGCCTTGTGGGACACCAGAAGAGGCAAAAAATGCGGTTGAGGGGCTGACCTAATGGCAACCCTATAACAGTGTTCCAGATAAGAAGATATGCATTTAAATAATATGGGGTCAAAACCGAGGGAAGTCAATTTGTTAAAAGATACGAATTCAACTGAATTTGTAGTAGTTTCAGAAATCCATGCTGACTGGGGGATATAAGAGACTTTTACTGAAAACTTAGCGCTTCATAAACGAGTACAATATTTTCGAATATTTTAGGTATGTAAGAAACCTTAGCAATGGGACGGCAGTTAGTTGCGTCATTGCTTGATCAACTTTTGTGCAGCGGGGTTATGAGGGAGGTCTTTCAAACTTGAAGAAATTCCCCCTGTTCGAAGGATAGATGAAATAGGGAGGAAAGTGGGAAAACATATTGTAAAATGTTTGTGTGCGTAAAAATGATAGAACTTATTCCTTTCAATGCAATCGCTTTATTCAATACAGTTACATTTTAGAATTGAAATGCTTTTGTAAACCAATTTTACCTTACTTTTCAAATTCCACCTTGAAACTAACTTGCATATATTGGGGGATACTGATATTTATACTCCCCCGACATGTTTCGAGAACATTATGTCCCATCCAGCGTTCCATACATCTTTCCATTTTTCTAGAAAATTCGCTAAATATTTCCATTCTCCATTCTCCGATGGTTGAGTCTTCTGCTATTCAAATATGAGAATCTTCTGCTTTTCAAATAATGATGAGGCAGTTCACATTTAAACGGATATCACACTGCTCCTCCCCTAAAGTTGTTCGTCCCAAACAACTTCGTCATTCATCGTTCCGCTGAAATGACACATTCTATCCAAATGGACCACCTTTATTGACCTAGTCTTCATGCGATTGCTCTTTCATCTTTTCTCGGATGTTTTTATCCTGGTGCGTAAGTCATCCACGTAGTCGTTCACCTCCTTGGGCTCCGTAGATGGGGATTTGAATTTCGTTTCACTTGGCAACCCCAAATATGATCTCGGATGGTGTATATCCTGTTGAACGGTAGGCCATTAAAAAGAGGGGTATATGTCGATCCCAGTCCCGCTGGCAGTTGCCGACGGCCTTAGATAGATGCTCATTCAAAATTCTATTGAATCGCTCGACCGCTTCCATAAGGCATTTTCCTTGTCTTCCTTATTTCCAGATACTGGCACACTTCTTGGAAGACTTTTGACTCGAAGTTTCGCTCTTGATCAGAGAGTAGCTCCATTCAGACCCCAAATCTACTCATCTAGTTGACTATCTCTTCTGCTACGGTCGTAGCCTCCTGATCCATCCTGACTCCTTCCGCTGATATAATGTGGCCCAGATATTTTACTTCCGGACGGAACAAGGCACCATTTTGTCGGTTCAGCTTCAAATGAGCACTTCGCAGCCACTCAAACATTTCTTTTAGATTTTCACGTTGCTTCTTGAAGGTCTTGCCTATGACGATGACGTCATCCAAATACACTTGTCAGGTTTTCCAAGTGAGTCCTTGCAATACACGTTCCATTAGTTGCTCGAACGTAGCCGGAGCGTTGCACAGTCCAAACGGCGTCACCGTGAACTGCCAAAGACGGCTTCCTGTAGTGAAAGCCGTTTTCTCACGATCTTTGCGATCAATATCCACCTGCCAATAACCGCTCTTCATATGTAGTGTTGAGAACCATTTCGCTCCAGAAAGCGTATCCAAAATGTCGTCAATTGTTGGTAGTGGGTAGCTGTCCACAAAACCTCCTACTGCCATCTTTCTTCTTCACGTAGACCACTGGAGAGTCCCACGGACTCCGTGATTCTTCAATCACACCCCTCAACTTTCACATTCGATATAATTTCGGCAATCTCCGTTTGCTTTGCCAATACATAGAATACGCCTTGTACGTTGATGGGTTGGTCGGGCGTGTCCGGTGTCACTCGGGTGTTGACCAAGTTGCGTAGGCTGAGAATTTTGTTCTTGATTTTTACGCTCTGAACTGTGGCGACCGGTGTTGCACGATTTGTTTCCATTTTGGTCGATATAGGCCCTATAGGTGCACATTTTCCCACTACCTTCCCCTTTATCACCTTAACATTGAATAGGATTTGGTTTGGATTTAGAATCCTTACAGGAACCATGTTGTTATTTGGTTCCACTAAGGTTTTTCCCACCATGAAGTCCCTCCTATTTTCTGGCACCATCAAATAGAATCAGTGGCTACCAGGACCACCTTCCACTTTTGCCCAAACCTTTGCTTCCGACGAAGGTTTTAGATTTCTGCAGATGACGACTTTTAAGACGGAAGTTTTGACGTTTTGTATATCATTGGTATCTCCATGTTCCCGTACTTCAGGGTTTGTGCCCCAAACCATGTTCTTACATGAAACTGCATCAATGAGGTACTCGTCGCTTATGTCATCGATCAGAAAACCGTGAGAGAAGGCTATTTCGGCCAGTTTGATTTTTATCCGGACTTCACCGTATACTCACTTGGGCATGAGAAAACTTTCCGCAAGATGGGTGCCGCGTTTGCTCACAGTCGACCACAAACGCAATCGTGTAACAACTTCACACGAAGGTTTGGCGTTGTTTAATCGCAATATGGAGGAGTTTTTGCGCCGTTTTGTAACCGTGGACGAAACATGGATCCATCACAACACACCAGAGAACAAACAACAGTCAAAACAGTGGGTTTCTAAGGGTGAATCGGCGCCAAAGAAGGCCAAGGTGGGTTTGTCAGCCAATAAAGTTATGGCGACTGTTTTTTGGGATGCACGCGGGATAATCCACATTGACTACCTTCAAAAGGGAAGAACAATCAATGGGGAATATTATGCCAACTTATTGGACCGATTCAATGACGATTTGAAAAAAAAAAACGACCTCATTTGGCCAAGAAAAAAGTTCTTTTCCACCAAGACAATGCAAGGGTGCACACATGTGCAGTTGTCATGGCAAAAATCCATGAATTGGGCTATGAATTGCTCCCTCATCCACCCTATTCTCCAGATTTGGCTCCGAGCGACTACTTCTTGTTCCCAAACCTGAAGAAATGGCTTGGTGGAAAAAGATTTGACTCCAATGATGAAGTCATCTCGCAAACAAAGGCCTATTTTGAGGACCTCGACAAATCATTTTTTTACCGATGATTGAGGCCGCGGCACCGGTGTCTATCGTTGCCATCCATTTTTCTTTTCCTCTGACTACTTCTACTAGAAGGCTTTCATTGCATCGTTTTTATAGCGAGACTTCTCCTGGGGCCGTCGACATTTGCAGACGGTTGACCAGTTTCTTGATAGCCGTTTCTGCGGGTTTGTTCCTCTATTTGCTTGTTACCACAGTGGGGGTAGCCTTTTCGTTGCACCGGTGCTTTACACTGCCTTTGAAGATATCTTATTTTATCACAGTTCCATCAGCGCATTCTTCGTCTATTCCGTGAAGTATCTCATTCATCGGCACTAAGTCTTGCGCGGGACCATTCAACAGATGCCACTTTCCTGAGGAAATGTGTTTTTGTAAGCCTGATTGGCTGCTTCCATCGCTAGCGCGAATGCAAGCGCTTCAGCAGTGGTTCTTTTCCCGCCCTTCCTTACTGCCGCCAGTAGCTTTGAATCTGCGATTGCCCTGCTCAATGCGTCCTTTGCCATTTCGTTCCTCGTCTGCGATGGGGTATGACAAGTGTGCCAGTCTCCTCACGTCTGCTTGGAGCTGATGCAATGTTTCTCCTTGTTGCTCCATTTGGCTTTGTAATTAGACCTTGTAAACCTCCTGCATGTGGCTATCCCCAAACCGTTTCGCGATAGCCTGTATTAAAGTCATATAGTCTTTATGCTTTTCGATATACAATACAATATATTGTTTGCAGCAATACTGCTGCAGGATCGTGCAAGGCCATTGTTAGGGCAAAGTACTTCTCCTCATTGTCCCAGTTGTTCGCGCAAGCAGCCATTTTAAGCTACTTCTTATAAGTAGACCATGAGCTCTGGCCATCGAATAAGGGTGGCTTTAGCTCTTTTCTCTTAAATAACATTCTCGCAGTTTCTGTTTTCGCACTACGTGCCCATTTCGCACATTGCTGTCCATTTCCATGAATTTTACGTCGATTTCTTCGAACTTTCGCCGTAAAATGTTCTTTTGTTCGCCTAGATTTTTCTTTTGCTTAACAAGAGGAGTTGCATCATCGCAGCCATGTCATTGCCGCTACTTATCTGTTCCTCCTCGTCAACGTCAAAGGAGTATGTATCTGGATCATGCCCTTCGTTGTTCAAAGCGTCCTGAAGTCGGAGCACCTCCTACACTGGCGCTGAGGTTTATCTTATTCAACTCGGATTGAAGTTTGACGAGGGTCAACTGCAATAATTTTCGACCCATTGTATCTTTTTAAAACAATCACAAAACGCTTTCTTTTTTTTACACACAGTAAGTCCTATCCCACTTCTGACACCAATGTAAAATGCTTGTGTGTGTACATGTGATAAACTTATTCCTTGCAAGACAAACGCTTTATTCAATACAGTTACAATTTAGAATTCAATCGCTTTTATCAACCACTTTACTTTATCTTACCACCAGTAAAGTTAGCTACAATTCGGGCGTGGTGTTGTGTAGCTGCTTTTTTATCTGAGATGTTTCGTTTTCCTATGTAACTGTTAAAATTATCTAGGATGATCTAAACAAACAATTTAACTTCAAGTAATCTTTACCTCATTTTTTTTTTAGAAAAATAAAAAAGTTTTCTGTGCTTACCAGTGCTCCAGCTCTCTCTTACACATTTTTGAACTTTTTTCATCACTTGAAGTTATCACTTGTCCGAAATGTGAAATAGTTGAGTTACAAACACCATAAGATGTAGATCTTTATGCCACGCATTTACTTTCTCACTAGGAAAATAATAAAACAACAAATAGTAGTTTACGTGTTCCCAAATAGCCCACTATATCTTTATTTGATGCACTGGATATCCGCATATTCGTGTCCTCCGAATTTTCTTCCCAATGTGAATTACGCTGGTTTTTTATTACTGTTGATAAAAATGTACGAGTATTGAAATGTCCTTGCACAGTGGCATTGTACAAACTCCCCCCCCCCCCCCCCCAAAAAAAAAACGAATAAAAGTGCGGCTCGTAGAAGCTTTTACCACAACATATTTTTCATTATTAGATATTCAGGGCAAGAAATTGTTAAAAATGTATATCGTATTTACCCCTCATTTGTAGGAAAAAATTTGCAGAAATTGGAAAAAAAATTGTCATTTTCTTATCTTTTCTTGTATTTCCAGACACTTGGCACATTCCATTAGACAACGACCTTAAAAATAAGGTCGGCATCAGCAGCTTTACAAAATGATTTTTATATAATCAATAAGAAGGAGAAAAGAGCGACCTAAAATATTCGGAATCTACTTTCTGTAAGGATCCAGGCATTTTTGGGTTTAAATTATTCAATCGTGACATGGAGGAGAGCATATACATGGAAGAGGACATTCTCCTGGAATGGAATGTTACTCGCAATCAAAACTCCACAGACGTATTCCCGACGCTTGTTGACACGGAATCAAACGAATATATACCTTACAGCGACCGAATTGAAACGTATATTGTCCCAGCAGTTTTCGCGATAATATTCATTGTTGGTGTCCTGGGAAATGGAACTCTTGTTATCATATTTTTTCGGCACCGTGCAATGCGTAACATTCCAAATACGTAAGTCGTTCTGTATGGATATATATAGATACTAATATCATAAGATTTAAACTCAAGATATTTATGACGAGCTGGTATTTGAATTGTGAGAATAAATATGTTCCTACTGAATTTCCACGAAGGATATTTTAGCAGAGTGAATTTTTCTTCAACAATTTCCAGCATGATTCATTGTTGTGGTTGTGTTTGAGGATTTTCCGCAATAAAATTGATAGGCACTGAAACATTATTTTTTACATAACAGAATAATTTTTAGAAATTCCTCGGCAGTGATGTTGTGTTGATACACGATAGACTAACTCACTTTATTCGGAAAGAGAATGCAATAAGTGTCTGTTTTGACAGAGTAAGGAATTTTGTGGGAGTAAATTGCCAGTCGCAGACGTAGCTGATACATAGTAGCAATTAATTGCATTTCGGAATCCGCAAAGGGGATGAAGTAAATGCAAATGAGTTGGAAAAAATAAATCGGAAACAGTTGAAATTAAAAGCAGTGGTTTATTAAAATAAAATAATTGGTTTTATCTTTTTGAGTCATGTATACAAAATAGACTTATTAACTTTTTCATCTGTCTAGCGACCATTGGAGTGTAAGAGCCTGAATTAAGGTTGTCTTCAATCTTTCAAAGCACCCCGTTTTTACCTTACTGTACCTGGGTTTCTAACATTCGCAATTTCTTAACCTTTGTGATATATGTATTTATATGTGTACTCGTATGTATGATTAAGACACCAGGTTCGTCTAAGTCTCTTTAGTTGGTTAAATATATACAATAGTTAATGATAGAAAGGTATGAATATAATAATGAAGTCCAGTGGCCAACTGAGCAATGTTGCCATTGTCAGTGATCAGATGTAGCAATGTATATATCCAATGCCCCATATTGCACTGCCAAACATTATTTATCTGTATTTCTTCTAATTCTTAAATTATATCTACCTTTAGAATTATTATTAGCAATTACTTCATTTGGTCTGAGAGTGCATATTTCACCATGACTTACACTTGAGATATCTTAACTTTTATTAAATGTATTTTTAAATTCTATTTTACAAAAGCAATCTTTCAAAGTCATAGTAACATAGCTTTTTTGTAATTATATACTATATTTCTGAATTGGTTAATAGGTCTTTTCCAATTGAGATTATTATAAAGTATTTTAACGAAATACAATAGTATTGTTTGCCAATAGATTTCATGATTTTGTCTTTAGTTCAAGAGATTTTACCTAGTTTCCTGAAATATTTCGTCATAATAATATCACCAGGCGTAAGATTTCTTTGAAATATTTTTATTTTAATCTTTAACAGTTTTTTTTTTTTAGCATTATATAAATTCTTAGCTTTTTGTATTTTATAAGAATTAATTAAATCTAAACGAATTTTAATACCCCTGCATATTAAACATAACATAATAAAAATAGCTGTAGACACTGGTTTAAGATTAGTGCTCGATTTTTATTGTGAAATGCCTTTTAAACTGCCACTTTAACCATTTACACACCGTTTTCATACCGTCTCCGCTTACCTATTTGAGGCTGGATGACAGACTGGAGAAGTTAAATGCAAATTTCATTATTCTTAAAAAATGAGGTAACTTGCTTTCCATTATCTGTAAAAATTCGACCCGGTAATCCAAATCGCGATAACCAATGATACGATTACTGCTTAAGGAATTATTCATGTCTATGCATTCTAACTACTTGCTATGAGTGTCCACCAATATAAGGTAATATTTGTTAAAAATAGGACCAATGAAGTTTAAATGCAGTCCTTGTTATAGCCATTCCCACTGTATAAGTTAATTGACTAAAAGATGTAGCTACTGTTTCTATTTCTGTAACCATCAGTGGCCATCAAAAATAACATTTTGAAAAGGTTTTCATCTTAACAATGCCCAAGTGTGATCCATTCATTTCTTGAAGCACCTACTTCTGCATGCTACCCGTTTTTTCTTCTCCAGTATGAAGATAACCGAATGTCTGAGATTGTTTGTAGCTACGAGTATTGACCGCAAAATCTAATACATTTATCAAAATAGCATCCTTCTCCGTTTCCGAATGTTATTATAGTATGAATCTCATTATTTGAAATATGATTTACATAAACCTTATTTGCAAATATGCCAGGCATTTGCAAATCAGAATCATTAAGATTATCAACTGCTTGAGAAAGAAAATCAGTGGCTTTCTCTTTAGATTTTAAATGTTGGATTTTGAAATCATACTGATCGAAAGAGAGCGAACCTTTTTAGCGTTTTCGCCGTCATCAGAGGAATGCCTTTTTTAAAGTGAAACTTATGTCAAACAAATACTGGTGATATTTCTTAGCACCGAAAACGAGTGCCAAAGTTTCCCATTCTATTTGAGAGTATTTCATTTCTGTTTATGATAAACTTTTAGACTCAAGGGGAATCAGCCGTTCGTTACCATCTGCATACCTATGTACTAATATAGCGAATAGCCCTTCAGAGCATGTGTCAACTATCAACTTCACATGCACTTGGGCATCAAAATGATCAAGGCTGACATCTGATATCATAACTTCCTTGCAAGTTAATGCAAGTTGTTCCCACCAAAATTTATCAGGCAAAAGTTCTTACAATGGCGCTGCCATAGTCATTAAGTTAGGCACGAATTGCCTATAAAAATTAAGGAAATATTGCAACCTTCTACTTTCGCTGGGTCCTTATGCCGACCGACCTTATCAGACATGTGCCCAAGACAGAGTTGAAAAAACTCGTATTTTCTAGGTGACAAATTGAAACCTGCCTCCTGTAACATTGAGAGAACAAAGGCTTTTAACATGTTGCTCTCTATTTTTAGCACTCACTAACAAATCGTTCATGAATACGAGTATTTTCACACTTTTTACACCAGCTTACTTTTTCCATACATAGTTTTTTGAAACATGGCCGGTACTGACTTGACCCCAAAAGCCAACCTGGTATGCCTAAACCGGCCCTTTATTGTAGAAATTGTAGTATTGTAGTATTTTAGAAACTTCTAAAATTCCCGTCCAGTAATAACTGATGATAGCTAAATCTATTTTGGTAAATTCCTCTCCTCCTGCCAATTCTGTAAAAAGTGAATCTATTGTAGGAAAAGCGTGTGGCTCATCAGTTGTATATGGATTAGGTGTGATTTTTAATTCACCGCGGAGTCTCACCGAGTCATCTTTTTTTATCATTGGAACCACTGGTGTACTCCACACACTATACATAGTTTACTGGCTCAAGGATTCCTAAACTGACTAATTTCACGATCTCTGCTTCTACGTTTCCCCTGATTGCAATAGGTAACTTCCTTGATGGACAGAACTTTGGCACCATATTGTCTTTCAATTTTAGAGATACGGTATGGTATTTTAAAGCCTCAAACGAACCATTGAATAAATCCATATATCGGTCTAAGACTCGATGCAAATTCATACATGCATACATTTTCAAAAAATGTATTTGATTCCAGTCAATGTTTAATGCACTTATTCGATCATACGATGAAATAGATTGAGACACCAGACATTACGTCGGTGTTCGAAGGTGTTCATTGTCTGAGTGATACTAAGGTATCGCAAGGTTTTGGATCCTATCTAGTAGGTGCAGGTGCAATCTCGGGCGGATGAATGCCTTATATATTGAGACCAGATCAGAGGAACCTAGACATTTTGCAGCATTTTTGAAGACACCGAATATGTGGTCATGCCAACGTAAGTTGTCATTGACACACATACCGAGAATGGAAAGTTTTTCGGTCTCGACGATGCAAGTGCCATTCATGGGCAATGGCTTTGTGTTTAAAGTTCTCTTTATCAACAGCAGGCAGTATTGTGTTTTGGAAGCATTAAATTTTACTCTGTTAGTGGTTCCCCAAGTAGTTATGGCGTTAATATCAGAATTTAATGAGCTTAATAGACACTGACATTTCCGTTCTGCAGCAAAAGAGCAGAGACGTGAGTCCGGGAACGAATATGGAAAGCAGAGAGTACTGTCGTCAGCAAAGAAATATATTGGATTAGAGTAAGCAGACAAGAGATCGCTGATGATAATTAAAAAGAGTGTCGGAGACAAAACGGAGCCCTGGAGCATACCAGCATTTGTTTTGTGAATATTAGACTTGAAACCATCCAAGACGGTGACGTTGAAATCTTGTCTTGTTTTTTTTGTTCGGAGGGGGAAGCATGATGACTCCACAACCTGCAGGTGACTCTGACCCACTAAACCTAACCTCCGCAAACAATCGTCGTCTTTGTCTCACTCCACGGAACAGCCGGAGAGGATAACTTCGTGGGGTAAGGAAGTAGCTTAAAGCTAGAAATCATGGGCTTGTTGGTCCAAGTACTAGTCTTGTTATCATATTATGCTATTTGGGGTTCTTTGTCCCAAGAGGAATGCTTCTTGTGTTTGGTTGCTCTCCTTGACTCTTTCCAGCGGTCAAAGGTCCTTCACGATTATCGTTGCAATCTGTTTAACAGTATCTCGTACTGCGCTCGATATTAACATATGGTTCAAAATGTTCTCGGTAGTCTGCACTTCTCCAATTCTTTCCTCCAAATCTCTACGCTCTATGTATACAAAAGTGTGGACACTTTTTTTTAGAACTTAACACGTGGGTATTAATACGCTTACATATGAATGTACAATGCCTCAGCATGTGTTAAATTTTTTTGGAAAATGAGAGAGAAAGGAAGATGTTTGGTTACGTATTTCGCTCCATGGGTGGCATCCAATGTTTAATGGGGAGACTAAAGCCTGTGATTTTTGCCTCGTTTGGGATTTCAAGCCTGTAGAATATTATGTATGGGACTTAGTACCGATCCTTGTAGTACTCCACCAGATATGTGGTACCGCCTTAATCCGTCGTTGGTATCGAAGAGCAGTAACCATTTCCCAAAAATAACTTAGTATTATTTTGACTAACAACCCTGGCACGATCAAGACCGTATCAACTTTGGAGCCTACGTCATTTATACTAACGGTGTGCTCACTTCCCCTTTTAAGCAGTATTACGTCTAGTGATGATAAAGCTTCTATTAGAGACTCTCCTCTTCTTTTGCTCCGAGTGCTGCCCCAATCAGTAGCCCATGCGCTGAAGTTTCCAGACATAATTGTCGAGCTACGACCTCTAGCATCATCCACGAGGCTATCCAACATACCCTGGAATTTCTCAAAGGTGATGTTTGGAAACCTGTAACAACTGTAGGTGTGTATATACCACCTTGACCATTACTCAAACGAATCTTATTCCTGTTAGTTCCCTTTTTCTTCAAAACTGTCTCCACAGGACCAGACAGGAGCTCCTTCTGAGTCATCAGCTACCCAAACTTTCCGTCGTGATTCTTATACTGCTCACATAATACGGCAACATCTATTTTCAGCTCGAAAACGGCTTGTGTCAGAAGGTATCCCACCACTTTGTAGTGGTATAAGCTTAATTGCAGCACTTTTATATTCTTCTTGCGGCTTTTTTAGCTTGTTGATATGCGCGGCATACTGATATTTTTGCCCTTAATGAATTCCATCACTGTAGTGATGTTCTTTCTCAGAGATTGGATGGCCTCACTGGTTTCTTTGATCATTGCTTCCGTATTGGTTTCGGACGTCAAACCACCAGTTGAATCTTTTACGGGGGGAAAGTTCGGTTGCATCTGCGAGGATGTTTGTTCACTTAATGGCCCGGACGACGTCCCTACGTCCTTGCTTTCTTTCTGTGTCGCATCCTCAGTTGTTTTTAACAGCGGTGATCCTCAGTAGAGAATATCGCCTAAACGGATTTTCTTCTATGCTTGCGACTCCAGCATTTTGTACTTTCTTTTGTTCTTTTTTTAATTTTGATTGATTCATAATTTGATCCCACGGGTATGGGGAACAGGCAAGTCCACCACATCAGAGACGCCTATAATACGCTGAGGCTATATTACAATCAGGGGGCGCAAGGTATCTGGAGGGCTTCGTTGATTTTCTGTCGACAGCACCATTCATGCCTCGGTGCGGGTCGCATAACGCCTTGCCTTGTGGACAGAACGCTTCTTCCTGGGCGGCATCTACACGCCCTATCACAACAATTTCACTGGGCTTGAGTGTCCATGAAACTAGCAAGCTAGTCCAAGTCCACAAAAGAGTCTGGAGTTACTAAAAAAATCTGACTCAGTGTAGGAGTCGAAAGCAGAGACTCTCTGTCGCATGCTTGAGGCTCATTTCCCAAGTACCCTAATCAGACCCAGCTCAGAATCAATTCTTAGTAATGAAGCTGCTAGTGAACTGACTAACACCGTAGCTGCTATACCTCATCGGTAATGATGACAGATGAAGCCATTAAACGTTCTGTTGCTTCCTTTGATGACTTCAAGTCGCCTGGCTCCGGTTGATATACGCGCCAAAATAATTGGGAAACACAAGTCTATTTTATTAATATTACAAGTATTTACTTTATTGCGAAGTTCTGATTTTAGCTGAAACCTAAAATCTATTTGGAGCATAACAACCAAGCTCAGAAAAGAAGTGTGCGAAGTGCGAACTCATCATATTCTTTGTCTAGTTTACTTTTCCGTTATTATTCTTTCATTGCCAAACAGTTCTCATGAACCATTCCTCCACCAACCTAATATTAACAAGGCTTGCCAAGAGCTCCAGACCTATAAGTTTAACATCCCGTCATGTTGAAGAGCATGAAGTTGAGATCTATGTGCGCAAAATGCTTTACGAAATCATCCCCTGTCTGAGATGCAACATACATACAAATGCGAATTTACGCCTCAAAATAAGGTAGGCAGAATTGAAGGCAAATTCGACAAGAAGGAATACGCGCTGGCCATTTTCATCGACATTAAGGGTGCTTTCGACAACGCAACTTTTGACGGCATAGTTTTGTGGATCTAAGCAATTCTGATAAATAGGACGTTGATTGCGGATGCTGACTGTGTCCAATATGTAATGGGGAGGGGTGAACAGGGCTTGCTCGAAAAGCGGCATTCTGCCTCCACTGCTATGGTGAATGTTGGTCTGCTGACGCCTTTGCACAAGCATATGTGGATGATGTTGGATCGTGTTTAGTGATTGTCTGCTGTAAAGCGCTGCTAGCCCTGGACGAGAACCAGGAAGCTGTCTGGTCTGACGCATCTAATGCCTACAGGCATCACCATCCAATTCAGCAAAGAGGCTAAGTATTTGGGTACCATTCTGGATAACAAGAACTAAACATGTTACGTTGGAAGTCTCTGAGGGGAAAAGGACCTATCGGTAAGACATGGGGCCTGTCACCGAGAAAGTTCCCTCTGGATCTACACTGCTATGATAAATTCAATTATCCTATGAGTTGGTGATGTGGTGGAATAAGCTTTTGCGAAAATACGTCCTTGCTACCAAACTCCCAACAACGGTCTGTCTCCGTGATGCGTACTACAATATTTAGGTCAAACTTTCAGAGTGGATTAAGAATGGTCGCCATTATCTCTGCTACACACTAGCGGGAGCTTCGACGGACAATGGGGGAAAAACAACTTCGGTGGTCTACCAGATAGGGAATTTCCTCGTCGTTTTTATAAGACCAACTCGAGAGAGGAATACCGGAAAAATGTATGTTAGCCAGGAATAACTGCTGCGCCATTCATAAACGGATGAGATTTCCTTAAGACTAAAAACTGAGGCGAAAATATGAGGGTTGTCTGAAAAGTTTCGTAAAGATAGCGGCACTGGTCAATAAAAGCTAGGGAATGCTAGTTGGGCATCTTTCGACAGTTACTTACCGAAGTTTCAGTCATTTTGGACGCGCAGTTTTTAGTTGACTGTCGTTTGAGTGAGTCGATGTGAGTGTTTTTTGTGAAAATGGAAAAAATTGAGTATCGACCTGTTATTAAATTCTTGTTTTTGAAAGGCAATATGCCTACGCAAATCAAAAATGAGTTGGACTCTGTGTATGGGCACTCTGCACCATCATTTACCACAGTGAAATTTTGGCCAGCTGAATTTAAACGTGGCCGTAAGAGCTTGGGAGATGATGAACGTTCGGGACGTCCAAAAACTGCAACCACTGACGATAACATTGCTAAAGATCACCAAATGGTGTTAGATGACCGCCGAATTAAAGTGAGAGAGATAATATGTAGAGGTTATGAAAATGTCCAAAGAACGTGTTATTTACATATTAAATCAAGATTTAGGCATGAGAAAGCTGTCCGCGCGTTGGGTGCCGCGTTTGCTTACGTTAGACCAAAAACGTGTTCGAATGAACATTTCCAACGTTCTGTTGGCGCAGTTTAGGCGCAATAAATCCGAGTTTTGGCGCCGATTAATTACTGAAGATGAAACTTGGATACACCATTATACGTCCGAAACAAAAATTCGGTCAAACGGTGGACTGCAAAGGGCGAGCCGGCTTCAAAAAAAACAGAAACTGTTTTTTTCGACTAGGAAAGTGATGACGACAGTTTTTTGGGATAGTAAAGGAGTTATCTTAATCGATTATCTTCAAAAAGGCAAAACCAATAGAGGAGCATACTACGCATCATTACTTGCCAAGCTGAAGGCAGAAATTGCGGAAAAACGGCCACATTTGCAGAAAAAGAAAATCCTGTTTCACCAAGACAACGCACCGTCTCACACCTCAGCGGGTGCCATGGCGAAAATTCATGAATTACGGTTTGAACTGCTTGACCATCCGCCTTATTCAACAGATCTAGCCTCAAGCAACTTCTTCTTGATCCCTCATCTAAAAACTGCGCTCGGAGGGCAGAGATTTTCGTCAAACGAGGAGGCTTTCACCTTCGTGAATAATTATTTTGCAGAGCATCGCTGGGAGAAGTGTGTACAGTTATAAGGAGACTATGTAGAGAAATAAAAAAAAATTTTGAGAAAAAGTTCGGTAAACTTTTCAGACAACCCTCGTACAATATCCCAAAAGTATTAAAGATGCCCCCTCGTTTGTGAAAAACATAAATTCTATCTCATCCTCCATCCCATCTGCAATGACATTCAAGTTGTAGCTGTTTTGGATAAGGCAAATCTATTATTACACACTTTGCAGCAAGCCCAACGCTTCCGGATTGAGTCACGTATCCAGCAAGGCCTGAACGCGTTGAATCTGAACAAATCCACTTTCGTATTCGTGTTGTAACAAGAGTACTCAATGACTTTTGTAGCAACAGATCTCCTGGCGATTTTTTGACATGTCACTGACACTTTTTCTTGCCCCTCACGGTATATTTAAAGCATTAAATTTTTCTGACATTTGATTTTTTCACGTTAAGAATGCTCATTCCATCCTTTCACGCCTGAGGATAACTACTACTTAATACAATTGCATTAAAATATATACGAATTATATGCGATAGAATAATTTTCAAAAAAAGTGGATGTACAAGACCCATCGCCTTCGATCTAATATCCATAATAGCCCTTACTTCATCTTGATCTTCGATTGGACTCTTTCAATGTTAACAACATTAAATGTATGGGAATCTGATTGATGGATATACAGTAACCCAATTTTTTTGTGCAAACTTAAAATCAAGCTCATCTGGAGTCTTGTATGAAGCCAGTTTGGTCTTACGATGGTTACTAAGTTGCCTCTGAGTCCAAAGAAATACGGATTAGAAATAGTAATCCTGCGTCTGATTTCGGCGCTGGTTTCGCTGCTGCTATAAGTTACATACAGCGTTGGCCAAAACTAAAGAAACTTTTACATACGCACAAGATTCTGCGGTAAAACTGATTAAATTTCAATATACCATATTTTATTATGCTTTTCTTTACAAAACAAGTAAATGTATTCGATAACTAAATAAAAGAAACAAAAATAATTGTTCATAGTAGAAAAAAAGCAAAAATAAAAGTACTGTAACCATGTCGATTTTAAACTGATTAGAACAAAAGCAACTACGTAGTAAATTTTCACATTTAGTAATAATCATCGCGACGAAACCTTTGTTTTTGATTACTGCACTACAACTTCTTGGCATATTGGAAATTATAGAGCTTGGTTTGCTTTTTCAAGCCTGGAGTTAAATATAAAGTTCGTCCATATTCCTGCAGTTCTCCCGAATTACTCGATTTACAATCTCCCGTAGATCTCCTATCGAGTTGAGATCGGTGCACTGGGCTGGCCATTCCATAGACCATAACATTGATTTTCTGATCCTCAAACCACTTTTGAACTATTTTTGAAGCATGCTTCGGATCATAATTCTGTTGAAATAACCATTTCAGTGGCAATTCCGCCTCAGCGTGTGGTAGTAAATTGTTTTCAAGTATAATTTTATAAATAAGTCGGCCCATAATTCCATCTATTTTATGTTTCCGACCAATGTTACCAGAGAAACATCGTTAAGCCATAATGTTATCTCCTCCATGCATCACAATGCCCTTTAAGTATCAAGGATCCAATGATTCATTGATTGACCGGCGAAAGCCATCTGACCGCATGGATTCGTCGGAAGTTCCGTTTTCCACTTCGATACAGTGTGGAAATACTTAATATGGTCATTTGCAAATTCAGTCTTGCTTTTTTGGCTGAAATAAATGGTTTCTTTGCGATCTTGAATGATAAAAGACCACCATCAACAGCTCTCCGACGAAATGTCTTGGCGCTAACTTTTGTACTAAGCTCGTTTTGTAATTCTCTGGATGACATAAAGGGATTACTCTTTATCGTCCTAATGATCATTTTTATTCCCGGTATGAGGTAACTCTTAGCTTACCACCTCGGCTTATCACCGATTTTCGGATTGAATACTTTTTGGATAATTCAGATTGTGAAATATCACTTTTACAGTGTGTTGGGCAAAAGCGTGTGGCTCGTAAAGATTAACCCGTTAGTCACAGACGATAAAAATTGTTAGTTTCCGCTAGAATTATCCCTCCTCTAACCCGCAGTCAAATTTTACTTTAGTTGCATCTCGTTTTTGAAAGTTACATTTTGTATTCCGTAATGAATGCTTGTTGCTAATCTACGGAGGCCAAAATTTTCCATTATAGCTGCAGCAAAGTATTTCAGAAAGTCAGAGAGTTTTGTGAGGAAGTGATTGAAACGATTTAACGAACATGGAAACGTTGACGCTTTGCCAGAACGGGGAAAAACAGAAACCAATTCAAAAGCCGTTAAAGACAAAGTGCTTAAAATTGTTAAAACAAGACAAATGTCATTAGAAAAAGGTCACGAGGTTTCCATCTTCAGTATTCGCGAAATTATCAGAGAAAACAGTTTTAATTTCAAAGGCGTTGCGGCCAAGCCTTTGTTAACCGAGAAAGATTTGAGTGGGCTCGCAGTTACAAAGATACGGGCTTGACCAAAATTATTTTCGCTGACGAAGCTTCATTTGTTTTCAAGAATCCCTTGAGACGTGTGTGAGCTGCTCACAATTAAACTGTCTTCTATATAACAGCGAAACATACGGCAAAAGTCCATGTTTATGGCTGTCTATGTGCGGCGGATTTCGGAAAATCGGTGACCACGCTGATAGGCGCATACAAGAGGACAACGATCGTAATCGTATCTGTCAGGGCTTCAAAGAGAGAAATGAGAAATGACTTCAAAGAGGATTGGCCATCTCAGAAGAATGCCTACAAGAACCTTCAAACGAAGAGTACGAAAAAGCCTACGAGGATGCGGTAGATGAGGGAGAAAAACCTAACAAAGCTAAATTTTATGACGGACGCCTCTCTAGCGTACCAGAGGGAGAATCCACCGAAAACCTAACAAAGCTAAATTTTATGACGGACGCCTCTCTAGCGTACCATACCTAGAGTATGTAACCAGAGACGGCAAAGTATGGAAATTCCTATTAGACACCGTGTTCCGTGTTTTGTTCCGTGTCGAACAGAATTCAACCAAACTGCGTCTTAATAAATAAACCATTTCAAGTCCAATCTGCCGGTGGTAAGGTTCAAATAACAGAGAAAATCAGTGGCCCATTCTTCAAGAGTATAAGAAATAACAACATCGTCGTTTTCTTCATTCTTCCAGGTCTAACATCTTTTGACGAAATGATAGGAGACGACACCCTAAAAAAGCTAGAAGCTATTATCGACAGGAAAAACAACGTCCTCAAAGTGAGCCCCAACATCAACATCGAACTAAAAGAAAAGGAATCAAAGCAGGTGAACAACATTCAAGTAGACACCAACCTGGATGATGAAATAAAAAAAATACTTTTAAAACACGAAGCACTTTTCGGAAATACTTCTCACAGCCGAATAATAGGCACAAATGTTCGCGCGGAAATAAGAACTACATCTTCCGAGCCAAATCCTACCCTTATCCAGCCAACTTAAGGGTAGAAATGGAAACACAAATTGGGAAAATGCTTGAAGATGGTACTCGTATCATAGGGCTATCCAAAAATCCGTATAATTCACCGCTATGGATTGTGCCAAAGAAATCCAACACAGCAGGCGAGAAACAATATAGACTTGTTATTGACTTCAAGCGATTGAACGCAATAACAATTGCAGACGCTTGCAGACATAACTAACACGCTGGCAAGTTTAGGGGAATGCAAGTATTTCACCACGCTTGATCTAATATCCGGATTCCATCAATTAAAAATGAAAAAGAGTGATATTCCAAAGACAGCATTTTATACAGGCAATGGCAAATAGAAGTTTACTCGATTACCATTTGGATTGAAAAATGCGCCCGCTATTTTTGAGCGTGATCAACGATGTTTTAAGGCCTCTAATTGGGAAAACGAGTTACGTTTATATCGGGAGCTTGGACGAAGTTCTTTGCTAGTAAAAGCAAACTTAAGAATAAATTTTGAGAAATAAAAATTTTTGAGATCCGAGGTAGATTCCCTAGGGTATACATTACTCAGAAAGGTATTCAAACAGATCCGACAAAAATCGCGGCAGTTCAAAAAAATACCACCACCACGAAACCTCAAAGATTTAAAAAGTTTCTTAGGTTTGGCTTCCTACTATCGAAAGTTTATTAGGGACTTTGCCAAAATAGCAAAGCCTTTGACGACTTTAACGAGAGGCTTAAATGCGCAGGTTTAAGCCAACCAATCGCGAAAAATTGAGGTTAATCTTAACGATGAAGCCTTAAAAGCGTTTAAAGATTTAAAACAGATGTTAATATCTTCAGATATCCTGACCTTTCCCAACTTCAACATACCGTTCATTCTCACTACTGACGCTTCTAACGTCGCCATTAGAGCCGTTTTGTCACAAGGCGGAATGGGCAGTGATAAACCTATAACATTTATATCGAGATCATTGACTAAGCGGAAAAAAATTACTTTACGATTGAGAAAGAAATGCTAGCTATATTATGGTCCCTCGACAAACTCAGGACATACTTGTATGGCGCTAAGTGCATTAAAATTTTCACTGATCACTAACCATTGACTTTTGAATTAAGCAATCAAAACAACAACGCTAAGCTTAAGAGGTGGAAAGCCCGAATCGAAGAATTTAATTACTCCTTGATATACAAACCAGGCAAAACAAACGTTGTGGCAGACGCACTTTCTCGACTTCCAGTCGAACTAAACGTCTTATCATCTTTATCCGCTACACAACACAGTGCCGTACATGATAGTGGTGATCTCATTCCCCACTGCGAGGCTACTCTAAAAGTTTTTAGAAATCAAATCATCTTTTCTGAAGGCAAGGTAATGATTTGCCACGGAGAACCCCATCCGAAGCACCTTGGACATTATATTAGAATTCCAACCCTTGAACAAAATTACTTAATTAAAACCCTTAAAGAAAACCTTAATCCCCAAATTTTAAACGGCATAAAAATAGCCGAGAAACATATTCCGTTGTTACAGGAAATCTACAAGAACAATTTTAGCAAATACAAAATTAGAATAGCGCAACGAGTTGTTACTGATATTAGTAACGAAAAAAATAAATTCAGAATAATTCAGGATGAGCACAAACGCGCTCACAGGAACTATAAAGAGAATAAGAACCAGATACTGGGAAATTACTAATTTCCTCAAATGTCGAAATTAGCCAAAAAATTTGTAGAATCTTGTCAGATCTATCTCTCTAATAAATACGACCCCGTAAAACCAGAATTACAGCCAACCCCAATTCCATCTTACCCAACGAAAATTCTGCACATGGACATAATTAAAATAAAAAAATAAAAATTTATTACGTGTGTTGACAAATTTTCCAAATTTACAAATTTTTTTCACATTAAAAACAAATCTGTACTCCATATTTGACAAAACTATATTGAAGAGATTGAAGTAACTGTATATCTAGCTCCTCCACAAAAAAGTGAAGTGAATGGGACCGTAGAAAGGGTCCACTCCACCATCATAGAAGTGATAAGGTGCCTAAAACAGGAATACCCGGAATACACAATTAAAGAAATGATTAATATAGCGGTGGATAGATATAATAATTCAATCCATTCTGTCACCAAACGGATGCCCGCCGATATATTTTTTAGAGATCCCAAAGAATAAAATGACTACAAAGATATCGTCAACACGGATCTTAAATTCGAAATTTTAAGAAATCAAAAGAACCAACTAGCTAAATATAATATAAAGAGATCTGTAGCAAGAAATTATAACTCCGGTGAAACAGTTGACAAAAAATATAAGCAAATCAAAGGCAAAGAAAAACCTATATTCCGTAAGGAAACTGTAGGATTCGATAATAAAGTCATAATATCCACTACGAATGGAAGGCGAATTCATAAATCGTATTTAAAAAATGTTCCTTTTATTTCAGGTTAATCGTCATCCTGTGGGCAGACGCTACTGTAAACCTCTACCAATACACCAGCCCATTAATCACAATAAAACAAGGAACAGGAAAGATAGTGAGTGGAAGTTACAAGATTATTCACGCAATAAATCTCACCGAATACCAGCAGCTAATAGACATGTTCGAAACAAATATAAGCCAAAAAATTGCAAAGACAAGTCCCTACTTACCTCAGCTGAAATTTCAACTTTTAAAAATAGGAAATCTCATGGAACAACTTAAAGGAAAAAAGCTAAGACAGCCCAAACGGTCAATTAATTGGATAGGATCAGCCTGGAAATGGCAAGCAGACAATCCAGATGCCACAGACTGGGATAACATCCTTTCAAAAAGCAATAAGACAATTAACAAAAATAACAAGCAATTCCACATAAATCAACACTTAAGTCAAGTCATTAACACACTAATAAAACAATACAAAAGAATAATCGAAGAGATAAATGCAGACAGCACCGGTAAATTCGAGCAAATACTCTTTAACAAGCTTGGATTGTTAAAAGAAGAAATCGGAGAAATAGTTCTAGAAGGACAACTCGCTAAAAAAGGTATTGTTAACTCAAATTTATTGAAAAAAGCAGAGATAGGCGGCATACTATCAAGAACAGAAACACTTCCATTCAAAAACGAACTTCAAGCTATCGAATATTCGGAACCGATAATGCTGATCAAGAATTCACTGCTCTTATATGTAATTTACTTACCACAAACAGACGAAATGACTTTCAATAACATCATAATCCGATCAACGGTTAATAATGACAAAAGAATTTTTCTTAACTTTATCAACCTATTTACACCCCAATCATTGAAACAAAAACAGCAACAACAAACAACAACTTGCAAAAGAAACCAACTTCAAGAACTCGCTCCCAATGATTGTACGCTTAAAATACTAAATGATGAAAGGGCAAAGTGCGACTACCAATTTCAAAATAAACCAACAGTGGAACTTTTAAATGAAGGAACCTTATTTTTAAAAAATTATTTCGGCAACCTCACCTATGGTTCGTCATATAAAATCCTTAACGGCACTTTTGTTATAAGTTTTCATAACGAGTCTATCGAAATCGATAATGTAAAATATACGAACTGGGAAAGTATAACGTACCACATTTTACCTCCTTTACTGCAGAGTAATCTGACAGAAGGCGACGTAACATCATATCTCCAATATCTTCATACGAGTAAGTTATATCTGCACAATGTACATCAATTATCGAGTGTCCTAACCAATAATAAGCTGTTACTAAGCTCAGACTTAGACATCTTGCTAATCAGCGTTACCTTTAATCTGTTGTTAATTTTCTGTCTAAGGCGGCAATATAAGCGCTAGGTCATTAACACCAAGTCCCAGATTTCCATTTTTGAACCCGTTAAAATATACCTTTAATCTGCGGGACGCAGACACTTAAAAAGAGAGGAGTTAACACATAATTCCCACAGTAATTCCCATAGCCTACCTGAACCCTATTTTCTTTCCCAGTCACTGTCCCACACATTTTGCTAGCCTAAGTAAATTGCACAGACGCGAGTGCACTTAGCTCTAAGAAATATTGTACTGCGTGCAGGAAATATGTAGAATATTGTATTAAACCAAAGAAATAAATCATTTTTATCAAATTAGCATGTAAGCAAAATAAACTTATAAAGGCAGGTAACAAATAAATTTCGTTGTGCAGTGTTCGACAACAAGTGAAAGAATTGTGTTTTTTTTGGTTCGCATACAACGCGAAACCATAACTTACATGTATGTTAACTACCAACTCAGATCTATTTTGTTCACATCCGCCTTAATATTCTCGAAAGCTTCATAACCGCTCGTTAAATCACATCAATGTCCTTCGCGGAGGCAGTTAATTGTGCGGATGCTTAAAGGATCGAGATTCTCCTGTTGGCGATGTCAAGACAGCACCGCCGTATAGATGATGGGTGTTTTTCTGAGATTCCAATATCCGCGGTATTGTCTATATTCGCTCGATGGCAGACATTCCTGGCTTGAAATCACACTTATAAGGACTAACCAGATTGTTCATATGTGATTTCTAACGCACACATAATACTGCAGAAAAGATATTATGGTATAACCGATGTTAAAGAAACTAATTCCTCTTGTTAATTGGACAAAAGATGCTGAGATTCCACGCTTCGGGCATGGTTTTCTCTAACCTATCTTATACATAAGCTGATACATGTTCTCAACGAGATTACATCTAGCTTTAAATAGCTTAGCATGTAGTTCGTTTACCCCAACAGCTGTATAAGACATTAGATTCGATATTCTTTACTTTGCCAGGTCAGGAAGGAATTCGCTATTATATAAAAGGAGCATTCCATATCCACCTTATACCCGAAGTTATATGATTAAAATTGAAATATGTAGATATACAATATTTATCTCCCCATTTAATACATATTTAATTTATACCTCACACAAGGAGAATGTCCTCAGGTTTAGAAGGCCTCTTTTATAATCCCTGCATACAATGAACAATTAAAGAATCAGGTAAACAGTTATCCTATTGCTAAACATTCTCATATACCTTTACTCTTGTATATGACGAATGTAACAGCTTTTATCCATTTCCTGAAGGGTGGATCAACCACTACAACCCTCGTTGAATTAGAGTCATTAGCCCTCTCAGCCCAAAAAAATGTCAACCAAATTGGTCTTATTGCAACCGATTTCGCTAAATTATTCGATACGATAAAATTTCTATCAATTGATCCTTTTCCAATTAACAGTCCTCGGGTTGGGAGCAATATTATTTAAATGGATACTTTCTTGGAAAATCGTAATTGTTGTATAATGTTCGTTCTGTGGTATTGTCTATTGAAAATCTTATGTTTGATTTTACGAGTATGTTTATATTTGGTAAATTCATACAATAGTTTGCTAAAGTTAATGAGCAACTAAAGAATAGAGATCAGCAGAATGTATATGTAGAGACGTATACGTACATACATTCATTGATTTTGTCACAATATTGTATACGTTGGCGTGTAGGTGTTTCTCTAAGTTCAGATACATAAATCACGTTTTAAATGGGCCTACTCAGCTTCATTTTTTACCATCTCTGAGATTTCACAAACCAGTAACTTAAGTTGGCTTCTTTTTATTGGCAGAATAAAGAACTTCACAAATTGTCTAGAGCCTAACATCGCCAAATGCCAATCAAGGTAGGTAGGTAGGTAGGTAAGAGTGGCTGTTGGAAACACTTAAGCTAATGATGAAGCGTAGGAGACTGTTTATGTCTATATTTTTTAGATCGCTTAAGTCATTGTAGAAGAAAGCTTCTAAGTGAAGTTTTCTTCTCTCCTAGACATGCCAATCAAGTGAATGCAACTTCCTTCGCAGTCAACCTGTACATCTTATTCAATCTCTTCGATCCTGCATCTTGAAAATCTACTAATCCTTAGGCTTTGTCAAACGGTGCTCCAAAGAAAATTGTTAACCCTTTACGTGACCAGATGCCTCTCTATTGTCTTTATTCGTCCGCTGCTGGAGCACACCAGTCAAGGGTAGCTCCCCTTTCAGCGAGTTTATGTGCCTGCAAGTGAGGACATTCATAGTGGTTTTCCTCGATTTGTTATACGCCGCCTTCTCTGGAATGACGCTTTTATCTTACCTCCCTAAATGGTATAGCAGGCAACTTTTTTTCCTTTACAACTCTAATTCCCCTAGCTGTATATAACATTTAAAACGTTCGCCTTCACTGAAATTAAAATTAATAATTACCTACACAATGAAATTGCTTGGGGACTTTTTGGTAAAAGTTTTGAGGATGCCGCTTGTTGTTGTCAATCAGCCATCGATCGCATGTTAAGATGCAAAATCAACTCATTCGCAATGTACATTACCAAAAATAATCATCTTGTACAGATAACTAGAAAAGCATGGTGCCTTAGGCAGGCGTAGCACAGACATTTGAAGAGATGCTTTTATACACTATGGATGCTCTATGCCCACGAGAGGCCATGGTACTTAAATAAGTGAGGTTTCATTTGTTTTGTTAGGAACTAAAATCTATGAATTTATCCTTTAAGTGGTTTACGAAGAAATTTAGAAAGTAAAAGCAAATGACCGACGTACTTTACTACCTTGAAAATGTCAGACACAAAATAATAATTACCCCTTTCAGAAATTCCAACAGTGAGTAAGAATATAAAAAGCTGTGTACACTGTTATGATTTAAACATTTCATCGAAGTACAGCCCTAAGAACAACAAAGCAAACAAAAAAGGAAATTTTTTCAAAAATGTAAGCCTGCACTTCGACAGCTTTTCTTGGTGTTGAAATTAATTCCCATTAAAAGTATCTATGTACATGTACGTAATAATGGACAAACTTTTTGTTATATACCTGTATCAGCTGGATTGTGCAATATGGTTATGCAAAAATAATGGTGCTGTGTTTTGTTTTCTTTACCCTGATAATGAAATTTCAAAATTTTCCGGAGGAAAGTGCCTGCCTTGCTCGAAGTTTTACTTTATTAGATATACGAGTATGTACATACTTTTTTAATAATGGCTAAAAGCCCCAAAAAATCAATCACTTTCCATGCATTTTAAGTCGTAAAAAAAGTTTTCGTACCCGAAGAGACGCAGAACGATAATGTATGTATAATATTTTGGTTTCAACAACAGTGTCAAAAATTATAAATGTTTTTATCTTTCTTTTGGAAACTTCATAAAATGTGTACATACATAGATCCACAAATAAAAAATATGCTTGTTATTTTCTTCTCAAATCTGTAATTTTGAATATCTAAATCAACTTGTGAAAACAGGGCAAAGGCCATTCTCTAACCAAATAATTTGGTGGTTACTCTATCCAATTTAAGGGTAGAAGTTTCTAAAAAGATAAACTATATCCTGCATACTGGGCAATGGGGATAATCCAGTTAAGTGGTCTTTTTTACAGGCCCGGATAAACATTTACCAAGTTACCAAGTTTTTCGAAAAAGAGTTTTGTGTGCAAACCTCTTACTCGTAATACAAAACTGACCCTAAACTATTTGCTTAACCAATTTGCAATTTCTGAAAATGGCTCTAAAATGTCAAAAATCAAGAAGAGAGTAAAAACTCTGGTCGGTGTTTAAAAAATCCGGCTCCACATAAAGAAAGAGATGTGGTTGCGGAACCGTGAAACGAAGGGCCCGTAAAGAATAACCAACAGGCAAGCCTCTAAACTCTGGACTAAATATTTATAGCAGGCATAGCGAAACCGATTAAGTTAGACTAGAAACGTTGCAAAACAGAGGCGAAAGACACAGTAGTGACAGCATATGCGATAGAGGGAAAGGCATTATATTCGGATTTAGAAGAGGTTCCCTAACAAGTGATAAGCAGGTGAGAGTGACAAAGAGTAGAAGAACTTCCAGACTCAGGGACACCAGATAACATTTTTATTTTATTAATTCATTTGGCGCCTACGATTGTAAAGTGAGATGATATATCTTATAGGACAATATAAGCTAAGAATTTAAGAATGCACATACACATATGTATGTTAAAAAGATAGTAAAAAAATAAAGAAATACAAGCTATCTAGAAATACTTTGCATACAAAAAATAGTAGGTAGAATAGGTATAATCATAATAATCCATAATAGAATAAACTAGTCCAATAATTTAACCCCTTACCGCATGAATTATTAAAGAGATGAAACAAATTTTTTTTTTTACGAAAATGTGTTTATTTAAATGATGAGATCAAACTGAGAAAAAAAATTATTTACTTATATTTTAGAAGTTACATATATAAGCCATATATGACTTCCTATGCACTGTAGCTAAAATTCAGTCAGTCATACTATATATGGCTTCGTATGCACTTACTTATACTCCGTGAAATTCTTTATAACAATTGCGTTTATCATTATAACACAAAAAAACATTACATTTTTCACATAATGTGAAAGAACGAAATTTGGAACAATATTGTCATAGCTGTCGAGCGTTCTTCTTCCAAATCGGATAATGGTTAATCCCATCAGAACGTACTGAATCCAAAGGCATACCTTGATGTCTAGTAGGAGTTTGTCGTGGATTTTTCGCGGGTATTGGAGAGTCAGGCAAACCGGAGGGAGTGCCGCTCCATCTGGATGTCGGTATTCCGAGACTACTTGATGGACAACCACGTTTTTTGTAATAACAGGTTTCCCTGACTTTTGCATATGCTCGGAAACAGCGAGCTTAAGACCATACAAAGACATGTAGGTGTTTCCGTCTGCATTGATTCGGCGCCATAAAAACCAAGCATTTACAAGGGACATGTCCACCATGTGAAAAAAAATCCTTTTGTACTACTGACGAGACCGTAAATATATTCTGTAATAACCCAGCATAGAGTCAAGTAAATCGACTCCTCCCATATGCTGTTTATAAATATCGACAACTTGCGGAGAAAGTATGCAAACATATTTTTTATCCTGTCGAACATAACGTCGTTTTGTTGTCGTTGGCTCGCTTCCACCATAGGCTGAAAGAAGGTCCACATTCTTGTTATCAAAGCAGGAAACCAGGCTTAATTTTACTTTATCTATGACTGCTACTTTTTCTTCCATGCTTCCGCTACCTCGCTCCTTCAGTTACTTTTCTGTAGGCATATTTGAGTTTGACACACGATTGAGTCGCACGTAAACAGTTTTTGTAAAGATATATTGGAAGATTTGGGCTGTCGAACTAGTTATCAAAACAAATC
The DNA here is from genome assembly GCA_963966105.1 of Volucella zonaria. Taxonomy (NCBI): domain Eukaryota; kingdom Metazoa; phylum Arthropoda; class Insecta; order Diptera; family Syrphidae; genus Volucella; species Volucella zonaria. Next base: position 29,948,850 of record OZ014533.1, on the reverse strand, counting down.
TTGTAGTTTTGATGTCGTGGATATCAATCTAGTCACCACATTTGAGCTTACGCTAAGATCTGGTGTGTCTGAAGGGTACGAATTGCTTTGGTCTCCAGCACAGATGTCGAAGTTATAGCTAAAGCCACTAACGCCGCTCAGGACTTGGTTTTTGCAACCCCATTTGTGAGATTTAGCTGGGTTATATTATTTTAATTCAAGACGACATTTGGTTTTTTTTTTTTTTTTTAAAGAACTTAACACTCAAGTGGGTATGAATACACTTATAATGCCTCAGCATGTGTTAAGTTTTTTTGGAAAATGAGATAGAGAAAGAAAGAAAGATGTTTGGGCTCAGTGGTTATTTCGCTCCATGGGTGGCATCCAACATTTAATGGGGAGACTAAATTCTTAGTGGAAGCTGGCTTGATGTTGATTTCTAGTCAACTACTCGTCTTACTTGATTTTCATCAGCTGAAAAAATGGATGATATGTCTTTCGGGCGAGGCTGGGATTCGAACACCGAACCTTCCGATTTGGAAGCCACTCCACTACCACTTGAGCCACGGCCACCCACGACATTTGGTAGGGATTATTTGTTCGTCTACGGCTAAATATTCTTCTTTAGGGACTAGAATCAAACGCCCACGAATCATATCCAATAAAGGCCGAATTTTAAATAATATGTCATAACCATCTTCTCCACGCGGTGTACCCATACCAGTCTCATTATTATTAAAATGTAAAAATCTTTTGATAGCTCCAAATCTGTTACACGTTCTTATTTCATCAACTTGCGACACTCCTATTTATTTTGACCAATGCTTCCTCGCTATCGGTAACTTCACACAGGACATAAAGATGACAATTACTATAAATTTTTCCATTTCGTCTTCCGTGATCACTGCTGGTTTGTTGATATTGTCTTGAACAGATTTGAGGTTAGATTGCTCAGCAATAAAATTAATTATATCAGCTGTAAACAAGAACTTGAAAGCGTCTGCAGAAGAATTCAGTTGCTTCATTGTATCCGGTAAATCTGTGTTACCCAAGAGTTGGAAATTGTTAACATCGTAAGCTGGCATTTTCCCCATTTTCCAAATAACGCTTTTAGCAACTTTTCCTCTGGATTTGGATGTTGTTGTAGACTGTAAATTTATCAAAGGTACGTCGTCTTCTTCAGAAAAATCAGAGTCAGACTCGGGTATGATATTATGCTTTTTTGTAACTGAAGTAAGATCATCATCAAAATCTGAATCAATGCCATCATCACTCTCGTTTCCATTACCAGGAATAGTATTAACATACTTAGCAGAGCCGTAGAAGCGACCTGGTTGCATTTCTGGAATAAGTGTATATAATAAAAGTAACCTTAAATGCATACCAAGCCACATATAGCAAATTTGAAAAAGTGAAAAAAAAACACAAAAAAAGTAAAAAAGCAAAAGTTAATGTTTTCCCGTATTAAAAAAGTCCACCTTTTTGATATTTATTTTTTAATTACCACTCACACTTTTTTCAATGCACCCGGCCCGTCGCACGCGGTGAACATAACCTTCAAAATATTTGACAGATCACAATTGCAATGTATAAATTATTAACGGTCCGTTTTACGATGGAACTCTGGTTTTGATGTAATTTAGTTTTTTACGATGATATACCATATGTAATAAGCCTATAAAAAGATCATAAACTTCGGAGTCCAAATATGGCTTCGTGTGCGTTAAGGGGTTAAGTGATGTTAAGTTACATCCCTTTCGTACGCTTCTGATTTTTACCACAGTAGATATTTATTGTTCGTAAAATGAAACCGTAAATCTTTCCGAAACTGTGTCTCCTCACATGTAGTGGTATTGAGTTCTGTAAGCGGTTCGGTCGCTGTAATATATTGAAATGAACTATAGGGGACAACGAGATTTGCAATAGATAGAGTGGAATAGAATACTTTAATGACTTGCAAAACTAAGAATTTCCGCAGAATACCATTCGATCGGTCTTCACGCACTAAGGGAAAATGACAGATTTAGAGAAGTTAGTGAAGCAGTAAATGGTCGGTAATCGAATGTTTACCCAGTATAGCAAGAGTTTTCTTGTTGTACTATACGAAGGTAAAGGCAACACAAAAAATTGCATATGTAACTATAACGCGATTCAAAGGGGTAATGATGAAATGATGTCGTGAAGCTTCTCAGGGTCTGCATATCGTCTTCGTCAACTTGGAAAAAGTATTCGAAGGACTTAACAGAGATTTTATTTGGACGGAGATAGAATCTACAAATGTACCGGAGTGGTACCTGAGTTCCGCGAAATTCAGCCAGCAACGCGGATACGTGGAAGATACATATATGTATTATAATACTGGATATTATTGAACGCATTACATATTTCAACGGTTTATAAAATTACAAGTATGTTATGATTTGTTTGTTACTAATGCATATTCTTGGACATGGTTTATGTTTGCAATACTACCGGTGAACAAACGGGATCAGAATAGGTGAAAATTCTGTCAATGACTGACAAATTCGAAACACATCACTCAAACCCTGCAAAAACGGAAAGAGTTCGAATATAGAGTCACAGTCTATATTGTCTGGCCATCTTCGACTAATTGATTTAAAATGTACAACTTTTGTAATTTTAATCTTCAATTAGAATTTTTATTTTTACGAGAAAGGATAATTTGTAAGTCTTTTCTGGTCTATGTACAGATCAGGCAAGGTTGGCTTACCTTACAATATCTTATAACGTACGTACATAAATGTATCGACGCAGCGTTAACGCGTGATTGTTTCACATTCGTGTGCATCAGAAAATAAGTTCGATTACTACCAAAAATTTAAGTTAAAATCCCCAAAATATCTTAGAGGTAGTACACTTTTTGAACTTTTATAAAAATATTGATGATCCTTCCACATCCGCCAAACAAACGTTCATTTATCCCATCTGTCAGCAACTGCAAGCCAATCGGCTTACTGTGGTTCAAAAGCAGTTCAACGCTTCCAACTTGTGCCACGTCTCCACCACCATTTGCATGTGTAGAATATTCAATTGAACCGCTCCACTTTTGGCATGGTAGCAAGAGTATCTAAAGGTCTTAGCAAACTACAGGGTGAATGACTCGAACTCCAACTTTTAAAATACTATAATTTTTTTATTTTTTGATAAATTTTATTGTGCCAAAGCAAAAAATGTTGAAAAATACATCAATTTTCAAATTGTATCAGTAGTTTTCAATATGTCCACCTTTGGCGCGAATAATGGCCTGGTCCAAACTTTGGTATTTTTTATTGCCAACCTTCGCCTTCAAAATACCCCAGACAGAGCAATCCAACGGATTTGCATCCGGAGATGTGGAACATTGTTTTTTAACCAATCTTGGTTGACGCGCGCTTTTTGAGACGGTGCTGAGTCTTATTGAAATGTCCACGGTCTCCGACCGAAATGATTGTTTGCCCAAGGCTTCAATACTGCCTATAAGACAGTTTCACGGTATACGATCGCATTAATTTTGACGCAACGGTCCAAAAATACGAGCGGAGAGCGACCATCAGCGGTTATGGCGGCTCAAACCATCACCATATGTGCTGCCTGCTTTCTGGTGGCCATCCGAAGGTGTAAATTTTCGATGGACCTCTCTGGCAAGTAAACTCGGTCATTTTGTTTGTTGACATATTGCTCGATAACAAATGGCGACTCATCGGAAAAAACCAAATTCGGCATCTCACCACTTTCGTGCAAGCGTAGCAACTCCTTCGCTCTTTCGACTCTAACTTTTTTCTGTTGCGTTGTATGACCGTATGCTTTTTGTAACTTCAATGGCTTGAGCCCAAGCTTATTTTTCAGTATGTGTTGCATCCGTTACAACGATATGTTGAGTTCACGAGCCATTTTTCTTCCACTTCGACGCGGATTTCGCTCAATTCGAGCCTTCACTTTCCGAACCATTTCTGCCGATGTTGCTGTTTTTTTATGACTACCTCCATGGCGTTTTGCAACGCTGCCAGTATCACTGTAACGAGCATTGGTTCGAGAGACAAATGATTTATTCACGTTGAGGTGCTGGAGGGCTCTAACGATAACTACTTGTGGTTTTCCAGCCAAATATTGTAAAAAGCAATCACACTATCACGTTTGAATTCCATAGCGGACAAAAATTTTTCAACACAACTGAGACGCAAATCGTATAAAAAGCTTGGAAATAATAAAATTATCTGTCATGTGTCAAAATTTGAGCTCACTGTCATGAATGGTTTGGAAATTATAGCAGTCTGAAGTTGGTTGCAGTTCGAGTCATTCAGGGTGTACATAGGGTGGCCGTGGCTCAAGTGGTAGTGGACTGGCTTACAAATCGGAAGGTTCGGTGTTCGAATTCCAGCCTCGCCCGAAAGACATATCATCCATTTTTTCAGTTAACGAAAATCAAGTAAGACGAGTAGTTGACTAGAAATTAACATCAAGCCAACTTCCACTAAGAATTTAGTCTCCCCTTTAAATGTTGGATACCACCCATGGAGCGAAATAACCACTGAGCTCAAACATCTTTCTTTCTCTCTCTATCCCATTTTCCAAAAAACTTATTACATGCTGAGGCATTATAAGTGTATTCATACCCACTTGAGTGTTAAGTTCTTTTAAAAAAAAAAAAAAAAAGGCTTTTCTATCAATTTTACACTTAAGTACACTCTCCTAGCTGATGGACAGCAACATTTGTCCATCCTGTATTAAGAAACAGCAAATATGTTCTCTCTCTTTCTACAAACTCATTGCACATCCTTTGGCTTATGTTGTTCTTGCGGATACGAAGGGCACCGAAGCGTTGATATCCATCCGCTCTATATATGCCACCAATCCAGGCGCTCTTTTTGGAATAAATCATCGTACTGCTCGTAAAGTTCGCTGTAATATTTCCTCAAGCCGGCAGGATTGAGAGATACCAAAAATGGACATGGTTCTGTTCAATTCGTATTTATAAAGACTTTAAAACTGACGTGGTTAAAACCAAAATGATGGGTTTCGATATGTATTCCTATGGTTTTCTGAAGGATATGCCGTATTGTTAATATTTTGACGATTTTAAATTTGCTAGACACATAAAGCCTCACTGATAGGGGGTCAATTAAAGCGCTGACAACTGCTTTTAAGGCAGAAGGAATTTTGCATACGATGGGATTAGTGCTCCGTGGTAGGCGGTTCCGTTAATCGGCCATATTTTTTTTCGACTATATTTTACGAATTTACGGTTTGTATGATATATGCTCTGTACCACGTCATCTCCCGCACTTTTTAATAGCTGGTCGAGTAAACCGTTAGCTCCTACAGCTTTATTGGGCTTAAGTCTTATATGATTCTCTCTATTTCGTCAAAGTCGGATAGCATTAATCAAAATTTCTCATACCCGACGATCTACTGATTCTGATTACTTTATCTCTAAAGCTATAAAAGAGAACACCATCTTCGTGTAGGTATCTCTGCGAATAGTTAGTAGGTACGTAAGAGTAAGGGCATAATATATCTTCGACATTATCTTCGTTAAAATGAACTATGAAAACTTAGTGCATCAGCATGAAGACATCGTACATATATGATTGCACTTCTAAAATAAGCTTTGGCGTAATAGGACGTGTCCCAATATCAAGAAGTATTTTGCCTAAGGCGTTTTTATGTAGCGCATTTTGATTGTACTGAGAAAAGCGGTAAGTGAAATAATAAGTAGTAGAACACGGTCTGTTGGACGGGCTGAAATCCATGATATTGCTGACCGACCTAAACAAGCAAAGGCGCTTAGTACTCCACTTTCTGTATGTTAAATCTGTAAACTTTTAGTTAAGACTTTATTGTTCCTACATTATGTCCTTTTCTGATCAATGTTTTAGTTCCTAACATGCCACCACCAAAAAAGAGTAATCTGTCTTTAAAATCTTCTAGTTCTCTCCGTAAGACGATTGCGTGCCGCAGAGAAACAAACGATCAACCCCACCACAGGCTCCAATCTCAAACAAATCGAATACTTAGCTGATCATAAATATACTAAACATACACCTTCTGGCTTATCTGAGCTAACGTCATCACCGAAGGCGGATTCATTCCAACACTTAAAGTGCGGGGACAGGCGTATCATAGATTTAGATCCCTTCAACTACTTCTAGGTAATGAGCCTAGGTATTGTACTCACAAATTTATTTTATTAGCAATCTTCCATCAAGTTTCATAGAAAGGCCTCGGTACATGCATGAGATGTCATACATACTCGTATGTGCTAAACTATGGACTCTCTGATTTACATATTACACTATGTGATGTACCCGCTTCGCAGGGCATACAAAAATATTCTCTTCTACATGTTTGTTTTTGTATTAAATTAGGTAATGAATAGCTTTTCCTTGAAGAAAATCGTCATAAGTATTTTTTTATTTGTATAAGAAAGAACAAATTGTTGTATAAATTGAGTTTGATTAAAAATGCGTGCACATTGAAGATAAGCTCATTTGACAAAGTATCGAAAGTATGCTTGACCAATATATACCTACGAGTATGTACACATATATCCGGTTTTTGCAGCTAAAGCACTTCTCTGTACACAACATTTGCGTTGTTTCCATTTAGGAACAATATAAATAAATTGTCTTGTTCATTTACTCGCTAGTAGGCCACATAAAGCGGTCCGTGTGAAAAGCACTCGTCGCTTAAATTAATTCCGGTATACTTTGGGGTTTGACCTTATTAATAGTTATAGCAAAGCACAACCTAACTGGAAACTGAAGTCTTTTAAAAACAAATGGATAGTACGAAGGTGTCATTGGTTTCCTTGGAATAAATACATACTCATTGGTGCCTGGTCCTGTTATAATACAATAGATGTTTTAATAACACTGGGTCGCAAAACTTTAACCAGCAACCTTGTTCCATTGCACAACTTTGGTGGGCATAAGTTTTTTAAGAAAATTATTGCCACTCCAACTTTTAATGAAATCAAATGTCTTATGAGGCCTGGTGGATTTATTGAATTTTAAAATTCAGTTGGCAAATGTACCGAATCATCTGCATTAACTGCAGTATCGACGGATTTTTAAAGGTGAAATATAGCATTAACCTTTGTCAAAATTAGCTCATTAGTATTGGCCGCAGAATAGTTTCTAAGTGAAAGAATAGCTTTTTCTCTAAATCATGATAGTGTCTTCCTCTGGATACCTATCTTGAATGGAAGGATATATCCGATCTAATAAGTCAGTAATTTTACTTACATTTCCAATCCGCGGAAGAGTTCCTGAAAATGCTTAAGCATTAGCATTGTTCTCTAAGTAAACTCTCATGTTTTTTGAAAGAGACATTTTTTCAATAAATTGCTATAATATGGATTTCTTTACGGAACCATTTACTTCGACTGCTCAAGTACCGCGAGTTACAATAGAGAATGTTTGGCGAATGTCTCCTACAAGTAATAACGTTACTTCTTCAGTTGGCTATCCATCGATCCTAAATCCCTTAATGTTATGTCAGCCACTTCTAGCGACGTTTTGGGAGCAAAATTACATTCATCCCAGTCGATTAAGGAACTCTGCTGCAATAACTTCTCCGTCGCACCGAATTACCGATCTGGGCATTAAGTGGTAATTTAAATGGAATATGTGCTGTTCGTCCACCTTGCAAAAGAGTTGAGGCAATACAAGAAGATACGACCGCAATGGCAACTTTTTCTGAGGATCTTATTTTTGCTAAAATCAAATTAATCAGAAATGTTTCGGCCGTTCTTCCTGGAGCATCGTTATTGGATACCAATTTTTGCTCCACAGTCAAGCAGTGTTCCCATCTATTCACATGTTGCAGAAGCTTTTCTCTGTTGCATGAGGTTCCTCAAATGAATGCAGTGCTCAGAAATGAGTTTCCTTAATTACGATCGTTTGGCACCGGAAGCCTAAAATCAGTAATACTTTTGTTATTTATTGATTGATCTATATGATCAATGAAAATCAAGTCGTCATTGAATATTCTTTCATTATAATCAATATCTGAATGAGGGTTTGGCATTTTAGGATAGACGTCTTGTTGATGACTTCAACAAAAAATAGTTATTTTCTTTCATTATTCGCTTCTATTGCTTAGGTTAACAATATTTGTATTTTCATGTATCAACATTTTTTTGGTATTCTTTAAACTTGCAATTTGTCGTGCTTAGGCTAACAAAATTTTTGTATATATTAAGTTGAAATAAAGTTACTCGAGTTCAGTCTTGTTATTTAATGGAACCAAGTCTTTTTACTACGTAATGTGAGGCTGCATTAGGCGATTGAATAAAAAATATAAAAAAATCTAAATAGTAGAATTCACATGGTCCTTCCAGCCGGATTCACCATTATTTGTATTTAGGTGCTGTTGATTGCGGCGGGTCTTGTACAACCACGAACGGAAAGTACGTTTTTCTATCTGCAGCAAGCTGCCGATCATGCACATTGGCAGCTTCATTTCCCTTTTCTCCAATTACTACATCAAACGCGACCAGCTCACCACCGCCTACAGAACGAACTGTTTTTTTGGGTTATTTTTGGCGATAGCACTTTGATAAACGTATACATTTTCATTAGTATCGTTCCGGCTGATAAAACCATAGCCGCTTTTTACATTGAACCATTTGACAGTTCCATACACCTTACTTGAAATTACTTCTTTTGGTAGTGCAACCAGTTTTGCGTCAGCCTGCGGATCTTCTTGCTGCGGTTGCTGCTGCTGTTGTTGAGTTGATACCTTTTCTGAGTCTGCCATTTTTTCGCAAATAGGTGTTGAATTAATTTGTCTTTCTTGACGTTGATATTATGTATTTGTTTAGTTGGTAATATTTAGGTACTCAACTACTGTTGTTATTTGTTCTTTGAGTGATGGATGGTAAAAAATCCCTCTTCCAATCCTTTTCTCTCTATACGATGGTGTTGTCCGCTTTCCAGATCTTACTCGATAACATGACTTTAATAGCGACAACCAACCGAAAGGATCGAACATTTTGCCAGCGTCACTCAATATTGCTCATTTGGTACCCTTTGTGCTGAATGACGAAAACTTGACTTTAAATTGTAAGTCCTGTGCACCATATTATTCCCAAAATTTTAAATGTTGTGTCACTATTGAAGTCATGTTCTGGCCCCATGTCAATTGCTGCGTTTGGCAACGCTTTTATGCATGCTGCATTATTTGATGTTCATTTGCGTAAGTTAAATCCACCATTCCGAAGTAGCTGCATCAATTAATTTTGTAGATCTGAAGAGAATTAGTGAATTTGCACCTCCTAGACAATCGTCTACATAGAATTTTTCAAGCTATATTTGGTTTGCGAGTGGATACTTTTGTTTTTCATCTTCGGCTAGCTGGCATAGAGTTTTAATTGCTAAATACGGTGCGGATGATGTGCCGTATGCGACGGTTTTGAGAATGTATTCTTTGATCGGGTCCTTGCAGTTTTCTCTCCATAAGACATGTTGTAAATTTCGATCATTCTGATCGACTAAAATCTGCGGATACACTTTTTCGACTTCAGCTGTGAAGACGATTGGAAATGACCTCCATTGAAGTAGCAAGGAAAACAGACCCTTTTGTACCGTGGGACCGGTAATCATAATACTGTTTAGCGATTCCCCAGATGTTGTCTTTGCCGAGGTGTCGAATACCACTCTCAGCTTGGCAGTAGTGCCGTCTGCTTTTATCACTGCGTTATGTGGAAGATAATATCTTTTTCCAATATAACCATCTGATATTTCCTCCATGTGTCCAAGATTAATGTATTCTCGAATAAAATTGGAATATTTATCCCGAAGACTCTTATTTTTTTCGAATCTTTGTTCCAACATAAACAATCGCTTTAATGCCAGTTTGCGTGAATCTCTAAAAACCATGCGATCCTTCAGCAGTGGCAATTTGACGATGTATCGCCCTGTTTCATACCGGTTGTGTGTCATTCTTGTACATTTCGTCTTCTGTAGACCTGATCTTTCCACTTGGAACTTCTTCTAAATTTCCAAAATTTCTTTAAGCCTTCTTCTTTACTCCACCCACTGATGCATGATGTGAGTATATTAACTTGTGTTTTCTTCCTTGAGGTGGTGACTGGTCCCGATGGCCGATAGTATCCAGCCAAACCTTAAGTTTTGTGCCATTGAAGTATTGCTGGATCCTTGACTAGTCCATTCGTCAAAAATTGCGGCAAAATGTCTGATCTAATTAGTAATTCAATCTCTTTCGGTTGTTCGTACCATTGATCTGCCAACTTCAACCCCTGGATGTGTAGTCACTGGTTGGGTCTAACTTGCTGTGCTGGCAAACTTGATGTAATAACTGGCATCTACCTCCAAATTTACCTTTTTATCGTGAATTGATTGAATGGTAAAGCAGCATGCTGCGATGATTTCTGTAGCAAGACCGTTGATTCCATTGATCTTTAACTCATACTTGACCAATGGAACTTTTAATTGATGGGCTAATTTCGCTGTCACGAAGGAAGATTGAGACCCTTGTCTCGTACGAGTCCAGAGTCTTCTCCAACGCATATGTTCACCATGGCTGTGGCTAGTGGTACCGTCCTATTACTATGACAAGCAGTAGCGATTCATGTTAATGTTGAAGCTTTTTCACTGGATGTTCTTCCTTTTACCGAAACAGCTATACTCTCTCATTGAGCGAAATGAAATAAGGAATTATGCTGTTGTGTGCATAATTTATAAACCCTCTTCATTACACATTCCCTTGCGGTATGTCCATCTCGCAAACAGTTGAAACACAGCTTTGACTTATGGACTACGTCCAATCGGTTCTTCGTCCTCATAGATACTTAAAAATCTTTTACAATTATACTTACAATTGACGAGACTCGCCGCACACAACGCATTTCGACTCTGTGACTATAGTCAAGTGGTTTTTTTTTGGCTGTTACTCATACTTGCTGGGGTTCACGGTTGAATTCACGACTGCTTTCTAATCCTCTGAATCTAGCCTCGATGAAGTAAAAAAATTCGCTTAGTTTAGGAATTTCTGTTGAAGTTCCTCTGGATTGTTGATATAATCTCCTTGATTCAGGGTCAAGTCTCGGACATAACTTGAAACCAGTTCGTTAGCAATTCTATAGCTGTTGCATAATTACTTGATGTCGGTGCCAAATGGTTAACAATCCTTGCTTCTCCTTTTAAATTGCGTTTTAAATATTGAATTCGTTCAACATCGCTTAAGGTTCCCAAAATGATGTAAACTCTTCATACCTGCCGCTGAATGATGGTATGCTTATTGGTGGAAGTTTGATTTCCCAATGTGTTGCAGCTTGTAGAGATACTCTTCTGGTTGGTGTTGTCGTTGTTCTGCTTCTTTAATTTGGATATAATCATCTTAATATATCTGTTTCAACTCATTTTTGGGCTATGAAGAGGATATGAAGAGTCTAAATGCAAAGAAAGAAAAGAAACCAAACAGCAAGATATCATCAGTGAACCCATACATCAACGCCAGCGGAATATTGTGGGTGGATGATCAAATGAAACATTCTCATTTATCAACTGATCAGAAACATCCTATGATTCTGTCATCATCGCATCAACAGACAAAATTAATCATATATAAGACCCATAGCGATACACTTCACGGTGGAGTGAAACTAACTTTGAATCACATTCGTAGAAAATTTTGGATCATCCGAGGAACCAACACCGTCAAGGCCATAATAAATCAATGCATCATGTGTTTCCGATTTAAGGCCAAGTATTCAAATCAACTTATGGGACAATTTCCGTATGCTCGAGTAAAGTTCTCACGGCCATTTACACATTGTGGGGTAGATTATTCAGGCCAATTCAACATACTATGCTCACATAAAGCTGTTCGTCTGTATGGCAACAAAAGCAGTGCTTATTGAGTTGACTTCTGATTTAACAACGGATGTATTCATGGCAGCATTGCGATGTATGATCAGCAGAAGAGGATCTATACACCATCTCTGCAGCGATAATGGAACAAATTTTGTTGGCGCAAAAAATATTGTTGATGGATTACAATTCACGCTATTCCACCTGGAGCTCCACACTTTGTTTGACTCTTGGAAGCCGATGTTAAGTCAGTCAAATACCATTTGAATGGCATTATTGGAGAGCAGAAAGTAACATACGAAGAGATGAATGAATAGACGGATGCTTGAGCTCGGGACCTCTCAGACAAGATTGGAGAGCTAGATGCATTAACACCAGGTCACTTCATTATTGGGTCGCCACTGATAGCACCACAACATGAGGTCATTCTGTATCTGGCAGACAGTAGTTTAAAAAGGTGGAATTTAATTCAAAAACGTAAGCAAGATATTTCCAAGCGTTGGTATGAGGACTAGATAAATAACATCAATATAAGTGGAAGCAGTCAGTAAAGAATTTGAAACCTGGGCAATTGGTTCTGCTAAAAGACGTGTTGCTGGCACCAACGAAATGGCCTCTACGCAAAATAATAGAAGTGAACAGCGGAGTTGATAATCTTATCAGAGTAGTAACAGTTAAAACATAAAAGGGAACATTCAAGTGACCAATAGCCAAAGTGTGTTTGCTACCAAGCTGTGATCCTCAAATACCGCAATCCTCCAACTAATAACTCTACCAACATTGAACTAAGAACCCAGAAAAGGCCGTTTTGAGATCAATTGGGCAACAAGGTCGGAGGAGGCAAAATGTTGATGGCTTCAACAAAAAGTAGTTCTTTTCTTTCATTATTCGCCTTTATTGCTTAGTTTAACAATATTTGCATTTTGATGTGTCAAAATTTTTTTGGTATTCTTTAGACATGCACTTTGTCGTGCTTTATAGGATAGCAAAATTTTTGTATAAATTAAGTTGAAATAAAGTTACTCGAGTTCAGTCTTGTTATTTAATCGAACCAAGCCTTTTTACTACCTAATGTGAGGCTGCATTAGGCGATTGAATAAAAAATAAAAAAATTCTAAATAATAGAATTTACTCCTCTGTTTTGCCACTCAATGCTGTACAACTAAAATAATTTCTCGCGGAGAGATTAAAAAAAAAAACGAAATATAACGCCTTTAAAGAACATAAGTTAATTATAAGGAAAATAACTTTTATTTTTCCAATGAGCCTTACTAACTAACTCGAGAGGCGGTTTGTCACTCCCGTATATCTTCTTATGTTGCTCACTCATCTATTTTGGATATCACCTGTTCAATTCGCAAATGTTATATTAGATCCGTTGCAACATTGTTATCGCCACGGGTTCATTCCTTTACCTTGAATAGGTGTGAGATATAAAATATGTTCTCATCCTACTGAAGAGGAAACATTGGCGTACTTCTATGCGTTGTGGGGTACATAACCCCTCCCCCGTTACATTTGTAATTCTAATGAATTTTGCTGCATTTCATTACAGCAATTTTCGATTGAAAACTTAACATTCTTGTTTTTTGTGTTAAGAATTGTTATTAAAATGTATATGCCAATTACGATTATGAGCATAGTTGATGTTCTTATGAAATAACAGTAACTTAATATGTTCTAAATTTACAAAATTTTTAATAACGATATCTTCAAAATTTAGCTTTTGTGTAAAATTATATGATACATGTTCGGTATAGAAAAATCGATCAATGGATTCAAAATTGTTGTTACTAAATTTTTCATTTAATATTTCAATCAATAATATTAATGGTTACCAAATAATTTCCACTTAATATTATTTTTTTACTATCACATTAGTTTCTTATACCATAGTTTTTCATGTTAAATATATTATTGTGTTTCTTAATTTCTAGTACATTTTTTTTAGTTTAAAATTGTTTTTTGTAATGCAATTACTTAATGGTTTTAAGTCATCTCTATAATGGATTTTATTTTCATATATATATTTTTTTTCCATTAAACTCTACTAAGAATTGATCGTTTAATATAATTTCCAAGTTATTTGATTGGGTATGGCTGTTATTAATTCGTAATCTCCTAGTTTATGCCTATAGGAGTTCGGAATTTTTAATGCTAAAATCAATTTGTCTTTGTCGTACTTTAGTAGTAATACTCTCGTATTCATTCGTTTGTAAACGTTTAGACGTCATTAATTTCTACCGTTGTTAACATGCATGGGTGTACTAATCCTTGTTTAAGCAATGCTACACTATCTAGGATCTGGTCAAGTTTTTCCTCTAGTTTTTTTTTAATTTTAGTATTTGATCTGTTCTGAGCTGTTGTGTTAGTCGTTTTTCATTAATTGTTAGTTCTTCGTATGCTTGTCCTAACTGATTCCTATCGGTTTCTATTATATTTTTAAGATTGATTTCTGTTTCGTTGTAATGGCAATTAATTTCAATCTGTTTATTTAAGTTATTGATTGCGTTATTATTGTTTTCTTCTATTATTTTTATGTGATCTGTTATTCCCACTCGATCATTGTCATCCATGTTTCCAAATAACCATTTTTTTCCTGTTCCTATGATATTTATTAGTCCTCTTTTGTGTCTTAAATTCATACCCGGTTCGATTAATGTTATTTCTGTGTAAATGGTTTCTAGTTCTTTTCTTTTTGTTAGGTCATTACCTACTTGTAAGTTTTTAATATTGTCCTTCATAGCGTTAACTGTTTGTCTTAGTTCTTGGCTATTTATAATAAGTACAATGGTCCTTGTGTTTTGTATTATCTCCGTCTTTCCCATATTTATTTCCATGTACCCGTTGTCTGTTGTAATTTTGTCAATTGTTAGCGTTGCTATTATTTGTCTAGTTATTATTGTCAGTGTAATAAATACTAATGTCATCACCTGCAAATACAGGGGGTCTTTTAATATTCATTGCATGTTCTCCTTCCAATTGATTTAATCTATATCTGAGTTCATTCTGATAATAATAATTTCGTTCTTAGTTTTTGTCTGGTATCACTTCTCTGTTTTCCTGATAATTGTCCATTTTCTGGTTAAGGTCTTTGGTTCGTTTTTCTATTTTTAACCAAACTTGGAAGGTCTGCAAACATTGCTTCTTCATGGGTCATTTTAACAGTTGAATGATAACAATTGTTATACTTTTGAATTGCCCTATGTACCTTTTGGATAAGCGGTAAATCGAAATTTCTCATAACTACTAATATCTCCTGTAATGTAGAATGGAATTTTTCTACATAACATCACCATTGCCTGTATGGGTGTTAGATTTGGTGAGATGAAGTTGTATTTCGAACTTTGAGTGGTTCATCGAATTTGGAGAAATGCTCTTCTAACGTTTCTAGCTCCTTAATCCAGTTCTTATTTGGTAAAGAACAAGCGTATGCTTTTTATATAAGTTTATCAATCATAGTTAGAAATAGGTGTTCCTTAAAATAAAATATATCCATATGAATAATTTCATTGGGCGTACTAAGTGTTTCCCTAATTTGGTACTTGAGTTTTATGGGTTTGCATTCATATTTGGTCTCTAAGCATGTCCTGAAATTGTTTATTGTTCTAGTGATTTCTCTAATTAGATGAGGGTAATACTAGATGGAGTGAAAAGTGACATCCTTGACCGCCAGAATGCGCTGCTACTGCAAAAAAGGTTATGGTTCCTTGAAGTTCGTTTATTTGTAGGCAGACATGCCAAATTTCAGTGTGATACTGTCTTTAGTTTTGTTTTGACAGCTGATTGTCGTTAACGTGTTTGGCATCATGTTGAGTATGGACATAAACGATTTTCGTTCTCTCATAAAACATTATTTTTTGAGAGCCAAAACGACGAAGGAAACAAAAGAAAAGTTGGTTAAAATTATGGGGCTAATGCGCCGTCAGATTACACCGTCAAATATTGGTTTCGTCGTCAAATATTGGTTTCGAGAGTTTCGTGGTGGCCGCAACTCCACTACCGATCAAGGCCGCAGTGGCAGGCCCTCCGATGCGGTTACAGAGGGCAATGTCAAAAAAATACATGAAATGGTGTTGGCTGACCGGAAAGTGAAGGTGCGCGAGCTAGCAGATACCACAAAGATTAGTACTGAGCGCACACGCCATATTTTGGGCAATATTCTGCATATGAAAAAGTTATCCTGCCGCTGGGTGCCGCGAATGACCAAAAACACGAAGGCGAGAGCACTTCGAAAGAGTGTTTGGACTTGCTGAAGCGGAATCGTGCTGACTTTTGGCGTCGATTGGTAACTGGATTTGGATCCCTCGGACATCTTCCCAGACATCAAAAGATGGCTCATCAATAAAAAATTCAGCACACGCGAGGAAATCATCGACGCCACAGAGGAGTATTTTGCAGACCTTCCGGAAAATTACTTTTCGGGCGGGATCAAGAAGTTGGAGAATCGCTGGAATAAGTGTATCAAACTAAAAGGGGACTATATTGAATAATATAAAAAAACATTGAAAAGAAAAAAAATTTTATTCCCAAGAGGCCACTTTTCACTCCATCTAGTATATCTCGTTTTTGAAGCTGTGATAAGTTTCTACTATCCCACTGTGGGCTCTTTCATCAGTATGACATAAAGAAACTTGGTTATGTTCTTCTTCTATTGTTTTAAGTTGCCTTGCTCTTAAAGTTGCTTTTATAAATATGATTTGTTTATCGTGTCCAAAAACCTCAATAAGTAATTGCAGTATTTTATTGAATTCATCGTAAGAAAGTTTTTATAAATTCCTGTGAGGCCTGGCTTTATAAATCTTCTAAGAATGTCTGTCCAATAATCTTAGTCTTTCGTCATATTAATAAATATAATACGCCCGTTATGTAATATTTCTATTTCTTTGTCAGCATCATTCGTCAATATCAATTATGTTTTGTATTTGTTTACTATTGTTTCCTTTATTTGAATATGGTCAAGTTGTTGATCTTCTGGTGAATGGGTGGTTTCATTATCGGATAAATTATTTATTGAATGGTTACCGCTAACTTCTTCTTCTTTGTGATCCTCAGGGATTTTACTTAGGAAGTCTGCTACTTTGTTTTCTTTGCCTTTAAGATATCTATATCAAGTCGATATCCTTGTAGCTTTAGTAAACATCTTTGCGTCCGTTGACTAAATTCTTTTCCTTAAAACTTGTTATTTAAATATTTTATTGGTAAGTGATCAGTTAAAATTTGGAATCTTTTTCCCCATAGGTAGGGCTTGAAATACGACACTGTCCACACGCAGTGTTTCTCCTGATTGTTGAGTGACACTGAAGCGTACCATCTTGTATTAACACCGCTCCTATTGCTTGATTGCTTGCATCCGTAAATAGTATAAAGTTTTTACTTAAGTCAGGTAATCTTAAAGTGGGATGTTTAGTTACATATATTTAATTTTAGAGTTTCGAAGTCTGAATCTACTTTGGATCACTTATGTTTATCTTCTGGTCTTTTGTAAGATAGTTTGGTGTAACCTTTTACAAATTTCCTATAATAGCCCCTGGCTCTTAAAAACCCTTTAAGTTGGGTTAGGTTTCATGCCATCGGATGTCAAGACATGACCTAGGAGTTCGGTATTTTTTTCATAAAAGAACATTTATCAAATCGTATTTTGAGATTGTGTTCGGACAGTTTACTATATATTGTTCTTAGAGAGCTAATATGCTCTTGTACGCTAGTTGAGAATATCAGGACACCGTCAAGATAGGCGACACATACATATTTTATTAATTTAATCATTTACGATGTCATTCATCAAACGCTGAAATGTCGCCGGTGCATTTGTTAAACCGAACGACATACGGATGCTGCTTTTGGAATGTCGTTTGGATTCATCTTGATTTGATGATATCCCTTTGCAAGATCTAAGGATGAAAAATACTGTGCTCTACCGAGTTTATCTAAGATTATTTCGATATTTGGTAGCGTGTGTTTATCACACATAGTAATTTCGTTCAGTTTGCGATATTCCAGGCAAATTCGGAACTCTTATTTACCAGAATTATCCATTTTCTTTAATACAACTACAATAGGTGAAGCATATCTATTGTTGGATTTTCGTATGATATTGTAACTTATACTTCTATTTCTTTTACTTTCCGCCGGATTTCATATGTTATTGTGTCTCTATTAGTTAGTAAATCAACACCCTTTTAGATAAGATTGTTGAATTGTCGTAACAATTCTTTTATTTCATTTTGTTGTTCTTCGTTCAGGTGGCTTAGATCTGTTTCTTTTTCAGTTGAATTTAGCTCGAAACAATTGAAAGTTGTTTCGTTTTTAACTGAATAAATTGATATTATCATCTCATGTTTTAAGATAAGACGCTTATTGTTAATATGAAGCGTCTTAACAATCTTATTTAGTAAGTCCATACCTACTAAAAGATCATGTGTACCACCGTGTAGCACATTTTTTATCGTAATTAAATTTTTCTGGTATATCTGTTATAATTAATTATTGGATTAATATTGTAGTTTGGAGTCTCAGGTTGACCCTACAATCTACCTTACTGGAATTAATAATACTCATCGTTGAACAGTGTCAATAAGTCCTATGCATTTATGTCAGTCAATGGTCAAATCTACAAATATTTTATTTCCGAGGCCTAACTAAGAAAAAACGCTGGTTCAATATTATGAACCTCTTCTTCTATTAAGGCTGTCTCTTCAATGGGTTCTTCACCTCCGTTTTCTTTGTCGAAAATTTGTCCTGCATCCATAGGTTGCATGTGTTCTTTTGCGTTTCGAAATTTCCCCGACCTATTAAAAACCGCTTGGGTATTTGCCTATTTTGTCCTATTTTTTCCCTATGTTTGTTATTGTTCCTACTCTGATAACCTGACTGAGAATGTTGGCTTTTTTGAGGTGTTCTACTGGACAATTTTTTCTATTTGACAGCTAAGATCGGAAATTGAACTTTCCCTTAAATATGTTTTTTTTTTTTATAATTAAATTTTGGCTTAAGGTGCTGCGTTAGTAGTTGTTTCGTATCCACTCAGTTTTCTGGTTGGTAGAAGTTCCTTTGCCTGTCCATCGATTTTTGTATTTAAGATCGCCTCTTACAATTCTTTTCGAACGTTGTCACCCACTCTATCTAGGTGAATTTATACCACATTAATAAATTGCGTTAATTAGTCTTGGTCGCCATTGAATTCTTTTATACAGGGAGTCCCAAAAATCAACGTCAAGCCGGAAACGGGTGGTGTCGGTTATCAGAAAATTATAAAAAAAAATCTAAGTCATGTACTTTTAAAATTATTGGCACTCATAAAAAATCGGGAAATCTGACAGCCTGTGACGATCTTTCAAGTACTGTGGCCACAAATCTTTACTTTTCTTCGATTTTTTTGTTGTCATGTTATGTAAATTACGGTCCAAAATTTAAACATAATTATATCGGTTTTAACAAAAATATTGCTTTTGTGTCCATCCATGTATCTGAAAATCAATAATCACCTAACTTGAACTGACTGTACTGACAAAAAAATGTACTGTGGCATTTTGGCAAGTAACTTTAAAAGATGGCGTATTTAGTCTGGATTCTAAAATGGTATGACACTTGCTAGGCTAACGCTTAATTGAGGACAAAAAAAATATTTTGTTAAAGAAGCTCGATTCATAGTTAAGTTAAAATTCATAATAAGTTAAAATGAGTACCAAGTGTGAGCGAGACAGACAGTGACGTTGTGATTGAGACGGGTAAACACGCCATTTCGACTAGTGTGAGTGAAACAGATGGAGATGCCACCCTTGTCATTTCATTTCATTTTTTTCCCATCACAGAGCACACAGGATACTAATGTTTTGTCGTATTTTGCCTTTGGTAGCGTAATAAAGCGTAATAAAACAAATTTGGTTGGTCTTAGTCGGTTACCGGTAATAATGCTGGTTTTGCAATAAAAATGCTTTGCGATTTTGAATTTCCGTCTGCTAGAGTGAAGTAAGGTTTTAAATATTTGCAAAAATTTAGTTCCATTTCTAAGGAGTTTAATGAATAATTTCCTTTCAGCGACACTAGTTAGAACAGTGGTATCCAAGTCAGTGATTTCCGTGTCTGCGTGCGAAGCGAGTGCAATGATAGGTAAGTCAGTATCTATTGTAACATATCTTAGGCAGTTGAAGGAAACTGTTGATGGTCCCTTCAGCAATTTTTTGTAGGTTGGACAGTTTGAACGGATATAAGCAAGCGTTTTGCATTAATATGCACTTTCACTTTGTAAGGTTCTTCTGGAAGCATTCGGTTCAAAGCACTTTTTCTAGAAAGTTTAAATGTGATTCGCCTGGTTGACCACCCTGTGCTGGCACATTATCGTTTAATATGTATAATATTTTTATATATAGTCATTATGTACATCTCATACAGATTGAAAATCTGGTGATGATGCTTCCATAGGCTAACGTTACTTTTTGTTTTGTCAAAATAATCCCGTATGTATTCAAAGTAATTAGTCGATAAGCCAAATTTTGTATAACAAAGAAGTCAGTTGCAATAAAGACCTTTAATCGGAAACACCGCTCGTTATTATTTGAGTTTTAGTCGTGTTGTTTTTGTTGTAAGGCTCCTACAACTTCTACCAGATTTTGCGGCGGCGAGTGGATGAAATTCTATGTTACCATTGTCTAAATTGGAAGGTTCATTCTGACTGACAGCAGAATTCGACATTATACGACCTGCAGAAACGATTCTTGCATATTCTCGTATTTTTAGGCTTCAGCTCGGGCCTTGTAGCCTTGACATTTTCTTTTCACACTGAGGTGGTCAAAACCCTCTGAGCGCACGCTAAATACAAAAAAAAATGCTTGGCCTCATCTTCCAATGTACATTGAAATCCCGCTATTATTTCCGAAGCCATACGAGTTCAACTCGCTCTTTGAATGTTCTGGAAATGTTCAAAACCAACTCGCATCGGTACATATCTTTCCTTTTTTTCTTGTTTAATTTTCTTCCGATTACAATTAAAGTAAATGTCTTAAGTTGGTTTACAAATCCAATATATAAGTACCAATTTGTATGTAAGATTACATACATGTACTATGTAGTTATTAACTTAAAACTAAATATTGATTTCGTACTTTAAATTGACATAGCGAAGAAATATCTAATGCAATTATATTTTTTAAAATTCTGCAATGAATCATATAATCAAAAATGTGACCGTTTCCACTTACCTTTGTGATTTAAACTTTGTTCTACTGCCTTTACACTTAGATATATGTACTTACAACCATGCTGGTGCTTTAACAACCCTTTTTAAACATTTCAATTGATTTCCTGTTCATGTCTCTATCCATCTAAATTTAAAAGTTATCCCTTTAGTGCCGTTTGTTACTCTTAAAACGGGGAATCGGTATTCTCATTGAGAGAAAAACAAGACGAAAATGGAAGCAATTAAGTCTTAGAAGTTTCCGCAAACTTCTAAATCGATACCATTACACAAAGTTGAACAAATCTATGGAGGCAACTTGCACGATTTATTGCTTGATGCATGGTTCGTGTAACTAATGCACCAATTAGTGTAAACATTTCCTTTGCCAAATTGTATTTTGCAGTGTGGAAACACATTTATATTTAAAAAATGCACCACAAAAATATATATCGATACATTCGTACTTTTGCTAAGATCTTCTTTTTGTTCAAGCATTTCAATTAAATTGAAAAGTCAGAATTATGTTAAGCTAGCAAAAATAATCAGTAATGAATATTAATAAGGTCTTATCAATTTAGATTCATTCAAGTTGAGTTCCATTCCAATTCATATTATCTGGAATCAAAACCTTTGTTCTGACCTTTATACTAGGCCTTCAGTTGTAGTCGTTTTTAAGCCGATTTGTCCTAAATGAACTTTCCCTATTTTAAGTACGTAGGCATCTACGGTTCATTTGTTTCACCTGGCAAAAACCACAGCAATCAATCAGACTTTTTTCACACACTATGTACATAAATAAGTATATAAAAACATACTTGGGAGGCGGTAATAAATTATCTGAGGCCACTGAAATCAGCCGAGAGGAAATTAGAACTATACGCACCATTCGAGCGTAAATAGGCAACACAACTGGTTGTCCTTTGCTCTGTAGATCTCTTAGATACTTTTGTAATCCATTTATTGAGTTGTGAAGGGCGTATTTTGTAGAGTAATGAAATTAATTGAGGAAGGTAAATAGACAGAATCTTGCACATAGGGCCAAGAAAAGGAATTTATAAGTGGCTGACTTTGATTAAGATCGGGACATGAATAAAAATAATTAACTGGCCGCTTAGGAAAGCATGTGATATGATTAGGGGTAAACAGATCAACAGACAAATGTTACCTAGAAGGACAAGAGGTGTCGGACGTCATTACACATTCGCTCTTGGATAAAAGTATCGAGTACTTTCAGATTTTTCCTTTTACAAATCCAAAATTACCTCTAGTTTCTATGCATAAGTGAAAAACAGATAGCTATCTGCGATATATGTAATAAATTGTAATAAAAAAATGATATCCTTGGATTTTTTTAAATGAAAACTGGAAATATGTTTATTACTTCAAAAATGATCCAAAATGCTAGGACGAATAAAAATGATTTTCGCAAAATTTGGATTTTTTTTACGAACAGAAGAATATGTATATACGATAGAATGGACATACATACATATGTACAAAGTTTATTCGCGGTCGTTTGTAATATATGATTTCCATGTTAAGTACTCAGCAAAACGGAGCACAAAAATTCTCCAGCACTTAGAACTTTAACAAGAACAATAAAAAAAACATTTCACATGACAAGAATTCCGGCTATGCGAAACATCTGCCCAACCAAAATAAAGTTCAACTTGAATGCATCCGAGCAAACAAGTAAACAGATGCAGTAATGGCAAATGGCAATATGTTTCGCATAGCCGAAATTCGACCCTCAGTTGATTGTACTAAATCTTCAGGGTTGTCGATAATAAACACTAAACATTTTTGTTTCACATATAATGATATTCACGTGGTATCAGCCGTAGTGTTAGCATAATTTGCATTATATTTTTCATTCCCAATTAATACTTAGATCACCGAAATCAAGCAGTGTTGGGCGCGGTAATTACGTAGATGGTTGACCACATGGGAACTCGGTACTCCGCGTGCTGTTGGCAAAAAACGCCACATGGGCATAGTACCCCGGCGTTAAAGCGCGGACCCAACAAATTAATTTGTATCGTTCCCTAGATAAATAAAAAAAAATAAAAAAATTTTTTTATAAATATTTCCATAAGTACTAATTTCCCGACCATCACCTAAATAGTTTTTAATACTACTCGCTGCCCCCACACGTGGTAAGCGCTAGCTAATTCAAATCTTCCAAACACTGGAATACAGGTACAAGAACCGGTTATAACCACTACAATTCGAGGTACATGAACCTTGGCTATCTTCGTTGAGGCAAAATACGAGTAGTCTCACCTTTAACAGATTCAAAAGTTTGGTTCTATTATAAATACTTAGCTTCATACTTGTTTCGCAGACTCTGCCGTTATCTCAGTTGAATCTCCATTTACTTAATCTTCATGCAGAAGGATCAAAATATATGACAAAACCTTTACCTACTAAGTTTCCCAGGATCGGATCTTCTTTTTATTGTCTGGGCGGGTTTTGTATAAAATGGAAGAGAAATTGTCACGAATGCTAATTCACACACATTCACAGGCAGGTTCACACAGATGGCATTACGTAGTGCTTTGATCTGCTCATTATCCTATTGGCTGTGTAGATGCTGCTTGCTTGCAGCTGTGTTAATGTTGTTGATCGCAGTTGTGCCGTTCGTAGAAAAAAGGGTTACCTCCGGTCTAGTAGTTCCAGACAAATACTTTATTGAATTTTAATAGCGTAACTTTTAAAACAGACTATATGCTCACATATTGAAATTTATTAACTTTGTATATAATAAAACATGTTTTGCTGAATAAATACATTTATAATTATGCAAATGTAATAAATTGTACGGCGGAAACCGCCAACAGGATTTCTAAGCTCAAAATTTACAAAAGAAAAGTGTAGTGTTCACTTAGCCTCAAAACGACATACTATAGATCGTGAAATAAAATAAATGATAAAATGCTGAATTCGCGAGTTTCATTTCTAAGATCTATTTTTTGTTTATATTTCGGAGTTGTAAAAACTCTTGCGTCCTAACACCCACTGAAAGTTGACTGACATTTTTCTTACTTATGCCTGCCATCTGTAGCAAAGCTAACTACTTTGAAACTTTTCGTTTCCATCGAAGTCCTTCCAGGCAGAAGTGACGAATTTCATTGCCTCTATATGTCTCAGCTTCAAAACGCATTCTTATTTGACACAATGGGGGTGGGCAGCCCAGAAAGGACACCCTTTAAACTGCACAAGCAATAGAGTTATAATCCACATCACCTACAAAACTTATCTGGGGAACTATGTGGGCAGCTAATGTCGATTGTCAAAAATCTGATTCATTTATACATATCATTGAGATTTTGGCTCTAAAAGTCCACCAATGACGAAACCTTTGTAATACGGCAGATCTTTTAGAAATCAACCCATAGATAGGGATTATTTCCATAACGAAAAACACCCAATTTTTATCCATTTTAACGCCGTGAATTATAGCACTTAAAGTGAGGGCCTATACAAATGTCTAATTTTGGTACTACTGCGAAACTCAGGAACCATGCACAATAACGTTGGAAGATATACGCTGCTTCATCAGGTGCGGTAAAAACCTCACCTAGACTTTCGATATCAAAAACGAGTTAGGCTGTCTTGCGATTTCTTTAAAAGTTGATAAAAATTTTGCACCTCAGGTCAAAACCAGTAGCACAATTTTTTTAAAATTCTTTTAACTACTCACAAACGTTGACCATATTGACATAATCGCAAACACGCAGTATGATGCCAGTAATTCGTTCGTAATATACTGTCTAAAAGAAAGGCATTTTAACATATACGAGTACTCATAGCTTTCGAATCGTCACTTTGAAGTAGAGTGTTTTTATTACTAATTCTCACAATCATTGCTTCTTTGCGGTGAAAAAGCAAATGAGTAGCAAAGTTTTCTCTTATATGTACAACAAAAATAACTTGAAATAATGCCTAATCATCACAGGTATTTATAATGATAAACAATTCGGTTTGCACAGCAAGACTACATCAGTTTTTTCAGAGTAATTCGAATAGCTCCAAGAATTTTCGAATCCATCCTGCAGGGAAGAGGAATAAATGAAAGACCACTACTTTATTGACGTCCGCAACTGGAAACAGCTTGCTTACCATTAAGTTAGATGGAGAAGCTTGTTGGATGAGCCTCAAGTTCAGTCGATTTTCGACTCCAATGACTTCTGTGGCTCTTTCTACGACGCATTCAGTAAATTGTACTCAAATATTAGATAAAGAGGCCTGTAAAGTTGAAGTTGCCAAAATAGGCCTTGGGGCAAAGTAGTGCCTCAGAATACAGAGAAAGTGAAAGAGAAAGCGAAGGAGAAAGCTTTGAACGGTCTGCGTCTAAATACATTGTTAAGGTAAGGAACGCCTTCGGCGAATCTCACTCAGTAACAATACCAAGTAGAAACGGATTAATGCAAGTCCTGTCAACTGAAGACAACAAAATTTTGTTCAGCTCAAACTGTGTTGATTAAGGTCTAGATTCAGAAGCTGTTTTGAACTCTACCAGCTGTTAGCTTTCTCTGATGTCCGGAATAAGCCAGACTACAACCAGCAAGTGGATAGAAGTAGTAGTTGATGAGTGTAGATCCACAGGAAATATATTCACGCAGCGTACAAAGTCCGGGTGAAACAGATGCTTATCAAGGAATATATGTAGTACTGAACAGCATGAATACTTTTAAAAAGCGAAAGTAAAATTTTAAAAAATTGGATAGGGCGAGAATGAATGATGCTTTGACCTATTTGGTTTTTTTCTTCTACGTGAATAGACACGAAAATCACGAAACTCAAAAAAAAAAAGCTTTGTTATATCCTCTAAATTGGAAAGGTTGGTAACAGTTTGAGTGGCGAAAAATGCGTAGATCCTTTCATTTCCTTGCTGTGATACCGATGTTTTTGCTGTCTTGTTTACACGTAGAACAAACAGCTCTCTAGCTTCTTTAAGGCATCGCTAATACATACGACTATTATTAAGCCCCATGTACTTGCCGACGCTTAATACATCAGGCACGGCATCTTATGGCTTGCTAAAAATCTTGGCAATAGTTTTCTACGCTTGATGTCGGCAAGATAGGGTCTACCGAGAAGTTTAGCAGTTTCTTGTGTCAATTTCAAGTACTTAAATAAAATGTTCTCGTAGTAGTTCATCAGTGTTTCCCTACTTTAGCAAAAACAAAGTTTGTTGATCAAGTCTAAATCGGCTCCTCCAAACGTGCGGGCAACCATAACACCGGTATTGCGCCTTGCCTCGATTACAATCTGATGTTGAGGATGGCTGCTAGCTGCTAAGCTAATTAGCCAGAGTCCAGAATGTGATGTAGTGTCTCGAAAGAAATTTTCATTCCTTAACTTAGTGTTCTGGTCGCCAAGAAATATTTTTGTTGTACATATAGGACATTGCTCTAGTAATGCCACTCGTTTGTTATTAATATCCTTGACAAACCCATGCTCCTCCTTTGGATCAGCGTGAACGGTTATCGGTATAGTATTTTTCAGACATTAACACAGAGTTCACCGTCAATAACTATTCATGGATGTATGGGCGTTTTCGTTGGTTTGCTTTTAACTTTCCCATCACCATCTCTATTTCGGCATCCTGACTAAATGCCTAAGAATACTAAAATGACCTGAGCTCCTAATGTAATGAAGTAGCTAAAACAAAGTTATCTTTTACCCTACATAACCCTGTGAATTGTTCCACAAAAATGTAAGTACATTGCCAGGCTTATGCACTAAGGCTAACCCAGCCGTGATTTTGTATTCAACGGCCCTACTCCTTTTTCAAACCCGTCTATGGTAAATTTTTTACTACAAATCCAAAAAAATTTCATAACGCGAAGCCATTAATCTTAGAGAATCCTCTTAAACAAGTTTTAGCCAATTAGTTTATTTTTGGGAAAGTTTGTTATTTTAATTATAATTATTTGAAGTGAAAGAAATACTGTACATCATTAGATGCCAAACTTTTTTTCCAACTTGCCAGCTTTTCAAGCGAATAAATAGAAAACCAAAAGCGTGCCCGTTTTCAATTGTCCACAAATCAAAAATACCGCATCCAAACGAACTCAAGTGATTAAATATATCTGGTATGAGCACATGTGAATATGACCTCACAAACATTTACAACCCATTTTTTGTATTGTACAAGCACGAGTATGTAATTTCGAATAAATCCCGAAATATGCCAACGACAATTAAATCGAATTGCACAATAAGGAACACTTATGAATACCACAACTGTCATCTGCTTCGTTAGAGTGGAATTTCCACGTACATTTGCACAAGAGAGCCAACAAACTTAATCGGAACAAAGGGATTAACATCCACTTCCCATGCTTTCTGAACATACGTTATAACATGGATAAGAGTCCATAATGCCCCTTTCTTCAAATGGTACTATTATATTTTAGAAGTTAATTGTCGTTTTTATTTGCCTGACTTGTACATAACGTTGATACCAAAGACGTCAAAGTCATTAGGGTAAAAGCTATGCTCTTTCTCGGTCCTCCAAATCAAAGAACTGAATCGTGAATTATTTCTGTTATTTAGTACAGCAATCATTTCTCTATGATTGCCATGGCTTAGGGTACCTAACGTTCGTCCTTACGCAGGACTTGCTCTTTTAATTACCTTGGGAAAAATAATTTATGCAGAAGTTGTCTATTTTAATGTTTCTTTGCAGGTACATTCTATCACTGGCTTTGGCGGACCTTTTGGTGATCGTAATTTGTGTACCCTTGGCCTCGGTTTTGTATGTGTTAGACTCATGGCCCTGGGGTGCAACACTGTGTCGCGTCACTGAGTGCGCTAAGGACATTTCGATTGGAGTTTCAGTATTCACACTAACAGCTTTATCCGGAGAGAGGTATTGTGCAATTGTGAATCCTTTGAGAAAATTACAGGTAATGTTAATGGAAATTTCGAAGATATTTTTTTTTTTTAATATTAATAGTACTATTCTTTATTAGACAAAACCTTTGACTGTACTGACGGCTTCATTGATATGGTTACTGGCAATATTGTTTGCTACACCAGCTGCACTAGTTTCTGATACTCAAGAGTTTCGACTGCTGCAAAATATGACGATAACAGTCTGCTCGCCTTTTGGGGACTATGAAAATCATTCTTCCTATGCAAAGTGAGTATTCTAATTGTAGATTTAACAATTTGACTCATATTTATGAGAAATGTGAAAGATGGATGTCATAATTGATTAATGCTTGAAAATTTGGTCATTCGCTTTATAGAAAATCAAAGTATTCTATTCAAGAATATGTACAAGTACAATATATTTATAGAAAATAAATGTATGTTTTCGAGGTAGATCTAGGACTCAACTAATAAACATCTCCAGTTAGTGCGATCTTTGGCCTACTGCCTCAGAGATGGTTGATGTCCTCTTCCACTTATGCACGCAACCTACAGTGGTCAAAAAAAGTATTCGACATGCACATATTCTTTCAAAATTTGATTAAAAAATAAAAGAACTTATAGCAAAATAAATTCGATTAAAACAAAACAAGTTAAATTAACTTTGATTATTTTATTTTAGAAGAAGAAAAAAAAAAGAGACAAAACAAACGGAAGCTCAATTCATAAACAAAAAAAAGTATTCGACAATTAAATTAACCTTTTTTTTTTGTTTTTTTTTTTTATTGCTAGTATTTTGTTGCTTTTCCTTTGCGACGTATCACTTCTCTAAGACGTACCAGCATTGATTTAACTTAAGTCCTTGTGTATTCAGCATCAACATTTTTCCACTCTTCTTGTAAAATTTGATTTTTGTTCGTAAAACTACGTGCCCTTAATTTTTTTACCAAATGACCCCATAAATGATCTATAGGATTCAGATCCGCAGATTGACCAGGCGTTTTGATAACTTTAGGACAATTGTAAAGCAACCAAAGTCTTGTATTTGAAGCGGAGTGCTTTGGGTCGTTATCCTGATAAAACTCAAAATATTGTCGAAGACATAATTTTTCAGCGCTAGCTCGCAAATTTTGTTTCAGCAAATTTATATAATAGAGGTGATCCATTGTTCCATCAATGAAAACTAAATTCCCCACACCCGAAGCTCCCATACACCCCCACACTAACACACCTCCTCCGCCATGTTTAACTGTTGGTACTACATTTCTTTCTTCTAGCTCAGTGTTCGGTTTTCTATAAACCAGAACCTCGCCATCACATCCAAAGAGATTAAACTTACTTTCATCAGCAAATATTACGTCCACCCAGAACTCTTGAGACTCATTAGCGTAAGATCTTGCAAACTCCAATCTTAACTGTCTGTTTTTTTTGGGATCCTTCCTCGCTGATCTCGCATGAAAATGATTGCTTTTAAGGATGTTCCTAATTGTTTGTGAGGTAACCTTAACGCCTAATTACTCCTCAGTATGTTTTGTCAGTTCCGAAGCAATGTTTCTTGGATTTTTCTTAATTTCTCGAAGAATCCATCTTTGATTAGATTCAGAAAGCTTCTTATAGTCTAACAGCCGACAGTAAATTTTGGGAGTGGAGGTATAGCCAAAATATATGTACATGCATGTGTAGGTATTAGCGCAGTGATATCGAATTCCACCGTCTGGCAGTTTTTTTTTTCAGCCATGGCTGAAGGTGAAGGGTTGCAAATTGTAATTTTTTCGATTTTTGTGTCGGGAGTATAACCACTTGAATCAATATATAAAGAGTAGAGAATAATGCACTGATTTCGAATACCTAGGTCCCAGACGTTTTGCTTTCAGCTTTCACCCCGCCAGACGTCCTTGAAATATCCTAAAAGCGTTTTTTTTTACAAGAAACACTGTCTTGTTTTCAAATATAACCATATGTTGGTCACAACAAAATATTGTACACGTCTTCCTGATTACAAATATATAAGTCCCAGACAAATTACCCACAGCTTACCCCCCAACAGACGTCCTTGAAATAATTTTCATGAATAAGTGTTACTATGTACAATTATAAGTGTCAATGTGCTTCATTATATTTTTGTTCTTAACTACCAAACATATTACATATTATACTTGCAAAAATAAATTAAATACCACATTGATCAAAAAGTTCCCGGGGGACACCACCATGTGGCGCTCCCATTGTTCCGATTTGAGTTCTGTTTTTTTTGTTAAGTTGGTAAATCTGTTGTTGACATTCCCTCTATAAACTTAGCATCATAGCTTGACGTTTGCGAAAGTTATGTAGCCAAGAGTACATCTTGTGTGTTGGCGATTTTTTAAAATTTTAGAAATGGATTTAAATTTGCTACAACGAACTTGTATTAAATTTTGCGTAAAAAACGGACTTAATGGTGCGCGAACGTTGGAAATGTTGGAACAGTTTTTCGTCAACGATTCTCTAAAGAAAACGGTCGTTTACCAGTGGCACGAGCGGTATAAAAGTGGTCGTGAGTCAATCGAAGACGATGAACGCAGTGGCAGACCATCGACATCGAAAACCGACGAAAACATTGATGAAGTAAAAGAAATGTTGGTCAATAACCGCAAATTAACCATCAGAGAGACAGCGGAGGACTTGAACATTGCCAATGGATCTGTCCAAGACATTTTGGTTAATGATTTGGGTTTCCGTCGTGTAGCAGAAAAGCTGGTGCCAAAAGACCTCAATTTCATGCAAAAAAGAGACCGTGTTGACATCAGGCATTTGAATGGCGTTCCGCCGAACCATATAAGCCTGAGCATTTCATTCTCCATTGTCCAACCACAGTCAAAAGGTGAAAGCTCAACTACTGAATTTGTAATACCATTTTTCCATACGTGGAAAATATAATTACGCTGGTGTACTTGCTGTAGAGAACGCTTTTGTTTGGAGGTAAAAGACTTCCTTCAAAACCTTTAGATAAGAAGTTCAAGCATTAAGGTCCCTACTTCATCTACTTGTTATGAAAATATTTTAAATGTTGAACTCACTTTTAATATTTTTGAAAATTTTTTCCGACGTAGGTTTGCAGGGTTTGTAAAACCGTTCAAACCGGGCGTCATTTACATGAACCGCTTTGGTGTGATACATTCTACAAACAAATTTCTTAATTTGTTGAATATCCTTCTCCCTTGCATCAGTAAAATTTGCGAAATTGGAAAAATTGGATTGAAGTTCCGGTGATGCTTTTAAAATTTCAAATGGTTTGATTTTTCCCTTTTTAAAAAAACATGGGGTGTAGTCGCAACCAGTGAAGCTATGGAAAGCAGGCAGTGCAGCACAAAGCATAGGTCCCAATTCATTGAACATTTTGTTTATGTTTATATAACTTTACATATAATAAAATAGAAACCATTAGAGTCCATTTGAATTTAAGTTTTTTTTAATAAATTATATACCTTTTCCATGGAATTTCCAATTTCCAGCCAGACCATTGTTTTTGAAGTGGGGAAGGGAGTAAAGCGTTATGATAAGTACATCTGATGTTTTTATAACAACTGAAAAGTCTCGGGGAAGAAATGCCAAATGAAGCATCATTCGCGTATCAGCTTCTTCCTGCAAACTCTATAGCTCTTTGACGTCTTTTATTTCAAATGTTACGTAAAGTTTCTTATCGTCGATAATATGGTGGTACTTATTTTCGTTCCATTTCTGAACCAACCATTCATTAAGTCTTTTCTTGAAGGAACTATTTCTCAGGATTTTTATAAAATTAGCTAGCCGCCTTCCATTTTTATTGAACGCTGAATAATTTACCGTGTCATCCGAATTAATCCGTCTATCGCGTTCAATGTGTTTTATAGAGGGAGAAATAATTCGATCGAAGACAACATGAATCTCATTTGCGTTGATTCGGCAGATCTTTATTAAAATTTGCAAAGCAATATGAGCATAAGTTGTCGACACTTCTCCTAAAGTATGCAAAGGGAAGAATCCGTCTATAACAGCGGCATCAATTTGGATTGGAGGAACACTTAATGAAGTTTTTTCAAGGAGTCTTAGGAAAACCGACTTCTCTGTTTTTATCATTGATCCATCTAAATGCCCAAAAGATTAAGGTATAGGTGTTAATGGATCCTTAAAAATTTCTTTCATATCTACGGATAATGAATTTTCTGAAGCTATGAAAAGTATCCTTCCAATCAAATTACTTTCCATTTTGGTTTCACGAGCTTTTCAACTTGCAGCGGATTTCGCAACCTTGTACTCCGAAGCAAAATTATCGGAATCGCGTTTTCAAATCTTTTAGAATCGGTTTGGCACTGATTTATAAATTTGTCCCATTTTTATGCACCCACTTGGCTCAAATGCAGCAGAAAATGCTCTGTCGATTTAGAAACACATTTACCAGTACAAATGTTGAAAAGTCTATCACTCTCGGGACATGTTATATTTGAAAATGGATTACTGAAATTTAAAGTTTCAGTTGTCAATCTTTTCAAGTTTTCCGAAAATCTCTTAATTTCTCTGCTTCTTAAGTCACGCGTTACGGCATCTTTCTGCACTAGACCCAATATACTATAAAGAGATGAAATTTCAAGAACGTCTGGCGGGGTGAAAGCTGAAAGTAAATGGTCTGGGACCTGGGTGGCC
This sequence comes from Volucella zonaria, assembly GCA_963966105.1. NCBI lineage: Eukaryota > Metazoa > Arthropoda > Insecta > Diptera > Syrphidae > Volucella > Volucella zonaria. Next base: position 29,916,315 of record OZ014533.1, on the reverse strand, counting down.
GTGGCTCAAGTGGTAGTGTGTTGGCTTCCCAATCGGACGGTTCGGGGTTCAATACCAGCCGTGACCGAAAGACTTTTTTTCAGGCAACTAAAATCTTGTGAGATGAATGGTTGCCTAAATATAACATCAAGTCCAATTTACACTAGTAATTTAGTCTCCCCATTAAATGTTGGATGCCACCCATGGAGCGAAATAACCACTGAGCCCAAAAATCTTTCTCTCTCTCTCTATCCAATTTTCCGAAAAACTTAACACGTGCTCCGGCATTTTAAGAGAAGTAATACCCTCTTGAGTGTTAAGTTCTTTAAAAAAAAAAAAAAAAGATATCCTTAATCAAAAGAATTTTTCTGATTTTTTGACGTAGCTCTTGTGTGGTTATACCTCTGACACCAAAAGTGATTTTTTGCCCACTTTGGGGGGTGTCTGGTACGGGGAAAGCTGAAAGCAAAACGTCTGAGACCTAGGTATTCGAAATCAGTGCATTATTCTCTACTTTTTATATATTGATTTAACTGGTTATACTCCCGACACAAAATCGAAAAAATTACAATTTGCAACCCCTCACCCTCAGACATGGCTGAAAAAAAAAACTGCCAGACGGTGGAATTCGATATCACTGCGCTAATACCTACACATGCTTGTACATATATTTTGGTTATACCTCCACTCCCAAAATTTGCTGTCGGCTCTTGGTCTATTAGGACGTCCTGTTTTTACCCGGTTTTCTACCGATTTCTCACTTTTAAACTTATTTATTATGTAATGAACTGTAGTTCTTGGTCTTTTCACAATAGCCGAAATAGCATTTTCAGATAATCCTTGAGTAAAGTGGTGAATTACAAGATTTCGTATGTCAATAGATGTCTCCTTGTTTTTCCGACCCATTATGAACGAATTTTATAAAATACTAACCCAAACTACAGGAAATGAACAAATAACACACTTAACTAACTGCATTGACAGAAAGAGTGGTATTTTTGCAAATACTTTGGAAAACGAGCATCACACGTTTGGGTTGTCGAATACTTTTTTGTTTATGAATTGAGCTTCCGTTTGTTTTTTCTCTTTTTTTTTCTTAGAAATGTGACTTTTTTATAAAGCTTGCAATTAAAATAAAAGAATCAAAGTTAATTTAACTAGTTTTATTTTGATCGAATTTATTTTGCTATATTTTCATTAATTTTTACTTCAAAGTTGGAAAGAGCATGTCCATGTCGAATACTTTTTTTGACCACTGTATGTCGAAATCACTCTCTACTGCATTGGAATAGGTTGTATATTGGGGACGTAGACTCTTTGGCCCGGACAGTTGTGTCTCTTTTCTCTACATGTTCTGCCTATCCTAGGAGACTGCTGGGCAGTCTCTGACACATAGATATCACTTTACAAGTACTGCTCGTTTTTCATAGTTGTAAAGTCTTATAGAATGTAGCAACAGTTTGTTCCAATGCTTGCCGTAAAAAGTGGTTAAATAGAGAAAGATTGTGCTTTTGTAGTACAACTACAAAAAAAACTCGAACCACTCTCGTTCGTTGTTGACAAGCAACTATTGTATCTTGTGCATTGCCAATTTTATTTAAACTTAAGATCTATGTCTTACGATTTAAATTACAAGACCACAAAGCGAAAATTAAGAAAAAGGATAAACTCAGATTAAAAGGCTGCAATACTTCACCTTCATAAAAATTAATCCATCGCTACGTATAGGTTCATATCTTTCTCTTTTCCTAACCTAAAGAATTTTTCGTTTTTTTTGATCACTTGAAAAGGTTCTTGATAAAGACAATTTAAACTACCTTTGCTTAATTCATCACTAATGAAAACAAATTTACAATCCTTCCAGTCTTTAGGCATGTTGAATTATATATGTGTGCGCTGTCTCGTTGGAATTGGTGGTACTTTTGCAACGAATATTTTGAGCTAACGAAGAATCCAATACTAATACCTTCTAATACCTAAGGGTTTGGCAGTAAAGTATTTCGGCAGTCGAAATGCCAAGTCGCTAATGATAGTAGAACGAATGCCTCGCAAGAATTCTTTTAACTCTTTGTGGATTCTTTTTAAACTGAGTATTTTTGAGGTTCCTTGATCAATTGTTATCATTTAAGTCACTCCGAAACGAGAGGCCCAGTTATAAATGAAAGCCGAAGCTATTGAAGAAGCACTTACGTTCTTAAGTGGAAACGCTTCAGGCCTACACATAAAGCGGACTTTGATAGCTAATAGGTAAGTGCATCCATTAGACGGTCGCAAGAGACTTATGACATCCATGTGAATATGGCAAATTCTTCTTTCTGGTATGGAAAATTTGCCATGTTTGGACATTGAAATCAAAACCTTTTTTAATGTGCTATATAGAATTTTCTAGCTCTTGTGAAGAACTCTTAGATAAAGATTGTGAGAATTTTTTTGATCGATATCGAATATCTTTTTTTAATCCTGCAATTCACTATAGTTGTCTTGTCTGTGTTGCATTTTAAACTGGCTTTTGAACACGCTATTATATGATCATCATAATAAAGAGCTATCATATTTTTGTTGTCATTCCGGTTATTCGTATACACACACGAATCAGTAGAGTAGCGTATATGTAGATCTGGGAGCCTTTAGTGTTTCGTCTAACTTGCAATTCCACTCACTGCCGGCTTGCTTCAGCCCGTAGATAGCTTTCCTTAACTTGCAAACCGCCTTGCAGCTAGAATCGTCTTCAAAATTCTCTGGCTGCTTAACTTCACCATTCAAGTACGTCAATAAAACGTCACTATGATGAACTTACAGGTTAAATTCAACAGCTAAAGCCAAAATAAGATGAACGTTGGAATAGCTGACCACTCTGGCGCAAAAGTTTCTATATAATAATACCAAAACGTTGGCTGAAACCCTTTGTAACATGTCCTGCCTTATTGCGGATCGGATTTCCATTTTTATCTTGTTTTACTGTAAATACCTATTTGGATTTGCTAGCATGACGATTGACGTTTTCACATGTACCGTTTTCATCATGGCCTGCATCGACTATACCATTTTCACAATCTCCAAAAGGTTCTTCACTATTATTTGAAGAATAACTAGGACTTTCAAATTTTTTTTTCCTTTAGACTGACTTTCTTTAAAGTCCACTAACACAAGATCTTTACTCTTGTACTCATTTAGCTTTGTGAATTTAAGAAAAGGCTTACTTTGGTGTACCCTGACCCATGTTAACCGAAATTGCTCTGTTAGTACCAATGGTAAAAACTTCGTGCAGGACCTTGTTTTTAGAAGAAATTCCAGCCTTTATAATGGCGTTTAATTAAAGTTGATATCTTGTTTGAGTCTTTAGATATCAAATTTCTAAGCCTGTTCCGTTTTCATTGCCCATGCTAATTTTTGATTTTGAGATCACTTTTCTCCAGAAAATGCCTAATTAACATAACGTTTTACTATTTTTTTCTTATGAAAGCAGCTATAATAAAAAAAACTTACATACTCGTAAGGGTGGTTTTCCACGAATTACTAATATTCCAATATTTTTTTTAAAATTGCATAGCTATTAAAAGTTTTAAAGCGTGCTCCTTAATTTCACTACCTGTCAAAACGCTCATTTCCTTAGCCTGTTCCTTAAAAGTTATCAGAAGAGTGAAGGCCTATTTGGGAAATATACCTTACAGAAATGGTATAAAAGATTAGAAAGAAATGCTGTTTGAAATGCCAGCATTTACAAACCAAAAATACGCAGACATTATTTACGTTTATGGGCTATGCAATGGAAGTTCAACTAGTGCGCAACAAATGTACTTTATCCTAACCGACGACTTCCTAATAAAAGAGTATTTATAAATACGTATCGAAGGCTTCGAGAAACGGGATCAGTTTCGAATACACGACCGAATTCGGGAGCTTCACAAGTAGGAAGGATTTCGGCTGGTAAAAGAATACTGGATGTTGTTACAACTGATCCATCGATCAGCATCAGACGCTTAGCTTTGCAATTCAATATTTCGATATGCACCGGGTTTCTTAGCCATCTACAATATATACGAGTACTATAGCTGGTGATATGGAAAAGAAGTTTCCTCAGAGACGAGTTGCACTAAATCATACCAAACTCCAACGTATTCTCGGGAATAATTCTGACAATTTATCCATCAAACATTATCGCCGTTTAACAGTAACTTACGGTTCAGCTTACGCACCACTCCTGGCTGTTCGAACCCTGTACCAATTGGCTCTCGACTCCGCGGAAACCTATCCTAGCGCATCAGAAATATTACGTAATGACTTTTATATGGATGACGTCATGACTGGTGCAGACACAATTGAAAAAGTAATTTCCCTTCGAATCGAACTTGTTAACTTACTCAAGTCAAGGGTTTTTATCTCCGTAAGTGGACTTGTTGGCCTTACTTCTTATGTTGCCAGCAGATCAACGAGAGCTCTCTCCGATCGATTTTGAAGAATCGTCGACAGTTAAATTGCTTGGTATGCTATAGTGTCCATCGAAGGACAGCTTCTCTTTCAAGTTAGTAGTCTATACTAAACGTCGCATACTATCTGAATCTTCAAGAATTTTCGACCCCCTAGGACTTCAAGCGCCGATTATTGTTTACATCAAAACACTTTTCCAGGATTTACGGCAGGTGCGATTGACGTGGGATGATGGAATCTTCAAGGAATTTGCCGAACAGTGGGATATAATTCATCAAAAACTGCATTTATCGAATCAATGAATATTCCAAGAGTTTTGTGGAGCAATAAACAACTTTTTGAACTACATGCCTTTTGTGATGCATCACTGGATACATACGCTGCAATTGTATATTATAGAAGCGAAATGTTGGATGGTTCGGTAAACGTTTCATTAGTAGCGGCCAAAACTAGGGTTGCCCCAATAAAAGTATTGTCCATTCCGAGGCTCAAACTTTGTGGAGCTACGCTGCTAACTCGATTTATCAATAAACTCAAAATGTATTTACAGGATAAAGAGATTTTGCTTCTCCAGATTCTGTGCTGTACTGGCTATCTGCACCACCCAAAAGGTCCGAGATCATAACATCTATACCTCGCTGTAGTTGCAACCATGTTCGATCAGCTAGCAAACCAACCGAAATCGCAACTCGTGGATTTCAACTACGAGTATCTATATTACAAGAATACGAGATGTGGCGGAAGGGTCCTCCGTGGCTATGGGAACGAAGGAGTCAGTGGCCAATTTCAGATCCATGCATAAAGGATTTCTCTGTTCGAGGGTTAGAAGAAAGAAGTAACGTGAAGGTTCAGGTATAATTAACAAACATTAAGACTAAATCTATTTTGGAAGACATTATATCAAATTCTTTAAATTATTGGAAATCAGTTCTCGTCGTTGAATTCATATTTCGAGTTATCAATAACGTTCGTGGTTCTGCCAATCGTCGACTTAAAACTTTATCGATTAAAGAAATTTCGTACGCTAATTTCGTCTCATAAAATATGCGCAAGAAACTTTCTTTTCCGCGGAGATCAACGTTCTTTTTAGAAAAAATACCTTATTAAAGGGACATAAATTAACACCATTAACCTTTTTAGACGCAAACTTCGTCTGCTTCGTGTTGGCGGTCGGTTGCAGGAATGGGATATCCATGCAGTGCTAAACATCCCATTATTTTAGATAAATTACATTCCATAACTCAGTTGATTGCTGAACATTATCATAAAAAATATCTGCATGTATGCATTTCTCAATTGTTCGCTGTATTAAAACAAGAATTTTATATTCTCGGGTGTAGAAATCTTCTTGGAAACCTGGTTCATGAATGCTTTGTCAATATAGGACAGAGACAAACCACATCAATTCAGCAAATGGGATATAGCCCAGTCGAGCGTGTTCGATTTTCTAGGCCATATAGTAAGGTGTGCTGCGATTATGCGGGGCCGTTGACGTTACGGTTATCTCGCGGACGCAATCTAAAATTTGTTAAGGGCTATGTCGCTTTATTTGTATGTTTCACTACAAAAGGCATCCACCTTGAACTCGATGGTGATCTTTCAACAAATACATTTTTGTCAGGCCTGGACCATTTCGTAGCGCTACGTGGAAGCCGACTGAAATTTGAAGAGGTTACTTAACAAAATGTATGCCTTACTTCTTGGTCAATAACATCAAACTATCGTCATTGATCATCTTGCTTGTGATAATATTGCTTGGAAATTTCGGCGAACTTTGGGAAGCAGGTGTGAAGCTTGTCGAGACTCACCTTAGGAGGGTTATAGGGGATCATGTCCTCACTATGAGGATATATATACGTTTTTGCCGAAAATAGATGGTCTGCTCAATTCGAAACCCATGTTGGCAACCTCCGACTGTGAACCAGCTGCATTGACACCTTCTCATTTCATGATTGGGGAACAATATATTGCAGTTCCTAATTCTACATAATTGGCATATTTTACAGATCCTCATGCAAGTTTTTTAGAAGCGCCTGTACAGAGTACCTGATATCTCTACAGGAGCGATTTGCCACCTTCGACATGGATACTTGGTCAACCAATACGTTCGTCAAATAGTGAAAATTGTTCTTCTGTATATAGCTGAAAGGCCGGAGTCTTTTACGCAGGGTTGAATGTTGAGTAATCGGCCCTTTAGTTGACAAACTAAAATTATCAACTAGTTTTCTCAGCATAAATTTGCTTGCATATGTAAAGCTGAATCTATCTTCATATGTAACTAAGTACATAATATACATTTTGTGCTCTTACTGTAAATTAATTTCTCACCTTAACTACAATGTTGATGCTGCTGATCATCGAACAAGTAAATTCTTTATTGCATCGTTTCACTTTTTTGTACCATCATTTCCCTTTGCAAACAATTTGATACAAAAACAAAATATCAGGGATTTTCTTACCACATTTTTTAACAGTTTTTGCTGCGTACCGTTATACTTCCCGGACATGTTTTTGGCAAAGTCATAAGATCGAAAAACGATATTTTTCACAGAAATTCCTAGTGCATGAAGGGTTCACTACGATATTTTGACCCAACTTTTCCCCCCTTTATTTGGTATAACGAGATCCATTTTCAGAAGGCGTTCAATTGGGACAGGTCTCTCGTGTGTTTGGACTAAATATCGAATGTTGATATCAAGTCGATTTTGATGTGATGCGTCTGGAGTTGTATCAACCATAACAGAAAAAATACCTAGTTCCCAAGCCATAAGTGAATTCATTTTGGGTAGCCGGACTTAGGTACGCCACATGTCACTGTCCTCTAGCGATTCATCGTGACCACGAAAAGCTTGAGTTCCCAAAGTTCTCACGACATCAATTAAAACTGGCAAGACTCTTAAATGGTATGCTTTTCATTGTTCTTCTTGAATGTTTTGTTCCCTTACAGATTTGTCCAACAAAACGTTGATATGAACTCCCCCATTAACGAAATTACAGTAATCACTCAGAGCTGCTCGATGAGATTCAGAAGTTAAATGTTGGATCAGTTTTCATTATTTTTCTTCATTTTATGCCACTGAGCAACGCCCACCGACACCCATTCCGGATTAGCGAAATGTTTTTCAATTCCTTCTGCGAATAAAATGCAAGCTAAGCAAAATGCAGCATCTTTGTAAGGACTGTATTCCAAAAATGAATACTCGGAATAGCATGCTGGGTTGAATAGGCATTACTTATTAGAATGTATAAAAAGGACGGTCGGCATCGGTCAGTTTGCCGACTGAACTCTTTAAATTTTACTGAGTTTACTTTCTTTTGTTTTAATCAAATAACTATGAATTAATCGGCATTTCCGAAAGATAATCTTTGAAAATGCCGACTTGCGTATATTGTAGTTACAAGTTTAAAAACCTTTATCTAATGAAAATCCAAACTCACTTCTTATTTTTTTAACATTTCGTTCCGAGGTAATTTTTGAAAATTACTCGTTTTATTCATAACAACCGATTTTTTTTAATTGTTCAAATTAATAAATGTAGCTTCCTTGATATGCCGACTCTTGAAAAGCGTGGGGGGTATCACCGAGTTTTGGCATCCCTGCAAAGCTCGTTATATTGTGTAAAATTAAGACGGTGGAAACTCGGTGCTACGTAAAGAGTGAAACTTGAATTGTGCAAAGTTCGGAAAGTACAACTAAGAAGTATAACACTTGCATAAGTTGATGGCACTAATATGTACCATTGGCTGAATGCAGTGAGCTCTCACTCATTCCTTCCTAATTAACGAAACTGGAGGTAAAAATAATTAGATTTGAATTAAGGCAAATCCAAATATATGCTGTCAATGAGAAGGAACGCATTTTATCGACGATTAGTACAGAACGTCACAAAAGACTAGTATAACTCTAATAATGACAACTCATCCGAAATTATATTAAGAATTACACGTGTCTACTGTCTATCGCAATTTTTTATTGGCCAAAGAGTAATAAGACTTTGTCAGGGCACACTAAAGTGACTCTTTATAATATCCTTTTCATCCCAATTCTAAAGCGAAGTGACATGGAAATTAGCCAAGTCAAATGAAGATACGAGTGCGGGTCAATAAGTCCGTGACTTTTTGAATTTCTGACCTCTTTACTGAAACAGCAACACTGCTCCTGTCAACAGGCATCTGTCAGTTGACTCCTGTCAAAATTTAAACTTGCTGCGTCAGTTAGTTTGTGTTTGACAGCTATTTTTATCACTAATTTGAGGAGAAAATGGAAAAAAGTGAATTTCGTGTGCTTATTAAGCATTATTTCTTGCGAAAAAAAACCATTACCGAGACCAAGGCTAAGCTTGATAAATACTCGTACTATGGGGACTCTGCACCATCGATTTCAATGGTAAAAAAGTGGTTTACTGAATTTCGTTGTGGCCATACAAGCACTGAAGATGCCGAACGTCCTGGACGCCCAGTTGAGGTCTCTACACCCGAAACAATCGAAAAAATTCACGATATGGTGTTGGCCGACCGAAGATTGAAAGTGCGAGATTGTGGAAGCCGTAGGGATCTCGCATGGCTCAGTGGTTTCAATTTTGAATGATCACTTGGGCATGAGAAAGCTTTCCGCAAGATGGGTGCCGCGTTTGCTCACAGTCGACCACAAACGCAATCGTGTAACAACTTCACAGGAAGGTTTGGCGTTGTTTAATCGCAATATGGAGGAGTTTTTGCGCCGTTTTGTAACCGTGGACGAAACATGGATCCATCACAACACACCAGAGAACAAACAACAGTCAAAACAGTGGGTTTCTAAGGGTGAATCGGCGCCAAAGAAGGCCAAGGTGGGTTTGTCAGCCAATAAAGTTATGGCGACTTTTTTTTGGGATGCACGCGGGATAATCCACATTGACTACCTTCAAAAGGGAAGAACAATCAATGGGGAATATTATGCCAAATTATTGGACCGATTCAATGACGATTTGAAAAAAAAACGACCTCATTTGGCCAAGGAAAAAGCTCTTTTCCACCAAGACAATGCAAGGGTGCACACATGTGCAGTTGCTATGGCAAAAATCCATGAATTTAGCTATGAATTGCTCCCTCATCCACCCTATTCTCCAGATTTGGCTCCGAGCGACTACTTCTTGTTCCCAAACCAGAAGAAATGGCTTGGTGGAAAAAGATTTGACTCCAATGATGAAGTCATCTCGCAAACAAAGGCATATTTTGAGGACCTCGACAAATCATTTTTTTTGGAAGGGATAAAAAAATTGGAGAAGCGTTGGACAAAGTGTATAGAGCTCAAGGGAGACTACGTTGAAAAATCAAATTATTTTTTTATCAAAAAATCTGTGTTTTAATCCAAAAGTCACGGACTTATTGACCCGCAGTACGGACGTCCCCTTTGTTTTAACGGGCTTTGGAGGACGAGACATAACAGCGAACTCTACGAGCAGTACCGCGACTTCGACCTGGTCAGGAAAGCGCACATCGGTTGCTTGAGATGGCTCTTGCCATCAGTGGAGCGCACAAAAGGAAATAGAACTCAACCGCCTTGAAGAACGCAGCTTGAGGCAGTTAGCCAAAGACTAAGTAGTTGAAGAGGCTTATTAACTAAAATCTAGATCCACCGCGGACTATAGGCGGTGGCACTTGGGATACCTAAACCATACGAAAACATTACAAATTCTCCCCCTTCCTCCATCTCAACGCTCATTTATAATAACATTCCAGCTGTCAGCCCTCTAGACTTCCAGACTGAGCTTTGCTTTCGCCTACGCTTGACTGCGTCGAATCTTCAACAGGGCGAATCCACTTTCTATACGAATAAAAAGAGGTCCAGATGGTACTCGTATATCTCCCCTTCTTCTGATGTGGTGTTCTTCCTCGCTTGCAAAACCACTGAGTGAGCTTTTTCATAAGTCCAACTCTTTAGGACTATTTACAAGCGGATGCAAAACAGCATTTGTCCAGCCCATCCCTAAAAAAGGCGAATCTTTTTCTCTCTCCTTCTACAGACCCATTGCCCGTACATTCCTTCTTTCCAAGATCATGGGAACGCTGATAGACCGTCAACTCATGAAATATCTCGAGATACGATAACTTGTCAATGACCGACAGAACGCTTTCCATAACAACAGGGTGATGGACCTGGACATGGCATGCCTCACCGAAAAGTGGAACCAAAGTGAACATCAAGATTGTTGCACTTGATATTTCTTGGGCATTTGACAGAGTTTGACATCTGGCTCTTTTGTCGAAAATGCGTACATTTGAGATCGACGACCCTCTTCTTCAATGGATTAGGAATTACCTTTCAAAACGATCAATTTAAGTTTCAAGTCTGATATTCACAAAATAAATGCTGCTGTGCCCAAGTGTAGTGCTTTTATGCCTACGCGGCTAGATTAAGTTAACTTCGATGACAAAAGCAAACAAAACTAGAACTTCCCCACTGTCTGGTAACCAAATACCACGCACAGCGAATGACACGTTCCCACCGTCTGGTTATCAGATACCACTCATGGGAATGCAAAAGCTAAGTTAGCGACACGATCGCATAAGGTAGCGACACTGTCGCATAAGAATCAAAAAGTAATTAATAAAGTAAGCTTCGTCCAATAAAGACGTCTTTTAATAAAAATAGTTAAATCAAAACATTAAATGGCGATCCTGCCAGGAGACTATTAGACTTTGTGTTGTGTTAAAAGTTGTGTTTTTTTTATTGGACAAATGAATAATGCGAAATAGCTATGTTCAAAGTATCGAAGGAAATGAATAAGTGATGCCTGCCACACCTGGGCCAAAGCCGATTACCCTAGAGGAATATAAAGCTAGACAAATAAAGAGGGCGGAAGAAAAACTAATGGCGAGACCAGAAAACAACAAACCGAAAAAGAAAAGAGGCGGAGTACTAGTGCAGGAAAGGAGACTGGCGAGTCTAAAAGCCAAGCTCTACAGCGAACCACCACCACCTTGGGAGATAGCCAATGACCTATGGAGTCAAACCGACAGCATCACCCTTGAAAGGACATTACCTCAACTTTAAAGATCAAGACAACTTAGTAAAAAAAAAAATTGTTTATATAAAAAATGTAATATTTATTTTAAGAAAAAAAAAATGTTTAATGAAGTATGCTCTAGCCACATTATTGCAGCGCAATAAAGAGCACCTTCAAGGGGCACAAGCCGTTGCCAAAACAAACAGGAAGGATATAAATATGTGAATAATCTAGGCAAAAAGATAAGGATTAAAATAAGATGTATGTTAATATAAATAAGGATTAAATAAGAAATAAACATGACATACATTTGCTAAAATAACACTACATTTATTGAAGCAAAAGATAATAATATATGATATTAAAGGCATGGGCAAGAAAGAGTCGAAACTGGAAAGGCCAAGTGCCAATGTAATAAACGAAGTAGAAGTTAACGGACAATCTGTAAATTATGAGTTGTATCTAATAATAATAACTGTAATCTTGGCTGTACACTTGCTAATAAAAATTTATTCTTGGCACAAAAAGTCGCTCAAGGAGACCTACATGGCAAAATCAAAAAGACGGTAGCGTATAATGTGTATATGTACAATACATATGTGTATTTGTTGGTGAGATAGATGAGATAGGCATACATAAAGAGAACAAAATTTATTTTATTGAGTAAGGATCAGAGCCAATTAAATGTAATGGCTTCAGATTATAGATAAATTACAGAAAAATAAAGAAGTGCTCCTTACATCCTATAAATGTCTAAATACAAATAGACCTGTAAGCCAGGAGACTTTAAATAAACACCTTGATTTATTAGTAAATAGCCTTGAAAATATTAGGGTAATACTAAACGTGTAGTTTACGTTAACTAAACAACATAAGACCAGCGCACATGAAATTTTCAGTGACTGTAGGGACAAAGTCGTTAGAGCAGTGTCACGACAGGCCATAGATATAAAAATACCTGTTTCACTTCATGAAAAGGTAACAATATATTTTAACACCAGGAAACAGAATAAAATACATATATTCAAACATAATGCCGCAAACGCCTCTAGACTTTCTAAACATTACTTCCAGAAACCTTCCGGATTTCGATGGCACTGCAGAACAGTTGCAGAGTTTAGTAGCTGCATTAGAATTAGTAAATAGCTTGCCATTATTTTAATAAAAACAAAATTAAAAAAGAACGCTATAAACCTACTAGCAGGAACGGAAACAACAATAGAAGAAGTAATTCAAAGACTAAAAACAACAGTAACCTAATTAGCGCAAAACTAATGAACACCCGTCAAAGTTCCAAACTGGCAAATTCATTTGCACAAGAGGTTGAGGAACTTACACAAAAATTACAGAGCGCGTATATTTCAGACGGACTTACTGAGACATATTTTACCAAACCGGCTATGAAAGCCATGATAACGAATTCCAACAATGAGAAGGTAAAACTGATCATGGAGTCTGGTTACTTTAATAGCGTGAATGAGGCAGTAGCCAAATTCGTAAATAGCTGTACCGAAGCTAATGGCCAGCCAAATACAATACTCCATTTTTGGAACAAACGCGGTGGAGGCTATTATCAAAATAATAATAACTTTTGTGGACGTGAATACGGATACGCGCAGGGTGGTGGACGTAGACGCGGAAACTATAATAGTAACAATAATGGCAACAATATAAATGATTTTACTAAACACAGCTATAATAGCAATTCTAACAAGAACAATAGATCCGTCAGAATGACACAGCAAGGTACGGAAAACGAATGTACTCAGTAGGTAACATAAAAACAAACAGTAAGATCTACAATATAAATTTGAATTTGACATCATTCATTGAACTATCCGTTCTGACTCCGACACTCTTTTCATTTTTTTTCTCTTGTTAGCTACTTCCAATTCAATATATTCCTTTGCTGATGGCACTACTCTCTGCTTTTCAAATTCGTTCCCGAGCTCACGTCCCTGCTTTTCGCTGTAGACCGGGTACGTTAGCATGTGTAAAGCTCATTGAATTCTAACAACAGAGGGGAATTTAATGCTTCTATAATACAATGGCACTTGCATTATCGAAACCTGAAATCTTTAAATTCTCGGTATGTGTCAATGATAACATACGTTGGAATGACCACATATTTGATGTCGTCAAAAATACTGCGAAATGTCTAGGCTTCCTCAAGCGATGTAAGGAATACTGTATCCCCTCCGATCTTGCCTCCAAATATTGGGCCCGCCCAAAATTGGAGTACAATGCTCACATCTGGTCAGGTGATCTTAAAACTTCGCTGCACCTGGTAGATAGGATTCAAAACCATACGTGATGCCAATATCACTTTCCAGATATTGGAAAACCGAGTCCCGCTTTAAACTGATCGCATTTTACTCAATAAAAGTCCTCCACATTACACACACATCGCCCTTATTCTAGCAATTTTACTTATAAATTGCTCTCATTCTAGCAAATGTTGGCAGATAAAAGAGATGTACGATGCGTCGGTAATTCGCTTACAGTGTAGCTACGCGAGGGTTCAGTGTTTGCAAAAGTATTAGTTTGCCATCTAAGTTAGTTCATCTATGTATTTTTGAAGCCTAATACTAATCGTTGCCATCCAAATATTAAATGTACAATATATCGTTCATATGAACACCGCGAGCACGCTTGCAGCGATCGATCCTCTGGAGCCAATTTTGCATCACTCTTCCACACATATCGGGCAGAACGTTGGTAATTTCGCGTTCGATATTGTTCTTTAACTCCTCTAACCTAGTTGGCTTGTTGGCATAAATCACCAACTTAACGCAACCCCATACAAATAAATTCAATGGCGTTGGAGCGATCGTGTAGTCTCGACCGGACCACTTCTCGGGATTACACGATTACCGAACTTCCGCTTCAATAGATCAATTGTTTGGCCAGCTGTGTGGCATGTAGCAACATCTTGTTGGCACAAAAAATCACTGATGTTAAGTCCATCCAATTTCGGCCAAAAATTGTTTCATAACATGGCACAATACCGAACTTCACTGACCGTAACATGGGGATGGGGATGATTTTCATTGACGGAAAAAAACGGTCCAATCCCATACAAAAAGTGACCATGTGTTGTGGATTTCATGGAATCTCTTGAAGCACATGTAGGGTTGTTGCTGTCCAATAACGCATATTTTGCTTACTCACAAAGCGATTAAGCCAAAAATGGGCAAAAATAGGCAAAAATGATGATTTTTCGATGAAATTCCGTATTTTTTTTTAAACTTTTGCAGAGCGTTATCGTAGAAGTTTCGGCACTTCAAATGATCAAGAGGCTTCAGCTCTTGAGTTAGTTTGATCTTGTAAGGGTGTAGGCAAAGTCCCAGTTCCTGTGAACGGCGTAGAATCGACTGATTTGGCTCATTTTGAACTGAAATACTCATGGCTGAGATATTTTCGGTACTTCGACCGGTGTATTGTCTCACTGGCACAGAAACAATTAATAGCGAAAATGTTGAGTCGAATTTATCCACTATAGCACGCACAGCCTGTCTGCTGGGGCGATTATTGCGACCGAAAATTATATTAAGGGCTTTTAAAGTTACGAACACCGACTCGCAATTTCGGCAGTAATTTTTAATAATTTGGAGACGATGCTCGTCCGTCAAGTTCACAACGATAAAAGTGTAAACCTTGACTAACGCTTTGACATTGACAGTTCATAAAAAAGATTAAGGTTGAGTTTGTATTAAAATACAAAATTGCTATGTCTCTATTTAAAAACCCTATATACAAATATACATATATACATATATACATGTGTGTGTGTGTGTTTTTTTTTTTTTTTTTTTTTACCGAGGATTCAAAAGCATCGAAGGCCTAAAGGTCAATATGGGACTTTAACTGTATTAATGTCCTCGTCGTCCGGACGGGAAGCTCCTCCTGGAACTACCGTGATGTATTTCGTCAGAAGGATGTCCTGAGCAAAGTCTTAAAGCATTCGTCTAGTCGTCACTGTCAAGTTTGTGTTGAAGTTACTCCTCGCTGGAAACACGCACAGTCTCAGCCCCATCAATAATGTCACGATTGAGTTTTCAATAGCTTGCCATTTCCGGGGGCAGCTTAACATACTGGGGATCAGGTTTATCGCTGACACTGGTTCCCCGATCGCTTCGTTAATGGAGTTCCTGATGTGCCCGAATCTCGGGCACGAGAAGTTTTTTTGTTTAAAGAACTTAACACTCAAGAGGGTATAACTACTCCTAAAATGCCGGAGCACGTGTTATGTTTTCCGGAAAATGGGGAGACTAAATTTTATTTTTATTTTTATTTTCTGAGGATACAATACAAATAAATTTGTGTTGTCCGGAATATAACACCGGGGTACAATGCCCATATGGCAATTATAAATAGATAAGGTAAACAATATCCATTATTAGGTTTATACAAATAATCCTATTTTTATGTTTTACAATATATTTATAATATGTGTCTATATGCCAGTTAATTAATGCAGTAATAATATTAAACAAAATAATAGTATTAAAGTAAGTTAAAGTAAAATAGTGTTAAATTTAAATATCAGACCATAATTCCATCATATACTTAATTTATGTTTTTTTTATAAGAGAGAGAAATTTAGATTCTTTTGGTGGTAGAGAAGGATCCAGCAGTTCCTTAATACTTGGTATCTCACTTCTGACGTACTCTTTTATAAGCAAGCAGTTTTTTAAAATGTGTTCTAATGTGAGTGCTTCTCCGCAAATATTGCATGAAGGTGATTTTTCATTTTTAAACAGGTGCGACTTGTTAAACATTGTGTGCCCCAATCTCATTCGACAAATTTGTACTGCTTGTGGTCGACTTAAGCAGCTGTTGTAGATAACAAGTGTCAGTGAAAAATGATGCTTCCTTAAAAAAGAATTAGATTGATCCCATTTGCGTTCTGATTCTTTTTCCAGAGGGTGTACTACTTGGATAGACATTGACTTCGCAAAGGCAGCAATTGGCGTTGATGGTAGTGCTCCGATCAACATTCATTTCGTTTAGTCCAATGAGAGTATATTGTTAGGCCATGCTGCGTATCTCCTCTTGTAAGTATTTTCGCTATCTCAATTGAAGTATTGATATGCGGACCCTTATGTTTTGATGACATTATGAATTTTTCCAAGCTTTTTTGTCACTTTTTTTGCATGAGCGTGCCATTTCCATGTTTTGGTGCATATCAGTCCCAGAATTCTGGCCCTTTCAAGAAGAGGAATCGACGCATCACCGATGGGTCTGTTTGTATTTGAACAATTTCTTTTCCCACATATATGTAGCGCTTCGATTTTGTTAGTTGGAAGCCTAGCACCAGAGTCGGTGCACCATTTGAGCACTTTTGAAATAGTTAAGTTTAAGACATCTTTTACTACTTCTGGTTTACCCGATGCCAAAATGAAAATATTATCTGCATAAGTAAATACTCTTTTAATTGCTGATGCTTCCGTTTGTATTTTTAAAAGGAGCGCGTTTACATATGCGTTATATAGCATTGTGGAGATTGGTGAGCCTTGTGGAGCTCGATTCCCTATGGGAGTGGTTTTAGAAAAATATCCGTTGACTTTAACGATGATTGTTCTATTTGACATAAAGGAGTATATGACCTGTAGGACATATTTATCAACTCCCCATTTCTTAAGCTGGTTGATTACCTGATAAGCAGTCACACGTTCGAAAGCTTTTTCCAGATCCATGGACAGAAGGATCGAATGGTGGCATAAGGCTAACTCTGCATGCGCAGTATGATCACGCATATGGAGCAGGGTATGCGTGCCTCTTCTTGTCCTAAAGCCATGTTGGCCACTACTTAACTTATTATCTATTGTCCACTTGAGCCTGTTCCCTATTATTTTCTCGAATAATTTGGATAGGAAGGAAAGGAGGTAGATCGGACGGTAACTATCTAATAAATATTGGTTAGCATTGCGTTTAGGTATTGGAGTCAGATGAGCCTTTTTCCACTCGTGAGGATAGATGCCTTCTTTCAAAATATTATTATACAGTCTAATAAGTCTTGACATTGCTCCCACTGGTAATTCTTTTAACATTTTAAATGATATTTTATCAGAACCGGGGTTTCATCCTTTAGTATCTCGAAGAGCTTCAATGAATACTGGGAGACTGATTGTCGGTATGGTTTCAGAATTCAGAGTGTTGTGGAGGAGTGAACTGATTTGAAATGATTTTTTTTTTTGCAAGACATTATCTGAAAAATTCTTGTCAGAACTGTATCCCGCCCATTTATTTGCAAAAAGGTTTGCTATATCATTAGCATCAACAACAGAATAAGCGTTATGTTTAATTGCGGTTTTCCCATTTCTGGAATGATATCCATTTATTGCTTTAACTTTTCTCCAGAGAGACCTGGCTTCCATTAAATAATTCAGGGTCGATAAAAATTTTGTCCAGGCTTCCGTTTTAGCTATCCGTACTTCACTTTTTACGCTTGCTGCTATTCGGCGGTATGCAATAGCATTTTACGTAATTTTAAAGTTGCCGCCAAAGCTTTTGCTTTTCCTTAGTTAAGCTTTTTAAATTTGAACTGAACCAAATGGACTGAAAGGATGTGAAGTGGGAATAGATGTGGATGCTGCTTGTCTGATTATTTTTCTGATTTTGGCTGCTTCTTTATTTATATTTTATTTATATTTATGGTGGAGCTTACCTGCTGCTGGATATTTTCTGCAAATTTAGACCAGTTTGCTTTAGTTTCTACAAAACGGAAATGGAAAAGTCTTGGAATTGCATAACTGGCCAAGGTTTCAATAATAATTGGAAAGTGGTCGCTGCCTATTAAGCAATCGTGGATTTTCCAACTAGCAAGAGGTGCGAATGCAGTATTTTTGGTTGAAAAGTGAGTGGGAGATCTATTATCTAATAAAATCAGATCCAAGTTCTGTAGCCGCCACTCAACGACAGCTCCGGCACTATAAATGCCAACTTGATGAGTGTTAAGTTCTTTTTTTTTTTACCTTTCTACACTTACCTTTGCATAATAAAATGCTCGACTATTTTTTAAAATTGATTTTATATCTCCTATGCCCTCATTTAATCTTGATATGTTGTACGTTGTGTACTCGTATTTCTAAATGTAATTTGCATTTCTATTTTTGTGTATCAATTTTCCTGTTTGTTTTCGTATCTAAATTCGTATTATTTTCTTGATGGAATTGCTCATTATTGTTTTCACTTAAAATTTGTTACTTTGTAGGAGAACGTTTTTTTTTTATGTTTCGTTTCATTAAGTTTATTGCGGTATTGTAATTTACTTTTCGCATTAAATTAGCAGAACGGTTAATTATTTTAAAGAGTATAAATCACGCAAAAGTAAAGGAGCTGATAGCCATTGCGGGTCAGACTTCTGATTTAAGTGGCTATATTCGATAAAGGAAATGAAGCAGATTTTAATATTTGATTGGATCAACTTCACAGACTGGACAAATTTTTGCTTATAAGTGGATTGCGTTGATTATTGTTTTTTTGACATTTGATAGCTGTCACGTTGAATCTCAACTTGCTTTGAGAGCAAGTCATGGTTAATTTTATTTATTTCTATTAGTACAGTGCCAATTTTGACATGGAGTGCAAATATGACGTGATCAGAAAACTAATCAAAATATTTGTTGAGTTTTCGAAATTTAACATTTGGCTAGTGTAAACCCAACTTTTATACCAATCTGCCTTTTGGTATTATCACCAATTGCAGTTAGCTAAACATTGGCTCAGGTTTCCATTATGCGCACTAAGCAATATTTATTTTTTTATTTTTTTTATTTAATATTTATTATTCTGTAAAAGAATTTCTATTTTTTTTTCTAAAGTTTTTAATTTTCACTATAAAAGTCCATAAATTTCAAAGTACTCACTGTACTGTACTGTACACTGCACAAATAGTCACTTGTGTTAAGAGATTCCTGGCGCTGAAGAGGGGGTTGGGCGGAGTGGTGTTTGTACAGTGAGTGTTGAAAAATATTATGAGTATTGCCATATGTCCCAAAGTTAAAATAATTTGAAGTTAATTTTGTCTTTCTTGATAACTGTTGTAACAGTTAATTATCACGATCGACAGAACTAATTTTTATTGCATTTTTGCGATCCACTTCACTCAGTAGTTTCAAACCAGTGCATGTCCCCATCAAAATTCTGAAAACACGAGTACGTTAGACTTAAAACCAAGTACTTCGGATGAGAGTCCGTATGTAAAGCGTCGGATGTACTCTGAAGAGGTGAAAATGCAGTGGAATGATAAAAGACCTCGGTTGATAAAAGACCTTGGTAATTTATTTACATTCTTTCAATGTTATTCATGTTTTACATTATAAAATAAAAATTATTGTAGGTGAAGATGAGCAAGCGCTTGAATTTGCTGTGACACGCAGGTCAGAAATTCAATTGGCGAGTTCAGGTGCACAAAATCAAGTTGTGCAGTAAGAACAAGTCGCGCTGTTAGCAGTTGGTTTGAACAAGCTCGAATGCCTTTACCAAGATGTTTTTATGTAATGTACTGCTTCGCTGGGAAATATTTCTGCGAAACGGTAAAGGTGGAGGATTTCACTTCGACTCAATGTCTGTCTCAGTGGACTATTGCCGACCGGTATAAGTATTGCCGGTAGGCAACAGTAATTCAGTTTTTGGAAACATTTGAAGCGAAAGAAAAGATTGGCGGACCAGGCCAAATCATCCAGATCGACGAGAGTAAATTTGGAAGACGAAAATTTAACAAAGAAAGGCTTGTGGATGCCACTGGGTTCTCGGTTTGATTGAGGATGGCTCCGAAGACTTGAGACTGGAAGTCTGCCTAGAAAACGAGTGCAGTGCTGAAGTGCTAGTGCCACTAATAAAAAAGCATGTGAATCCAGGAACGATGATTCTCACCGATTGCTGGAAGGCGTACGATTGTTTGGGTGCTCATGGGTTAATTCATAAAAAAGTGAACCATAGTGATCCTCACAATCCTTTTGTTGGTCCTGATGGCATACACGCCCAAAGAATCGAATCTCAGTGGCTTGTCGTTAAGAGACAATTTTATACTGACAACTATTCTAATAATTTCACTAATTGGATAGTTGAATACCAGTGGAGGAGAGAAATCGCGAAAAAAAAAGTTAGATCCCTTTGAAGAGTTGCTTCAAGCAGTGGAGCATGTTTATGGAGATTTCAGAAAACGAGTTTAAAACCCGGGTGTGTGAGTCACATAAACATGGGTGGATTAAAAAAAAAAAAAACATTAAAATTTTACTAAAAAAAAAAAAATTTAAACTAAAAAGAATTGTTCATTCATAAAAAATAAAATTTTGCTTAGTGCGCATAATGGAAACCCACCCCGAATTGTGGGTTATTAAGTGAATAAATCTATATTTATTTGACCACTTTCGCAGATACATTAACTTTAGCAGAGAACCTGCTCTTGTTCTGCTATGGTTCGCCTTATATTCACTTTATATTTATACGAGTTGTAAGGCGTACTACGCGTGAAACTGACCCGCCGGTGAAAAAAATAAGTTAAGACTGCCAATGCCCATGTCGAGCACATGGTTACGATAACCTTAAATCAACAAGAGGCCAATCGGGTCCGCCATTTTATCGAAAACCATGGAAAGCAATTTACTTCAGTTAAGTCCTGACATCTATACTTACCATGAAGGCAAAATTAGTTATGCACCAACTCCACCAAGATGCTTTTATCATGCACTGCAAAATCAAATACTTTAGTTGCAATTCAGTGTGGTTGATCGCATAGAAACTAATAATTGTACGAATACTTTCTTATCAAACTTAATTTTCCTATCACACGAGTAGAAAGCAAGAGAAAGTGATCATTTTACATATTGCTATTTAAAGGGTATTAAAAATTACATTCGCATGCTAAATTTTGTGCACAAATTTCGACAGCTCGGATCTTCATTGTAAATGTGAGTACATACCAGTTGATTTTCTTTTCATGGGCTTATTTATATCTTTTTTTAAGTCATATTGTACACGTAAATTTTCTCAAATGCTTAATACTTACATTACCTATGTTTGAAATCAAAAACTACCTTAAAATCTAAACATTTACTAAATTCTTAAAGACACATTTTGAATAACAGTTTACTTATTCTATCGAATTTGAATTTAATGCACTACCCTATAAAATATTTATCTTAGATATACAATTTAACGAAATAATTTGAGACACTAAATTACCCTACCTTTTCAACTAATGAGATGTACACTTTCCACATGTATATGTATAAAGTATATACTCGTATATAAAGATTCGAAACTGAAGTAAAATAAAATGATCCACAATCAACACACAAAATTTGGTACGTTTCTTGATTATTCACTCCATGTTCTTTCAAAAGATGACGTTGTACTAAGCCCTTTATGATCGTTGGGATGATCGACTGGTGAAGTGTTCCGATATGGTAGTTAGAGGCTATTCCAGCATAGATATAGGAGGGAATAGTCATGGTGTAATTGGTTAGCCAGATGCTGTTGGAGGGCATCTTCTGGTGTTACAAGACCTAAAACACCACGATGTGTTTACTATATAAGCAAGTTCATATAAAGTCCTTTTAACATTTGCAATAGTCAAAGACCTTAAGTTAGAAACTTTATTTATTTACCTTTTCTTTATGACACTATAATTCGTAGGTTTCAGAGAAAAGTAGCAAGATCCTACCCCTCCGACGAGTAAACGCCGTGAAACCAAACGCGTGCCACATGCTGCTGCCAAACAAAGTGTGAATTCTCATCTACACTCCTCTGATAATCATTACATAAAAACGAATATTTTCGACATATGCATGTACCTTGGTCTTCTTATTCCGTAAAGGCAAGAAAGGTGCAGAGACTCACAAAGAGATATGTGAAGTTTATGGTATTGATTGTTTAACAGAACGCGGGTGTCACAATTGGTTTAAGAAATTCCGTTCTGGAGATGGCAAACGTTCTGATAAGCGAACTGAAAATGATGATGACCAGGTGAAAGTCATAACTGGGTTAGGTCTACATATAGGAGAGATAGCAAAGAAATTGGATGCTTCACAAACGTTTTGGACTCGTAAAAGATTCTGATCCACATGAATTGCAAGAGACATACTTGACACAATGAATCACTTTTTTCGATGTGCATCTCAAACGCAAAGAAATTGATCCTTTTTTGAAATTAGTCATCACAATTGATGAAAAATGGATCGTCTACAACAAAATCAAACGAAACCGAGCACGGTCTAAGCATTATGACTCAGCACAAACTACATCAAAAATTGAACTGCATCTGAATCCGGCTAGGTTATGTTAAGGGGTAGCCAGCATCGAGCAGGTTCACTAAGGACAGAGACGCTCGTTTGTAATACGAGTACCACAGAATCTCGATGGCTTTACATCTAAAGTGAAAAACATACGCTCATGGGCATCCACACATACGTATCTGAATCTGAGTGTGAACCATTTAGTGATTCAAGCAAAGGACGAGAAATCTATTAACATTTCATCAAAATTATTGAAAAAAGAAAAATAAAGTCCTAAAAATGAGTATTTCTTCTGATGGTGAGAACAGGAATGCTACACAATAGATAAAGTGTGGTTTTTTTCTCCTTTTCATCTCTATAGAACCAAGCCTATTGGCATGCCTATCAATATAATTATGCCTACCAGTATGCCGATATAGGACCGTTTTACAAATAAGAGTGACTTTGTTAGTCTCGGAACCAACTTTGAATGGTTGAGTTGTGGGATGAGGATTCTGCCAACGGAAAATTTGTTTTTTTACAGTTTTTCTGGCTCAGAATTGTTAGTCTTATACTGATTAATATCATACAATGTTTTTGAACATATTCTATTTTAATTTAAGGTTGGACTAGGAAACTGTTCTATTGGGGGATAGCTTTCACATGACTGGCGGGATAGAATGCCATCTGCTTACCATCGATTAAACGGTAGGGCCAAAGAGTAAGTTCAAGTACTATTACGCATTTTTTTCCTTATCGAGTAGGCTACCCAAGTAGATATTTGTCGTCTAGTTCAATATACTGCTCATAATCGTTCCATAGGCTTTCCAATGAGTGGTTTATACTGATTTACCTAAAGTGGCCAAAATCACGAAACCGGGTGTTAGTAAAGACTGTTTCGAACAAATGGTGCCAGTTTGATAGGCCTTAATTTATCGGTATAGATATGGGATGTTTTTCCTACCTTAGGTATAAAAACCACTTTTACGAGTACATATGCGTGTCCATAATTTGGAGATTTGAACCAAATCAACCCGCTTAGATTGACTATAGAGCAGTGCTGGAGGTTTATTAGATGTCAACATCTTATCATGGGGTCATTAATTTTTATTTTGATGAAATGTTCTTTTTGCTCTACTGTTTAGTTTTGGTACAGTTTACCATGCGTTTTTTTTGTTTGTTAAAACAACTTAACACTCAATTGGGGATAACTTGAAAAGCGTAAGCCGTTTTTTTTAACGAAATAGAAAAAGGAAAAAGTTATTTGGGCTCAGTGGTTATTTCGCTCCGTGGCTGGCATGTAATATTTAATGGGGAGACAAAATTATCAGTGTAAATTGAATTATTGTATTTTAGGAACTAATGCATTCGAGGGGATTAGAAAATATCACGAAAGTACTGTCGACAATGGATAAGCAAGCTCTCGCTCAGAATTCTCCTGCGTTGGCCGCATTTAAACCTTACTAAACTTCGTCTAACAATCCGTCGAGTTTTGGACTCCAGCACACTTAAAAGTTAATATGACATCACTCACATAGAAGAGGAATTCCTAATAAGTTGCTGACAATTTTCAAAGCGAGTAATTAAGCATCACGTGATGAATAATGGTAGGTTTTCGAAAGATTTTTAGATCCGAGACGGCATGGTTGCACACTATCACCACTGCTTTATTAGTACGGATTCGTGATTTTCTGTAGAGGACTTTCTCAGCAAGAAGATGAGCAATCCCGTAAAGCCTTATCACCAGCGAAGTTTGTTTAATATCGCAGAATATCATGGAACTACACCAAATGATTGACGGTTTGGTAGCATAGGCAAACTCGATGGGAATGAGGATTATTGTTCTCTCACTGTTTGGACAGCGAGGATCATCTTCAATGCCAAAGCGATGAAGATAGCCTCTATAGCAGCCATGTTCACTGAAGGCTTGCGTGGGGTAGTAGTTTACCTCTCCATGTCTCCCCTGCAGCCATTCATCGACGTTGGGAATAAGGGCATACGTCCATCTACCCTTCTGGGAACGGCTCCAACTACTTTGCCATGCACGAATTGTATTACGATGGGCAACCTATTTGGCAGGTCCTACATGCGCTTACTACACGGAGCGTGGTATGGCGGTGTGTGGAAGTTATTCCGGCCGCGTAAGAGCGCTTAGCCATTGTCGATGCCCTGATGGAATCTGCGTTCAAAATCACCGAACTGGTGACCCTTGCTAGCAGTCTTCGCTTACTAGACGGGATGCTCGATGTATTTGCCATTATCCGGGACAGATCCATCGTGATCCTGTCGGCTTTACCTTTTACTTGCTTTAGGTGCTCCTTAAACCAGATCTTTGCATCTAGGAGGATTCCCAGGCATCGCAGGAAATGCTTCGATGTGACCGTAAAATCGCCCCTCTGGAAGGAAAACACTTGTCTCTTTTTCCTTATGATCAAGAGGACTGCTTCGGTCTTCTGTGCCACCAGGTCAATAGCTGGTCACAATGCCGACTACCTCCGTGCTTCTAGTCGTAATTGAAGAAATTGTCTTGGACACAACCACTACGGCCAGGTCATCCGCATTGCAGAGGGTAGGGCCCAGCACCGAGCCTTGGGGGACTCCGCATGTCACTCTGTAACGCTGTACACCGGTATCCGTTGTGTATTGCAGCCTTCTATCCCTGAAGTAATCGCGCACGATTCTCTGGAGGTAGTTTCGCTCCCCAAGGGCCTCCAGTGCGTGTATGATACAGGACCATCTGGCTGAGTTGAAAGCGCTCCTCACGTCCAACGTGTCTACAGCACAATATTTTTTGGAATCGCCCTCCATCTTACTCCAGCCGTAGAGTCTCGAGCTATGCTGACGACCATCTCGATGGCACCCAGGGTCGATCTGTGTTTTCTGAAGTTGAACTGCCGCTCGTTCAGACCGCGCGCTGGGGCGTTCCAAGGCTTCATTCAGACGATTCATGATGACACCTTCAAGTGTTTTTCCAAGTTCGTTCAAGAGGCAGTTTGGTCGATACCCCGAGGAATCTTGGGAATCAGGACCAAGTTCCTTCAGGCATACCGTAAATAGCCTTGCAAAAAGGCCCGGGTTTACCTTTATGGCCAAAGCGAGTGCCACGCTCGGGATGCCACCTGAGCCTGGGGCCTTATTTGGATTAAACCGATTCATAGCCATGACGACTTGCGCTATACTAACCTCCAGGATCGGTCGCTGCTGTTGGAGGGTTACCTCCCTGGTGCGGTGTGCGCGACGTCTTGCCTTGATGCTTAGACACAACCGCCTGGGCCATATTGCGGGCAATGTCAAGGAGGACGGTCTCATCACTCCATACCATTTTGAAGACTTCAGTATTAAACAGACGGTGTTTCCACCCTCTTCTGTGGACGTGGCCTGACCTGCTGTCACCGGTTTGGACAATTTCAAAGAGTATGATCGGATGGTCGCTATTCGAGAAATTAACTCCTACAGATCAAGATGTACGCGGTGAAAGTGTATCGTGGACCCAGGTGAGGTCGATAGTCTAACGGTTCCGTCCTGCTTCGAATGTGTGTTCTCCGTTGTTGAGAACTACCACGTTCAGTGACGTGAACTATTCCTGCAGCGATCTTCCTCTGACATTTGTGAGTCTGCTGCCCAATGTGGTCGACCAAGCGTTGAAATCTGCCGCAATGACCACCTGTGACTTCGAGCTGACTTCCGCAACTATGTCCCGCATCAGCTGCTCAAACTTCTCCTGATCCAGGATAGGAGGAGCGTAGCATGAAAGGAAATACACCCCCTCCGCCTTCGCCCACGGGAAGTGGTTGTGTAGATTTGGAGCGGTGGACTGGAAGGCTTTTCCGTTAGTTATCCAGATCACTGTCCTTCCTGTCGCGTCCAACATCCATCAAGCGTTGGGTTTATTGTGGTATTGCTCACACAATATTGCCAAGCCGATTTCGCTGCCGCTACTTCTGGGTTGGTTCTTTTTGTTTGTTTCATCCATTATTTATTCGTGTTTTTGGGTCCCCTCTCGAGTTCGTTATCCACCGCCAAGTTAATGGCGACGGATAAGCGAGCGTTTCTCGAGTCCTGCCAAGGTTTTAACGGGGTGGAGGCAGGCATGCCATTACCATTAGTCCAGAAGACATTTCGCTAGAATGTCACTTCTAGCTACTGATGTTCCAGAATGACATGCCAACCAGCTCAAAATCAATCGAAATTTTCAGGGTTTCCAAATCGTAGTCCATGTGTGTTGCGTGTCCACTGCCTTTGCTCTTGGACTACTTATTGGTTATTCGCAGCCGACCTACATATCTGTAGGACACTCAGCTATCCGCCACCTGCTGACCCCCATGGTAGCTTGAGCTCGGCCCCAAGGTGTGTGTGTGTGTGTGTGTGTTATGGCTCCGCCATAACCACTCTCTCCACAGCACTCCCTTGTGGTATTATTGTAGTTCGCGGGGCTGGTCAATATCTGCTGGGTCTTTGCTGTTTTAGCACGTGGCGTCTTGCCCGCCTAATAAAGTTAAGGTTTTCTTGAAAATCTGTCTTTCTTCTAGATCGCTGCATTCTCCAACTAGCATATAGAGACGTTGCACTGAGTATTTTAATTTTATAATTCACCAGAAGCATGGCGCTCTTTTGTCGCTGGCCATTCTTTTGGGCATTGATGAATCATATGCCGTGGTAACAATACGCTTAAGCTGACTCGCCAAATTCTCGGCTGTTCTGTTTTCGATCAGATTGCACCTATGTAAGATTGGGTGCGTTCGTTTGCTTTCTCTGCTCTATGTCTATCAGTATTGCCTGGTGGCCACTATGTATATATTCCCCTCTGACTTCCCATGTTGTTTTTGGCAGAAGGGAGCTGCTAAGCAAAGTAATATCAACAATAGAGCCTACCCCTGCCTTAAGCTGGGTGTTTGACCTGCCAACGCTTACGATAGCCACTCCCAAGGACGAGAGTCCTTCCAGTAAAGAATCAGGTTGGTAGACCTGATGCCCCACTCAGTTTCTCATGCATTGAAATCCCCTCCTATAACAATTGGATATCTTCCACGTGCGACTTCAACTAGATTATCCTCAAATTCACCCATTATCCAGCTTTGTTGGGCATAACAGCTATAAAAGTTTATGCCGTTGAGGCCTGTTTGCCGCATGTCCATATTGCCGCCATACGTTGCTGTCAAGGGTATGTCCTCTCCCTCATCTTTAGTCTGTCTCAAAATATCCTAAGCTGTCTCGCAATGATCGAGATTTAGCTGTATGATCTTCATGGGTTCTTCTGGTCATAGCTTCCTTGAAAATTCGGCATCTGCTGCTGCTTACTACGTGTTTTGCGTCTTCTCGGTAATCTTTCTTGCAAAACATGCAAAAGGGGTGCTTGTTGCATTCCTTTGCAATATGTACTTCGGATCCGCATCTTCTGCATAACTTGGAGCGGTCTTCCCTGTTCTTTCATTGATTTTCTATGTAACTAAATTCCAGGCATTTAAAACACTTTTTTAGCAATATCGTTTCACGGGTTCGGCAGATGACCCAGCCAATTTTTATTCGTTCAGCACCTAGCAGCCTTTTCGCATCTTCTGTAAAAGGTGCTCTCTTATTTCAGCGCAAGGAGCTGTGTTGAGCTGAAACACCTTTTTCCGTCTTTCTGATTCTTGATACCGCTTTTCCAACGGCTTCCAATGTGGGATCCGCTTTTACTTTGCGTGCTATCTCTGCGTATGAAAGATCTCCTTGTAACAGCATCAGGTCTTGCTATGCTGCTTTTTTTGGACTTTGCTTTTAACGACTTTTACCCAGCTTTCTTCCTAACTACTACATTATTTTTCTTTTCCATTGGCAGATCCTTTCGAGTTCGCTTGGTCACACTGTTGCCTGTAGGGACTTCCGCATTATTATTATTATTATCATGGTTTTCGCCGGGGTTTTCCCTTTTTCTTTTTGCGACCTCCTTTTGCTTCAGCCAGGGAGAGGTTTGTGAAGAGTTTTTCTTTCTGAATACCTCCTTGGCTTTCTCGTCTGGCAGCTGGATCGCTGTTAGTTCATAGAGGATCCTATGCTCTCAATACTGTCCCTCGTGGGTTTATGAATTGGGCGAATTTTTCCATCCTCAGGCGTTTCGAGGAGCTCCCTGATATGCTCGTCAAGCTTAAGGAACGCTGATTTTTAGGGTTCCTCCTCACAAATATGGGCTCTTATTGCTGCTGTCTCAACATGTCCGCCCAGAATTCCAGAAGGCGATCTCGGTATTCTGGAGGATCTCTGTGTGTGTGGGTGTTTTTATAAGATGATCCGTCTTTATGACGAATCACGGTTATTCGATTTTGACCAAAATCCGCCATTGACTTTTCAAGTTATTAATAAAAAACATTCACAAAATATATTTAATTTTTTCTGTTTCGAAATTTATGCAGTGCTAATCGAAATCTGTTACTACTCGTATAAAATCGAGCCAGAATCATCTGAGGTATGCAAGGAATAGTAACAATCTAAAACCGTGAGTGCGGTACAACCTATGATTTCGTTAAAACAAAATATCGCAAACACGTCCTTAACTTTCCAATTATTTTTAACTTTATAATTATTTTTACCTTTATAATTATTTTTTCTTTAATTAGAACAAGAACTGCATGTTTCATAAAAGGAAATTTATCACTTAAACTTCAGCCTAACAGTTTTTTTTTATTTTAAAGACTAAAGTCGCAGTTAGCAAGACTAATTACAAAACTTGCAATCTCTCATACATTTCCTTAATCAAAAGAAGACTGAGAAAAAATTAGTGGGCACATTATTGTTCCAAAACAAACATTCATCCGTACACCGATTACGTATTAAAAGAAATATGTTAAACTTACAATAGATCGATAATTATAGCTTTTGTAAAATCCTGTAACTTTTTGCAATCCACTTCTATTTTGCAATCAAACCTTTCTTGCTCGTCGGAAAGAGGAGATGAAACCACCTATTTTTCCCAGCTTTACCAAAATCTTTCAAGGTTTAACCTGTTTGTTGGCCATCTTCAAATTACACTATTCTAAATTCTAATAGGCTATGAAATACCAAAAACCTTTGAAGAATACTACAAATTCTCTTTATCAGGAAATTCTTCACGTGACCTATCGGTTCCACCCATTTCGGCTAGATTTTTTTTTTAACCTATACTTGAGTGCTTCGAATCTTCAAATCCACTTTCGCACAAGTGTAGTAGCAAGTATACTTAAAGATCTCAACATACATTATTCCGCTGATCTACATGGTATATCTCCCCTTCTCCTGAATAGGTGTTTTAGCCCTCTTACAAAACCACTACATACGCTTTTCTATTGACCCTACCCCTTTGGACTCCGAATAGATGGAAAATAGCATTTGTCTTTTTCCAGTTCGTAACTAAAAAATGTGAATCTTCTTCTCTCTCCTCTTACGGACCCATTGCACTTACGTCCCTTCTTTCCAAGGTCATGAAACACTTAATATTTCTATGTTAAAAATGCGTGTATTTGGAATCGACAACTCTCTTCTTCAATGGATTAGAAATTACCTTACGGTACGTTCAATTCAAGTTTTCTTGGATGATTTCAAGTCTAATATTCACAAAACAAATTCTGGTGTGCCCTAGGGGTTCGTTCTGTCTCCGACACTCTTTTTAATTTTTTATCAATAACCTCTTGTCTGCCACTTCTAACCCAATATATTCCTTTGCTGACGACAGTACTCTCTGCTTTTTATATTCGTTTCCAGACTCACGTCCCTGCTCTTCGGCTGTAGAACGGGAACAGCAGCGTATCTTAAGCTCATTAAATTCCGATATTAGAAGCACACCAATTGGGGAGCTTTCAACAGAGTGGAATTTAATGTCTCCAAAACACAATGCCATCCGCTGTCGTTAAAGCGTAATTTAAACACCCATCCATTATCCATGAATTTCACCTACATCGTCGAAACCGAACAACTTTCCATTCTTGGTATGCGTGTTAGTGGCAACTTATAGTACGTTGGAATGACCACATATTCGATGTCGCTCCTTAAACGATGTAAGAAATACTTTTCCCTTTCTGAGCTGGCCTCAATATATATACAAGGCGTTCATCCGCCCAAAATTGGAGCACAATGCCCACATCTGGTCGGGCGCTCCTAAAAAATCTCTGCACCTGCTAGATAAGATTCAAAACCGTGCAATGAAACTCATAGGTGATACTAATATCAGTCAATCAATTGACACCCTCGAACATCGACGTAATGTCTCCTATCTCACTCTGTTTTATCGCTATTTCCAGCACCAGTGCTCCATAGAAATCGCCAGTAGCACTCCGCCCCTTCAAACCTTCAACCGTAACACTCGCCTCGCTATGAATGCTCATCAGTATACCCTCAAGCCAACTTTCGGACGTACTGTGAAATATCGTGATTCATTCCTCAGCTGATCAACTCGCTTGTGGAATTCCGTGACGAGCTCTCTATTTCCTAGTCATTGTAACATTCAGACATTTAAAACCAACGTACCACGGTAACTACCTTTCTTTCCTCCCTAGTTTTCCTTCGCTCGCTATGTGTACAAACATTTTATGGGTACTTTAACCCCTTGAGCGCGATTGAAGGTGAGTGATTAGCCCATCAATTTTTTAAAAAGAAATAAAAGGTCCACGAGTACCAATAAAAATTATTTATATTATTTTTGGTCTTTACGGATTGACAGTTGGCTAAAAACTAATTTACAGAATTAAATCTAGATATGCTTATGACCATATCTAACCTTGATGCAGTGGTAGGGCAGTGCACTCATTGTACAAGGTTCAGCGTTTGGGAAAATACATTTTTATACTTTACCACGTGTAAGCATAAAATTATTGCATGGCCAAAAACCGGTTCCGGGAACTATATTTGCTTTGAGAGTGGATGTTGGGTTCGTTGTGTTGATGGTCACTGACTACGACCACAAAACCACTTAAGTGGCGAAACATTGAAATTCATGATGCGTTAAAATAACAGACCTAAAATAAGCAGTAACAATAATTCCGCCTTCTTCAGGTGTACTATATATCACTGCATTGCTTGTTGTCAACTAATTCTCTGTCTACAATATAAATGTCAAAGCAAAATGACACCTGACGCCATTTGGAGAAATTATGGCACATTCACATTATTGCTTTACGTTTGCCCCAACTTGTATAACATAGCGAAATGATTAAAGACTGGGGAATAAAAGCTAAAAAAACGAAATGAGTTCATGCTAAATCCAAACAAGAAGAAAAATCTTTAAATATAGTGCAACTATTCCAAGCAGAAGAAGCGTAATATCTTGGTATACCATATACCTTAACAGGCATCTCACTTGGAAAAAACATATTTTTAACAAACGAAAGTCACTGAGACTACAGCTAAGAAAATTTTACAGGCTCCTTGGAAAAAATTCTGCACTAGCGATGAACAACGAATTTCTAATACGCAAAATCATCTCGTCAGCGGTAGGGTACTGCAGCAAATTCAAACCTTGAGATATACGTAGGTATATCTTTAAAACAAATTGCTACATATGATTACCTTTGTCCGATGATTTGTCACAAACGCTCAACTTCACCGAAGCCTATAAGTATCGACAATGAAAGATGAAACTAACTATGCATGTTGAAAAGAAGAACACCTCAAGATCTCATCAGACACACAGAAAATTTAGCAAAC
Source organism: Volucella zonaria (assembly GCA_963966105.1). Classification (NCBI taxonomy): domain Eukaryota; kingdom Metazoa; phylum Arthropoda; class Insecta; order Diptera; family Syrphidae; genus Volucella; species Volucella zonaria. The sequence goes on along the minus strand of OZ014533.1, from coordinate 29,884,046 downwards.
CTTAATAATAATAATAATAATAATAATAATAATAATAATAATAATAATAATAATAAATAAATTTCCAGTCCAGTCCAATGGGAGCATACCATACAAGTTATTTAAATTTTTTAATTTTGTTTGTTACAAGTATTGCTGAATGTACAAAAGAAATAATACAGATTGGATGAATAAATCATTTAAAAAAAAAACACAACATCCAGTAAAATACATTGAATTTATTGGATCATATTCACCTAGTCAAAGGTTATGTTCGAGTTCTTATACAGCCCAAATATGTCTGAAGGAAATCAAATATATCGACTTAAAATTTGTATGTCTATAATATTTTACAAATCATTATGCGTTTCGTAGTGTTATTATAATTGCGTTACGTGTTAATTGTTAACCCCCAAAGTATTGTCATTCAATGCCCACTTCAACAGTGCAGGTCAGGATACAATTCACACAGGCTTTAAATTATGCTTGTAAAGTCCCAATAGAATTACAAAAAAGATTAATTAAACTTGTCAAGTTACTTTTTGTTTTCTAGAAAAATATTACGGCTGCCCATAAAGTATACTTTAAACTGTCCAAAGGTGTTATTATCCCTTGATTCAATGTTCCCCCACAATGTTAAATGTAATCGAAAGACACAACATGCCAATAATTGTTAGATTATTGATCCGTACTCCCATATGAAAAGAGATAATAATTTTTATATATTGTACATACTCGTACACCGCTTGACTACACATGTATCCGTAGGATGATGTTATTTTAAAGTGTTAAGCTATAAAAGGTTTATCCTTACTTTTGATTTATGTTTTTTTTTCATCGATACCAGTAAGTGAAGAAAAATTGTTCTTTTAAAACCCTCGACAGTTGGAGAATGTAAACACGCTTGTTTTCTTTTAAATAGGTACACAGTAGTAGCAAAGGCCTTCGTCTACTACCTACTTCCACTTTCGATAATTGGAGCACTCTATATACTAATGGCTAACAGATTACATATTAGCGCCCGAGAAATGCCTGGCGAAGCATTGGGTATGCAGAGCAGAGCTCAAGCCCGTGCTAGGCGTCATGTTGCTCGCATGGTCGTTGCATTTGTAGTAGGTAAGTACCATTTGTAACCCACGTAACCATTTTGTATCTCGATTTATATAAATTTTGTTAATGTACTTTTAACTCCCCTAATCTGTCTCTATTTATTTATGCATTTGCAGTGTTTTTTGTGTGCTTCTTCCCATTTCATTTATTTTCGTTGTGGTTTCAACTGAATCCGAAGTCAACGGAGGAATTTAATGAATTTTGGCATGCAACGAGAATTATTGGATTTTGCACTAGGTGAGTTTAACTTTTTACACATAAAATAATTATAAAATCTAAGGTAAACTAGTTCGCTCGTTGTAATGGTGGGCTAAAATACATAGATTCATATTATTTACCCTATCAACTAAGTTTTAGTTTAGTTTTAAATGCATTTTATTTCTTAAATCATTAATTCTTACATACTAACAAAAAATGCTTAAATGCTAGCTTAAAATTACTTAACAATCTTATACTAACTTACTGGCCCCACACAGGCACTCTAAGCTACTCTAAATTCTTATATCTATGTCTTTCGACTTTATTTACATTTTATTGAAATATTTGTATACTTAAAGCTAAGAAAAAAATTGCTAACAAAAACTTAGCATATGGACTTAATTTTTTATAAAACTTAATATCTAACTTAAAATATACCTTAGTCTACCTAACCTACATACACAATACACACACATAGATATTATACATTCACAATTATATACATATATTAGTATATACAAAGGTATATACTAATATATGTATATATTTCTTAAATGCTAACCTAAACCTATGCAAGCTGGCCATCGCTATTCACAGAGCAAATAGATTGGTCAGCTCTGCCTCATTAGTGAGGCTGGTCCGTAATTGACGGAAACGACGACGAAGCATCTTCTCCATCATTCAACCACCAGAAATGCTGGTGCTGCCGAACGACATCCCTCTTATCGCGATTCCCCACCGCCCTACTGAACCTGAGACGATCCACACTGCCGTGTGCGACGTCTCTGCCGTAGTTGAGTCGCCTGTCCCCAGCTTTCCGAGCGACATGGAAGATTAACGGGACCGCTGATCTATCCTGGATCAACCCTATCTGATCTAGGTAGAGGAATGCTTCCGGTGGAACGAAGCCGTCAGAGCGCACACTCTCGTGGTAAAGGTAGTTGGGGTAGTAAGCCCCAGATATCAGGTTATTCGTCGAGGCCATTGCTCTTGCGATGTGTCTTCGAGTCAGCTTAATTACGAAGTTGTCCACTCGTATTAGGTTCGCTCTGTTGTAAAGGACCTCATTACGATAAAATTTTTTGTACTCCGACTCTGGTGTTCTGTACAAGCGAAGGCAAGCCCTAAGGCAAGCCCTCTCAAACACCCGAATCTTTTCCATTAAGCTTGCTCGCACATTGAACCACACGGGGCACCCGAATACCAGCATGGGCCTGATAAGGGCCATATAGCAGATTACCTTTACCCTCGCATCGAGTTGGCTGCTATAAAACAGTCTCTTTGTAAGAGCAAAAGCGCCTTTAGCTCTGGCCAGAGCAGCATCTACATTTTTGTCAAAATACAGAAACTGATCAAGCCAGATCCCAAGGTATCTGACTACATTTCGACAGGCAAGAGGCTGTCCGTGTTGTCCAATGATCGAGAACTTTCGCCAATTTTTTCTAGTATCCCTAGAGGCTCCAGACAACGGCGTCCTAAAGAGAATGGTTTCCGACTTCTGAAAGTTGATTTTCAACTTCCAGTCATCGCAAAATCGTCTTATCTTATCGAAGTCACGCTGCAAGAGAGTATTAATGACCTCGATTTTTGTACCTGTTCTGTACGCTATCAAATCGTCTGCGTACGCAATAGTATGGGGAAGTGAACTTATCAAGTCGCTTGTATAAATGTTGAATAGGATCGGCGAATTGACCGCGCCTTGCTGAAGACCATTTTTAATTTGAAATATTCCAACAGAAGTCACATCGCCATTTTTCACGATGAACTGTCTGTTGGTTAGCATATTATAAAGAATGTACAAGAGTGGTTTACTGATCCCCAGCCTAGTCAGCTTATAGAAAAGACCCTCTAACCATACGGTATCGAAGGCCTTCTCCAAGTCAACAAGGCAGGCACCAGTACATTGCTTTTTGCCCTTATTCCATTGGATATCGGACACCAGTTTAGACGCGGCATGTGAAATATCATGTCCCGCCTTAAAACCGAATTGATTATCCGGAACTATATGTTTGTCCTCAACCCACCTAGACAGAGCTCTATTGATTACTTTTTCAAATACCTTACTGATATTCGGAAGGAGACTTATCGACCGGAGATTTGCCGGATTGGATATATCCTTTCCCTTTTTGGGGATAGGTTGCACCACCGCCGTTTTCCAATGCGCTGGATAATGTGCATTATTCATTGCATTATTAAACAGGGTGGTGTAAATGTCCACCGCTTCTAGAGGAAGATGTCGAAGCACGATGTTCGGAATACCATCGGTCCCCACTGATTTCTTAGCCCTGATTGTGTCGAAGATCTCATGGAGCTCTTCCTTCGAAATGAACGGGGGTAGGTCACCCTCTCTGGTGATGACATTATTTGACATATTTTCTTCGCTGAACCGGGTGAAACCGGAGCCCTCGGATCGCCAGTTCTCTACTTCATTTCGAATGTAGAGGTCGTGCACCAAGATGCGATTATCCAGGTCATAATTAGGTCCACTGCAATCAGTGGCCTTGTATATTTCCTGGAAAGTCGCCCCTATGGCCTCAACCTTCTCCTGTGGATCCTCGATCACAAAGAAGTCGTCATCATCAGCGGCCTCATTTGGATCAATACCTGCTATTGTCAGTAAACGTTCGTTGTCTGTTGTCCGGGGTATTTTAAGACACTGAAGGTCGTTTTGATTTTTTCTCCGAAATAGTTTATTTATTTGCGGGAACATATTCGGGTTGCTGGTGTTTACAGCCCGAACCCTGTTGTTCCAATACGAACTTACAGAAATTCTGTAATTCTCTTTTATTAACGTTTGAATATTTTTAATCGACGACTTCAGTGTCCTAATCTCCGGGTCTTGTCTGTCAGTAAACTGTCTGTACAAGTTTTTGAGTCTTGTCAGAAGTCTACTTTTCTGTCGGTGCAGTGCGTCAATAGTAGGATTGCGGAACAGGTCTTCGTTAGTCGTATGTCGATATCGCGGTATTGTTGTGTCCATAGTTTGTTTAATTGTCTCGTCCATTTGTTTTAGGTGATTGTCGATCTCCTCGTTTGACAAATTCCTATTGGACGGTGGGTGGAGCATATTCGAGGAGAGTGCTCTTGTCAATGTTGCGGAGAAGCGTGTCCATCGAGTCTTACTGTAGTTGTAAGAATATCTTTGGACAAACTCCTCCAATTCCGCAATTTCGTTGGGAACTGTAATTTCGGTGCTAAAACCGCAATGGTCACTGTCATACACGAACGTGCGCAGACAGTTTAGCGTTTGTAAATTCGTACCTGTCAGTCGTATACGTTCGTCGTACAGCAGTAGATCCAAATAAGACCCGCCTCTGGGAAACGACGGGTTATCCGTCGCTTTAAGACCGAGTCTGTACATGACATCGTGCTGACCCCACCAATCGAGTAGTAGGTTCCCTCTAGTATTTGGCAAATTATTTCCCCAATCTCTGTGTTTAGCGTTGAAATCTCCGCCGATTATGAAATAATTCTCCCCCGATTCCAGTCTCAGAAGTCGAAAAAGGGTATCGAGCTCTGTAATGAATAAAGTGGAATGTGAAGCCTCAGGTGCATAATCAGAGGCCAAGTACAGCCGCTTTCCACTGCGGAGCGGGATGTAAATGACGACTGCCTCTAACACCCGGAACCTACGCAACACTCCCTTGTACACTCTGTGAAATTTTATACCTTGCTTAATGAAGATCGCGACACCGCCTCCACATTTGGATCGGGGCCGGTTTCTTCTTCTAACAATATAATTATTGTACTCCAGTTTGTGCTTATCGGTTAGCTTGGTTTCGCTAGTGAAAAGCACATCAGGAGTTTGGTCTTGCAGCAATTTAAACATCGCGGCTCTTCGTTCGATCCTAATCAGTGAATTAACATTCACCGCAAGGACCTTCAAAGTTTGCTCCACCATGTACGTACCCATTACGACATGTGTTGCGTTAGGCCCGGCAGCAGCGCGTAGATCTGGTCCACCCGCTTGGCCTGTTCTTGCACCTGCTTTTGCAGCTGAGCCATCTGCCCTTGGATTGCGAGCAAGATGGCCAGCATGTTGGGTGCAGCTTCCGTTGTTCTCGGCATTGACGCCGGAGAAGCAACAGTCGCTTGCTGTACCGTAGCCCCCCTACCTGCAGCCATTTGGGCGTAGGAAATTTGGGGCGTGACGGCTGGTGTTTGAAACCTAACAGGTGAACGTTTGACCTCCACCTTCTGCTGCCGAGCCATTTTTGCTTTTTTAATGTCGGCGAACTTAGGACAACCCCGATAGTTTGCGGTGTGTCCCACGTTCCCACATAACACGCACGAGAGCTGAGTCCTATCGGACGCTCCGTCCCTACCCAGAGAACACTCCTCGGAACTGTGGTTCTTTGCGCACTTCACGCATCGAGGCTGCATATGGCAGTTCGAAGCGGCGTGTCCGAACCTCTGGCAGCGAACGCATTGTATAACGCCTTCGCTCCTTTTTAATTTTTCCCAGTGAACCACCTGGTAGTCTAGGACAGTAATACTCCTTAGACTATCCAGACGGCTTTCGGGACTGAGCTGCACCAGGAAGAACGGCAGACTCCGTTTCTCCCGCCTGGCTCTAGCTGTGGTAAATGGCTTTACCCCCACGAACTTGAGTCCTTCGCACTCTTTCTCTTTGAGCAGTGCCAAGATCTCCTCAGGATCAGAAGACGGTTCCAACCCCTTCAGCAACATCGATTGCCGCTTTTCACACTTCGGTGTGAAAGAGTAGTGCTCCGTCGTCGTTTCCTTTAGGAGCTCTTTCACTTTCGCGTAGCCCTCCACTGTATTACAGTGGATGGCATGGCGATCGTTCCCCAATCTCTTAATATTAAAATTATTACCAATGACCAACTTACACAGGTCCTTGGTAGCATTTACCTCCAATTTATAGGTGTTGATAGGCGGCACCTTCTCCTTCTTCTTCTGCTGCTGCTGTTGCTGCTGCTGCTGCTGTTGTTGTTGTTGTTGTTGTTGTTGTTGTTGTTGTTGTTGTTGTTGTTGTTGTTGTTGTTGTTGTTGCTGCTGCTGTTTTTGCTGTTGCCGTTTTTGTGGCTGCTGCTGTTTTAGTTGTGGCCGTTGTTGTGACTGCTCTTGTTGTTGCTGCTGCTGTTTCTTAGGCTTTTGTTGTTCTGTTTGCTTTTGAGCAAGCTGCTGTTGTTGGGATTGGCCTTGCTCTTCCCTCTTCCTTCTTGCCATTTGTTTTTCTTTTATGGCCAGCACTCTTTCTTGTAGCATTTTGATGCTGCTACTAATAGCCTCCATTTCTTCCTCTTCATCATCGGATTCGCTCGCTGCCAATGAAGCGAAGTTGTTCCCTTCCCTTACCCCGCCAATCACCTTTACAGTGGCCGTTGGTAGGGTGGGACGTTTTTCTAAGTTAGAAGGTGGACTAAGCTTCCTCCTTCTCTTTGGTTTTGGCGTTTGGCTCGAACCACTCGAAGCCTCACCTGATACATCAGCAGATCCCGCTGTTAACATAGCGGACCGCTCTCCACAATCCATCACGTGATGGACAACACTAGTACCACTTTAACTTGTTTTGAATTTATTTCAAATGAAAATAATAAAAAAAAAAAAAAAAAAATGTGAAGAGTACACACGGGGATTCGAACCCACGACCTGTACTATGCCGGCCGAGAACGCTAACGCTCTGCTAATTGGAGCCTATAGAAATTACTTCAAATGTCACTTTGTTATTTTGTTATTAATATGCACTTGCAAGCCGAAACACGTCTATTCTCCACGGAGATATGTGAACGACTGACCCTATCAACTAAAAGTTACAATGAATGCTCACTTCTTCATGTAAAACTGTGTGACATCCTCAAAAAATTCTTTCACACTATTGCACGGGTCCAACTAAATAATAGAGGTACTGTATTAATATGTATAGTGACTTCTGAATCATTATCTTCGGAGAATAAAAAGGTAAGAAGCCTACAAGGGTAACAACAGACTGAAACCTATGCAAATGAAATGAAAAGAAATTGAAACATTTATAATATATGTACTTGAGTATCGAAAAATCAATTATTCGTTTTCCCTTCGTTTTAACTGCATTTTTATTTGAATTCACTAATTAACTCTTACATGTCAAACAAACAACCCTTAAAAATTAGCTTAATTAACTTAAAATGTGCGTTATGGCCCCATGAGGGCACTCTAAGTTAAATCTAATATTTAAACTATGTCTTTCAACGTTTCGTGCAGCCACTAATATGTTTATTTCCATATTAATGTCAAACTAAAACTAAGAAAAAAATTTTTATTAGGTAAAAAAACTTAATATATGGACTTTTTTTATAAAATATTAAAACTAAAACTTATAAACTAAACCTAAAATAAAATAAAAAAATAAAAATGAAAAATTAATCTTAACCTACCTATACTATCTTATTGTAAACATACATATACCCGTATACTACAATACAATACAACTGTTTTTTCTTGTATGGATTACCCCTTTTTTTTTTTAGAAAAAAGCTGTCACCCATCTCTTTGTTCTTTTATTTTTTTTCCCATGATTTTTTATATATAGGGTGTCCCCTTATTCGCCAAGGATAATTTTGGAAATGATTGGGTTATATTCTAAGAAAGAAATCATTCTACCGTAAAGGTCTATCTCGAGATATTAAGATAAGGCTTACTTTGGTGTACCCTGACCCATGCTAACGGAAATAGCTCCTTTGATACTAATGGTAGAAACTTCTTTTAGAACTTTGTTTTTAGAAGAAATACTAGCTCTTGTAACTGCGTTTAAATAAAGTTGATATCTTAGCTGAGTCTTCAGATATCCAAGTTTGAGGCCAATTTTTTTTTTCTAATCTTTTATACCATTTTTATTCGTTAAATTTTCCAAATAGACCTTCATACCCCCAAACCTAACGCTTTTGAGAACTTTTAAGGAACAGGATAAGGAAATGAGGGTTTTGACAGATAGTGAAATAAACGAGCACGTTTTAAAATTTTTTAATAGCTATGCAATTTTAAGAAGTTATGAATTGTTAGAAAACTACTCATACGTATTGTCAACTGTTGTTAGGAATGTAGGTACCAAATCACAAATTCCTTTTTTTAACTGCTGCAGGTTTTCCCAAGTGTCATACCATACCATATCATACCCTAAAATCTATGGGCTTTTCTGCAAACTTGTTGATGATTTTTTTTATTATTGTTATTAAGATAGTAAAAATTTTCTGGAGAAAAGTGGCCTCAAAATCAAAAATTAGCGTGGGCAAGAAAAAAGGAACAGGCTTAGAAATTGGATATCTCAAGACTCAAACAAGACATCACCTTTATTTAAACACAGTTGCAAAGGCTTGTATTTTTTCTAAAAACAAGATCTTAAGCGAAGTTTCTATCATTAGTATTAACGGAGCAATTTCCGTTAACATGGGTCAGCGTACACCAAAGTAAGCCTTTTCTTAAATTTTCGGTAAATGACGTCAACATTGGAGATAAACCCTTACAGTAGAACAATTTTTTTCTTAGAATATACTCAAAAATCATTTTTCAAATTATCCTTGACGAATTAGGGGACGTCGCGTATATATACTTTTTTTTTAGATTTTTTATAATTTTTTTTTTAAATCTAGCCTAATCCTACCCAAATCTACATAAGCCGGCCTCGGCTAAAAAATTAGGCTGACCAACTTTACTTCCTATGGAGTGACCTAGTACTGGAGGAATTCCATGAACCTTCTTCTCCTTCAACAAACTACCAGAATTGTTGGTGCTGCCGAGCAACATTCCTCATGTCGCGGCTCCCTACCGCCCTACTGAACCGGAGACGCTCCGCACTGCCATGTGCGACAGTTCTGTAGTCTGTCTGTCGTACTTTCGCCAACAATTGGTGCCCTTAGAGGCCCTAGACAAAGGCGTTCTAAACAGAAAAGCAAGAGGACTGCAACAAAGAAATTAAACTCGCCTTTATTTGCTCCGGATTCTTTCAATAGGATCTATACGTCCGTGACTTTTGGATTAAAACACAGATTTTTTGATAAAAAAATAATTTTATTTTTCAACGTAGTCTCCCTTGAGCTCTATACACTTTGTCCAACGCTTCTCCAATTTTTTTATCCCTTCCAAAAAAATGATTTGTCGAGGTCCTCAAAATAGGCCTTTGTTTGCGAGATGACTTCATCATTGGAGTCAAATCTTTTTCCACCAAGCCATTTCTTCAGGTTTGGGAACAAGAAGTAGTCGCTCGGAGCCAAATCTGCAGAATAGGCCAATTCATGGATTTTTGCCATGGCAACTGCACATGTGTGCACCCTTGCATTGTCTTGGTGGAAAAGAACTTTTTTCTTGGCCAAATGAGGTCGTTTTTTTTTCAAATCGTCATTGAATCGGTCCAATAAGTTGGCATAATATTCCCCATTGATTGTTCTTCCCTTTTGAAGGTAGTCAATGTGGATTATCCCGCGTGCATCCCAAAAAACAGTCGCCATAACTTTATTGGCTGACAAACCCACCTTGGCCTTCTTTGGCGCCGATTTACCCTTAGAAACCCACTGTTTTGACTGTTGTTTGTTCTCTGGTGTGTTGTGATGGATCCATGTTTCGTCCACGGTTACAAAACGGCGCAAAAACTCCTCCATATTGCGATTAAACAACGCCAAACCTTCCTGTGAAGTTGTTACACGATTGCGTTTGTGGTCGACTGTGAGCAAACGCGGCACCCATCTTGCGGAAAGCTTTCTCATGCCCAAGTGATCATTCAAAATTGAAACCACTGAGCCATGCGAGATCCCTACGGCTTCCACAATCTCTCGCACTTTCAATCTTCGGTCAGCCAACACCATATCGTGAATTTTTTCGATTGTTTCGGGTGTAGAGACCTCAACTAGGCGTCCAGGACATCTTCAGTGCTTGTACGGCCACAACGAAATTCAGTAAACCACATTTTTACCATTGAAATCGATGGTGCAGAGTCCCCATAGTATTTATCAAGCTTAGATTTGGTCTCGGTAATGGTTTTTTTTCGCAAGAAATAATGCTTAATAAGCACACGAAATTCACTTTTTTCCATTTTCTCCTCAAATTAGTGAGTAGTCTGATAAAAATAGCTGTCAAACACAAACTAACTGACGCAGCAAGTTTAAATTTTGACAGGAGTCAACTGACAGATGCCTGTTGACAGGAGCAGTGTTGCTATTTCAGTAAAGAGGTCAGAAATTCAAAAAGTCACGGACTTATTGACCCGCCCTCGTATTACTCATTCTTTTACTAGTTACACTAGAGCATTATTTGTGGAAGATAAGAAATTTAAAATGGAAAACAATTATAAATTTTTATGGTTTCAGAACTCACAAATATTGTTGAGGAAAGTAGAATTGCTGCTATAAGATCGTTTGATGATTTAGTAACCTTGGGCGATTAGAGCCTTTTCATTTAATAACATCATTAAATATGTTTGATCCAAACGATATCTTCGATCCTTCTAGCACCAATTCACCTTCCATTATACATAGTTTAAGTGACAGTTTACTACATTGTGTTTCTGATAAGGTTTATTCTTTTCTTGTGGTACATCAAATATATGTAGCTTGCGACAAAACTTTGATTTGTTGGTATGCAATCTTGAAGCGTTCGTATATTTACCCGATTTGATTATTTGTTTCAGAAATATGGATATTTGCATGTGAAAGGAAGAATTTTTTAATTCGCGGGTATAACTTTTATCCTAATATATACAAATGAATCGTATTCGGCTGGCGGAGTAGGGGTTTTTGTTAGGGATTCTCTGGAATTTGATATTTACCATCATAGGTTCGCGACTGCGGATGTAATGCAGGTTAGTTGTAAATTATGCAATGAGCCCTTTAACTGCGTCTGCATATACAGACTGCAATTCCATGATACTCAGTCATTCCTAAATGAATTAATTCTATTTCTGACAAAAACTAAGATTCAAAACCTTATTATTCTAGGTGATCTTAATATTGACATCCTAGCATCAACCTCAGTCTCGGAGTCACTTCTGTGCCTTATAGCTGCACATGGTCTTACTTCCTTTGTGAATGAGCCTACAAGACCTATTTCAAACACCTATCTAGACCATGTATTCGGTCGTTTTCGTAATACATCTACCGATCAGTGTGTCGGTGTTAATCTTGACCTCTATATTACGGATCACTGCATGACAGGTATTTGGATACGCGGTTAAAAAGATCTTAGAGGCGAAATCAGAGTTCCTACTCGTACCGTTACTAAAATGAGTTTTGAACTACTTAATTTCAAACTACGGTCTGAAAACTGGTAGGCTGTTTATGCTGAAAATGATTCTTCTGTCGCTTATAACTCCCTTCTAAAGATACTGCAGTCTCATTTTAGCTCATCTATCTCTCGCTCTCTGCCAAGTAAGTCGGAAATAAAACTGAAGCCCTAGATAAGCAACTCCATTCTTAAACAAATTAAGCATAAAAACAAGCTGCGCCGGAAATGTGTAAAGCATCCGCTTAATTCTGCACTCCGGAGTCGTTTTAAACACATATCTATTAAAGTCAACAACGAAATTCGATTGTGTTGTGATAGATACTATATTTCTAAAATACGGAACGCTCAAGGGAACCCTAAAAGGGAATGGGAAGTATTAAATAGCATATTGAACCGCGATTCCTCTAAAATACTTAACCCTATCGAACTTGCGACTGATAACTCTATTATCAAAGATCCTACAATAGTAGCAAATACTTTCAATGATTCTTTTGTTAAAGTTGGTGAAGCGTCTCCCTATAATTTAAGATCTGAATACTGTTCGAACTGTATGGCAGGGAATCTGGTGGAAGATCCGGTTTGTAGAGACAGTTTCTTCTTTGAACCAATCACTGGTCTTGAAGTGTTATCTCTTATAAACTCGCTTAATCGCTCGCCTTCCTCTGGTGATGATGGCCTCTCTAATTACATATTAAAGCACATCGCTCTGAATGTAGTAGATATACTCGCTTTCCTTTTTAACCTAAGTATTTCCACTGGTACATTCCTCGACAGGTTAAAATATGCAAACTTTCTACCAATTTTTAAAATTGGCAATAAAAGAGATAAAAACAACTACAGGCCTATCTCAATACTCTCTTCCATCTCGAAAATTTTTTAAAAAGCTGTCAAAAATAGAATTCTGCGGTTTCTGGAGAGAATAACTTTTTTCAGTCCCTTGCAATTTGGCTTTAGGGCAGGACTCTCTACTGAAGATGCCCTCATGAGTTTCTGTTCGATTATAAATAAAGGCCTGGACTCGAAAAAAAGCTGTGCCGGTCTGTTTGTTGACATAACCAAGGCTTTTGATATTGTAAACCATACAATTCTCTTGAAGAAATTACATCGGGCTGGATTTTGAGGAGTTATTTATAGTTAGCTGGTATCGTATCTCAAAGATAGAAAGCAAAAAGTTAAAATTGGAGATTGTTTTAGTAAAAATAGGATTATTAAACTAGAGGTACCCCAAGGGTCTGTATTAGGCCCTATTCTTTTCCTGGTCTACATAAACTCCCTGTTTCTTCAACCTTTTGCAGGAAAAGTTACGGCTTTTGCCGACGACCTTGGCATCGCGTACGACTCTGTTAGCCACCTCCAGCTAGCAGCTGATATAAACCATGATGTAGACCTACTGAGAATGTGGTTCGCCAAACATATACTTATTGTCAGCAATAAAACGAAGCTAATGTTTTTCAGCCTTAGGTTGCAGGCTGTGCCGGACCTCCATTATCACTTTCATGCCGCTAATTGTACTCGCCACAAAGTTTCGGCTGTGTTTGATATGGATATAGCGTGTCATGCGAACTGTTTTAAAATTGACATAGTAAATAACTACAAATACCTGGGTATTATTATTGACCAAAATATGAATCGGTCTGATTATATTACAAACCTAAAACAGTATCTTCGTTCTTGTCTCCGTAGTTTGTTTCATCTTCGTAAATACTGCACAAACAATAGTTTAAGAACTGTTTACTACGGCATATTTCACTCAAAACTACAATATGGATTAGGATGTTGGGAAGGTGTTTACCGCACGAAAATCCAGTGTCTACTTGTTTTACAGAAATGTGCTGTAAGAACGATTAGCGGTGTTCCTCGACTCACCCATTCCATGGCACTCTTTAGGAGCCTTAAAATTTTGCCGGTTAGACACCTTTATTACTACAAGGTGCTTAAAATTTTCTTTATGAGAAGTGGTTATTTTCAGAGCCCGATCTCTGATGCCCGCAGTCTATGCAGTAACATCCGATCCCTGGTAAACATACCTTCATTCCGAACCACTCATTTTAGAGACTTCTACTCTGTCGTAAGCTTTAAATTATTCAATCGTCTTCCTGTTTCGATTCGCGTACTTACAACACGTTCATCTTTCTTAAACAAAATCTAAAGTTGACTTCTAAGTTTTGATCACAATCAAATTAAAGTTTTGCTGTCCTACGTAATTTATTTTTACTTAATGCTATTTCTAGACTCTCTTTAATTATTGTTCAAACGTTAAAATATCACTTCCATCTTAATTCTTAATTATATTATCTACATGAAATTCTGCTGATGTGGCATTCAACACTATTTTAATTCTAAATACGAATGTCACTACATATTCTGCATTTATTACATTCCTTAATTGTTACCTAGTAGTTAGAATTATCCTGCATCAGTATTATCCTAAGAATATTGAATAAAATAAAAAAAAATAGTTTCCGATTTCTGAAAGTTGATTTTAAAATTCCAGTCATTGTAATATCGTTTAATTTTATCGAAGTCAGGTTGCAAACGTATGCGAGTACTAATGACATCCATTTTTCGACCTCATCTGTACACGATTAAGTCGTCTGTAAATGTTGAATAGCATCGGCGAATTTACGGCACCTGGTTGAAGACTGTTTTTAATGTTAAATGTTCCAGCAGTCACATTTACGATTAACTTTCTATCTGTAAGCATATTGAAAAGAATATACAGAAGTGGTTTACTCATGCCCAGGCTATTCAGCTTGAAGAAGTGTCCCTGTAACCATACGGTATCGAAGGCTTTTTCCAGGTCAATCTGGTTCTTGCCATCGTACCATTGGATATCAGAAGCCAGTTTAGACGCGTCACGAATGATATCATGCCCCACTTTGAAACCGAATTGATTATCCAATATGTTGCCCTCATCCCTCGTAGTCAAGACTCTATTGATCTGCTGATCGACTTCTCGAAGATCTTAGTGATGTTTGGAAGCTAAATCTTTGTTGTGCAGGTATGCATGAATCGACTGAAAGTGTATTTCAACGTGCACAGCGTTTATCGTCTAGAAGCTTACTAACATTCTCCAGCGTTTCTCACTTCTCCATCCTACAGCTACAGTCAATGGTCCAAAGTAGTAAACGCCCACACATAGAAAAGGCCTTATTAGAGATTTTTATCTTGCTGGTGGCAGTTCCCCCATTAGTCGAACATGTGGCTTTGCTTTTATATCACCGTTGGCATTATCTTTGTACGCATTTTCAAGAACCCTTAGGCGAGGAATATAGAACTTTGTCTTACTTCGTTCACCATTGCCTCATTATATTGGTGATGAAACTTACAATGGTATTGATCTACGAAGAAATATTTTCTGTGAATAATTCATGGTCTCTTGGGGGACGATTGATCTTTTTCTACCAAATCGTATGTCACAAGAAGAACATACTCGATTATCATCAAAATACTGTGTTAACTTGTTTCATGTTTTGAGTGTAATTAGTTCGTTCTTAAAATACTCTAATTGGACTTGTTGAAACAAATAACATTTGGTTGTCCCAACAGGCCTTCCTAATTTTGACTGTTTTCTGGATGAATTCATATACGTTTGATAATACGAGTACATCTATCTAGTATGTTTTTCCAACGTAAGAACTTAGTGAAATCTATTATACAAGGTGCGCCACTTTTGCATGTCATAATGTGGATTGGCTGCCATTTTCTTAGAAATAAAAAAAATTGCTGGAAAGTGTAAAATTGATGATATTCAGCTGTAAAAATAATAATGGTCAAGTGACCACCTCCTGAGTTGATGCGTATTTGTGCTCGTTTTACGCCATTTTAAATTGTTGCTCGTGAATATCTGGCTTCAAATTGGCGATCTCTTCTTCGATGTTGGCTTTCAAGTCTTGAAAGGTTTAAGGGAAGCGCGAGATTTCAAAAAATCCCAAAAGAAGAAGTCTGGCGCCTGCATCTGCATCGTTGTCCAAGTTGTGTGAGCATTTATTACGTCCTGCTGTAACCAAAAATGCTCGAGACCCAATTCAGCAAGTTGCGACAAAAAAAAAATCGATTAACATCTGTCTGTAGTGCTCGCCAGTTACGGATACGGTGATGCCGTCGGCGTCCTCAAAAAAAAATAAGGGCCAATCACTTTTTCACTACAAATGCCCCACCAAATTGTCACTTTGAGGGGATTGCTCTTTGTTTATTCACTTAACCATTAAAGTGGCCATCACATGCGACGCTGGCTGGCACCAAGACCACGTCAAGCTTATCGCATGTGCTAATCAACGATGTATTGATCTTTTCACCAAAGCCATAGGTGGACTAGGAGGTGCAAAACTCGCATTCGTGCCCAAGTAGCATATCCCTAGCAGACATAGAACCCGCACCTGGATCCCAGCCCAACCCTGCTCCCCAGAAATCATTCTGGAGATCATCAGGCTCAGCAACGCGATTCTACTGACTCATGACTGGCAAGTCGTGAAACTGGGGAAGGGGCCCTTATAGATGGGCGTTGATTGTGATCAATAAGGAATCCCTTAACCCTCCAGCGCAGACTAAAGTCAGGATTCGATTCGGTTTCGAGTCAATTCACCTAAGGGTCTATAAAAAGGATGAGCTGGATGCTGGAACTTCAAACTCAACCTTAGATTTTGGAGCGGTGATATCGTTTCCGGAAATGGATAGCGAATACTCCAATTTATCTGAGGCGATAATTAAGCCGTCGATCTCCTCTTCTGACACTCCGACGAATTAAAAAGAGATCTTATACGATCAGAGGAAGAAGATTAGCTTTTGGACACATCAACAAAACCGGAAAACTGGAGGCTACCCCAGTAAATTGTAGCAATGATACGGTTTCTCTAGATTAATCTCCATCACTCAAAAAAGGCTTCGGCCGCACTTAATCTGCGTCTTGCCAAAATCGCAGAAGACATCATCCTAATCCAGGAACCATGAATCGTAGAAGGCGTGGTTTGTGGATTTGGGACACTTGTATACGCTCCGCTCTATATAAGAGACAAAGGTAAGATTAGAACTTGTATATTAGTGAAACGTAGCCTTAATGCATTTTTACTTCCTAACCTCATCAACCCCTACTTAACCGTTGCCAGACTAGAGACTATAGTTGGAATTTTGTATTTCCTGGGGAAGAGGACAAAATTAGTTTTGCAGGGGTTTACTCCAAATCCACAGCGATCCACCTATCGTTTTTATCTGTTAAGATTTAGACAGCTACGTTTCGATGGTATTCTTTAATAGTATTAAGATGCTTACCTGAGACTGCTATATAATCGTCATCCGCATAGGCAATCACTCTACTACCACCCGCTTTCAGGTATGCATATCAACAGTTTATTGGTCACTAAGTTCCAGAGAAGGGGTGCAAGGACCCCGCTTTGAGGCGTAGCTCTACTGATATATCTTTTAGGATTTGCTTAGCTGCGATGGCTCAGAGGTTATTTGTCACAGAATGATCTCCAGGATTACCGCTTTGCTTTCCTTAGTTCTTGTTTATATATTTTGATGGATTCCTTATATGAATCCCGGTCAGTCAATTTTCCTGCGCTCTTTGTTTGATTGAAAAATTTCATGCAAACGTTTCTAAGCGGTCCCAGTACTGACGTCTGGCAATGCGGGTTTTTCTTGCCTCTAGTTTGAATAAGAGGACAAAAAGCAGCGATTGCCTGATTGAGAGCCAGGGTTAAATCCGTTACTTTCATGTCAAGCTCGTTGGTGTTACATGGGGGACTTAAAACTCGGAGTATTTTTATAAGTGTTCCTCTGTATTTTTGCAAATTATTGTAGTTTTCCGGTAATTTCGGAATGTCAGTTAGTGGGGGGCATACTGAAAACTAAATTAGATTATCTATGGTCTGGAAAAGATTGTTCGGATGATACTATACAGTTCGTTACCACTTGAGTGATGTTGTCGGATGCAAGACCGATATCTAGCACTTCTTGTCGGTTTTTAAATATGAAAGTGGACTCATTGCCAATTTTGCAAAAAATGAGGTTAGTACTTATAATGTGATCAGAAAATGTGATGTACGTTGGCCCTGCAGCAGTACCACCCATTCTAGGTTGTTACCAGGGAGAGAGCCCACATGGTCGTGGCCATGGTATAGAGGATTCTTTATTGATCGCGATAAGCGCGCATCTATCTATCTGGTTCGACTGGGATCTAGGTCCGCTAGGGATATCCTCGTTAGCCAGGACCGCGAGCTTTGTACCCGGCTAAACCTCTGGCGCTTGGAGGAGTCGCTTAGCATTGGGGCATCAGTGGGTAATCCGTCTTTAAGGATGTTGTTGGCCCAATCTATTTTGCTCTTCACGTCCGCAGTTCTCTCAACTCCAAGAATGGATCCATACGTTTTAATTAAGCGTATAGCATTTCTGCGTCTGGAGTAAAGCGCATTTTTTTTTTTTTTTTTATAATTTACGCGCGCCTAAGGGGTTATGAATACCCTTACACTGTTGCCAGGGCGCGGGCGGAAAGGTAGAAGGAGGAGAAAGGAAAGTTTGTGATGTAGTGGTTTGAAACTCAGGTGTGTTTGGTTTCGATATTGACTCTCCAGGGGTGGGAGTCCGAATAGGACGGAGAGATTTTCTTCACTCGGAATGGTGAGGTTGTGAATTTTAACGGTTGTTTTTGTGTTTGAAAACCCTACAACAGCCAAATCTACATGTCAGTGTTATGCCTTCACACGCAGATTTTTCTGACTGAGTTCCAATTACACAAATGAAAGTTTGTCGTGGCTAGGATTCGAACATTGACCCTCCGAGTGAGAAGCGATTGCTAGTACCACTACACCACGGCCACTGGGACCGCCACCACGGCATTGGAGGGGTCTTGCTGACGCGGCTGTGCTTTTGATTCCCCCTTTGAGGGAGGGATTTTAGTAGCAGTAGGAAGACTTAAGGGTTTCAATTTTTATTCAATTCAATTTAAAGGTGCACCGTGGCATGCCACAGTTTCACATTTGCTTGACATTGCCAGAGCCTTGCCGGTAGTCGGTACAGTCACCGTATTAGCGCCTGGTATTAAAGAAGTACCGGTCTCAGGTTTTGTTATAATTGTTTACCATAATTACTCAAACCAATCAGACATGGTTTTCTTGTCCTCCCTATTCAACTGTTTAATTGATTTTCATGAAATTGCATTTTCCGGCTCGAATTCATTTTTTTTTGTCTGTTGGCACATTTCAGTGCAAAGCCCCTATCTATAGTAAATTGCAACTAAACGATACAATAATAAAAACCAAAAAAAAATATACAAACAATAATTCGACCTATATTTATACCCTCACTGACCAATTGTACACAACTTATTTATCTACGCAACCATGTGTTTAGTAAAACATCACACATTGCGTAATCGATGAAAGCAATTCTTACTGGGTAGTTTGCAAAGGCATTTGTTGGAAAGCCTTTCATGCTGTTTGTGTCGGGTTAAACAAAAGAAACACTATGTTTATCAAAGAATTCTCCGATAGCCTCCTTTTCTTCTGTGATGAGTTCAAGAGTATCTCACTTTAGCATGTGCTTTTGGCAATAAAATGCCTAAGCGATTCAAATGACTCCTACCCAGAAAAAATCTCATCAACCGATCCGCATATTATAGCCAGCTTTTTTGCTACATTTTTTAAGCAATCTTTTGCCGATAATTGCTTTGTACCAGATCCCTCTTATTTCAAATACCTACTTAACTTCCCCATTGGCCCCTCTATTTCTCAAAGTTTTGACCATACAGCCCCATAGCTAAACTCTCACATATACCCAAACACCTCGAAAGCATTTTGTACGAAGCCTTAAGCTTCCAGTGTAAATCTCTTATTTCGCCTAATCAACGCGGCTTTCTGAAAGGTAGATCAACTACCACAAACCTCGTGGAATTCGTGTCCTCTGTTCTCTCAATCTTAGAAAGTGGTAAGGAAGTTGACGTTACAACAACTGATTTCAGTAAGGCTTTTGACAAGATATCTCATAAACTAATCCGTCCTGGACTTTGAACCCATTTTGCTTAAATGAATATCTTCTTACCTGGATAATCGTTTTTATAGTGTTCGTTTCAG
This sequence comes from Volucella zonaria, assembly GCA_963966105.1. Classification (NCBI taxonomy): domain Eukaryota; kingdom Metazoa; phylum Arthropoda; class Insecta; order Diptera; family Syrphidae; genus Volucella; species Volucella zonaria. The sequence continues at coordinate 29,864,478 of OZ014533.1, read as the reverse complement.
GTCTCTCCTATCGGCCCCTTTCTTGGCCACTTCAGGTGTTCCTCAAGACTAGCTAGGTCTATTTCTCTTCATCCTAACCATTAACGATCTTGAAATTGATACCAAATTGTTTAAACTCATTTCCTCACAGCATGACTCCTCCTTCAAATGGATCTAAATAGTTTTTCGACCTGGTGCTTAGAACTCAATGTCACCAACTGTCAATCGATTACCTTGTCACATAAGTGCAACAAGTCTTCTTCCCGAATTTACCTTCTCCACGGCCAACCTATATCTCTTGTTGAGTCTATCCGCGTCCTTGGCATATTATGCGACAGGGAGCTTAATTTCCTCTTGCATATTGATGAGATAATTACTAAAGCAAACTCATCAATTGGCTTAGATGGTCCAGAGAATTCTGCAACCCGTACGTGTCCAAATACATCACTCACCTTCACCCCCTTCCCGAGTAAGCTAGCCAAGCGTAGTGTCCCTTTCAACGAGTTGATATATCCCATATTGGGAGCATGCAGCGTCGTTTTCTTCAATTTTCTCTCCGAGGTCTACCTTGGTACGATCCTCTAATCTTACCTCCCTATCAAGTCTCAAACTCATTAACCTGAATACCCTAGATGAACGAAGGAAGGCAGTTGACATTCTTTTCATTCACCAACTCCTCTCAGGCTCCGTCGATTGCTCATTTCTTTATAACTCCATTTTCATTTAAACTAACCCTCGAAATCTACATTCCCCCCGTCCCTTTATCTACCTAACCACTGCACCACATATTGGCTCTAACGAACCAATCTCCCGTATGCTGCGTAAGGTAAACTCCAACCTTTCCGTTTTCGATTTAAATTGCAGCACTCTCTCCCTCAAATTTGATCTCCTTCACCATCCCTAACTTTAAGCCCTAGTGATAAGTCCTAGATATTGCTAAACCTTAATTTTTATTAGTTTTTAAGTCCTAGTTTTTAAGCTTGTATTAAACCAAATAAATGAGCGCATTAGCCCCCACCAAAATGAAATACAGATTTTATCCACTCACGAGTAGCGTAGAAAGGGAGGCCCATCTGTACAGAGATCCGCTGTACTGATCTGGAGGTCGTCTGGTATCCGTATAATCCATTCACGACTGAGCTATGTTTGAGTCGTACGACATTTTGATCCAGCGCAGGGGAAAAAAAGAGTGATTGGGAAGGAGGATGAGGGGAAAAGTTTCAGGACTCCAGATGACTTCTCCAAATTCATTGACCTCACTCAGCCTCTACAACTCGACAAGACCGATGCTCAGAGCAGAGGGAGATGGGGTGGAAAGTTGAAAGTAGAAGCTGTCTACGAGGTACCCCGATAGCTTATCCGAAACAGATAAGTTTTCACTGTACAGATTCTATGCGCAATAACATATTAGTGCTGTAATAGGTAGACCAGATTTAACTGATGTCTTCGAGAATAGGACGAACAAAGGTTATATCAAGGGACTTAGTATCATATGGGTCGGAAAATTACTTAGACCATTACCCAAAGAAACCGAGGTCAGATTTAGCTTACCTTCTGATATTATCTATGTGGCTATAGAAGTTCAGTTCACTATCGCAAATAACACATACATAAATCGGGCATTTCTGTTGCTAATGTCCTTTGTCAGCCATCTGCAAATTTGCGTAAATTTTTTAAAGAGTTTTTTAAGAAGGATCGGAAAATGAATTTAGATAAAAATACACGATTTGGCTCTATATCTCGGAAATTTTTTGAAGAAAAATTTTTTATGAATGAGCATATAAAGATGGTTTGGGCCAAATGAGTGCCGCTACTGGCAACTACAAAGTGTGTCCTATCGATCCAACTTTTGACCGCTTTTTCAAACATCCGGGACTTTTCATCCGTAATAACTTGACATTATCTTTCAAAATTTCAATCGTTTCTGGTGTATCCACCTAAATAAGTGATTTCACGTATCAAAATAGAAAAAATCAAGCGGCGGCGTTAAATTACAAGATCTTGGTGCTTAAATAACAGTTAACAGAGTTGAAATCACTATTTCATCAAACTTTGATTTCAATAAAATAAATCCATCATGCTATAACCAGTATGGTATGTAGCCCTGTCTTGCTGAGCCTCACATCGTTGTATCGTAAATTTGGTAAAAAATTTTCGGTGCTAACCTTTCTAAATCATTGATCACCATCAGCTCCTGCCTCATTTTTTGAAAAAAATTAAACCCGATAACGCTCCCACCGTACAAATCAGACCATACCCAACATTTTTCTAGATCTAAATACAATAATTTTATATGAAGAGTCAATTGGTCTTACTCTAATTACACAATTTTGATTTTGAACGGAAAGTGAGCCTTAGCGCTATCACAAATAAATTCAATGGGGGAGGCAGGGGAAGAAAAATGTGAATGTACGAGTATTAACGTTCTGGTACACCACATTCAAATTAATTTTTGAAACAGGTATAAACGAGATTGCTTATTAATAACTCTATGTTATATTATGCAATTCCTTCTATCTAAAAACTATTTAAGAGTGTAAACAAGTAACCTATAAGGGTAGAAGGAAATATGATCCTACTCGTATTTATGCAAGCCAAGCCAATCCGAAGCTTTCTTTTCGATAAGGAGTCAAGTGAGCTATGTACTGAATCTGAATAGATTAAAAGGGGCAGAACTAGAGCTAAAACAACCTTATGACGCGTTTCCAGTGAGGCGAAAGTGTGCAAACCAACATATTTTATTGGTATGGTTGTAAGCGGTTAATTTGTTATTTATAACCTCGTCAAAGTATATTTTCCTGTCTGCGGGCCACAAATTTGGCAAGATTTCGATTTCTATTTCAGTTCGAAACTACCTACGATTTAATCATGTTGAGTTAGTACCTGATCACATATGAATTTGTTTTAAGCCCTCTTTCAAAAGAATAGCTGGCTCGTTAAATTGATTGAAGGACTTTCCTGCATGAATCTGTATATTTTTTTTTTTAATGCATTTTATTTTATTCTTCTTACATTTACTATACTTACATGCTAACAGAAAAAATGCTTAAATATTAGCTTAGAATAACTTAACGAACTTATACTAACTTAATGGCCCTCCAAACGGACACTCTAAGCTAAACTACAATATATTATTGTTTTATGTCTTTCGACGTCATTACAATAATAATTATTATTCTTATACATCTATTTAAACTAAGAAAATAAGTATTTAGAAAAAACTTAGTAAACGAAAAATTTTTTTTGTATTTATATAAAACTTATATTTTAACCTTAAACTTCTTAGTCTAACTATACAATCTAACCTAGCCTAATTGTTAGCAAACTTAAAGTTGCTAATCTGATCATTAGCTAACCCAAGTTTGCTAACTTTAAACAGTTAAAACTACCCTAACCTATGTAAGTCGGCCATTCCAAAAGGAAAAATAAAGAAAATAAAAATAAAAACAAAATGGCCCACTTTGCCTTTTGACTAAGCTAACTCGGACTTGAAGGAAATGACGAAGGAATTCTTCACTCAACCATCAAATATTTTGGTGCTGCAAAAAACATCTTTTTTATCGCGGCTTAATACCGCCCTACTAAACCTGAGACGTTCGATAATGCCGTGTGCGACGTCTTTGTTGTAGTTGAGTCGCCCCTCACCCACTGCATGAGCTACGTGCAAGATTAGCGGCACCGCAAAGTCATCCTGTATAAGCCCTTTCATGTTAATATAGAGGAACGCTTCTGGGGGGACGAAGCCCTTCAAGCGCACACTCTCATGATATAAGTAGTTGGGGTGGTAGGCCCCAGATATCAGGTTATTGGACGAGGTCATTGCTCTTGCAATATGCCTTCGAGTCAACTTAATAGCGAAGTTGTCCACTCTATTTAGATTCGGCCTGTTGTAAAGGACCATTGGGATAGAATTTTATGTACTCCGATTCTGGCGTTTTGACCCTAAGACATTAAGCTTGCTCTCACATTAAACCACACAGGACACCCATATACCAGCATGGGCCTGATAAGGGCTTCTCATCGAGTTCGCTGCTAAAAAGCGTCTCTTTGTAAGGGCAAAAGCACCTTTGGCTCTGGCCAGAGCAGCATCTACATTCTTGTTAAAATATAGATATTGGTCTAGCCAGATCCCAAGGTATCTAACTACATTTCGACAAGCAAGTGGCTGGCCGTGTTGTCCAATGATCGAGAATTTTCGCCAATTTTTCCTGGTGTCCCTAGAGGCACCAGACAACGGCGTCCTAAACAGAATGGTTTCCGACTTCTGAAAGTTGATTTTGAACTTCCAGTCAACGCAAAACCTTATTTGTTCGAAGTCACGTTGCAAAAGCATATTAATGACTTCGACTTTTGGACCTGATCTGTACGCTATTAGATCGTCTGCGTACGCTATGCTATGAGGAAGTGAACCTATCAAATCACTTGTGTAAATGTTGAATAAGATCGGCGAGTTAACCGCACCTTTCTGCAGACCGTTTTTAATGTGAAATGTTCCAGCAGAAGTTGCATCGCCATTTTTCACGATGAACTGTCTATAGGTAAGCATATTATGAAGAATATACAAAAGTGGCTTACTGATGCCCAGTCTGGTCAGCTTATAGAAAAGTCCCTCTAACCATACGGTGTCGAAGGCCTTTTCCAGGTCAACCAGACAGGCTCCAGTGCACTGGTTCTTGCTTTTATTCCATTGGATATCTGACACCAGTTTAGACACAGCATGAATGATATCATGCCACGACTTAAAACCGAATTGATTATCCGGAACGAAATATTTTGTTTATTTGGAGGAACATACTCGGGCTGCGAAAATTTACAGCCCGAATTCTGTTTTTCCAGTACAGGCTTACAGCTGCTCTGTAATTCCCTCTTATCAATATTTGGAGGTTTTTAATTGATGACTTCAGTGTCCTAATCTCTACGTTATGTCTGTCAGTAAACTGTCTGTACAAGGTTTTTAGTCTTGACAGCAGTCTACTTTTGTGTCGGTGTAGTGCGTCAATGGTAGCATTGCGGAATAGGTCTTCGTTGGACGTGTGTTCATACCGAGGTATTGTTATGTCCATCGTTTGTTTAATTGTTTGATCCATTTGTTGCAGGTATCTGTCCAGCTCCTCGTTAGACACATTGCTATTGGATGGTGGGTAGAGCAAATTCGAGGAAAGTGCTCTAGTCAGCGTTCTAGAGAAGTGCGTCCAGCGAGTCTTACTGTAATTGTAAGAATGCCTAGGAACAAACTCCTCCAGTTCCGCAATTTCGTTAGGAATTGTTATTTCGGTACTAAAACCGCAATGGTCACTATCGTACACGAAAGTATGCAGACAGTTTAGAGTTTGTAAATTACTCCCAGTCAGTTTTATCCGTATGTCGTACAGCAATAGGTCCAAATAGGAGCCGGATCTAGGAAACGACGGATTGTCCGTCGGTTTCAAGCCGAGTCTGTACATGACACTGTGCTGAACCCACCAATTGAGTAATAGGTTCCCTCTAGTATTTGGTATATGATTTCTCCAATCCCTATGTTTGGCATTGAAGTCCCCGCCGATTATATAATAATTCTCCTCCGATTCCAGTCTAAGGAGTCGAAAGAGTTTATCGAGCTCTGAGAAAAATAGCGTAGATTGAGAAGCATCAGACGCGTAGACAGAGACCATGTACAACCACTTTCCGCTACGGATAGCGATGCGTACGACACACGCCTCCAGCACCTGGAACCCACGCAAAACACCCTTGTATTTTCTTCTAAATTTAAATTGATCTCTAATGAATATCGCGACGCCACCTTCTTGTGTGGAGTTGGGTCGGTTTCCTCTTCTAATATTATATTTACTGTGTTCCAGATTGTGCTTATCGGTTAGCTTAGTTTTCAGGAACTTGGTCTTCCAGCAATTTAAACAGCGCGGCTCTTCGCTCGGTCCTAATCAGTGAGCAGACATTTACTGCAAGGACCTTCAGGGTTTGCTCCACCATATGCGTACCCACTACGATATGAGGTGCGTTAGACCCGCCAGCAGCGCACAGATTTAATCCACCCGCTTACCTTGTTCCACGGATTTTTGTACCATTCTACCCCCACCTGTCGCCATTTGGGCGAAGGTAATTCGGGGACTGACGGCTGGAGTTTGAAACTGAGCAGATGGACGCTTTACCTCCGATATCTGCTGACGCGCCATATTTAGTTTCTTAATATCTTGGAACTTGGTGTTGCAATTTTATTTCACCGCGGTTGTTGCAATTTATTTTATTTATTTCGATATTTAGTAGCCGGTCTGCCGGCAGGAATCAAACTTAAAAAAAAACAACACAACGCTCGCGAACCACACAGGTGGTGGTTATTTCGGAATGGCGGACTGCAACGCCAAAAACAAAAAAACCAAAAAAGGGAAATTTGCAACAGGCAGCCGGTTGAGTGCTGCCACTTTCGGCTGCTCAGCTGGGGGTGGGTTTATGGTTAAAAAAAAACGAAATAAAAAAAATACATGGAAGTCGCAGATCTCAAAAAAAATTAAAGATACACAAATGTGTCCGTAGGCGCCACGCAATCTTTTTAGGAAGGAATTGCGAAACCTCAAAACGATGGAAAAACACAGCAAAAGCCGAAAGTCACGTTATAAAGGGGTACTTTATTGATCGGATTTCTTTTTTTTTCAAACAAAGGAATTAAGCTGTAGACACGGTTTACAGAACCAGACAGTTAAAACTACCGTAGCAGAAACAGCTTAAGAGTGGGCCGCTATCGTCCGCCTTCCCGAACGATTGAAACTAATTTATTTCTAGCGGGTCGCGTGAAAGGTAAACGGGCCTTTATTACGGAGTACTAACAACTTTTTTTTCTCTCACGTTGGCGAAAGCCTACCGGGATCTCACTATCCACTGTCACTACACAATACTTAGCTTGCTGGGTATCCTTATTTCCTCGTCTTCCCAGTTCTCCCTGTGGTTCCCTGATCCTGTCTTTTTTCCTCTCGCTTTGCACTTAAATTTCTTTCTTGTTTTGTTGTTTAAATTTAAATTTCTTCTACTTTCTTGGTCACTTGGACCTAGATCACTTTACTCGTTTGCTTAAAAAAAACCTCTATCCCGTGTTACGGTCAACCAAGAAGTGGCTGCCCTGATTCGACTTATGTTCACTCAAGCCATTGGTCACTCACCCACACATTCGTGCATTACATCTACTTGGTTAGCGGGCCCAATGTCTGGTATATGTGTACAGCGCTCCGCTACCTAGCTGGAGCGTGTAACCATGGCTTGAGGCACCGCTAGACCGCTCTTTCATACACTCAAGTGTGCCACTTTGACTACCCAGATCTTCGGGGAAATTTCCGAATTCTGGGGATTTCCTTTGGCCTGAGTGAACATTTCCCCTGAGTTGTCTTGGGTTCAAATAACCCCTTCTTTCCCCGAATTTGATCCCTGAAGTAAGTCGAAGTGACAAAGAAAGTTCCTTTTCTATTCGTTTGCAATTTCGAGTGGGGAACTAAGTCAGGATCTAGGGATCTTAGGTTGAACTTTTGAAAAGTGACGGAGGCAGAAGGAAACTTTTTTTCGACTTAAATTCCCGAATGAAAGGTGGACCCGGTGGGCTTCCGTGCAGATTTTGGAGGGGGAGAAAAGGGAATACCAGATAGCGTCCCACTCTTTACATTAATTATGTTTTATTTTTAATTGTACAATTTGTTGTTTCTTTTTATTTGTTTCTGTATTCTGTTTCGTTTGCTGTGTTTGTTTTTTTCTTTGTTTTTATGGGTGTGTTGTGTGGTGTGTGTTGCAGAGAGTTGCAGGCGGTCCGCCTGGCTCTAGGCAACGTGTGCGGGTTGTAGATGTTTCATTTACACAGAGGGTTCCAGACCGCCCATCTGGCTCTAGGTGTATAGTCCAAATAATATGGCCGTCCGCCATATGCTCAGAGTGTTCCAGGCCGTCCGCCTGGCTCTGTCTTTCCCGTGTGGACCTACTGGTTGTCACTTCCGAGGAGCGTAAAGGCAGAAGTCCGGGATTGGAAGAATCCACAGGTACCTTTCGCAAATACGTTCCTCCAAAGCGACAACGGACATAACAGACAAGGCGGGTCAAAAGGTGAAGGGGTTAGGAGCTGGAAGGATGGAGCGGATGCCTTAGCTCTACTTAAGGCTGGAGACTACCCAGTGGGGGAGACAAAACAACATTTGAGACAAGGGTCGGCTATTTCGTGTTGGACCCTTGCACAAAAACTAAAACCTATAGCGCTTTCCTTGCGCTCTTGTAGCAGACCGTCCGCCTGCTCTGCGGGGTTCTTCCTCGAGTTTTATTTATTTTGACCGTCCGTCGTACCTATTTATGTTGTCCTTCCAAGATGCTGAGAAAGTGCACCGATGGCTGATGCGCCCATGGCTGCCCATCACTCTCTCAGAATTTTGGGCGAACAACCGTTACAAGGGGAAAGGTTCGAAGGAGTGAAGCGAAGGTTTCAAGGAAAAGAGTCCAGCTTGTTGTGGTAAATTTTACCGCAACATTGGGACAACCCCGATAGTTAGCGGTGTGTCCCGAATTCTTGCATAAAGCACATAAGAGTTGGCTTTTGTCTGTCTCTTTGTCCTGACCCAAAGCATATTCCTGTGAATTGTGATTTTTTCCACACTTAACGCATCGAGGCTGCATTTGGCAGTTCGCTGCGGCGTGGCCGAACCTTTGGCAGCGAACACATTGTATAATGTTATCGCTCCTTTTTAATTTCTCCCAGTGAACAACCTGGTAGTCTAGGACCTTGATACTCCTTAGACTATCCAGTTTGCTAGTGGGAGTAAGCTGTACTAGGAAGAACGGTAGTTTCCGCTTCTCCCTTTTTACTCTTGGAGTGGTAAAAAGCTTAACCCCCACAAACTTGAGACCTTCACACTCTTTCTCTTGAAGCAGTTTTAAGAGCTCCTCGGGATCAGTGGACGGTTCCAGTCCTTTGAAAAGAACTGTTTTAAATGTATCACCTTTCGGTGTGTACGTTAAATACTCCGTCGTCGTTTCCTTCAACAGATTTTGAAATTTTTTTGTAGCCCTCCACTAAATTGCAGTGGATGACGTGCCTGTCTAACCCTAATCTTTTAATGCTAAAGTTCTTACCAATGGCCGACTTACACAAGTCCTTGGTGTCCTGGACTTCCATGTTGTAGGTGTTGATTGGAGGCACCTTCTCTTTTTTTTGTTTTCTACTGCTGTTGCTGTTGTTGGTTTTGTTGTTGCTGCTGTTTTTTTTTTTATGTTTTTGTTGCTGCGTTTGATGCTTTTGCTGCTGGGTTTTATGTTTTTTCTGCACTTTTTCTAATTGTGCCTGTACATTTTTTTCATGCATTTATTGTTGCTGTTGTTGTTGTGAGCTCGCCTTAATAGCAAGCACCTTTTTTTGTAGTTGCAAGATGCTGCTACTAATGGCATTTAATTCATCCTCTTCGTCTTCCGACTCAAAGGGAGACATTATTGCCCCCTTTATAATGTCCCCCTCTTACAGAGACATATGAAGGCTCGTCATCCGACAAATGACGTTTTTGTTGTTGTGCTGCTACTGCTGCCGCAGACGTTGACTTAGTTTCTTTCTCCTTTTAACTGTTCCTTCACTGGTCACTGCTTTTGGGTGACCAGATGTAATAGCACTTGTTGTGCCGTCCACTAATCCCACAATGGGGATAACGGGACGGTCTTTGCCACTCATCACGTGTTTAATTTCTTTCGTGTCACTATCACCAATTTTATTTTTAACTTTTAATTAACCAATCAAGATCAATGTTCTTACAGCACAATGTCCGATACAGCACAATTTTCAATTTATATGCATTTTTATTTGATTTATGAATTTACTTTACATGCTAAACAAAAAAACGCTTAAAAATTAGCTTAAATAACTTACAGGTAATCTTATTCTAACTTACTGGCCCCATGCGGGCACTCTAGGTTAAACATAATACTTAATCTATGTCTTTCGACGTTTCTTACAGTCTATTTTGTTTTTTACATTTATTAAAACTAAAACTAAGAAAATTTATTTTAAGTAGAAAAACTTAGTATCTGGACTTTTTTTCTTTCGCGCACTGTCGCACAACGACACTCCAACTATCGAAATTTATTTGTTGACTTGTAATTATAATTTATTTACTCTTATTTCACCAAGGAAAGCCGGAACGGATCTATACACTACCGTGGTCAGTAGACGACTAGGATCTGTATATTGTGTGTGTAAAGATGAGCATAATTATGTTTGCATATTGATGGTAACTCAGAACAAATATGCAAAGCAAAATAGCAAGAATTGATCTCTCTGGTACAGAGGGGCTTAAGAGCTGAGTAAAAATTACCACGGACTACATTGCGAAACTTAAAGTTTAAATAAATATATTCCAAGACAAAGCACTACAACTTACTGCATCGAATAGCCTTGAAAAATCCGCGAAAGCGAGTAAAGTTATATTCCCACAGTCAAAATCGGGTCTTATTGGCAATCAGCTCTGTAATCAGACGGTTGCGGATAAACGAATTGTTGGATAGTTAGATATTTCGTTATCTGTTTAGCTAAAAGTATTTCAAGAACCTTTGACAGGCATCGAAGTATGCTAACAAGTCTAAAATCGGCTTTTTACAATACTGAGAACTTTTGCAATTTGGAGTTGGAGAAAAGTTAGATTATCGATACAATGATTTATGATTCGTGTAAGATTATTACATATACTCGTATGTGCTAAAATTAATTTGATAAACAAAACCGAAATTTCATCTTCACATATAGAGTTATATTCAATTGCAGTTACGCATTTGGCAATCTCTTTCCCTAAAGTGACCTGAAAATAATCGAATGTCGGTCCGGGTTGTCTATTATCACTTTAATTCACCCTATTGGTTTCTGCACTATGAAAATAGCCACTTAATCGGTTAAGATTAATTTGAATTTGAATTGAATTTGATGGGATCTAACGCCTCCAATTTATTTCGCTTAATACAAGCCCAGACTAACTTAAAAAGTAGGACTTAAAAACTAACAACAGTTAAAGATTAGGAAGTAATGGAATGGTGAAGGAGATCGAGTTTAAGATGAGAAGTGCTCAGCTTAAAATCAAAAAGGGGGAGGTTTGAGTTGATCTTACGGAGCATGTGGGAGATTGGTTCGTTAGAATCATAAGAGGTGCGGTGGGTTGGAATACTGAAGAGCCGAAAAGAGCGCAAATTACAAGGGTCTGTGCTGAAGGAAATGGAATTGCAAAGGGCACCGCAATCCACAGAACCAGAGAGCAGTCGATGAATGAAGAGAATTTCAGCTACATCTCTGCGTTTTTCGAGGGTATTCAGGTTAAGGAGCTTCAGGCGGTCACGGTAGGGAGGTAAGATAAAGGGATCTTCCGAGGGTAGTCCACGAAGGGCAAATCGAAGATAACGACGCTGAATATTCTCGGTTTGGGATATATGAACTCGCTGAAAGGGGAACCAAACTTGGCTGGCATATTCGAGAAGGGGCCGGACAAGGCTAATGTAAAGTGACCTTCTCACATAAGGGTTGCAAAATTCCTTAGACCATAGACTTGGCTTTTAGTAATTTCTCATCTATATGCGAACGAATGTTTAACTCTTTATCATATAATATTCGAAAGTCGCGAAACCTTGGGTGCAGGTTGGTCATGCAGGAAATAAAGTCGAGGGAAAGATTGATTGGACTTACGAGATAAAACCATAGATTGACATTTGGAGACATTAAGCTCAAAGCAATTTTTTATACACCAAGTGGAAAACCTATCGAGGTCTTCTTGAAGGACAATATAGTCTTGGGCTGAAGAAATAGTTTTGGAGAACTTAGTGTCGTCGGCGTAACTGGATAGGGAGCAGTGTTTAATAATCCTGTCAAGATCGTTTATAGTTAAAATGAAAAAGAGTGGACCTAAACGGCTGCCTTTGGGACACCAGAAGTGGCGAAAAACTGGGTTGAGAAGACTAACCTAAGGCGAACGCTATAATACGGTTCTCCAGATAAAAAGATATCCATTTGAACAACATGGGGTCAAAACCGAGTTAAGACAATTTGAAAGGGATCAATTTATGTTGGGCTACATTTATCATTATTGTCTCGATCCATAAAATTCTAAATCATTTTACTGAAACCAATTGAATGTCATAATTCAACGTCTACAATTCTTGCACTAATTTAGGCCAAGATATTTTTACAAAATATCCCAAGTTGTACACGGAAAAAGCCATAGCTCCCGTATACGCTTGCAATTGAAAAATTAACTATTCACAGATTGACTTTTCTATCTCGTGAATAAAGGCACTTGCGAGAGTTGTATTATTAAAATTTTCTGGGATACGAATCACAGCCTATTCTATATCTATGATTTTATTTCTCATCGGATTTTCTACAAAGAAACCGTTAATACATGCACTGACCTGGAATACGATAACCATATTCATTGTCAGTCCCATATACCTTGATTCCATACAAGTTTCAATGAATTCAATCATCCGACTGTGTTTAAAGAAGTCTCCACGATTTTTTTCTGATATGGTTATTGGGTCAAGCAAGACTTTGAATTCAGAGTTGATCTCCGTACAGATACAGACGAATTCACTCTTTCACCTATTCTTAACAATATAGTTAAGTTCATTGACATTAGGGTGGCAAGTTTCCACTTAGGAAAGTAGCCCATGTTTAAATAGGTATATGTTATATTTAATGCTTTTTTTTTAATTCCATTCATTCTCTTGAGCCAGATGGATAATCCATAAAATAAAAGTCGCTGAAATTTGTACAACATTGACGGTCTAGGAAGATGGAAGCTGGCTTTGATAATTACGTCAATGCAAAGATACACATAAATGTCAACTAAGAGGGAGATTCTTTTACGCGCACTAGGGAAGGCTTCCATGCAACCAAAAGAATTCATTGTTATGTATACAGCATGTTTATGATACCTAATTTCGTTGCAATAGTGAAGACGTACAAATTTCAGATTCCGCATTCTCATGATAGACAACAAGCAAAGCTCTGGGAACATTTACAAAATGCCTATCACTTTAGATAAAATTTAAAACTAATCTGAAATGCTCATCTAAGTTAATTTCACTGCCACAGCACTTACAAATATCGATCAGTATTCCTTTCAAAATATGTAATTAAGCTACTCATAGAACGTCTGCCTTCCCTTTGACAAATTCATCCCTAATGACATATCAAAATGTCATTAAATTTGGACGTATGTATGTACCTCAAAAAGGCTAACTCAATAAAGACTTTAAACAATGTCGGATATTCGATAGATAAGTCCTTATGAGTAAAGTTGATAGCATTTCTGCTTGCTTTAGCTTGGGAGAAATTTAATAGAAAGTGATTTGAAAACTCATGAAATTGCTATCCAATGTGGGATTACTCAAAATATCTTTTTGAAAAGATGGCTATTCATAGATTTACATAGATTCGCTTACGTTAAAATCTATTAAAAGAACAAATCGTACTTAAGAAATAAGTACGTTATCACTCGGTGATTTTAATTAAAGTGATACTGGCGTTGTCAACGATTTCACTGAAATAGCTTTAAAAATATTACACAATAGCAGGAGAGCGCGAATTAAAAATCCGAATTGTATGAATTTCAGAACACTGTTAAAATATAATTAAAATATATTATCGGATCGTGTTGCATTTACTTCTGGAAATATTTATTAATCAAAAGAGAATTTCTTCTTAAAATCATTTTAAGGTAGAAGGTCTGTAAATATGATAATGATTCAAAATCCCACAGCGCATTCTGTAATTAAGAAAACTGAACTTCACAATGGAGTGACGCATTTCATTATACACGTACGAATACTATATTGCCAATATGAAATAAATGAAAATCGATGCAAAATATTTCTTAAATTCATCTTTTAATGTTTGGATGCAATTAAGTGAAAAAATTGTTTTTTGGCTATACTCGTAGATTCCAGAATCGTATATTTGAAACTAAAAAGAAATTAAGGCGGGTCAAAAATAACTTCTAGTTTAGCAATATGTATTTAATTTGAGGTTACTGGAAAATCAGTAATACTAAAAATGTGAGATTTTGTCACTAGCAGAAAATTACTCGTACAAGCCATTTCAAATTTAAAAAGAATATCAAAATGTATATGGAAGGAAATAGACATCTCTTGTTACTTTTCCTTATTGGACATTTTTTTCAATGAAGGGCGAAACTCGTATTGTCGATAGAAATTTTCGATTAACTTCCACTTGTTACCACCAAAAAAATTAAAAGTGATGAAAATCCAAATTCATATGCTAGACCTTGATTCCATCACATTGTTAGTAGTGCTAATTTGGTATCGAATTTTCTTAAAAAAAAGAACTGCTTAATAGCTTTATATCTGTGAGAAATCGACTAGCATTAAGCATCCAGCCCTTTCTAAGCTTTCTCAAGTTTCATGATTCCTCCCAAAATATTCTGCTACACTTCTGCATTGGATGCTGCACTACCTGACTAGATGCCACAACTTTCTTGATTTTGACCTTTGCAAATGCAATAACTCATATTTCTAAAAACCTGTGACTTCATTTAACAAAATTAAAACTAATGACGTGCAATGTCTTATCTCGGGGCTAACATTGAACTGTTGACTTTGCAAGAAAACTGTTGAAGATATACAGTGTTTTTGTTACTGTTGCGTTTGCTTTCCAAGTTCTATACATATCCACAAAATTATTAGATTTGACTAAGATCGTTGTAAAAAACAGGCGAAAAAAGCGGTAGCTAGAGCATATGTCTTAGCAGTAGAAGAATTTTGTTGCTTATTTGAAGACGTACCCTCATAGCATATGAGCAGACGATAAGTAATAGAGAAAACGCAATGCCGAAACACGGCTAAACGAGCTTAGACGACGAAGAAAACAACCTGAAGAGACTCAATTGCGGATATACAATATAATATATTGTAATTTCCAAACCGTTCATGACAGTGAGCTCAAATTTTGACACACGACAGATAATTTTATTATTTACAAGCCTTTTAAACGATTTGCGTCTCATTTGTCTTGAAAAATTTTATCCGCGATGGAATTCAAACGTGATAGTGTGACTGCTTTATATTTGGCTGGAAAATCACAAGTAGCTATCGTTAGAGCCATCCAGCACCTCAACGTGAATAAATCATTTGTGCCTCGAACCATAGCTCGTTACCGTGATACACGCAGCGTTGCAAAACGCCATGGAGGTGGTCATAAAAAAAACAGCAACATCGGCAGAAATGGTTCGGAAAGTGAAGGCTCGAATTGAGCGAAATCCACATCGAAGTGGAAGAAAAATGGCTAGTGAGCTCAACATATCGTTGGAACGGATGCAACACATACTGAAAAATGAGTTTGGGCTCAAGCTATTGAAGTTTCAAAAAGCACTCGATCTTACAACGCAACAGGAAAAAGTTAGAGTCGAAAGAGCGAAGGAGTTGTTACGCCTGCACAAAAGTGGTGAGTTGCTGAATTTGGTTTTTTCCGGTGAGTCGCCATTTGTTATCGAGCAATATGTCAACAAACAAAATGACCGAGTTTACTCAAGGCCATTATTCGCGCCAAAGGTGAACATATTGAAAACTACAGATACAATTTGAAAATTGATGTATTTTTCAACATTTTTTGCCTTGGCATAACAAAATTTATCAAAAAATAAAAAAATTATAGCATTTTAAAAAGTTGGAGTTCGAGTCATTCACCGTGTATATTGAAGATCAACAGGGACAGCTACTAGAGGATTTTATATGGATAACGCTTAGTTCCCAAAATGTATCCAAATCGTATATGAGAATGATTCGCAATATTCATGTGTTCAATGGGCGTTCGCACGAGAGTTAAATGCACAGCAAGAATAACCGGAGATTTAAAAGCTTAAGTTAGAGTACGCCAAGGCAGCACATTACTTATTTTGTGGATAAAAGCTGGTGAATAAGACACTGATTGCGAATGCTAACTATAGCCAATATATGGTATACGAGTACGTGATAGAGCGGGTAAACAGAGATTATCCACAAGGCGGCGCACAGTCGGACAAATCAACAATCTAGCTGTAAAAAAAATCAAACAACTTGTAATCATTTTCGAATGACAATTTTTGGATCAAAAGCAGCAGTCAAAATTATTTTTCAGAAAAATCTGCGTCGTACAAAACCATAAGCATAACACCTTGATGGATTTAATGAACCCATTCCTGGCTTTGGTCTATCAACTATCAAATCAATTTTTTCTTAAACTTAGATTTCACCTCCAGTTTGCTTTTATTTAGCATTCATATTCAATTTGTAACTCATATGAAGTAAACATCCGAATGATCTGATCAATGCATGAAGAGTTGATAACCCAAATTCGTAGTGTTTACATATTTCGAGGAAATACGATATGTTTGCATTATTCATTAGTTTTGGAGTAGCCAAACAAATATAACATTTTTGACTCGGGGTGGTCCTTACTTTTCCATCTGTGTACCATAGTAAAAAATAACTTATGGTAAGATGTTATTTCTTGATTTCCCAATGCAATCTCTGTTGGTTGCAATTTTTTATTTTCTCGATTTCAAAACAGGCCAGCTCGTTATTTTCTTTTGAAAAAAGTCGCATTAGCCTGTAATACCGCTTAGATAGCGGAACAGAGTTATACCATGCTTAAGGGAAATAATGGAAAAGGCGAACAAATACTCATCGTCAATGTCATCTTTTTCCAATCTATGCTTACATGTACCGTGGCCTGAACTTCAATCGGAAGGCCAAAGGCTCGTTAAAACATTGGCATTTGATGGTAATGGATTTTCAAAAATTTAACTTTGTTCAGAAGCTAGCGGCTGCATTGTTAAGCATTGTAGCGTTTTTGTAATACTGTTCTCAGTTACATCGAAGCCACTTTTCGATTTGGATAATTCATAATAAGAAGTATCACGTACAAATTGTATCGTAGATCTAACTCCCTGCGAGTTACATAAAGTATACATACTTCTGCTTCATTAACTTACAATCTATGAAGTAGGCCAATGCTTCTTCATTAGAAAAGGGACGACTTTCGGGACCGTTCACCCAACGCTTCTTAATTTGAGTGCCTCATTTATTATTTTAGTAGCATCACGCTAACACATATCTCTCATAGATACTTCCGCACAAAATGCCAATTCGTTCCTAGGAAATGTTTGGTTTTGTTTGTCTTAAACCTAAAGCAGCAGTCCTCAAATCGTTTAAGTGGTCTTCCTCTAGGGTTTTTCGATGGAGATGGCTGATTTTCGTCGAGAATATGTTGAAACATTGTGTAATTGTTTAGTCAATCACTTTTTTTTAAGAGAAGCACTGCCCACATACTTATTTTCCATTTCGATTTTATTTTCGAAACTACAACGGCCAAATTCTCTTTTATTTCTACTTTGGTTTGGATTCTTCTTCGATGAACTCCATTGAAAATTGTGATGATAAGTGCTTCTATTTACATCTCCTCAGAATTCTTGTAGCTTAGCCTCAACTCGAATAATTCTATACTTTTTATGTGATAATGTGATTTAATGATGATTTGCTTACAATAAACAATTCAAGTATATTAGCAGATTTTAGCAGTTGATCTTTGATAACCACATATTCTACTCTACATATATATAGTATAAATATCGTAACTGAAGTCCGTAGAAGTTGTTATATATTACATTATTTATGAATATACCATATATCTTAACAAAATCGTGGACAGCATTTCGGAACCAGAAAAAGTCTATCAGAAATTATACATTAGAAGTTGGAGGAAACTAGTAGCACACTAAGAATAGATACACATGGCTGACAAAAATCCATCAGAAAATGTGGAGCTGGTGAGAGCAGCACTCGAACTATCGCCAAGACGTTCTATTCGAAGGCACGCTACGAGTATTGCATTATACGTTTCGGAACGTAGCTTGAGGAGGATTCTGCATTTATATTTGAATTTCTATCCATTCAAAATAATGATGGTTCAAGAACCCAGCAGACTACGCCAACCGCCAAAATCTGTGTGAGGAAATGCTTGCAGCGACCCCCTCCCGAGGCAGAATTCTTTAGCACCAACGAAGCACATTTTCACGTAAGCGGGATTATGAATAAACAAAATTTTCGTTACTGGCCTGAAAACAACCCCCAAATTGTCCACGAAAGACCGCTACATTCTTCTAAACTAACGGTGTACTGTGCCGTATCACTATTTGAGGTTATTGGCCCATACTTCTTTGAAGAGGGAGGCGTGACCGTGACCGTAAATTCCGGGCGTTATGCTTCAAGGTTTCAAATTCTCTAAATGCTTTAAGAAAAATGTTTCCCGGACGTTCAGTGTCTTTGAGAGGTGACGTGGAGTGGCCTGCGCAGTTTCCGGATTTAAGCATATACGACTTCTTTCTTTGGTGATTTCTTAAGGAAAAAGTGTTTAAACGTCATTTCCAAAACCTGTTAGAGTTAAGGGAGCGAATTGTTGAAGAAGTGAACGCGATACCCCTCGAAATGTGTCAACGGGCTGTTCAAAACTTTAGAAATCGGCTCCAGCAACGTATTGCAGCTAACGGCAGTCATCTTAAAGACATTATTTTTAAAGATTAATGCATATAAAATCTACGGATTTCAGAAATAAAAACATTTGTTTCATATATACCCTGGTTTTTTTTTTATAACTCTTCAAAACTGCTCAACTGGTTCTGCCTCACTCTATATTAATCCGCTTTGTTGCAACACTTTGGCCATCGCAGAATTTCTCGAAAGGTTGCAAGTTGGAGTTTCATTTATTTGCATGTTCAACAGCAACTTGAGTGCAGAATGAGCTGTTCGAGCGCCTTGTAACAACGTAGCTGCAATAACTGATGAAGCAAGTGCAAGTGCGATCTAATCGTTGCCAAAATCAATGAAAGCAAAAATTTTTTCCCAGTTCCACCAGGGGCATCTAAGAAAAAAAATCCGCCAGTTCCATAGTTTACTAATTTCATAATCGCATCGTAAGCATACTTTTGTTGCTTATTTAAAATGGTAACGTTTCTTAGAACGGTTTCTTTTATTGCATCGGAATTGCATGCGTCATGCATTGGGCGATTAGGCCTTGTCATTCCTAATTGTATTAATCCTTTGTTGGTAAGCATCAAGCACATGCCTTCAATTAAAATTAAAGCTTCATTGTGAATTTCTTCGTTAATTTGCAAATCTGCATTCGATGTTCTAAGTCGCTTCTGATGTAATATATGAGGGCGGGTCAATAAGTCAGTTACTTATTTTTTGATAAAAAATAATTTTATTTTTCAACGTAGTCTCCCTTGAGCTCTATACACTTTGTCCAACGCTTCTCCAATTTTTTTATCCCTTCCAAAAAAAAATGATTTGTCGAGGTCCTCAAAATAGGCCTTTGTTTGCGAGATGACTTCATCATTGGAGTCAAATCTTTTTCCACCAAGCCATTTCTTCAGGTTTGGGAACAAGAAGTAGTCGCTCGGAGCCAAATCTGGAGAATAGGGTGGATGAGGGAGCAATTCATAGACCAATTCATGGATTTTTGCCATGGCAACTGCACATGTGTGCACCCTTGCATTGTCTTGGCCAAATGAGGTCGTTTTTTTTCAAATCGTCATTGAATCGGTCCAATTAGTTGGCATAATATTCCCCATTGATTGTTCTTCCTTTTTGAAGGTAGTCAATGTGGATTATCCCGCGTGCATCCCAAAAAAACAGTCGCCATAACTTTATTGGCTGACAAACCCACCTTGGCCTTCTTTGGCGCCGATTCACCCTTAGAAACCCACTGTTTTGACTGTTGTTTGTTCTCTGGTGTGTTGTGATGGATCCATGTTTCGTCCACGGTTACAAAACGGTGCAAAAACTCCTCCATATTGCGATTAAACAACGCCAAACCTTCCTGTGAAGTTGTTACACGATTGCGTTTGTGGTCGACTGTGAGCAAACGCGGCACCCATCATTCAAAATTGAAACCACTGAGCCATGCGAGATCCCTACGGATTTCACAATCTCTCGCACTTTCAATCTTCGGTCGGCCAACACCATATCGTGAATTTTTTCGATTGTTTCGGGTGTAGAGACCTCAACTGGGCGTCTAGGACGTTCGGCATCTTCAGTGCTTGTACGGCCACAACGAAATTCAGTAAACCACTTTTTTACCATTGAAATCGATGGTGCAGAGTCCCCATAGTATTTATCAAGCTTAGCCTTGGTCTCGGTAATGGTTTTTTTTCGCAAGAAATAATGCTTAATAAGCACACGAAATTCAAAGTCACGGACTTATTGACCCGCCCTCGTATCTTCGGCCATGTGATGTTTATATTTGTTCCATAAGTCTATCGGTGTTGATGGGAAGCATGTAAACAATATAATAGAAAGCAATGTTCGTATTTGTTTAGCATTAGACGAAATCACAGCATCTTCGAGGGTGTGATTCCAATGAGTGTCTAACACCAAACGTTGACAGGCACCATTAGCAGTTCGCAGATCTTGGAATGATGTTGGGCCAGGAACATTGACTAATAATAAATGCAAATAAAAACACTCATCTTGGCTGGGATGTACTGTGTAAAAACGTCCTAGTGCGTCGGTGGAAAAAAATTCTGGGTAACCTGGAACTGGCTGTCCTTGTTTCCGTCGTTGAAATTTCTTTGGCGATTGATTCCAGGTATAATATCTTGGCATTTCTGGCAAAGTCATCACTCTGGCACATTTCAAGGAAGCTAATCAACATTGTCGATGACGGCCTGTCAACTCGTTGTAATACGTTTTCCATTGTAAAATACACCCTTTTCCAGATGTATTCCAAGTGAACAACAGTGGGGTGTCTTTCATATATAGGAAATGAAAAAACACGCAACATCGCCTTGTTACTACTAACATAGCGGCCCATTTGAAAATGATTGATCTCATCGTTTGAATTTTCAGCAGCAACTCCGAACACAGCCATGTCACTACCTTTGTCCACGTACTTGCAGATATATTTTATAGATTTTACGGAATGGCAAAATTCGACATTTATGTGTGCTTTAAATGCCAAAAACGGAACAACCCAACGATTATCAACTTCAATGTCCTGCTGATTCACCTTCCATTGCCATCAGTTAGTCGCTGGCGATAAAGTGGATAACCATCATTTCCGGTAATAGTTTCTGCTACTAATTGTCTTGGAAGCGTTTTGAACATTTTCCGTCAACCATACACGGAGAAATCGGATTTAATATTCCACAGGAACCATGAATCATATTTTTGTAACAACCTCATGTAACAATGGATCTTCATCATTATCTAGAATTTCCGCAGATATCACTTTATCGATTTCATTCGGTCTTATCCTCTTTACCAACCAAATGAAGATGTGTGCAAGTGGTAATCTCCGTTTCTGCCACTCGACTGAATACATCCAACAGCGCACATGATGTTTAACAATGAAATCCATTAGTGATTTTAATTTTCTTTTGGGCACCCTTGCGGTAATGTGGCGATCAATGGGTGATTGAACAATTAATAATTCTTGTCGAATTTCTGTCCACTGTGGATTGCATGTAAACGTTATAAAGAAATCTGGTGTGCCATAATGACTGACATACGACATAATATTCTGAGCGTATTCATGCATAGGTCGCGGACTTCCGACGTATGTTGCTTGGAGAATAGTTGTTCTGCCTACATTCTGTGCATTTCCGTCAGCATTGATGGCATCCCGAAGATGAATGTATTCCTCAGAACGGAGTTTGACCTGGTTCAAACTGATAAATGTCAATCGCTCAGTTTCAACTTTCAAGTGCATATCCACAGTGTATGGTGAAAGAGACGCCGACATTTTAAGATGTGATTGTCCTTATTTTCCCGTACCATCAGTTTGTAAGAATAATAGCTCATTGAACTAATTTTTTTATTAGTTTCGGAACCTATAAACAAATTTTTATATGTGTTATAATAACACAAATTGACATTGTTATAAAGGTAGTAAACGTAGATTGTTTATTCACATGTAATAGGATTTATCACTTTCATTGGAAAATCATACCCATCTTGCCAAAATAAGGTAGGATATTGTAACGCATCAACTGATCGTTACGCCGCCGGTGTGAAACAATATCTCGGTTTTCTAAATTTTCACCCAAAACGACAATAGTGACTTCATCAATTGTTGGCGCATTAAAGCGTCTTGCGTGTTGTCCTGCAGACGTCTTATCGGCTTTGATGACAATTTTGTGGTTATCAGATGGCATGCGGTCTAATGCGGTCGTGAATAATGCCACCAATGCAATAATGAAAAAACATTTGGAGTTGTTCCACAATTGGTCTTTTCACCGAATTGTTGTGTACACAACGCTGATCGACTCGTCTTGCTGAATCGCCCATAAAATAAATTTGTCAAAATTTTTATTCACTATCCGGCGTTGGCAATGAGGAGCCTGTTAGATGATATATTTGTCCCTGAATCTGCAAAGGTAAACAGACAATAAATAGATGTAATATAGGATATTATATAGCGAATTGTTTGTACTACCATGTGGCTTTCAAAATACTTTGTCAGCACTGCCATTCCCCCATCAACTTTTTTAAACATGCTCACTTCTGGCTGCTTTTGGTAATTCACCGAGCTACAAACCTACTTTAAGCCATTTCAATTGATACACAATTTCAACTGAAAGCTACCAACGGATTTTGCATCAGGCACGTGGTGGTAAATGTTTATTGTTCTTCAATATACTTAGGTTCCTTGAAAGTTGGCATAAAATTTTCTTGAACATCTTTTGTTGCTCCAAATGACGTCATTTGAAAGCAATTATTGTATTGCTGGATATGAGTCAACAATTTTTTTAAATCTGTCCCATTTCCGGAAAGCAATGAATGCAGATGCTCTGGTGGCGGTAATAAGGGCGTCAATTTGACTTTACCGCTCGCGCAACACAATCCAGGCTCCATTTTTAAACTTAAATGCTTTACAGTATTCACACACAACGTTCATTGATCCAATAGCAACGATTTGCTGTGAACTGTAATTAATTTCCACGTTATAATTATGTTAAATACAGCTCGATATGGGTTAAAGGCAACATTTTTATGTTGTTGATTTCGATTTCATCGATTCCGTTCAACTTCATTTCGCCTTTCGCGTTGCTCGTGTATATTTTGTATATCTTTGACTTGTAGCATTGCGAGTTCTACGACTTAAGTTTGTACGTCTAACTGGTGGAATTTTTAAAAACAAAAATTCTACGGAAAATGAAAAAAATATTCTATAGTATTCTTCTTTATAACCATGTATCTATATTGTATACCTTCTGTAAGGCAATCAAAACAGTCTATCAAAATTTACCAAAACTCCATATCAAATTGAACTTTTAATATTAGGCGTGATTACTCTTAACTTATCGTGGTAAACAAACACTTCTCGAAAAACTCACTGTGTAACAAAAATTCGCTGCGAAATTTGCACTAAGAAATGATAAATTAATAATTCCGACCGATGCATCTGTGTTAAACGATATTTGCTTTTCAGAGTGCAAACAGTGTTTGAAGATTCCAAAAAGAGAGAGAAGAGATGGCAGTAAACGCGAACAAACAATCAAATTGTAGGCCAACTTGCGGGACGCCTACGTCACAGCTACGAATAACAAATAACGAATAACACTGTGGTCTTGTGTAAACGCTAGGTGAGAAAAGTTAATATGGTCGTTAAGTTTTCTTAAATTTGCTAATGTTCCGCGCAACTTTCTTTCATAAGAACCTTCTCCTGACAATAATGAACACAATAAAAAAAGAGTTAACGAAATTGGTCCAGCCGTTCACGCGTGATGCAATGACCAAGGGAAATAGGGATTCATTTTTATACAATACATATATATAAAATTTTTATATGTTGTATGTATTTATGGACGAATTTTTACTGTACACTAATTTATTTTTTTTTGTAATAAAAATGAAGTTTTTTTCGTTTTATAAATATGTAATATGGATTTCATCATTACCTTTTTGCACGGTTTTTTTATGCGAAAATATTTTGAGTTTTTCATCTTACACAATTATTTTAAAGTTGTGGAATATACCCCCGAATTTACCATATGTCGCACGTATTTTTTCACGATTTTTTTTACACAATTTTTTCTACACGGTCTTCTAAGGAATGTATCTACCATTTAAAAAAAGGGTTGGGTGTACTTTTGACCTCCGGTGAAAAATTATTCTTCACAGAATTGCAGTGCTCACTCACAGAACGGCTGATTGTTTCCGTGTGATTTTATATTAAGTGACTGGCGGAATATATGAAACCTCCTCTTGCAATTTCAGACTGTAAGTGGAACATGGGGTATAAAACAAACCTAACGACTGGAGGAAACAACCTTCCGGGTGTGAAATATTCATACAATTATGTCCAGAGTACAATAAATTCAAATCTACCGCTTATCTTAAGGATAAGCATAATAATAGTAACTAATAACTATATAACGCCCTTAATGCACATGATATGAAACTACGATTCTCTCCAAAGGCAATTCTGAGCTCAAATAAAATCGGCGTCCACTTACCCCGCAACTTAAATTCTGGTGCTATAGTATTGCTCTAAGCCACCTGTTTGAACACACATTGAGCAACTTCAATCAACGTACAATTTTAGCTTAAAATCATTTATATGAATATTTTTATCAATGTTAAAAATAAAATAATAAAATATTTAAAAAACACATACCGAAAGACGTTTATACCATTCAGTTAAAAATTTGAACCTTTCCGCCAACAAAATAAGTTAGCCATATTTTTGCTAATTAATTGTGTACTAAAAAAATAAATAATTGTACTAAACGAGGTTACATGTCTCATGTTAGACGCCAATAAAATCATTCGCTTGTTGTACTCAAAAGAAAAAACAGTGGTTCGCTAATTTGTTTTCCTCAGTTCTGCGTTCGGTTTTTACACAGTTCGGATCATATTCATCCAAGGGGATTTTCCAACGCGTTGTAAATTTCCCCAAAGAGCAGCTAGAAAAGGCTCCGAGTGTACACCACCTGCCTTAAGAACTCGTGATTAAGTCAAGAGAGAAATATTGGTCAAACGACGAAGAATTCCATTTTATAAAACCTTTATCTTCCTCCCGCAGACTATTCATTGGGTCTTTGCGATAGCGTATTTGCACAAAAGTTTTGGTCGCCTTGTGGACACCCCTTATTTAACCCTCTTCTATTATATTATGGTGCCCAAAATTCGCCTAAGCGATAACGTGTCCATCGTTATTACTTACTAGAGCTCTTTGACTGTTTTTTGCCATGTTTGCTTAGAGCGCCCCGCTCTTCTGCCTAACTGGGTGAGTGGATTCTGCTACATGGCATATTTCGCAATAGGGCCATTTTCACGCGGTAAGGTGTGACCAATCTTCCTACCCCGTATGCTGACGTCTATAAGTTCTTGACCCGTTCTCAGATGAAGCTGTTCGCTGGGAATGCGGTTCGGCCAAAAAATCCTTAAGATATTAAGTCGACTGCTATTTACGAAGGTTCACCGTCTTCGAGTGACAATATTACTAACCTTAGAAGTACTACACCCGTATAGTATGTAGTACTGATTCTATATTGGGTCTGAACAATCTTAGCATGGTTTTTGTGCTGAGAACATTGCTTTTCCAGATTTTTGATAGCTTCTAAATGCAGCTTTAGCTTTCCGAGTTCAGTGCCACTGACGACCGAGACGATGCTTCCTAAATATAGAAAGTTTTCGACTTTCCCGATCTGTTGACCGGAAATGTTGAGTTAAGCTCCGGTGTATCGCAAGGATACTAGGAAAAAAAGAGAATGTTTGTGATATGGGTTGTATCTAGGCATAGGATTTGATTGGGTTCACTTGTGGTCACAAATCGTATTGAATTTTTCTGCTGCTGCTGCTTCGACGAAACCTTCTTGCTTCCAGCTGATTGCGGTTGATTTGATTCGCCTAGTCATTGACCCTCTTGATTGTGGATCTCCCAATTAAAAAAAACAGCTGGTCTATATTGATCCATTGTTTCCGCCCGCGAGTAGTTTTGCTATCAGTACTTGCATCAACCCATACATAAATGCGCATGGCTCGCCGATGCTTTGTGTATGGATGAGTGGGAACAGTTTCCTGGTCGAAACAATGCATTTTTGTTGTTTTCGATAAAAATTTGTGTGCTGCTTGTAGGCGTTGGTCTCGTTCCTAATTTTCTTGTTCGCCCAATTTGCTCGTTTGAACTGGGCTATGTTAGCGAATGTCATTTTGCCATCGGCAAATTGAGAACGAAAAAAATGCAATCCAGTGATTTGGATCTGCTAACTCCATGTTGCATTGCAACACTCGGAGTTTAAAATTCTCAGGGCCTTTGTTTTTCCTGCATTTATACTAAGCCCTACTTTGTTTTATGGCAAAGGAGGCAAACATCTCAAACAAGATGTGATTGTTCACCTCAATTCGTGGTTTCTTTCAGTTAGTGCTGCCGAAGTACCAGGAATATCAACGGTGAAGGTATACAGCTCAGACGTACTCCACTATGGATTTAAAGGGCATGCGTTACCTTACCATCGTGCAAAACGTGCCACTTTATCATCCCCGTAAGTAGCTTTAATAATAGCTATAAGTTTTCCCGGGATACTTATGCTGCGCAATGCTATCCAGATATCATCTTTATTCCAAGCCTTTTCAAAGTCAATGAACAGTAGTAGTAGCAGAGACTCGAAATTTCAGCTGTTTGGCATCGTTCTAGAACTATTTTAGCTATTATCTTGGCTACGGCTCGAAGAACGCACATTCCTCCCCAGTTCCCACATTCCAGTAAATTGTCCTCCTTTTGAAACTTGATGACCATTCCTTTTTTCCACTCGTCCGGGAACCGCTGATTTTACCACGCTCTAAAAATGAGCCATTGAAGTAATCTTGCCGATGTTGTTGGCGCCACTTTAAAAAGCTCGGCAGGGATACCATCAAAGCTTGCCGCTTTATTTCGTTTGAGGGATCTGAGAGCGGCTAATATCCCTGTGTAGCTTGGAGGTCCGGTTCGAATTCGGGAATTTGTTGTTGCAATTTGGGACAATGACGCTATAGCCTAAATTACTTAGCACTAACTCGAAATGTTTCCTCCATCTTTTGAGGTGATCCTCATCCGAAGTCAGCAGACTACCGTCAAAACTTTTCACTGAATGTTGTTTATAATTCTGTGCTGTGCTGTACCTGGTAACTACAGGGTGATTGGGTGATTGACACGAACTGCAACGGCCGAAGAAAGCATCGCACGTTGCATGCAAGTCGCTCCGCGGCATTTGGGCCCATTCCCGGTGAAGTGCTTCTTTGAGGTGGTCCAAACTTTAGTATTTTTTAGTGCCAACCTTCGTCTTCAAAATACCCCAGACAGAGAAATCCAACGAATTTGCATCCGGAGAATTTGCAATCCATTGTGCCGAAGAAATGAAGTGTGGAACATTGTTTTTTAACCAATCTTGGTTAACGCGAGCTTTGTGAGACGGTGCCGAGTCTTGTTGAAATGTCCACGGTCTCCGACTGAAATGATTGTTTGCCCAAGGTTTCAATACTGCCTCTAAGACAGTTTTACGGTATACGATCGCATTAATTTTGGCGCCACGGTTCAAAAATACGAGCGGAAAGCGACCATCGGCGGTTATGGCGGCCTAAACCATCACCATCGGTGCTGCCTGCTTTCTGGTGGCCGTACGAAGGTGTAAGGGCCTCTCTGACAAGTAAACTCGGTCATTTTGTTTGTTGACATATTGCTCGATAACAAATGGCGACTCATCGGAAAAAACCAAATTCGGCAACTCACCACTTTTGTGCAAGCAACTCCTTCGCTATTTCGAGTCTAACTTTTTTCTGTTGCGTTGTAAGATCGAGTGCTTTTTGAAACTTTAATAGCTTGAGCCCAAGCTCATTTTTCAGTATGTGTTGCATCCGTTACAACGATATGTTGAGTTCACGAGCCATTTTTCTTCCACTTCGACGCGGATTTCGCTCAATTCGAGCCTTCACTTTCCGAACCATTTCTGCCGATGTTGCTGTTTTTTTATGACCACCTCCATAACATTTTGCAACGCTGACAGTATCACGGTAACGAGCCCTGGTTCGAGACACAAATGATTTATTCACGTTGAGGTGCTGGATGGCTCTAACGATAGCTACTTGTGGTTTTCCGGCCAAATATAAAGCAATCACACTATCACGTTTGAATTCCATCGCGGATAAAAATTTTTCAACACAAATGAGACTCAAATCGTTTAAAGAGCTTATACTCGTACATAATAAAATTATCTGTCATGTGTCAAAATTTGAGCTCAATGTCAAGATATGGTGTTAGCATCGGTTTTACGTCGGCCTCTCGAGTGCTTCCGGCTGGTTTTTCAGAGTAGAGCAAAATGGTGCTTTTTGTGGGCGTTCAACACCAATCACATAGTTCAGCCACAAGATATCTATATTTATCGTGAGAACTCTTGCTCAAGTTGAACGAATCTGCCATTCTGAGGATATTCGTCTCATGAGTCGAGGAGGGTCAGAATCCTATGTCCGTAGTCGGTAGCCAAAGGTGGTCAACAAAATATCAGTCTATATGCGAGGCTTGATGTGGCGTTTCGGAGCAATAAGCAATAACTTTTTTGTTGCATTGGCTGCACTTTCACATATTTTATTCAACTTCGACCTAATGAGGTTTTTGGGAGATTCAATTCCTGGGCACGATGACGATGATTTGCTTGGGCTCTCAGCTATACTTTCACTTACAGCAGCAATATTTTCATCTGATGATTTCACATCTACTACAGATTTGTGCAGCATATTCAAAATTGTATGCTCACTTGTTCGATTATTATCACCAAAAAAATCACGTAATGCGTGATATGTGCTTTCTCTGAATAAAAAAGTGTGGCAAAACCATCTAAGGTTTTGTACGCCAAGTTAGACGAGATCGCATTCTACTGAATCGCATCTCCTCAGGCCTTGGTTGAATTCTGGATACTCAGGGTCCAAGCACTGATGTTAAATGGCTTTAAGAAACTTAGCCACCCAAGCAGATGAATTTTGATTTTCCGGGTCAGGTCAATGTCATCTCTTCAATTTTTTCTTCAATATCTAGGTAAGTAACCGGAACCAAATATCACTCAAACTGTTTTCTCTTGCAACAATTGAGATCGTCACAGTCAGAGTTGAAACCTCAACCAACAATCCCCCCTAATTAGGTCGGTTTTTTGTTAATCGCCTTCAGTTATGGACTAAAAGTTCGTTTAGGTTGTAGTCAAGTAATGCGCACCATATAAGGTGTATTTTTCCTTGCTTGCATTGTCCATATGGCTTGTGTTCTAAACCACTATGATCCGGAGCATGAATATGTCCTAGTCATGTAAATCTTCGTCCATAAATGTAAACATATCGAATCAAATACCATTCGAAAAATGTTCCTTTTCGTTTCCTTTCTGACCAAGGTTTTCATCATTCAAATTAGGAACAAAAAAAGACTTCAGAGCCATAAAACAGGACAAATATAATCGCGTGATTTGGTCCTGTGTAGCTCATCCTTTTCTATTCTCTCATACGCTTCCTTAAAACTGATAAAAGACTAGTGAATTCTTTTCAGGATCTGTGTTAACAAGAGTCTAATCAAGCTCTTGACGAACGATTTTAGGCGTCCATATATTACAATCGACAAGATGATACTTCATTATGATCAGGTGGTAGAAAGTCGTGATAGTTATTCATCGCATCAATATGTACGTTTTCATCTCAATAAGTTAGCATTCATTGCGTTTGCTCTCAAAACCCTGTTTGCACCTTTTGGTAAAAACAATGGTAACTCCTGTTGTTCCGCACGCATTGCTTTGTTTGGCGCAGTTAAATCACTGAATTTTGGCGCTTCTTCCAGTCTCTGGGAATTGTAAGTGGATTCTAATGCATCGCATATTTTGTAAAAGAGCTTTCTTCGTCTTATAACGTGTGACAATTCTACTGTCACTTCCTTTGTTTTATGTAATGCTACATACTCATAATAAAAAAG
This sequence comes from Volucella zonaria, assembly GCA_963966105.1. NCBI lineage: Eukaryota > Metazoa > Arthropoda > Insecta > Diptera > Syrphidae > Volucella > Volucella zonaria. The sequence continues at coordinate 29,834,537 of OZ014533.1, read as the reverse complement.
AAATAGCAGTTTATAACGATCCATCCTGTTGAACTGAATCTAAACGGAGATGCTTTCCATATAAGCCACAATCACAAGTCGTTCGAGGTAAAAGTTCAACAATAACTTTAGTTTGCTTGACAATAGATCTGAACCGACATGTAGAACATCGTTTAGAAGTTGATCTATCGAACAAAAAAGCTGATTGATGAAACAAGTACAATAGAATATTGGACATGAATCGCCATTGTTGTGGTAAGAAGCTGGTCCAACATACCTGGAGAGGAAGTTGATGATCAGTTCTTCTGCTTTCCGTCTTTCCGGATCTTCATATCAAATACCTGTTTTAAAAAATAGAAATCAATTCTGGCAACAGCAGCGCGTTATTATCCGACATTATACAGGGTGTCCCCTAATTCGTTGACGATAATTTGGGAAATGATTCCTGGGCACATTCTAAGAAAAAATTCGTTCTACATGCATGCATACAAAACCAAGGAGGACACTTTGAGCACCTGGTATAACTGTTTTAGTATACACATCAAATAAAAACTACCTAAGACCACGCAAAATCATTTTTTATTCATAGCCTTTGGAGCTTAAAGCAAAAAAACCCTTTTTTATATTGGGTCTACAAGTAAGTTTCCAGCGTTTGTCAGAGATGGCGCCACCAGTGGATCCCGGGCAGAAATGTCAGACCCCATATGTTTTATTTGTAGGTTTTGTATCTGTCAACAACTTTGCAGCGTTATATTTGAGCAGTTCTATCGGTGTCGTACATTTTATCGAGCAAAATCATGGCAAGTTTCCAGCCAAATAAACGTCATTTGCGGGAAGCGCTGCTTTTATTCTTTAATATGAAGAAAAGTGCAGCTGAGGCCTATCGTTTGCTTTCGGAAACTTATGGGGCGGAATGTATTGGTGAATCGACGTGCCGCGAGTGGTTCAAACGGTTCAAAAGTGCTGATTTTGGAGTTGAAGACAAAGATCGCCCCGGAAAGCCGAAAAGTTTTGAAGACGAGGAATTGGACGCTTTACTGGATGAGGATCCGTGTCAGATTCAAGAAGAACTTTCTGCATCATTGGGCGTCACGCACCAAGCCGTTTCTCTGCGCCTAAAAGCACTGGGATTCATTCAAAAGGTTGGAAACTGGGTGCCGTACGAATTGAAGCCAAGAGACGTCGAACGGCGATTTTGCATGTCCGAAATGTTACTGCAGCGGTATAAAAATAAATCATTTTTGCATCGTATTGTCACTGGTGATGAGAAATGGATTTATGATGATAATCCTAAAGGCAGAAAATCGTATACAAAGCCCGGCGAGACCGCCCAATCGACGCCGAAACGAAATATTCACGTGAATAAGGTCATGCTCTGCATATGGTGGGATCAAAAGGGTGTCGTATACTATGAACTGCTTCCGAGTGGTGAAACCATCAAAGGACCATTATATCGAACCCAACTAATTTGTTTGAAGAGGTCATTAAAAGAAAAATGGCCAGAATGGTCTCATAGACCAGGCATGAGTCCGTCATTTTTCATTACGACAACGCTCAGCCACATGTTGCGGTTTCGGTGAAAAACTATTTGGTAAATAGTGGATGGGGAATTCTGCCTCACCCGCCTTACATTCCAGACTTGGCACCATCTGACTACCACTTGTTTCGTTCTATGCAGAACGCTCTTACGGGAATACGCTTCAGCTCAGTAGAGGAAATCAAAAATTGGCTCGATACGTTCTTGGGCTCGAAAGACGAGAAATTTTTTTGGTCCGGAATTCATAAATTGCCAGAAAGATGGGGGAAAGTTGTAGCTTCCGATGGACGATACTTTGAATAAAGCATTGTAACTATGTTTTCATAATAAAACTTAAAATTTTGAAAAAAAAACGCTGGAAACTTACTTGTAAACCCAATAAATTTAAACTGCTGCAGGTTTTTCCAAGTATCATAAAATGTGTGGGCTTTTGTGCAAACTTTATGATGATTTTTTGTTTTATCATTGTTACTTTCACAAGGAAAAAATAGTAAAACGTTATGTTAATTATGCATTTTCTGAAGAAAAGTGATCTCAAAGTCAAAAATTAGCATGCGCAATGAAAACGAAACAGGCTTAGAATTTTTATATTTAAAGACTCAAAGAAGATATCAATTTTATTTAAACGCCGCTATAAAGGCTGGTATTTTTTCTAAAAACAAAGTCCTACACAAAGTTCTTACCATTAGTACTAACCGAGCAATTTCGGTTAACATGGGTGAAGGTACACCAAAGTAAGTCTTTTCTTAAATCCTCGATAAATGATGTCAACATTGGAGATGGACCCTTACTCTTCAAGGATTTTTTTCTTAAAATATCCCTAAGAATCATTTACGAAATTATCGCCAACGAATTAGGGGACACCCTGTATAATACATGCTCTCATCTGTAACTGAGCCACTTTGCTTATGGATTAGTCATTTAGATTTCTTCCCATTCACTTTAATTATCTTTTTATTCTGATTGGTGAATTAACCTAATACCTACATACAATATTATATTTTAATAAGGCGTTGTCATTTTCTATACAAGTGGTCTTGATTTTCGAAACTTGTTGCTTCTAAGGCCTAATAGAGTGTCAAGTCATTCTCCTGCTTTTCACCTGGTTGCAATATTACCGACGAAATTAGGCGATTATTTTCCATTTTGGCGGATATTTTTACCGGAGTAATACGTTTCTCAGTCCAATACGGTCTAGTCGAGGATGGTTTCCACTGCTTTCTGTAATACTTTGGATGAGAGTAATAAATAACTTCTGCTTATTTTTAATAAAGTTTGTTCTCTGCATCCGCATAGTAGCTAAATACTAGTATTGCGCTTCAAATTGCGTATATGTTGATTACTAAGGACATCACATCCTCAAAGCGCACTTTTTAAATGGTCGTGGGTCGTTCAAATGGAGTCACAACAGACAAGGTACGATAGTTGACGCCATCATATAGTGATTGATTTTATAGATTAAGGAGCAAATTTTCCATTCTAGCCCAATTTGCCTTTCAGAATTTTTTTTAATTTGATCTGAATGAAAGGCTTTGTGATTCAAAAATTGCTCAGCACGAAAATATTCATTTTTGTTGTTATAACCTTTTCAAATTGAATTTAATCATTTTTCTTTCGTTACTTATTCTGCCATTTCAGTTTTCTCAATTCCTGTGCTAACCCCGTTGCTCTGTATTGTGTCTCCGGAGTATTCCGCCAGCACTTTAATCGCTATTTGTGTTGTCTATGCTTTAAGCCCACGCCAAGAAATCGACAGCATTCCACAACTGGAGCACTCGACACAAGCATTATGTCGACACGTCGTTCTACCAACTATAACCGCTCATCCCTACATATGAACAACAATTCCGGAGGACATCACAACTACCACAATAATTTCCAACGTCAACAATCCTTGCAACTACAACACAGTGTCATCAATAGTAACGGTGGCTCATCCCCAACCCAGAGCATAATATTAAGTGACAAGAGGTGAGGAACAGTTGCCATGATGCTTCAAAGTGATTTCCTTTGAAATAATTTAATCAAATCACATTGAGGATATTGTGGCAACGTTTAAATACGCTTATGGTATACTATTTTGAATTGTAAATACACATACGTAAATAATCTGCAATTTAAAGCTAAAGCATATATGTAATAAGGGCACATAAAATTGATGCTTTGTAAATATGTACAAAAAATGTAAGAGCATATTGGAACACTTGGTTCAGTCATATCCATGTATTTGAAAAATAATTCAGAAATAAATAACGACACACAATTTAAATTTAAATTGTTCTCATGACCTTCAGGATACACATACATTACACAATACACTATGTTGATGAGAATATAAGTTAAGTTAACCAGTGGGCAGTTAAAAAACACAAACTGGCTCAAAAGTAATGATGCAATATTTGCCTTAAAAGGGACCCTTTTCAAATTTATGTAGTCAAATTATTTATTATGAAGAACATTTTGTGTTCTAATATAATCGACTTTGTAACACTCTCATTTCTACAAAGGTAGAATCACTTTTTTACAAAGGTACGTGTACTCGTACATACATACCTAAAAAAAAATATATGAAAAAGGTAAATGTCGGTATGAGTAACTCAACAAATTTTGTTTCCAAACAAAAATGTATTGTGGGACGTACGTACGAGTATACATCTATGAATAATTACAGATTTGATTTTATTTTTAATGCCAGCTGTCACTGCTGTACTCTTACGCTGTTAAAGTGTAGATGGTAAATGGGCTGTAAATGGGTAGTATACAATCAATATACCACCATGATCAAAAATTTTCCGGAATTTATTCAGAAAATTAAAAATACAAGTTTATTCATTTAAATCTATATTGTCCGCTTCAAAGTAATCCCCATCGACTGCAACACACTTACGCCAGCGCTTGATCTAATCCTCGAAACATTTTTTATATTCGGTTTTCGGTATGTCCATCAGTGCTCCCTGCGATCTTTCCATTACTTCCTCTCGGCTGCTGAAACGCGTTCCTCGTAGTGGTTTTTTAACTCCATTGAACAGAAAGAAGTCACTGGGAGCCAAATCAGGTGAATTCGGTGACTGTTGGATGGTATTTGTTGCATTTTTCGTCAAAAAATTACGAATAATAATGGCACTGTGCGATGGTGCGTTATCATGGTGCAAAATCCACGAGTTTTCTGCACACAATTCTGGTGTCTTTCGGCGAATTGCTTCACGCAAACGTTTCATAACGCCCAAATAATACTCTTTGTTTTCTGTTTGGCCTTCTGGCAAAAATTCATGATGCACTCCACCGTTGTAATCCATGAAAACCGTGAGCATTGCCTTCTTTTTTGACTGAAAACGACGAGATTTTTTTGGTCTTGGCTCATTTGGTGAACTGCATTCACTTGCCTGATGTCTGGATTGCATGTCGTACTCATAAACCCACGGTCTCTTTTTTGCATGGAATTGAGGTCTTTTGGCACCAACTTTGCTGCTACACGAATGAAACCCAAATTATTAACTGAAATGTCTTGGACGGATCCAGTTCTCCGATATCTCTCTGATGGTTAATTAGCGGTTATTGACGAACATTTCTTTTACTTCATCAATGTTTTCATCGGTTTTTGATGTCGATGGTCCGCCACTGCGTTCATCGTCTTCGATTGACTCACGACCACTTTTGAACCGCTCGTGCCACTGGTAAACGACCGTTTTCTTTAGAGAATCGTTGCCGAAACACTTTTCCAACATTTCCAACGTTCGCGCACCATTAAATCCGTTCTTTACGCAAAATTTAATACGAGTTCGTTGTTGCAAATTTAAATCCATTTCTAAAATTGTAAAAAATCGCCAACACAGACAGAATTAGATGTACTCTTGGCTACGTAACTTTTGCAAATGTCAAGCTATGATGCTAAGATTTAGAGGAAATATCAACAATAGATTTACCAACTTAACAAAAAAAAAACAGAACTCAAATCGGAACAATGGGAGCGCCACACGGTGGTGTCCCCCGGGAACTTTTTGATCAAGGTGGTAGGTCAAAAATAATGCTATTGGGAGAACAGTTATATCTTTGATTCGAATTCTAATGATTGTACATACAAATCTCCTGGTTTTCCTGAAGCCCAATCAGGCTGAAGCAACCAATATTTAGCAAATTAACTCGATGAGAAAATTTTAAGAGTAGGGAAAACCCAAGTTGAAAATAAAATAAAACAAATCTTCAACTGACAGCCTTACCTACTCATAATTGTTATTGTAACCGCAGTAACTTACTTCACTTATATGTATAGGCACTATAAATGCTTCTATGGGTTAGAACCTGATTAGTAATTCGAATACATTCTTTCTTACTGTCAACTTTCTCCAGTCTCCACGGTTTGGAAGTACTACTCTCAGGCATTGTTCAACTATATTGCATCATTTCCAATGCTGCATGTCTCATCTACCTTAAACGAGTTGCTAGCTCACCGCCCCTGTTTCTCAGTATCTGTAACAAGCACAGTTACCACTTTCCACCGCATGGAGACGAGAATACGAATTTTCTCTCATTGATGAAGAATTGCATACCGAGGCTCCGCCGTGATGACCTTATAGAAATTTTCTATAGTTAAACATCGTAGCTAATTGTTATATCTTCTCGTTTCTCTATCGTAAACATCGTAATTCGTACTTGTATTTCATTTATGTATTGTAAATAGTACCAAGTATCGTTTAAAGAATTTTTCTCTCAAAAGGAACAAAACATATTTTCATGTTCTCTCAAGAGAAACATCATCTAAATCCGATTCAATATCTATTATTTAAATTTACCTGATATCACAATTCCATACATGGAGAGCCAGATCCTTCCGATCATAGTACCAGTAGCACCTACGGTGACATAACCGCTGCCGGGAACTAACTTCAAAATTTCTATTTCAACATTGTGCGTGAATGCAAAAGTATCCTGGAATGAAGTTACCTATACCTATAGTAACATAACTGATTTTTACTTATATGTTTCAAATTCCGTTGTTAAGATCCATTCTAAGGAGACCACCCTGCTCCTATTCAAAGCTATCAAGAAGGAGAGCTCACGTTATAAGCTCAAAAAAACCAAAGTGAATGAGAATCCAAAATAAGCTGTACATATATTGATCAGCCCCAGAGGTTTGTTTACAGTTCAGAAAAAATCAAAATCACTCTTTTTGTTCAGTAAAAATTTTATTAACACCTAATTCTCCCCCCTTATCCGCACTTCCAAGCAATCGTTACAATTCACATAACTCAGGTTAAACAAATATCTTTTAGAAGAGTATATCATAGAGTCTAGCACTCTTTATGGATATCAGTTTGTATAATTTGATCGGTGAATGTTATATTTGTAGATTCTCGTCTTCTTGTTCAGCAAAACCCCTACTTCCTGCAAGCAGATTTCTTGCAGTTATCTGTAGCAATGCTTTACATTCATATGACTTTTCATTTCCAACATACTCGTACTCTATTCTGTATACAACTTTGTACTGCGAGTAGGGGTTTGATTTCAAAATTCTGGTGGAATTCAATATTTCGATTTCTACATTTCTGATGGCATGTTGGCATCAAAACCGCTGGATTCGGTGTCCATCTATTTTATAATACTCAGGATAATGCTTCGAGCTAATGTTAGCCCGTAGAAACAATTTGATGAACATCAAAAATTCGGGAAACATCTCTGGTGTCGATATAATAGTTACGACAATAAGAGGTGCTTAGAAACTTTCTTCTTTAACAATGCCATACCTCCACAGCAGGTGTAAACTCTTCATCTTTCAATATCATCTTTTACAATATCATCTGTCTATCTGACTTATGGATCATTTTTAGTTGTCATTTCTAGGCACTTGCTGAAATTCCGTGTACTCGTATTTATTTGGATATTTGTTTTAATAGAATTTCTCATTCTTTCGCAGAAATATAACTTACCACTTCAGTTATAACGTATTTACAATACCAGCGCCTACACTTCATCGAGTGTAAGCCGAACATTGAAAGAAAAAGTGCTCCATTTAGTGGTTTCATTTATGCCTAGAACACATATATTTATAAATATCATATACAGGGTGTCCCAAAAATCAACGTCAAGCCAGAAACTGGTGACACCACTTGAACGGTTATCTCCAAAAAAAATCGAGAAATCTGACACCCTGTGACGATCTTTCAAGTACTGTGATCGCAAATCCTTACTTTTCTTCGATTCTTTTGTTGTCACGTAACACTGAGTAACTGTTCTGTAAATTACAGTCCAACATTTAAATAGAACTGTATCGGTTTTGACTAAAATATTGCTTTTTGTCCACCCATGTATCTGAAAATCATTAATCACATAAAATATTGGAATTTCTTCTGCTGTAAGTAGGTCCAACGAAAAGCGCTTTAGTTATTAAATTGACAGCTACAATCAAGAGAGTCGTGCGTTATTGCCCTGGGCATATTTAGCTTAACACATTAATGGTAAGCCCTAAACGCTACGTGTTTTGCACTTGATAGGTAGAAATGATTGTTTGGAAAGTGCCAACGTCAATTAACGTGAGCTGAGAATTTGTTGCATATATGTATGTATATGTATGAGATATTTCTCCCCAGCATTTTAATAACAAAGGAATGAAGATAATTGCCCTGAAATATTACGCTGATTTATTTCCTTTATTTTTCTATAAAAAGCGCGCGCTCAAAGGGTTTTTAGCACCCTGAAAATATTTGCACACAGCGCTGGCGAAGGAAAGTTCGGTAGGAGAAAAGAAATGTACGATGTACGTGGGTTTTAAATGTTTGCACCTAAACAATGAGTAGGGAATGAATGTCTTAGGAAAAAATAACGATGTGTCAGAGAGCCCTTGATGGGCTTGATGGTATTCTGACAAGCATTCATAATAGGAGGGTGTTATGGTTGAAGGTTTGAAGGGGCGGAATGTTCCTGGCAATTTCGGTGGAGCACTGGTGGTGAGAATAACGATAGAAAAGGGTGAGGCAAGAGACATTACGTCGCTGTTCAAGGTTGTGGATTTATTGTGCAATATTGGCGTTATCTATGAGTTTTGTTAATCTTATCTAGAAACTGCAAAAACGACTTCGGGACAGCTGGCCAGATATGTTGTTGTTCTCCAATTTTGAGTGGATAAATACCTTATACAATACATATATTCAGGCCAGATCAGAGTGAGGAAACGATTTCTTTCACCGCTTGAGGAAATCTACGCATTTTGCAGCCATTTTGGCGAAATCGAATGATCGAATGATCATTCCTACGTAGGTTGTCATTGACACACATTACGGGAATGAAAAGTTTTTCGGTTTCTAAGATGGAAATGCAATTCATGAATAATAGCTGGGTGTTTAAATTTCACAATACAATTCACAATTTGTTATGATGTTAATATCGAAATTTAATGAGCTTAACATGTGCTGCTGTTCCCGTTCTACAATCGAAGAGCAGGGACGTGGGTCCAAGAGGGAATATGAAAAGTAGAGACTACTGTCGTCAGTACAGGTCAGTATATTGGATTAGAAGTAGTAGACGGGAAGAGATCGTTAATGAATATTAAAAAGACTGTGTGAAACATATGGAGCAGTGGTGTACATCAGCATTTATTTTGCCTGTATTACACTTGAAGCTTGAATTGGATGTTCCGAAAGGTAATTTCTAATCCACTGAAGAAGAGATTCGTCCATCCCAAAAGCCCACATCTTCGACAAAAGAGCCTGATGCCAAACTCTATCAAATGCCTTAGAAATATCAAGTTCAACTATCTTGCTTTCGCCAGATTGACATACGGTTGGCTTGCACTTTTCGGTGAGACAATCCGTCAAATCACCAGTTGACCTGTTGCTATGAAAACTGTACTGCCGGTCATTGAAAAGTTTTCGTAGTTCCAGATATTTCATGAGCTGACGATTTAACAGCGTTCCCATGACTTTGGAAAAAAAGGAATGGGTCTGTAGGAGGAGAGAGAACAAGATCCGCCCTTTCTTAGGGACGGGCTGGACAAATGCTGTTTTCCGAAAGAGTAGGAGTGATGAAAAAGCTTACGCAGTGGTTTTGCCAGTGTAGAATAACACATCGTCAGAAGAATGGAGACATACCATCTGGACTAGCTGATTTGTGTAAATTAAGGTCTTCAAATATTCTTGCTACTACACGAGTGCAAAAGTGGATTCGTCCCATTGAAGATTCGACGCATTAGTTGTCCTTGTCTGGAATGTCATTTTAGATAAGCGTTGGGATGGAAACCTTTCTCTAAGTCTGACAGCCTCTCTGCAGCTCGAGTCATACCACGCCCTTTCTTTGGGTTTGCTACTCTTAACCCGATGAGGGATAAAAGATCTCGTTAATGGTCGTATTACTATCCAGTTTGGGGCTTCTGTAAATAACGGCATTAGTTCGAAGCAAGGCAACTTCAGATGTGAGTGATCTGTGAGGTGCCACAGCTGGCCTTTATTTACAGACGTGAACGTACGCAGAGAAGTGATTACCTCTTAACAGAGAAGTGATTACCTCTTAACAGAGAAGTGATTACCTCTTAGCCCGCCAAATTCCCGAGTCATTACTACAAACAAATACGAACAACACAAACGCCAACGATTTTAAGCAAAGCAGTGAAGTGGAAACTCCGACATTGCTTTGCCGAAACAAATTGTTATAGCTGTTATATTCCTACAACAATAATTCTTGTTTTCCTACTTTTGTTATGAGCACAACTCGTGCTCTGTTGCATACATAGCGCACTGAGTTAAGTAGGAAACAGCTTCTAAAAATCAGGAAATTACCTTACGCGTAAGCTTCTAAAGTATTGTTGGTAAAATTTCATCAAGACCGGGTAGTTTGTAAGCAGAGAAACTTACTTAAACACTTAGCTACAGTTCGGGATGAACCTGGGCCTCTCCAGTTAGCCTGGTCTTTAGCTAACTGCCTCCAGTTGCGCACTCCAAGTCGGTTGAGGTCCCCTTAAATAATACTTGTGAGCGCCACCTAAGGTTGGGTCTCCCTCTACTGCGTTGTCCTTCCGTCAACGCATATGGAACTGAATACTTTTCGCAAGATTTTTCTCTAAGAATATCATCATTCGCTTTCGATAGAGTCCATGCCTCAGCGCCATAAAGTAGGATTGGGATGATTAAGGTCTTATACAGAGTCTACTTAGTTTTACGAGATAAGGCCTTAATACTCAATTCCCTTCTCAACACAAAAAAATAACGTTTGGCAAATGTAATTCTCCATTTTATCTCTGCTGATGTGTTGGTAGCAGAATTTATAGTAGAGCCGAGATATTTAGACAAAGTCTCTTACTACTTCGAAATTATAGATGCTCGCTGTGACATTCTGTCCAATTCGTCGATGTTATGTACCGCTTCTTGGTGACAGCAACCAAGTGTACATCTGGTTTTACCTTCATTTCGCGCTAAACCAATTTTCGCAGCTTCTGTTTCAGTACTATCAACCCCACCAGTGACCGCCCGCTAAGTTCAACCAATTACGTCAATATCATTGGTATACGCTAGTAGTTGTGCAGACTTTTGGAAAATAGTGCCTCCAGTGTTCGCTTATAAGTTCCGCACAATTCTTTCAAGTACGATATTAAAATAAAGACAAGATGAGAGCGAGTCACCTTGTCTGGAAAAAAATTTATATCAAAGGTCTCGGTTAAAGTGGCGTTCTTAATCTGCACAAACGGATGAGCTTGGCAAAGATGCCAAAACTAGATCTGGCTCAATATAGCTCAATATACAATAGCTTAAAATTTATAAAAGATGGTTGGTATTGATTTGGAGCTCTTCAGTTTTTTCCAGGATCTGCCAGAGTGCGAAAATTTGGTCAATTATGGACTTCACTGGTCTGCACGGATAGGGGCCAATCAAGTGGTTGTCAAAGGGCTTCAAATGTTCGCACAATATGGCAGATAAGATTTTGTATTCGATATTGTGGAGACTTATGCCCCTTACTATGCGGAGTTGAGGTTATCTCCTTTTTTTTGGATCCGGCAAACGATGCTGACTCTTCTGACCAGATCTACGAAATGAGTTGGTATATGCTCTCCATAAAGACATTTCCCACAGCCGTCAAGTCCAGCTGCTTTATTGGATTTCAGCTTAAATATTTCTACTCTTACTTCATTTTGGTGCGTGGACGCAAGTCTTGACTATCATCGTTTAAGTTGAATGGTCTATTCTGCCTGACGGCTGGATGCTGGGCTTCTTCGCCGGTATATAAACTGCAAGAAAAGTTTTTCCATATTCTCTGCGCCGATTGTCGCTCTACTACAAGGGTTCCTTTTTTTGATCTACAAGTTTCTGCACGGGTCTTCTTGCCTTGACCCGTTCTTTTTACCTGTTGATAAAACTTCCGTACGTTATTCCTGGAGGCAAGCTCGCAATATGTTCTATCGCACGCTTCTCGTACTCTTTTTTCTAGAAGATAAAAGGGAGTTATATAGCCATAACGAAAATATCCTGATAAGATTGTTGACTTTATTCAAAACAAAATTAACCTACCATTTTTTTAATGTCTCTGTTGAATAGATTCAGTCGGTAAACTATTATATAGTCTTGGGGCGACTGCAGTATATAAATTTAGGAATATATGAGTATTATGCTTTAGAATAGTGGCCAGAAATCTATCACTACTACAAAGTTTATATGTAGTAAGGTTCTGATTGCGTTCCGACTTATTACAAAAAAGTATTAGGACGTTGTTAAAATTATAAATGTTTCAAAGGAAGTATATTGAGCAACAGACAAAATAAAAGCTGAGCTTACGACGGGGTTTCTTTCACATGTTTTTGAATTGCAGTTAAGTTAAGTTGTAGGTTATTGTAATAAATGCTAATCAAACAAACCAAAAATTTAAGACGTGAAAATTCAGTACAGATAATTTTTGTTTTGTTGCTGGTGACCAGTTCATGCATACAAACTAATGTCTTAAGACCTCCAAATCGTGGTTAATGTCTACAACTTAGCTTAAAACTGAATTACAAGAATAAGAATCAGTGTGCTTACTAGAAAGATAAGAAAGGAGAAAGAAAGAAAGGAGCCAAAACAGAACCGTGTGGGGCATAAATAAACTTACTGAGAATCCCGCCAATCGTGCCAATTTACCTAATGTCCTTCGGATAAAAGGCAAACCAACCAAGCATAAACTCTCTACAGTCAGCCTTTTCTAATTTGGCTGATAGAAGATCATTGTCAACGGTATCGAAGATCTTTGTAATATTTTTTGTTATTTCAACTATCATATACATAATTACAACATATTCAATTGTAGTTTCATCCCATAAGCAAGGCATATATCCTTAAGTCCAGTTTCATCAGAAGATATGTAACTGCATCCGGTGGAGACGCGTCTCACTTCAGTCCCGTGGTTGCCTTCGAGTTTTCATAAGGCCAAGAAAATTAGGCTGAACAATTTTACTCAAAGTTCACAAACATATCAACTCCGAAATCTTGTTGAAATTACTTTTGAAGCCAGCTGTGTTAAACACAACCGAAATCTTTCTAACGCTTTAATTGTTTCTGTGTTGCAACTATCTAGTCTTATATAAAGTTAACTATCTCAATCTCAAACCATCAAGTTTTTGTAATATGATGGTTTTACTATAGTACAGAAAATCTACCTGAACTGACATGTGATTTGTATGTATGGTAATGAAGGTTCTATATAATTAAAATGTAAACATATTATGTCTGTAAGTTCTTATATTAGAATTTTAATTTTTAAGCTTGCAAAAAATTATTCGTACTGAAAACTAATTGTTATTGTATTTTTTTTAGTAGGTAAGAAATTTATGTTAATTGTAGATCTATGTATTTATTTGAATAAAAATATAATACCTATATAAAATCAAATAACAAAAATAAAGTGTAAATACAATAAATATGCACCTAATAGTTTGTTGTACAGCAAATTGTTAATTTTGTAATATTTCAGAGATACGTATGTGTGGGTAAAGGTGATTTTTTTTTTGTGAAAATATGAAACATTTTCATTAACAATAGTTTATCTAAGAATAAATAAATAAATATTGAATAAATACTGACACCATCCGTCCACTTCTTCTTTTATAATCGTTGGAATATAGGGGCGTATATAGGTAGTTACATCTAATGTTACATAGTTCTATCACATTTTACAGGCCACTCTATTTTGGATCACCTCGTAAGTGAGACCATTCCATTCTTTCGAACGGAATTTGAACGTCTATTGATTTTTGGATCGGATTTTTCGACGACCTTCATTGAATATGACAAAACCTGGTGATTTACTCAGCGTGAAGCATGAAGATTTCCATGGATAGCGTATTTCTTATAAAATCACGTTTTATTACACTCGCTGACATTCATATCACTTTTATTTAGGTCGCTGTCATTTTTCCTTTATACTTTTTGTACATTGTCCAATATTTCGCGGCGTATGTTAAGCGGAACGAATGTATATAACAGACCCCTAAGTTTAAGCGCTATTTTTTATCACAAAAAAGGAATTGGAGTTTTCGCGCCATTTAAGCCAGCTCATACTGAATCTGTATGCGATATCGTCTTCGCAATTTCTTTGCTGGTTAACGACGGAGATTAAGTACTTAAATTTAATAACTTCTTCTAATTAGATGTCAAGAAGTATTCAGCATTTGTACGACTGATTCTTAATCAGTTATCTTATCCAATTATTAAGAGTTGCTTGAAGAGCTGATCATCTGTGGAAAGAAAGAAGTTGTTCCGGACTCGTTGATATTCTGCTATAACAGAAAATCATACACGACATCAAAAAGCAAAGGACCCGTCGTGCACTTAACTTTTGCTTTAACATCATCGTATAGATAGTTTATCATTCGTGCATATTTCTGAGGTACTTTTTATGATCTAAGCACCCTCCAAAGAGTTTTTTTTTGTATTTTCTAAGAAACAATATAAACGGGGTACTATTCCCATGTGGCGCTTTTTGTCGACAGCACGCGATGTACCGAGTTCCCATGTGGTACCTCTTCTAGGTACTTACCGCGTCCAAAACTGCTTGATTTCGGTGATCTAGTGGGAACAGATATCCTTCCAAATAAGATCTCTGGGAACTCTGTCGAACGCTTTTTCAAAGCCGAGGAAGACGATATTCAGATCTGCCATGGAGTTTAATGTAGTTTCATATTTCGTTGTTGACTATCTAGAATTCTCTCGTATATTTTCACAGTATGCGACCGATCGGTAGATATCGTAATTTCCAGTGTCGCCTTTGCTTTTATGTGGAATCAGAAAGCTCTCATTTCACTGATTAGGCATTCTACCGCTTCTCATCACTTTATTGAATGGAATTGTTGCTCACACCTCAAAAGTATTTTATCCGGAACGACTGCACGCCCCGGTACATTCTCTTTACAGCTTCGTGTTCTTCGACTTTTATAAAATCTGCCACCCATGCAGCGAAATAACCACTGAGCCCAAAAATCTTTCTTTCTCTCTCTATACCATTTTCCAAGAAACTTAACACATGCTGAGGCATTATAAGTGTATACCCACCTGAGTGTTAAGTTCTTTAAAAAAAAAACGTAATACATATAAGTGTATAAGAGTATTCATACCCAATTGAGTGTAAAGTTCTTTTAAAAAAAATAAAAATAAAAATTTGCTCTCCGTGCGCGACTGGCACGAAAATGGTACTGCGCGGAAGTTCTTTGTTTAGCAAGGCATTGAAGCACTTTTTCTTCTTCTTTCCAGCTATTGCAAATCTCGTTGTCCTCCATTAGTTTAGGTTCCCTATCTGAATGCTAGTTGTGTATCTTTTGACAGTTACTTACCGAAGTTTCAGTCATTTTGGACGCGCAGTTTTTGAGTGAGTCAATGTGAGGGTTTTTTGTGAAAATGGGAAAAATTGAGTATCGAGCTGTTATTAAATTCTTGTTTTTGAAAGGCAATACGCCTACGCAAATCAAAAATGAGTTGGACTCTGTAAATGGGGACTCTGCGCGATCATTTACCACTGTGAAATTTTGGGCAGCTGAATTTAAACGTTTCCGTAAGATGAAGAACGTTCGAGACGTCCAAAAACTGCAATCACTGAGATACTCGTAGTAGAGGTTATGAAAATGTCCAAAGAACGTGTTTGTTACATATTAAATCAAGATTTAGGCATGAGAAAGCTGTCCGCGCGTTGGGTGCCGCGTTTGCTTACGTTAGACCAAAAACGTGTTCGAATGAACATTTCCAACGCTCTGTTGGGGCAGTTTAGGCGCAATAAATCCGAGTTTTGGCGCCGATTAATTACTGTAGATGAAACTTGGATACACCATTATACGCCCGAAACAAAAATTCTGTCAAAACAGTGGACTGCAAAGGG
This sequence comes from Volucella zonaria, assembly GCA_963966105.1. Lineage (NCBI taxonomy): Eukaryota > Metazoa > Arthropoda > Insecta > Diptera > Syrphidae > Volucella > Volucella zonaria. The sequence continues at coordinate 29,818,708 of OZ014533.1, read as the reverse complement.
CGAGCCGGCTCCAAAAAAACCAAAAACTGTTTTTTTCGGCTGGGAAAGTGATGGCGACTGTTTTTTTGGGATAGTAAAGGAGTTATCTTAATCGATTATTGCTGAGAGACGGCCACATTTGCAGAAAAAGAAAATCCTGTTTCAATAAGACAACGCGCCGTCTCACACCTCAGCCGTTGCCATGGCGAAAATCCATGAATTAACTGCTTGACCATCTGCCTTATTCACCAGACCTAGCCCCAAGCGACTTCTTTTTGTTCCCTCATCTAAAAACTGCGCTCGCAGTACAGAGATTTTCGTCAAATAAGGAGGCAATCACCTTCGTGAACAATTATTTTTCAGAGAAAAACGCCAAGTACTATTTGGACGGATTGGAGAGATGGCAGCATCGCTGGGAGAAGTGTGTAGAGCTACAAGGAGACTATGTAGAAAAATTTTGAGAAAAAATGTCTTGTATTATTGTTCGGTCGGGAATTTTTCAGGCAACCCTCGTATTACGGCGATTGAATCGGTTGCGAGTTTTTTCTTCTCAATCTTGAAAATGTTTGGTCGTTTACCCCTGTTTCGAAGTTGCACTTCTTTTCCAGCTTCTCGCCTGATGGAAGGTTATAAAGGTGCCCCTTCTAGTTCTACGTTCAATACCTCTACTGCTATCGCATGTGCTCTTTTCATAGCTTTTTCATCTCTTTTTTTGCGAGAGTCATAGTCTAACTCCAGACGTGCTTTATCGTTTTCGCCAATAGCGCTGTAATTAGTCAATTCTTCACAAGCTTGCCCTTTACCACCATTTTCGTTTCATGGCTCCACAACCACGTTTCTCTATTTAGGTGTGGTCGACGTTTTAAAATACAGAGCAGAGTTTCCACGCCAATTTTACATTTCTCATCGAAGTTGTTCCACATACTTCATTTAGTTCTTCTCCCTTTGGAGCAATTCTTGTAAATTTGGCACCCAGCTCTGGCCCCAAGTACCGTTCTTGCTTAATAAATAGCATATTTAGTATATGTACTCGTAGTAAAACTGTATGATGCTTAGTGTATCTTCTGGCGCAGAGTTTTATTACTCTTACCCGGTCGATCATTTTTGATACGCTTACGATTTTATCTAGTAGCTCCGCTGTCGAGATGATTGCAGGCCTATTTATTTAAATTATGAATATTAACAATTCAAGCTTTAAGTGATATATACGTTAAACATAAATTACTTCTTGTTACTGCACTTAATCAAAGGATAACGTTAGTTAAATTCGGCACATAAAAATAGGAAGTTTTCATGCAAAGCTTATTATTTTTTTTGCCACAATAGCTATTCGTATTACGAGTATACCATTAAAAATTAATATTTTTCCCTAGTAAAGGGTGTTTTTTTTTACGAGCTGCGCAATTTTTTTAAGTAATAACATTTATTACGCAAAATGGTATTGAAAAGTTCTTCAGGAGTCACATTATGTCGATCCAATTTTCGGCCACTCTTTCGGGTATGTGAAACCCTATCTCACCAATAACGGGTTGAATATTGGCTTCTAATGCATGAATTGCTTGCAGTTTATCAGCATGCACGGCTTATAAGGTAGTCACTAAATCAAGTCTTCAGTAAGTCAATGGTTCATGGGCGGTATGGAATACAGTGCCATCCTGCTGGAAGCATATATCGTCTAGATCAACGTATGGACGACGTTGAAATAATCAGTTATCATTCTTCGCCAATTATGGCCACTGACTGTAACTTTGTGATGGTAATTGAATTTGCGGCAGTTTTACTTAATTACAAACCCATTGGGCCTAGAATGTGCCTCGTCGCTAAACACAATTATTCTATGTATAAAAATAAGAGTCAACTCCAAGCTGCTCAAGAGCGCAATTCATTAACTCCCGTCACAAGTAATGGTTTTCGTTTCTGCACCACCTGGATCTTATAAGGATATAGGGCAAGTTATTTTCGCAAAATTCTCTACACAGCTAAAAGCAAAAATGATGCAATCGACGTCGAATTGACAGTTCCCGATTTTCCGCTCCACTTTCACTCACAGCGGCTACAGTTTTTTCTGTTCGTATATTGAACTGATGCTTCGTTGGATTTGCATCTTGTTAAGTGTATATGGTACGAACAACAAACAACGATTGTTGTTTTTATCACACAATTTGTTGATATCTTAAAGGTAACCACTTAAAGCCACTCTAGGATTTTCGAAAAATCGATTTATTTTTTTACTGCTTTGAATGGTCCCATAAGACCTCAACAATGATATCCCAAGATATTATGGGCGGGAGATATATCGAAGTACTTGCTTTTCACAGTAGAGTACAAGGCCGCCAGGTAGGCAGCGAGCTTAACTTAAAATTTCAAATGAGTTTATCTCAAAACTGCATTTTTCCAGTTGTCAGCACCCATAACTTGAACAATTTTCTACAGATTCACTTAAAATTTTAACTGGCTCTTTAGAAATATATTGTCTAAATAAGTACTTAGGATTTTTTTTTATATAGCGTAGTTCATTTGTTATTAACAATTTTCTGGCGATTTTTCTGCAAATTTCGCAAGTTTGATTTTAGAAGTGCGCCATTCGACCAAAACTCAAGATACCAAAAAAAATCTCCTCTAGCTGTTGTTATGTTCAGTAAAAAAAACTTAGTGACTCATCATAATCCAAAATTTACTGAAGGTGTTGGTACGGCCCTTCCAAAAAAGAGAGGTCATCTGAGAAACGCTGCACAGCCACCATTTTTAAATAAATTATTCTATAAAAGTTATGTTTTATAGTCAATCATATGTACAATAAACGTTTATATTTTTACTAAAAAAAAAAATCACAAAAAAGCCTATTTTTACGACCTCTAGAGTGGCCTAACCCCTTAACGTGGAGAACTGCATAAGTCCTATGTATTGTTCCTTTTTATGATGCTCCTTTTCCTATTCTCTCACTTAGGATACTTTCCTGCTAGTCATTTTGTTACGCTGTCATTCTTTTTCGGTATAAGCTGATACTCTGAAAACGTTCCCGTAGTGGTTCAAAATTTTCTTAATTTTTTGTGGATAGAGCATACATACTAAGCCATCCAAATCTTTTTTAGCGAATTTTTCTTGTTGAGTAAATGAAGAAAAAAACTATAAAAAAGGTACCCGTAAACATAATCAATGAAAATGTTCGCAAAGTGATGATCTGCCTGTAAATTTACGCACCAATTGAGATTCAAACATCATCAGCTGACCTACGCTTCAGACAGGGTAAATTATTGCAATTTATCTATCTGTCCACAAAAACACCCCTAGGGCCACCTCTTAAAGCCCATTAGTTATGAATTAAACTTCTCGGGCTCCAAACAATCCCATTACTTGGAGAATCAATGATTTTACTATTCATTGCCAGTGTTAGCAAAACTATCCTTAATATCGACCAACCTTTCCTTTACATATTATGTAGGTTATGCAATTAAATAATTCAACTAGAATCAATTGAAATACGAGTACACATTTTTCTTTTCTCTGTCTTTAATCAACTTAAATTCGAGGATAGGGGCATAAATCGTACCATATCCTCAAAAATGGGTAGGTTTGTTAAAACGCAAAGAAGCAGCCTGGTTTATTATATATATGCGAGTATACTACATATAGGTTCTGTTAAAGCCAGGTATGTATTCACTCAATTAAATTGAACTTAACAGGGTTTATATAAGTACTAACTAAATGTGCCATATTACGTCGTCTACTGTCCCCAAATTCTCCATGAAATAAAAAAAAATTATTTTACACGAAATTCTGTCCTTTTACTGTTGTGCAGGCCTTTAAACCTCGGGGCCATTGAGCTATATCAGGATTTCCATCGACATTGTTAATGCTCCTGGTGTTAATGCTGTTTTGAGACTTCCGAGTGGTTTTAAAACTGAACAATTTGGCCGGCATTCTTTTGCACTTATGCAATGCCATTATATTCGCGTGTTGTACGGCTAAGGAACGAATCACGATATCTTAGAGTATGTACATGGGCTTGAGGGTGTACAATGAGCATTCATAGCGAGATGGATGTAAAGGTCAAAAGTTTGAAGGGGCGGAATGCTACTGCTGATTTCTATGTAGCATCGGTGGTGAAACTAGCGATAGAACAAAGTAAGACACGAAACATTTCGTTCGAGGTTGTTCATTTTGTAAGTGATATAAGTATCACCTATAAGTTTTGTAACGCGATATCGAATCATATCTAGCAGGTGCCGAGATATTTTAGGCGCATCTTATTAGACGTGAGCAGTGCACTTCAATGTTGGGCGAATAAATGCCTTATTTGTTGAGGCCTGATCAGAGCGGGTGAATTATTTCTTACATCACTTGAGGAAATCTTGACATTTCGCAGCATTTTTGGCGACATCGAATGACCACACATTCGACACACCACATACCAGCATAAATTGTCATTGACACACCGAGAATGGAAAGTTTATCGGTTTCGACGATGAAAGTGCCATTCGCGGATAATGGCCGCGTATTTAAATTTCACTTTAACGACAGCCGACAGCATTGTGTTTTGGAAGCATTAAATTCCACTCGTTCCTGCCGTTTCCGTTCTACAACCAAGGAGCAGGAGCATCAGTTCCAGAACTTATAGAAGAAGCTGACGACAGCGTCAGCGAAGGAATATATTGGATTAGAAGTGGCAGACAAGAGATCATTGATGAGAACTAAAAAAAAATTCGTAGACAGTCGTAGACAGAACAGAGCCCAGGGACAAACCAGCATCAATTTTGTGATTATCAGACTTAAGAGCATCTAAGACAACTTGAATTGAGCGTTCCGGACAGTAATTTCTATTCCAATTAAGAAAAGAATCGTCGATCCCAAAAGCACGCATTTTCGACAAAAGAGCCAGATGGCAAACTCTATCAAATGCCTTAGAAATATCAAACGCAACCTTCTTGCTTTCACCAGATTGATGTACGCTTTGGTTCCACTTTTCGATGAGACAAATCACCAGTGGACCTGTTGCTACGAGAAGAAGATTCGCATTTTTTAGGAACGGGTTGGACCAATTCGGTTTTCCATCTGCTCGGAAAGAGTCCTCAAGAGTAGGATTGATGTAAAGGCTTGCGCAGTGGCTTTGCCGGCATGGACCAGTGGATTTTTGTATGTTAAGATCTTTATGTACAATACTTAAGTTGAACTGACCGCAAGGTGTGCAGCAAACAGATTGACCTTGTCCAAAAGCTGACAGCTGGAATGTCATTACGAATGAGCTTTGGAATGGAGTATTCCTAATATTTTTAACGAATTATTTTTGCAACATTTGAGACATTGTAGTATTTTCTGCCCCAGTTTTTGGTCGTATTAAAATTTCACACGCTCAAGAAAGACGTGTGCGTCATTCCTGGCTGGTTTTAGCTTCTTTCGGCCTGAAGGTCTGAAAAAACATTACTCTAACCCTGGCAGCCTCCCTATAGCTCGAGTGGTGCCACGCCTTCTCTTTTGATTTGATACTATTCATTCGATGAGGGATAAAGGATCTCGTTCCAAAGAGAGTAGTGTCTGTGATCATATCAACAGTGGCATCCACGTCATTATCGAGAAAACATAACTGCCAATTAAAATTCCTAAAGAAGCTCCAATTGACTTTCTCGTATTGCCGTATGGTTCTTTTAGGAATTCTTTCGCTAACTATGTAGTCGGTGTACGAGAAATTGGCTGATATAACACAGTGGTGTGACGAGCCTCGAGGGGATAGCACATATACTTTCTACTTATCAGGGTGAGAAGTTGAAAACAAGTCCAGAAGACGGTATGATTATCAACGTCTGGTACTCGTTTACAAGTTGGGTCAAGTTGTTTTCCGCTGCGAAGATCTCAACACATAATTGTGTGTATTAAAATAGCCGTAATAACGATTTCATTGTGACACAATTATTTGAATGGAGTCAGACAGCATGAAACTCGTTAAAGGTCGAATTGCCGTCTAGTTTGGGGCTTCTGTTAATAAAAGAATAGTGGATAATTTGCTTACGGAAATGGAATTCTAACCATATGAAATTGTATTCCGGATTAGAACAGTGATTACATTGTGAAGTTTGATTAGCAAAATCGCTACGCACGTAAATGGCGAGACCGTGGTGAGATAAGTATACTTGTAATGGCATTAGGTAGCTTCAGATCAGTGAGATCTGATAAGTGTTGGGGGGCCTATCTGTGTTTCACAAAGTGCACTGTCAATATACATATGTATGCAGATGACCTCAAAATCTTTCGGCGCATTTCGTCTTCCGCTGAAAGAAGACTTAGACGGACTTTCCACTTAATGCCAGCAGAATTTCCTTGAGCTGAACGTCAAAAAATCCCAAACTAACTACATACATAACATCCACTCGAAAACGTTTCACATGTTTACCCCGGACCGAATTTATTGATAACGTATCTGTTCCCATAGTAACAGAAATTCGCGATTTAGATGTCTATGTCAATGAACTGAATGGGAACAGAATCCTATATAAATAATTCATAAGGAAGACCAACTCCGCCCTGGTTTTTTTTTTTTTTTTTAAAAAGAACTTTACACTCAAGTGGGTATGAATACACGCACATTGTGTTAAATTTTTTGGAAAATGGGATAGAGGGAGAAAGAAAGATGTTTATACTTAGTGGTTATTTCGCTCCATGGGTGGCATCCAAGATTTAATGGGGAGACTAAATTCTTAGTGGAAGTTGGCTTAGTGTTGATTTTTAGTCAACTACTCGTCTTACTTGATTTTCGTTAACTGAAAAAACGGATGATATATCTTTCGGGCGAGGCTGGAATTCGAACACCGAACCTTCCGATTTGGAAGCCAGTCTAGTACCACTTGAGCCACGTCCACCCGTGACCGTCAAGCACTGGTCTAAGGAATATATTACTGAATCCTTTATATAACCTTTATGCGTCCTCTTCTCGAATACGCCAGTCAAGACTGATCACACTGCTGCAAGTCCCACATATTACGCGTACATGATAAAACAAACTGATTTGTCTACCCTGAGGCTTTTCCACCATCAGTTTCTTAATGTGGAGGCTTTAGCGAGCGCACGTACTTCTTATTAAATAACGGTTTGATCCAGCCCAAAAAATTTGTAACATTTTTATTTGGGTCGCTTATATTCTCGTTCATTATCCAACATTGTGTGGCATATGTGAAAGCTGGATGAAAAACTGTCATGTATGTCAAAACTTTAAATAGTGCCGAGTCTTCTCGCCATCTAAGCCAGTCCACACATGTCGCGCATCATTCTTATATATGTACGTCTTGGGTACTTTTGAAGATCTTCACGCTGTCGAAATAGGGTCTCTGAGAACTCTTTTAAAAGCTTTTTCCTACTGATGAAGGCGATATGCAATTAATTGGAAGCTTCCAAATGCTTCCCAGTCATTCGACATTAGTTTCACTGATCGGTATTTACTATTTGCTGCAATACCTCGTATCGCCTTTGTCATTATACAGTGGAATAAAAAAGCCCTCTTTCCCCTGGTTAGACATTCAATCGCCTCTCCCCATTTTATTCAATTAATATTTCGCTACCTCCCCAAATATTTTATTTAAAACTAATCAAATTCGAACGAAAATACTACCTTGATCAAAAAGGAATGCATTCGGAAAATTGGAAATACAAGTTTATTTATCTAGATCTATATTTTCCCCTTCAGAGTAATCCCCATCCACTGCAACTCACTTATGCCAGCGCTTGATCCAATCCTCGAAACATTTTCTATATTCGGTTTTCGGTGTGTCCATCAGTGCTTCTTGCGATTTTTCCATTACTTACTCTTGGCTGCTGAAACGCGTTCCCCGTAGTGGTTTTTTAACTCGATTGAACAGAAAGAAGTCACAGGAAGCCAAATCAGTTGAATTCGGTGAGTGTTGGATGGTATTTGTTGCGAATAATGATGGCACTGTGCGATGGTGCGTTATCATGGTGCAAAATCCACGAGTTTTCTGCACACAATTCTGGTGTCTTTCGGCGAATTGCTCCATGCAAACGTCTCATAACGCCCAAATAATACTCTTTGTTTTCTGTTTGGCCTTCTGGCAAAAATTCATGATGCACTCCACCGTTGTAATCCATGAAAACCGTGAACATTGCCTTCTTTTTTGACTGAAAACGACGTAGTCTTTTTGGTCTCCGCTCATTTGGTGAACGCCATTCACTTGCCTGATGTCTGGATTGCGTGTCGTACTCATAAACCCACGGTCTCTTTTTTGCATGAAATTGAGGTCTTTTGGCACCAACTTTGCTGCTACACGAATGAAACCCAAATCATTAACCAAAATGTCTTGGACGGATCCTAGGCAATGTTCAAGTCCTCCGCTATCTCTCTGATGGCTAATTTCGGTTATTGACCAGCATTTCCTTTATTTCATCAATGTTTTCATCGGTTTTCGATGTCGATGGTCTGCCATTGCTTTCATCATCTTCGATTGACTCACGATCACTTTTGAAGCGCTCGTGCCACTGGTAAACGGCCGTTTTCTTTAGAGAATCGTTGCCGAAACACTTTTCCAAGATTTACAACGTTCGCGCACCATTAAATCCGTTTTTTACGCAAAATTTAATACAAGTTCGTTGTAGCAAATTTAAATCCATTTCTAAAATTCAAAAAATCGCCAACACACACGGAAATAGATGTACTCTTGGCTACGTAACTTTTGCAAGTGTCAAGCTATGATGCTAAGATTTAGAAGGAATGTCAACAACAGATTTACCAAACTAACAAAAGAAACAGAACTCAAATCGGAACAATGGGAGCGCCACACGGTGGTGTCCTCCGGGAACTTTTTGATCAAGGTGGTATTTATTATTTTGATTTTTTGCTACTTGCTTAGGTATGTACGCGATAAGAATATTCCAAGATTTTTTGTTCATTAATCAGTATGATATTATTAATTGTTATTATTATTAGAAGTTCAGGTGTCAAGTAATACATTTTGTACACTTTGCCGTTATCTCAGTTTAGTTAGTTTTTTCAACACATATCGATCTTATGCTGCCGAAATACGTTATTTAGTCGAAACTTTTTCCCGTCATTGTGTCGATATTCTAGTATACGATGCGTAGTTCATTTCTGAAAAGCATTATGTTGCTCGCCCTCGGAGTCCGTCGGTCACAGACAGGAATATTTCTATTCGCCCCGGAATAACTCCATGCATAAAACGTATCACAAGGAGTAGTGTATTTATATAAGTTCACTTCCATGATGCCCTAATTTCGAACATGCTATCCATGTGGCACTAGTAAGCGTGAATGTGTGAATGGATATCCAACTTTTATTTTGCCCCACATACCGATAGTATCCTGAGGTGGGAAACCAATCGCGATTTTTGTCATTAATGTGCCTTAGGCTCATCTTTGGTGTTAAAGTGCCTGAATGTGATTTTTTCTCCATTTGGTCACCTTTTAGGATAATCAGGGAAACGTCAATGTTCTATAAGCCCTTCCAGCACGGGCTACCCTTCTTTTATTTCGGCTTAGGATTAGGTGGCAAGGTGCAATTTCGTAAGTCGTATACTCTTTCAAGTCTTTTATAATACTTAACAAACACAGCTTCAACTATTTAAATATTGGTTTTACCCTTTGCCTTTTTTCTGAATCAGATGTAGCCGAATAACAATATGTAAGAAAGGAAAGAACTAAGTTATATTGTGGAACATAAAGGGTAAGCAAACAGATGTTTTGAAAATATTTTGTTAAATAAAACGCATATTTTATGAATATTCGTCTAATTTTTTAATGAACTTTTGCAAAATTAATGGGCCAAGGACTTCAAACTCAGTTCGAGTGTTGTGTTTGAGGTTTTGCACTGTTGGCATAAGCCTTACTTTTCAATAAGTTTTATCAAAATAAGTCTTACGGAGTTAAATTGCGTGATCTCGGTGTCTAATAAATTTCTCCTATAAGCGAAATAATGCGATCTTCGAATTTTATTTGCAATGAGTTATCTCATGTGTTCGTTAGCGCCGTTTTGATAAAACCAGAGCTCACCCACATTCAATTCATCAACTTTTGGGAAGAAAAACTTCTACAAAATCTGCTGATAACGTCTAGTGTTCACTGTAACGATCACTCCCTAGTCAACTTCTAAAATGATGGCACAAGAATGCTGCAAGCCCACAAACCACACCGTACTTTCAAAACTCAAATTTTTCATAAAAGACCACTTTTGATAAAAAATTGTCTCTTCGCTTCAGCGTCCATTGACTAAAACAGCGAGTTCGTGTTAGTCCAATTGGTTTCGATCTTCTTTCATTGGATCTTATGGATCTGGGTGTAAATCCAGATCAATACTAAAAATCCTGCCTAAAGTGATTCCAGCAATGCCCAGAAGGGCGTTTATGTTGACGGGAAAACGAATCGTACGAAATGTAACTTTCATAGAATCTTTTTATCCAAAATTTATTTAAATTACAATATAAATTATCTGTCATAAAGCCAGCCAGGTGCGGTAAGTGTCATTTAATGACAGCTAATATCCAAATCATCTATTCGTTCACCATACATACTTATATTTGCATGTGCGTATTTTAAATGTAAGTATCTTCCGTTTTTATTTATTCACAGAAGAACTTCTGCACCAGTCATAAGAACACCTTTTAAAAAAATAACTTTTAAAAAACGATTTTAAATATATTTTTTTTTATTTTAGCTACAGCTTCGAAAGAATGTAATCGTATCATCTTTAATCAATTTCAGTTAAATTTGTATAAAAATTATTTATACAAACTATTTAATTAATGCCTATACTCCAAATTTGGCAAATTATAATTCAAGAAATATGTACTCGTATATGTAGATAAATGGAAATAAATATCTAAAAAAATACAATGCTTTTTTCTTTCATTAAATCATTCCAACATCCGCAAAAATACATTTCCACTCATTTCGAAGAATTAACTCAAGTTGTAGTGTATTGGTCTCCAAATCGGACGGTTCGCGGATCAATGTTGGATGCCACCCATGCAGCGAAATAACCAGTGAGTCCAAACATCTTTCTCTCCCTCTATACAATTTTCCGAAAAACTTAACACATGCTCAGGCATTTTAAGAGTAGTAATACCTTCTTTAAAAAAAAATCCAAGCCGCGTTAATTTATCTGTACTCTTAACTCTATCAAACGCTACAATGAAGAGCTATGGCAAAGTTATTTTGAGCTTGGTAATCAATTGAAGTAAAAATAAGTTTCCACCCATATTTCGAACCAGTACGAGTATTTTACAGCCATGGATGGGTAGTAGTAGGGTCGCAGTCTATGGAATATGGAAGCATACTTCTGTATAACGTCGTGGCGATGAAACCCGCGGTCTGGAAAAATGAACCAGTTACCCTGTACGAAGACAATATTCCTTCCTAGACCAACCTGGATGAACTTAAAGTGCTAATATTGAAAGTGAAGTCTAATAAAGATGCTGCCGCAAACTAAGCTATTTCTAGCAGATAAAGATGATCTGATTGGGAACATGTACCCGAGGCATTTAATCTCAGCGTCGTCTATCCAATCCACAAGAAAAGAGACCGATTTGACTGCGCCAACAATAGACGAATAGTCTCCTAACATAGTATTATATGAGCATCTGAAATCATTCCTGAACAATCTGATTGATCCATATCAGAGCGGTTTCAGGCCAGAAAAGTTCACCGTGGATCACATATTCACACTACGACAGATCTTGGAAAACATCAGAGAATTTCAGGTCGACTTCGAAGTCGTATATCGCAGGGGTTGAGCCATACAACTCCATGACTAGTTTATCCTTCCTTGCTAAACTCATCAGAGAATTCTCGTGCAAAACTCACTGGGCAACAAAAGGAGTATCCTCCTTTTAAGTCCGCACAATTTCTTGCGTACGCGGAAGCGAGCCGTCAATGAAGCTTTCGTGAATATTAAGGCGGAAGCGGCCAAAACGGATCTGACCATAACAAGGGCAACAAGAAGTACATACAGTCATCAGAAAAGAATGCGAACAACCGACGTGGCTTAGCCAAAACGTCAGCACTGGCCATTATAAATTTGAGGTAGTAAGGGGCTTCGTGCTTTGCTCCGCTGTATCATCAACATCAGCACAGAAATCAGAGTCGGTGTTTCTTTCTGTTTAGAAGGTAACTGAGTAACATAGCCCTATATCGTAAAGCAAAACTGGTTTCATATAAGACCATTATCATCTCGTTCCTGCTCTATAGCGTGGTGGCTTGGACCTTGTCGAAATCGGATGAAGAAGCAATTGGCCGCTTCAGGAGAATGATACGGCTCGTGATTTTCGATCTCTGAGATTGCAGGGGGATGGATGGAACGGGCTCTCAAACAACTTGCAGTGTAGTGCTGGAGCCAGTGATTGAGGCTCAAGTTCACCTCACACTGTAAGTAAGTCAGACTTATTGCGATGTCATTTATCAATTTTTCAATCAATCGTATTTTTGCGGTCGATGAGTTGGTGTTTCCTACAAAAATTTCAAAAAAATGTAAGTTTTGAAGTTTATAAATGAGAAACTTAGAATTTTTATTTTTCTAAAGTTTCGGCACAACTCGAATGCTTTTGCAGGGCTTCAATTTCTCCTCTATTTCTTGCAAAAGATTAAAAAATGCATCCTTGGATAACCGGAAGTTTTCTAAAAAACTAAAAATGGAGCAGAGTTAGTACATTTTGTTATCTAAAAATAGAAACCTTTGTACCTACTTACATTCGACTTTAACTCCTCGTCTTCATCAAAAAAAAGTTCAATATTTTGTCTTTTGTTTTTAATTTAATTATAATTTTCTTTGCACTTTCTTCAAAAAGAAAAAACAAAATTCTATCAAACGCACAACCCCATTCACAATAATGCAAATATTTTGAAAGCATTCACAACAGCGCAATACTTTATCAACTCATTTTCACAATACCAAATTCGATTTCAATTGACAAATTCTATCAATCGTCAATCGGTTGATAGTTGATCTTCGCAATAAGGGTGAGTAAGTACGAGTATGATTCTACTGCCAACTTTTTTTGTCTGTAATTTGGTAATTTCTTAGAGTTTACAGGTTTTTTTTTTAATCACTTTACGGTAAAAACAATTTATAATTTTGATTTCCGGCAGCCCAATAAGACTTCGATTTCTTTCATCTCTATATTTTAGGTTTCAATGGTGTGAACAAAAAAACAAAGTATCATTTAATATACATGGAAATGATGAAAGATTTGTGGGTTTTGTATTTTTCGGAGTTGGTTTACCTACCCCGCTTTAGTAATTTAAATAGTAGGGAATTCGCACTAATATATAACTTAGCTTCGGATATCCAAATTAGATTTGCAACATCATTCGTCAAATGTTATCCATTTCCGATGCATTGAAATGGAAATTTATTGGCTACGGCTATACTTGTATTGTTCTCGTCGGTTATTCTATCTAGTAGGCTCATATCCTTGCCAGCCGTATTCTCCGGAGTAAATAATCTATCCAAGGAGACGTATACAGACATTGCCATTGTCCGTCCTAATAAAAGATGCCGCAATAGCGTCAAAACCAACATTTTCTTTAGGGGAGATGCTTCACGGACTCAATTAACCCGTAAAAGTTCCTCCAGCAATTTCTGTTGATAAGTTTTATATCTCTTCAGCTGCGTCGCACTATTTTTCCAAACGCATCATATTACTTTATTAATCCTTCCTTAAATCGCTAATCTCGAGCTGTGGAAGACTTTTCATTTGTGTGGACGATTTCTGCCGTTGGTCCTCCTAATCGCCCTACCCGAGAGAAATTAGAAATTAAAATTTTTGAACAACATAACATTGTCAAATACGGTCACTACAAGTTGACCTCATAAATTGAAAGCTACCATCGAAACCAGATACACACTTACAATAGCATTCATTAACAACCGCCTCTTTTTCAAACAATTGTGAACGCAGAAGAAGATGCCGCAGGTCAATAGAGTGAAAAGCACATGGGGAAGAATAATGCAGAGCTGATGCATATTAGAGAAACAAGGACATAGAAGCAGATAGAGGTATGCCATCACGAGCATTCATTCTTGAAAACGGAAATTAGCATCTAGCAATGGTTTACGCATCTTTTCTTGAAAGAAAACTGTTCTCGAATTGTGTTGTAAGGACACTAGCAATATTCTTTGGCACAAAAAAAAATAAATTGAAATTAAAAGAAGAACACACAAATGAATTTAAGCAAAGACCATATAATACCAAGATAGTGCAACTGGCACTTAAAAATGATGAAAAGTAAAAAGATCTCCCCGGCACGGGCAGCCGGAAACAAGAGGTGATCAGATTATATTCAAGAGAGGAAAACTTTTTCCCTTTTTTCAGATAGTGTGTATATTGCCAACCGAGACATATGGGGAGGTCTTTCGTCGCCGCAGCAGACACTACAACCTACGATGAGTGATCGGGGTAGGGATGAATAAATGTAAATAGCACTGGAAATTGTTTAATTTGCTGGCTTCTGGTTCGTGTATCTTTATTTTGTGATACACTTTGATTGAGTATTTTAATATTTGGAAACATTTTTATCGATATTTTTGGATTTTATTTTTTATTACATTTGTACCTATTTTTCATTATTTTTATATTATCTTATTTTTTGCATTATTACTTATTGTATTACGTTTGGGGTTTGTATTATTTTTATAAACATACATACGAATGTATGCGTGTGCCAGAAGGACAGATTTGGCGGGAGGCATGCAATATTAAAGAACCAAAAGGAAATATTGTAATTTGTGACCGCCATTTTGATCCTAATGTCTTGGGTAAAAGAAGATTAAAATCTGGAGTTACCATATTTCCACACTTTTTCTTGGCAATTTCTCTGATGAGGATTACTTAGGTGATGAATTATCAACTTTGCAACTCCCCGCAAAAAGAAGGTACTCATAAAGCAGTGGTTGCTTAGAAGCTAAATATTCCAATTGTGAAAAGTATGTTAAATTGACGGACTATTATCGGAAAAAAATTTATATTCATACAAAAACGAAATTTTAGACTAAAAACCACGGTCAACCACTTGAAGAAAGAAATTAAGAGAAAAAAGGGAATCAGGTGAGACTAGTAGAAAAAACTCTGATATAATAAATATTGAGTCTTGCAATTTAAGCGAGGAATCAAAAATTGTTTGTAGATTCCTGTTAAGCAGCCCTCCAAAAATATTTACCGAAAAAGAAAGGTGGTTCGTACAAAATATATTTTATGTATCTCAATCAGCATATTTATTTTTGAGAAATAAATTGAATCTGAATTTGCCTCATATACATAAGTACTATTAATCGTTGGGCTCCAGTCAAATGCCTTCAGCAAGGATCAAAAGATTTTGCATTTGAAGATTTAAGAAAAAAAATATTCCCTTTTGGAAGATTGAGATAGGAGAAATGTTATATTAATTTTTGATGAAATCGCAATACGCAGGGATCTACGGTACAATCCACAATTGAATTTAGTAGATGGTTTTGAAGATTTGAGTTTTCTCAGAAATAAACAAATTGGAAAACAAGTTTGATTTTTAAGGTCAAGGGATTGATCAATAATTTTAAATACGTGCTAAATTATTTTATATCCAAAAGTGGGTTATCTGGAGAGCGTTTAATGAGAATAGTTAAAGAAAATATAAGTATTCTTTCCGAAATTGGTATAAATGTCCGAAGCTATTTAGTATTGCTTGTAGGACTTTCCACATTTGATCAAGTCACTTAAAAATTTGTTATTAAAATCCAACCTAGTTACTTCTGATGGATGGTGTTGTTAGTTTTAAAGTTGTTGAGGAGCTATATGAACTTCAGAAAAGTGGAAAAACCAAAATGTGCGTGAAATTAAAAAGTCAACACATTTCACCAAATAGTTTTGAAAAAATGGGAGTAAAATTGGCTACTCAAGTTTTTAGTAGAACTGTTGAAGAAACAATAAAAACAGTCATGGAAACTTGTGGTTTTAAGCAAAGCTCCGCGGATATTGCACTTGCAATAGTCAATTTTTCCTGTAAAGTGGACCAAATTTTCGACTGTATGAACAGTGCATCATTAAAGGAAGATAATTTGTATAAGTCAGCTATTCAGATCAACAATGTACTACATAATTTAATTAAAAGTTTTGTAAAATACGTCGAAGGATGGTCTTTTATTATCACGTCAAAACCAGTTTACTTCATAGATGGAATGAAGCAATTACTTGATGGTTTATTGCTTCTGGCTGAAGAAAACCTAAAGCCAGATTCCGATAATTTTTTTAAAAAACTAAGCGGCTCAATCAAGATCCTTAAGAAAATTTGTTTTCCATTGTTGGACATAAAGGTGGCAACGATAATAATCCCTCTTTGGCAGAATTTAATACAATCATAGACAAAATCAATGCAACAAATATAATGCAAAGTACTTCACTGGCTAACTGCGAAGAAGATAATGATATAATGCCTAATATAACAATATCAAAGAAAAATTTAACAGATTTAATTGAGCTACCCGAACAACATTTGACCGAAGCTGATACTGAGGTATATCCAGAATGTTTTATTGAAGACCATTTTAATAATGCTTCACAAATCAATATTGACCTTTTGTCGATGAGATATTTTTTGGGATACGTGGCATTCAAAGTACTACCAAAGATTGATTTCGATACTTGCAGTGTTAGTATCAGAAAAGTTGATGAAGTTTTATCCTGCTCATCCCAGTTGTTCATCTTTCAAAAAAAAACTATAGAAATGATAGTAGTTTTGAAAATTTAAATGCTCCGACAGATCTATTCTTTGGCGTTGGTAAGAAACACATCTTAATACTTCATTTTGTGTTTACTAACAGTCCTGAAATAGTTGGCATAAAGGCAAAAATTATTGCAAACTGCAAGGAAAGCACACCTGATTGGTTTTACTTCGATAGTTCATGCCTTGGGCAAAAAATAAAAATTGTTGAATTTCTTATTTTAATTCTATGCGAAAGTATTGCTCATGGGCGGTTGAAAAAAAGTAACGTAAGTGCAGTAAAAAGGTTCAAATTTTAACCGACTAGACTAAAAATAAATAAGTTTGTACCAATACAATTTCAACCTGTGTAAAGAAAAATAAAAGATACTGCAACATCACCGACTATTAATTCTAAAAAGATATATTGATATGCATGTACCTATGTACCTACTTATATAAATTAACACCAAAAATCTCCAAATAGAAATAACAACACGCGCAACCAAAATTCACACAATGTCATTAGACACCATAGCATAGATAAACTAACTAGATGTCAAACTCTACTAACACTTTTGCAAACCCTTAACTTTTTCACAGACACACTGTAAGTGAATTGCAACACTTCTGCATCTCTATAATTTTGTTAAAATTTGCTAGAAGGAGAGCAATTTCCAAGTAAAATTGCTACAATGAGAGCGATTTGCACGAATGTGTGTAATGGAGACGACATTTTTTTGCTTCAAATGGGCGTATGAAAGGAGAAGGAAATTGCCATTGATGACAATTTACACGTATTCACAGACAGGATCACACGGATAGGGCCGATCAGTAGAAAACCGGTTTTGATTTTCCAATACCTTGAAAGTTTGATATCAAGGTATAGTTAGTCTATGGTGCATAGTTAGTCTATGGTGTATGATAGATCACAGGATCTATCCGTGTGATCCTGTCTGTGAATACGTGTAAATTGTCATCAATGGCAATTTCCCACTCCTTTTATATAAACCACACCCATTTAATCAAAAAAAATGTCGTCTCCCTTACACACATTCGTGCAAATCGCTCTCATTCTAGCAATTTTACTTGTAAATTGCTCTTCTTCTAGCAAATTTTGGCCAGGTTATAGAGATGCAGAAGTGTTGGAATTCACTTACAGTGTGTCTGTGCAAAAATTAATGGTCTGCAAGAGTATTAGTAGAGTTTGACATCTAGTTAGTTTATCTATGTTAGACACCCAACATGCGCAGCAATATAATCATGTGCAGCCTGCATTCACAGATGTCATCAGACACCTTATTTTGCACACTGCAACGTTCGTGCACCGAACATGCTCCATCGTCATGTTGCTGACTCGACATCTTACGGCTGTGGGAAAATAATTCCCAACATAGGTTTCATAATATTGTTAAGGTAGTTTTCTAAGTTAGTTCTAAGTTGAATTCAATCGAATAAAGAGGCAAAGCTCCTCATGAAAAATATTTTTTATTTATTTTTATACATCTAATGTTTTAATTTATATGTATATCCATACATACATACCTAACCGCACACAGAACGACACGAGTTTCTGCCGATCTTTTTTTACTCCTTTCTATTGTTTTGCCAAAGGGTATTCAATAAGAAAAAAAAACAAAAACAACAAATACTTTAAAGCTCTGAGAACGAATGAGCTTTTGAGAGCAAAAATATTATGAAAAGCTCGACGGTCGTATTATAGGACCCCCCATACAAAAATGTCCGCAAAATAATTTTATATGGCGTGCACTGTCTTGGTGTTATATGGTCTTTGATTTAAGTTAAAGGTTCTTTATTGATCAATGTTGGCGCCTCCGGTGGTTACATGAAAAGTGTAAGTTTCCTCTTCATATTTGGTAAAATGAAACCTCGGGTGTGTCTTCTTTGATGAGTTCATGACCGTTGCGGTCATTGCTCCTTGCGGACGTTTAGATTTGGCGATCGTCTATGCACGGGTTAGAGGTGTGTATTCCGGTACCAGCCACCTCACCGTATGCACTTGATGCGTGTGGAGTTTTATGCCGATGCATGTGTGGGGGCGGAGTATTTCCCAAAAACATGGAATTTTTAAGTCTCTCTCTCTCTTTGAAAAAAAAAAAAGATTTTGGAGTCTCGCGAAGCTGAGTTTATGCTTTTCTTTTGTTTACTCTCCAATTTGACAATGTTTTGCCGATAAGTGTTGATTAACCGGCGGTAGAAGTGCATCCGAATATATTTTTTTTCATGTTGGCTTGTGCAACAATGAACAACAACAATAGCAATAATTTCGCACAACATATTGTACTACATACATCGTACGTATTTGTTGTTAACATCAGATTTTGAATATTTTTAATGTCACCACTTGTTGAACACTTGTACTTTCTTGAAAAATTTGAGAAGATCTCTTTATACATATGCATTGTCTGCATTTCAAATAAGCTAGTCGGTGGTAATCATCTTCAACAGTTAGGTTAGTCTAGGTTAGGTTGGCGAGTATATGGGGTATCTGGGGCCGAGTCTATCCTATATCTCATCACACTTAGGTTTGTAGATCCTATATGTAACTATATGAGGGAATTTGATCCAATGGCAAATATACTATAGGCAAATCAAAAGTTTAAAGATCAGTGGCCCACAAAAGATAACTGACTTACTCAATATTGCACCATCGTGTCCAAATCTAAGATGTGAGTAGATTCCTAGAGGTTTGAGATGATTTCCTTCTTATGCATCAATTGATTTTATTCGATTATAGCAGGTTTAATAGTGCAGTATGTTGAATAGATCAGTTTAATACTACAGCCTTTAAGCAGCTGCTAGATATGCTGCCTTGAGCCTTGAGCCTTGAGCCTTGAGGTTAAAATACCCAAACAGGAGGCCATTTGGAAATCCAACGTGGAATCATGAATATCATTAGGATTTACAAATCTGAAGAAAATTTACTTTTAAGGGACTAAACAAATTTATTGCGACTATTGGCCAGTATTACGAACAATTTTCAGCATTTCAATTATGGGGTCGGCTAGAAAGCAATTTCGGCTCATAAAAATATTAAAGATTGCGTTAAGTTTGATGATTCTCGCTTCTGCCAAAGATTTTATGATCATTTTTTCAGTTTATTTTCATTTCAGGATTATTTTTATTTTGATATTTGATAGTTGTCACTTTAAGCTTACTTTAGAAGGAAATCGAACTTAACTTTATTTACATTTGTTAGTACAGTGTCAGTTTTAACAAAGAGTGCAAACACAAACATTTTCGACATAATTTGCTTTTTTTATTCCCGTAAAGGCAAGTGTTGACTGCTTAACAGAAACCACGTGTCAGAATTAGTTTAAGAAATTCCGTTCTGCAGGTTATTCACTCACAGGTAGACCAACTGAAGTCGATGATAACCAACTCGAAGTCGTAATTGAATGAGATCGCCATATGGCTATGCGAGGGAGGCTAAATAGATCACACACAACAGTTAAAAATTGCAAAAAGCGTCTTGGATTCGTAAAAAGGCTTGATATTTGGGTCCTACATGAATTGAAAGTGATTCATTTAACAGAACGAATCAATTGATAACCTTCTAAATTGATCATTTGTTGGTGATGAAAGACATCATCTACAACAACACGTATCGAAAATGATAATGTTCTAGGCATGATGAACCAGCACAAACCACGCCGAAAACTGCACTGCGTCAAAAGAAGGTTATATTGTCCATTTGGTGGGATTATTGAGGTTTCGTGTATTTTGAGCTGCTGCCAAATCCAGATATTTACTGTCAACAACTAATGAAACTGGGGAAGCAATCAAAATAATGCTGTCAAAATTGGCAAATCGTACGGCAATCATGAAACCACGGACATTTTTGCCCGTCAAAAATGATTAAATCTTATTTGGATACATACAGCCCCGACTTTGCACCATCAGATTTTCATTTATTTCGAACCTTGCAAAACTCTTTGAATGGCAAATCTTACACTAATGATGATGACATGAAATCGTACTTGGTCCGGTTTTCTGTTCATGAGGATCAGAAGTAAGCACAGAATCATGAAGTTGTCGGGATGATGTCAGAACGTCATCGAACGAAATAAATAGTATGTAATAGATTAAAGTTTTTTCTTTATATAAAGAAAACAAACGGTTTTATTCCATACTAAAAAGCCGAAATTACTTTCATTATAATGCTGTTAGAAATCACCAAGATGTGTTCTTCTGATGGAAGCAATTGCAAGACAGATGCAGAGTGGTTTCCTGCTTCCGGTTCATCTTTATGTTGCCATAAAATCTTTATGAGGGAAGCTAAATTTGTGGACAGACGGACATTCAAAGAGGTAGTGCTCATCACTTTCGCAGAAATGCAACTTGTGCCCAGTATATTTAAGTGCTTTGCTAAGCATAAGTACCCTATCACGACGCCCGCAGGCTTTTCTATTGATGGATAGCAGGAAGACCGCTGACCTCTTAGGGACGTCGGGAAGCATTCGTTTGGTCTGCCGCCAACCTGGAGAGTCTTACCATCTGGCATCAACCGATATGTACAAAGAGCGCAGATAAAAGGCTCTTTGTTCGTCTCAGATCTAGCGTTAGCCAAATCTGTCTGGTTAAGTTGCCACTGGTCTCGTCTATCACATCTAACTTAAGTTTTGAATTGCACGAGAGGCATGTTTATATGCTGAGGGTTTCAGTGGATATAGAGGTTATAATATTTTTGTCAAATTTATTCGCTTTGAAGTTTCTCCGAATATTTACAGCAGATATATAAAAAAAATTGTTGGCCATTTGGTTGAAAAATAGTTGAATCCAGTTGGAGGATTTAAAAGCTACTTGGCTATCGATATAAATGTAAATATGCAAATATAGTCGAAAGATATACATCACATTCCAGAAAAGGGCTCTGTTGATTGCTAAAATTTCCGCCTAGAAAACGTTTCAACAAAAATACTCAATGGTAGTTGTTCGAGAAATACTACATATGCCACCCAATTCATTTATTCGGGTTTGAGTCACTATTATACAGGTACATATATGGTACATCATATGTTTGTGGGAAAAGAAGCAGACAAAGAACGACTGCGACAGAGAGCGGCGATGCAACCGACTTACACATACACGCACATGCACAATGATAAGAACAGACAAGAACGAAAGTAAATTCCTTAACCAGTCTGCAAACTCAACTTAGCAAAGTCGGCGGGTTATTCGCTTACGTGGTTGTCATAATACAAAGCATTAATTTTAATCGTATTCTAATAATAAACCTGAATTCTTAATATCTAAGCGGTGTGTATTATTGCTACCAGTAGAATCGAGAGCCAGATCCTACAATTCGGGGCTCTTCCGAGATTTGCACCGCGTCGGAAGTTAAAACTAATTCAATCAAAAACGGATCGAACCATTAAGTTCATCTGAGTTAATTCGTTCTCAATTAAAATCTAAATAATAATCAGTAAAAACAAAAGAATTCGTTGTGGGCAAATTGCCATAAACACGGGAAAATATAACACAGTTACCTAGAGACAAAGGAAAGTGCAAAACAGTAATTTGCGACGGTTTTTTTGTGCTCGTGCACAGTGAAATAAAAAAAAATAATATAATAATAACCCGAACAAAGAACTTGTGTGTACTTCCTGTATAAAGGGCTTCAACCTGAAGCCGTGCTAATGCGGTGTGGTTAAGGGAGCGCAATTTTAAGAGAGTGTAATTCACCCACACGAAGACCACCGTGGTTGCTTGCTCCAACGAGTGAACCATGGAGTGAAGGAAGATAAGCAGAGTCGAGGGGAATTTAACTGCTGATGCAGTGGTGTTGGTGTGTCGCTGTGCAGATCTGAAGAGAACTGTTTTATATAATTGATTTTATCCCGATTTGTAATAAAGGTAAGCGAATAACCGAACTACATTTTTCCCTTTGCTGGTATTGTTGAGAATAAGTAATAAAATGATGGACAGAAATGAAATTTTGGCACTGACAGTGGACGGACTCAGAGGAAAACTAACAGAGTTGGACTTGGACGTAACAGGAATAAAATAAAATGAACGCTACAGAACAAGCTTCTCGACCACTTTGGGCTGGGTCATGACGGGAAGATGATGTAGATGAAGAGGCAATGAGCGAGGAAAGTGTGTCAAGGGCAAATGTTGGTAGGCTTACTCTGCGCGATATTGAGGATTCCCTGAGCCACTTCGACGGCAGTTTGTCAGGAAACATTAGGCTATGGATCCAAGAATTCGAGGAAAATGCTACCGCAGTAGGGTGGGACGCAATCCAAAAATACATTTACTCTAAGCAATTGCTCAGAGGCGCAGCAAAAATGTTCGTCAAGAGCCAAACCTTCGTCAAAAACTGGGACTCTCTAAAACAAGTTCTCATTAAGGAATTTGGGACACGACTTTCATCTGCAGAGGTTTAGAACGAAGCAAAAGAAAGCATCCGAGTCGCTTTTGGAGTACTTGTACGGTATTTTAGAGCTTGGGAGTCTCATCGAACTTGACGATGAGAGTGCAATCGAATACTTTGTTGAGGGTATTCCAGATGCTAGGCAGAACAATGCCGGCTTATACCAAGCTACGAATATAGAGGAGCTTAAATTTCAAATCCACGTATATGAACAGTCAAAGGGATCCGCCTCGCAGTCTTCTAGCTCGAACGGAAATTTACGTTTTAGTTATACTCCAAGCAGTAGCGCTACAGTTCGAAAGCAAAGAGCGAAAGGAAAGGCCACTCGTGCTATCGGTGTGGAGAAACAACTCATTTTGCCAGAGATTGTCGTGCTACAATTAAGTGTTTCAGGTGCAATCAACAAGGGCACAGGGCACGCGATTGTAAAGCTGAGTCATTATCAGTTCAACGGCGTGTCGATAATCAACAACCTGCATCATCGGGTAATCGAGATTCGTGGCCGGAAGCAAGAACGAATTTAGCGATTGGGTCTAACAGAACTTTTAAAGAGGGTTACTATAACTGCACTTGTTGATACCGGAAGCGATTTGTGTTTGCTGCGTAACGACTGTTTGGTTTTGATAGATTCCGTTGAGCTTGGGAAAGAAAAAAGAAACCTTTTGGGGATTGGCCAAAACAGGGTCACAACATTGGGCAACGTTCGGTTGGAAGCGGAAGTTGATGGCATTATCCTGCCAGTAAACTTCCACGTGGTAAAAGAGAGGGATATGGGTTACTCGGCGGTAATTGGCAATGATATCTTGGAGCTGGTTAACTTGTCGATAGTCGACCAAAGTGTAGAACTGAAACTTAAAGAGAGTTCTCTCGAACCGGAAGTAGAATCTGACGTTCTGGGTTGTAATGAAGGGGAACGTGGATTGGGATCTAACGTGATGCGGAAGGATGCCAGGGGCTTAAACGGGAACCTGAACCAAAGACTGGACGAAAAGGAACCAAAGGATCTGGGATCTGAAGTGTTCGAGTTGGCGGCGTCGTTTCTTCAAATTTGTTCAGCTGCGGAAGAGGGCATGTTTGCCCGAGAATTAGAGCTCAGTCACCTGGACGTCGGTACTGATGCGCATCATCGAGAAGTATGCTCCTGTAGGTACGGAACCATCACCCGTCGCAATGAAACTGGTTTTAAAGGACGTCATACCTGTGTTCAAGAGACCAAGAAGAATGGCTTACGCCGACCAGGTTTTTGTGCAAACTCAAGTGAAGGCATGGCTGGAGGAAAGGATAATACAGTCAGGTAAATCCGAGTGCGCGGCACCCATCGTGCTTGTAACGAAGAAGGATGGATCAAAGAGATTGTGTTGCGACTACCGCAAATTGAACGAGAACCAGGGATAACTTTCCAATGGCACAGATAGACGAGGTACTTAAACGTCTTCAAGGCGCAAAGGTGTTCACCACATTGGAATTAAAGAACGGGTTCTTCCATGTTCCGATGGATCCCGAGTCGAGAAAGTATACAACCTTTGTCACCCAAGACGAACAATTTGAGTTCCTATTTGTTCCCTTTGGGATATCCAACTTGCCAGCGGTTTTTGTCAGATATACTGCGAGGAAATGGACAGGTAGAGAGGATTCATAGAATCATTTTGCCGATGCTGACAAAGGCCTGTCTAGGAAGACCGGCGAATTGGTACAAGCATGTGGACAGGGTACAGCGAACGTTGAATAATCCACCTTCAAGGAGTACAAAGTTCAGTCCGTTCCAAATATTGACTGGATTGGAAATGCGAACGTCCGAATACCCAGAAATAAACGAGTGGTTAGCTGATGCAGAAGTTCTGGACCTACACGCAGGACGAGTTACCATAAGGAAGGATGTGTGTCAAAATATTGCGGCCATACAAATGGAGAACAGGAGAACTTTCGATAGTGCCCGAAAGCCCGAGAGAGAGTATGAGCCTAATGCACTAGTCGCCATTAAGAACACGCAGTTCAGAACCAGAGCTAAGCTCAAGCCAAAGTTCGTGGGCCCATTCAAGGTCGTGAGGAAACGAGAATATGGGAGGTATGATGTAGTAAAAGTTGGCGAACATAAGGGCCCGAATAGAACAACCACAGTCCTTGAAAACATGAAGCTCTGGAATCCTTTATTCGGGGCGAATGATCCGTCAGGATAGCCGATTATGAGAAAAGAAGCAGACAAAGAACAAACGAACGACTACGACAAAGAGCGGCGATGCAACCGACTTACTCATACACGCACATGCACAATGACAAGAACAGACAAGAACGAAAGTAAATTTCTTAACCAGCCTGCAAACTCAACTCAGCAAAGTAGGCGGGTTATTCACTTACGTGGTTGTCATAGTACAAAGCATTAATTTTAATCGTATTTTAATAATAAACCTGAATTCTTAATATCTAAGCGGTGTGTTTTATTGCTACCAGTAGAATCAAGAGCTGATCCTACATGTATAGTACACATTGCATTTGTGAACTGATTCTGTCTTTGGTATAACAGCCCACAGTCTTCGCAAGTATTCAGAGTTCAATTCCTATGTCTATTCAATTCTCTTAGAATATGAGAAACAGTTCAATGTCATCTGCATAAGGGAACACTCCACAGTCTTTCCCTTCTAAGACTGCGAAAAGTTTGTTAAATACTAGCATAAATTCCATAGAATACACGAGGGAACACCACATTGACTGTGGCATTTTCGATTTGAGAATGTATTCGAGCTGCACTGATGAACCCTCTTTGTTACTTTAACATTATTGAAGTCATCCTTGGTATAGAGAAGGCTACATAGCAGGAACCTTGAGACAAAAGGTTTTTTCAATTAAGCACACCGCAGTATGCATGTTAGATGTTGAAGTATTTGTTTCAATCCATCGTTTGACAGTTTCTAAACACAGACTGGATGGGATTTTAAGCCTTATTTCCTATATTGTGAGAGACGAGATTAATATCAACGACCTCCTGACGGTGAGCTCCCGTTTTTTTATTTCAAACGCTTTAAGTAACTCACCCACGTTTGTAATATCCGTATACCCCAAACTGTGTGATGCACATTAGTATAACATCCTAGAATGAGTACGGTTTGGTAAAACTCTTTTTCAGCGATCACTCTCTCAAAATATTTCTGCCCTATGCCAGATAAATCGCGAAGAAACAGTACCTTCGAGGCAAGCTCTGGTTTAGCTATAGGGTGACCGGATAAGAACCAAATTTAGATAACACAACAACGGTGTGAGATACAAAATTGATTCTGGGTTTATTTTGAAGCTATATTATGTGTGGAATAGCACATCATTCAAATGGTCGCCTCGGCTTTGCTGGTAGTGCTTCCAGCGATCCGTCCAATATGTGCGCCATTATTCCGTGTGTGTCGTGTGTTGGCCTCGAGCTCGTCCAAAGTGGTTGGCTTGTTAGATAGACTAAAGGCTTGACGTAGCCGCAGAGAAAATAATCGAGTGGTGTCAAATCGCATGATCACGGCGGCCAATTGATGAACGCTCGCCGTGAGATGACCCAACCCAATTTCTCCTGCGCAATGGAGGCATTGATGTTTGGCTGAACACCTGTGGATTGTTGTGTTTGCTTCAATAACGGAAATTTTGCTTGTTGACATAATGCTGAGCCAAAAATGGGCGTCGTCCGAGAAGATGATTTTTTGGCCTGGATCTCCAGCCAACATATCCAGCGCCCAGTTAGTGAACTCACGGCGTTGTCTATGGTCGTCCAGCTACAATTCTTGCGCCAGCAAAATCTTATACGAATGTAGGCCGAAATCCAACCACAAAATAAGCCGGGTTGACTCTCTAGCAATGCCCAATTCAGCTGATCGGCACCGACTCGATATTTACGTCTTTTCGATACTGGCGGAGAACGAGCGCCTCTTAAGACGTTCTTCCACTTCGTGCACCTATTTCCGAGCCTGAACTTTCTTTTTTAGCCACTGAAACTTAGGACAATTCCTGAAATTAGCGGCATGTCCAAAGTTCCCGCAGAGTACCCTATCATTGCCCAGAGAGCATTCTCCACTTTCACGGTCTTTATCGCACTGAACACACCTTAACTACATTTTGCAGGTAGCTGCGGCGTGTCTTCTGACAGCCCATGCATTTTTTTCCCAACATACAGCATGATACGAGTAATACAGGAACTTAATACTTCTCGGTCTATCAATTTTGCTGTTAGATGTTAACTGCACTAGAAAAAATGCTAATTTTGTGGTTAAATTTTGGTGGGGACTAACGCCTCCATTTATTTGGCTTAATTCAAGCTTAAAAAACTAAGACTTAAAAACTAAAATACAAAATATTTACTTAATTGGGGTTTTAAAGCTAGGGATGGTGAAGTAGATCTAATTTGAGGGAAAATGTGCTGCCATTAAAATCAAAAACGGAAAAGTTGGAGTTTACCTTACGCATCATACGGGATATTGGTTCGTTAGAGCCATATGTGGTGCGGTGGGTTTTTAGATAAAAGAGGCGGTGGCAACGTAGATGTCGAGGGTTAGTGTTAAAGAAAATGGTGTTGTAAAGAGACATGCAATCGATGGAGCCTGAGAGGAGTCGGTGAATGAAAAGAATGTCTGCTGCATCCCTTCGTTCCTCAAGGGTATTTAGGTTGATGAGTTTGTAACGGTCTTGATAGGGAGGTAAGATTAGAGGATCGTTCCAAGGTAGACCTCGAAGAGCAAATCGAAGAAACGACGCTGGATCCTCTCAATTCGGGTTACATGAACTCGTTGAAAGGGACACCAGGCTTAGCTAGCTTACTCGAGAGGTCGCGGATAGTCTGAACAAGGGATATAGGTTGGCCGTGGAGAACGTAAGTTCGGGGTTGTTCCACTTACATGAAAAGGTAATCGATTGACATTTGGTGACATTGAGTTCTAAGCAGTTCTTGATGCACCAGGTGGAAAAACTGTTTGGATCTATTTGAAGGAAGCTGGAGTCGTGTTGTGAGGAAATGGGGTTAAAAAATTTGGTATCGTCAGCATAAAGGGAAAGCGCTGAGTGGTGAATGACCCTTTCAAGATCGTTAATGGTTACGATGAAAAGAAGTGGATCTAGGTGACTACCTTGAGGAACACCTAAAGTGGCTAAGAAAGGGGCCGATAGGACAGACCTGAAACGAACACTATAAAAACGATTGTGCAGGTAAGAAGGTATCCATTTAAGCTAAATGGGTGCAAAGCCCAGGACGGACAATTTGAACAGGATTAGTTTGTGAGATATCTTGTCAAAAACCTCACTGAAATCAGTTGTTATAACGTCAACTTTTTTACCAATTTCTAAGGCTGAGAGAACAGAAGACACGAATTCGACGAGGTTAGTGGTAGTTAATCTACCTCTCAGAAAGCCGTGTTGATTAGGGGAAATAGGAGATGTGCACTGGGAGCTTAAGGTTTCGTACAAAATGCTTTCGAAGAGTTTGGGTATATGTGAGAGTTTAGCTAAGCGGCGGTAATTAGTGACTTCGCTCTTTAATCCTTTTTTGAGTATCGGTGTTATGAAAGAAGACTTATATCTGTGAGAATTCACCTCGAGAGAGCGATAATCGGAAGAGATTTGCAAGGGGGCGGGAAAGTATTGAGGAATACTTTTTAAGAAATATGGATGGAAAACCATCTGGGCCGGGTAAGTATTCATCATTAAGTTGTTGTAATTTATTTTCTATTACTGTAGGTTGACCCTTTGGGAAATAAAGGGGTCAATGGGGAAGTTGAGTAGGTATTCGAAATAAGAGGGATCTGGTAAGAAGGAATAATCGGCAAAAGTATGCGGATCGGTTGGTGACATGTTTTCGTATGAGAGAGGTGGAGGAAAACCGTCAGATTTTTTTTGTAGTTAACTAATTGGTAAATAAACTTAGGATCGTTTATAAGCCTTGATTACGCACTATCCAGGTATTGCTGATAGAGTACCTTATAAAGCAGGGAAAAGGGAACATAGAGGGAAATAGAATTGAATAATTCTCTATAGAAAATAGAGAGAGCACTTTTAAGCGGCATATTGGTGAAGTCAAAAGAACACTTACTAAGATAAGCGTTAATTTTGCGGAAATTCGCTTTATGAAAGTCGTAAGAAGAGGCAGCTGCTGGGTTAGTTAGATAGGAGAGTGGTGGAAAAGAGAAAGAAGAAGTGGTGGGTGAAAGTTATCAATGGTCGATAGTGAAAGGGGACACAGCGAGACAGAGGAGTTTATGGGGTCGGTGGTGAAAATGAGGTCTAATTGCCTACCCATATAGTTGGAGACCCCACTTACTTGGCGTAGGCTAGAGTCTGTGGCTCATCTAAGAAGAGACATTCTTTACTGGAGTTAAGGTTTGCGATAAAAAAAGATTCATCATCTGATTGAGTCCAGTGCAATTGAGGTCAATCGTTCACAGACCTCCGAGGAGAACAAACGTGATTCGGCTTCGCTTTAAAGTGAGTGCAAAAAAAAAATAAAAAATTATCAAAAAGAAAATTAGAGGCAGTTTGGTTAAGTGCTCCAGTGACGCATTTGTAGTGGTGTCCGGTTGATAAAACATGGGCGTGGGTGAATTAGTGAATTATTTTCTATAATTGAATCAAACTGTTGAATACGTAAGTATGAGCAGACAATGAGTGCAAACAAGCGACCCGCTATTCCAATAGCGGGACCAACAGATGGCATGTTGTCATCTGAAAACATTGCAAAGAAGAGAATGAGGAGGCTGAAGCCAACTCAGAATCGTGTAAAGCGCCCCTCCCTAACAGCTTCTACTGAAAAGCTGCCCAGTGGAGTAAGGGAAGAGGCATCTACAATGTCAAGAAAGGCAGCAGCTAATTCAGACAAAGAGGAATATCTTCCATATGTGTCTGACGGTGGGGATGAGAATGCCTTCCAATCTCTGGCGGTCACAGAGTCAGATGATGAGGAGGAAGAAGTGTATGCACTTACTACGAGTAGCAGCATCAAAGAGCTCCAGCAAAAAGTACTTGATATTAAAGCCAAAAAAGTGGCGAGAAGACAGTTGGAGCAACAACAACAACTCCCGAACTCTCAGCAACAACCAACAAATAGCGAGGTAAAAAGAATCCGCTACAACAACAACACCCGGCACAAGTGCCAATGAAAAAACAAGCACAGACACAACAAAAGCAAAATATGTAACAACAAAAATCACTATCGCAGCAGCAACAACAGCATCAACAGTATAAATCCCAGAAACAACAGCAGCAGCACCAGAAACAACGACAAGAGCAGAAAGTCAACAGACAGAAAGTACCTCCAATTAATACTTTCAAAGTGGAATTAAAGGACACCATCGAACTGTGTAAGTCGGCCATAGGCTGTAATTTTTTTATAAAAAGATTAGGCTTAGATAGGAGCGCTACCACAAAATTAAAAACCTTTCAAAGGATTCGACGACGGAGTTATTCTCCTACACCCCTAAGGGTGAAAAGCTGCAAACAATGCTGTTGAGTGGGTTAGAACGATGGAAAGAACCACAAGTCTGAGGAATGCGCTCTAGGTATGGACGGAGTGTCAGAAAAAGCCAACTCTCTTGTGCGTTATGTAGGAACACGGAACACACCGCAAACTATCGGGGTTGTCCCAAATTCCAATACATAAAAAGAGCAAATCTGGCTCGGCAGCAGAAAGTGGAAGTTAAACATCCACCTGTTCAAACACAAACACCAGCCGTTACTCCCCAAGTTACCTACGCCCAAATGGCGGCAGGTGGGGAAAATACGGCAACAAGCGAAGGTTGCTTCCCAGGCCGCAGCGCCTAGAGCACCGGAACCAGCAACTGACATGCTAGCTATCTTGCTCTCTATCCAGGGACAGATGGCTCAGCTACAACGTCATTTAACTGAACAGACCGCGCGGGTGGATCAAGTATACGCGCCGCTGCCGGGCCTAACGCACCTCCAGTCGTAATGGGTACGTACGTGGCGGAGTAGACCCTGAAGGTCCTTGCAGTGAATGTTAATTCATTGATTAGATTCGAACGACGAACCGCACTATTTAAGTTGCTTAAAGACCAAGCCCCTGATGTGCTTTTGATTAGCGGGACTAAGCTTACCAAAAGACACAAGACGAGGCACAGAAGGTATGAAATATTACGAAGAAACCGACCCAATTCCACTCAAGGAGGAGGTGTTGCGATCTTTGTAAGAAAGGGATTGCGTTTCAAAAGAGTATACAGCCGTGTGGTACATAGGTTTCAGGTGCTGGAAGCATGCGTCATGAACATTCCTCTCCCTGGTGGAAAACGGTTGTACATGGTGTCTGTCTATGCACCTAAGGCTACTCAATCCACCTAATTCATCTCAGAGCTCGAGACACTTTTTCGATTCTTGAGGCTGGAATTGGAAGACAACTATTTTATTATCGGCGGAGATTTCAACGCCAAACATAGTAATTGGGGAAATAATATACCAAATACTAGAGGGAACCTACTATTCAATTGGTGGGGTCAGCACAGCATAATGTATCGACTGGGGCTTAAGGCGACGGATAGTCCGTCGTTTCCCAGACACAGGTCCTATTTGGATCTTCTGCTGTTCGACTCACGAATACAACTGACATGCACTAACCAACAAACTACAAACTGTCTACGCACTTTCGTGTATGACAGTGGCCATTGCGGTCTCAGCACCGAAATAACTGTTCCCAACGGAATTGCGGAATTGGATGAGTTTGTGCAAAGGCATTCCTACAATTATAGTAGGGTGCGCTGGACACATTTCACCAAAAAACTGACTAGAGCACTCTCCTCGAATCCGCTCTACCCACCGTCCAACAGAAATCTATCAAACGAGGAGATTGACAGATATCTAAGACTAATGGACGAGACAATAAAACGAACAATGGACAAAACGATACCTCGGTATCAACACACTGACAATGAAGACTTATTCCGCAACGCAACCATTGACGCACTGCACCGACATAAAAGTAGACCGCTGTCAAGACTAAAAACCTTGTACAGACAGTTTACTGACAGACATAACCCGGAGATCATGACACTGAAGTCGTCGATTAAAAACCTCCAGATTTTGATAAGAGAAAATTACAGAAATTCTGTAGGCTTGTATTGGAACAACAAAATTCGGGGTTTAAACACCAGCAACCCGAAATAATCAAAACGACCTTCCACGTCTCAAAATCGCCCGACGACGAGCAACGAACAAATACTTGTAGCAGCAGGTATCGATCCAAATGAGGCAGTTGATGATGACAACTTCTTTGTGATCGAGGATCCGCAGGAGACGGTAGAAGCTATAGAAGCGACTTTCCAGGAAGTGTACAAGGCGAATGACATCATTGGCCCGAACCACGACCTGGAGAGTCGAGTCCTTGTGTATAATTTCTGCCTTCGAAATGAAATTGTGAATTGGCGATTCGAGAACTCGGGTGTCACCCAGTTCAGTGACGAGAATATGGCAAATAATGTCATCACCAACGAAAGGGTACTACCACCGTTCATTTTGAAGGAAGAGCTCCAAACGATCTTCGAATCGCTTAAAAGTAAGAAATCAGTGGGAACCGATGAAATACCGAACATTGTGCTTCGACATCTCCCACTAGAAGCGGTGGACATTTATACCACCCTGTTTAATAATGCAATGAATAATGCACATTATCCAGCGCATTGGAAAACTGCGGTGGTACATCCCATTACCAAAAGGAATAAAGATACTTCCAATCCGGCAAATCTCCGCTCGATCAGTCTTCTTCCAAACATCAGCAAGGTTTTCGAGAAGGTGGTCAATAGAGTCCTGACTAAGTGGGTTGAGGACAAACATATAGTTCCGGATGATCAATTCGGTTTCAAAGCGGGGCATGATATCATTCATGCTGCGTCTAAACTTGTTTCTGATATCCAATGGAACAAAGGCAAGAAACAGTGCACTGGTGCCTGCCTGATTGACTTCGATACCGTATGGTTAGACTGGTTAGAGGGACTCTTCTTCAAGTTGGACGGGTTGGGCATTAGTAAACCACTGCTGTATATTATTTTTGATATGCTCTCCAGTAGACAGTTCATCGTGAAGAATAGTGATGTGACCCCTGCTGGAACATTTAACATTAAAAACAGTCTGCAACAGGGTGCGGTAAATTCGCCGGTCCTATTCAACATTTACACAAGTGATATGATAGGTTCACTTCACCATGCCACAGCATACGCAGACGACTCAATTGCGTACAGATCAGGTCCAAAAATTGACGTCATTAATTTGCTGGACTGGAAGCTGAAAATCAACTTTCAGAAGTCGGAAACTATTCTGTTTAGGACGCCTTTGTCTGGGGAATCTAGGGATACAAGAAAGAATTGGCGAAAGTTCTCTATCGTCGGACAACATGGACAGCCGCTTTCTTGTCGATACCTTGGGATCTGGCTAGATCAATATCTATATTTTAACAAACATATAGATGTTGCTCTGGCCAGAGCCAGACGTGCTTTTGCCCTTACAAAGAGACTGTTTTATAACAGCCAACTCGATGCGAGGGTGAAGGTGATCTGCCCTGGCCCTTATCAGGCCCATGCTTGTATTTGGATGTCCTGTGTAGTTCAACGTGAGAGCAAGTTTATTGGAAAAGATTCGGGTGTTTGAGAGGGTTTGTTTTAGGACTTGTCTTCGCTTATACAGAACGCCAGAATCTGAGTACATAAAATCCTATCGTAATGAGGTATTGTACAATAGGGCGTACCTAATAAGAGTGGACAATTTTGTTATTAAGTTGACTCGAAGGCACATAGCAAGAGCAACCCTAATTATATGTATCACGAGAGAGTTCGCTTTGACGGCTTTATTCCTCCAGAACATACGAGGGGCGTTCAATATATTCTCGGTATCGATATGAAAGAAAATGCGAATTCAATTTAAATTGTTTTTATTTTTCAATATGATCTCCCCTAACATCAATGCATTTGTTACATCTTGAGATAAGCTTTTTTAAACCCTCAAAATAATAAATTTCCTCTTTCCCTGCAAAATACCGACTTGAGTTCTTCATCATCCGAAAATCTTTTTCCACGAAGACATTTTTTCAAATCCGGAAACAGGAAATAATCACTAGGGGCAAGGTCTGGACTATAGGGTGGGTGTTGGATTTCTTCGAAACCACAATCTCGCGCAGCAGCCTTGGAAACTCGCGCCGTGTGAACAGGAGCGTTGTCATGAAGAAGCAACACACCCGCTGCGAGTTTACCCCGTCTTTTCTTTTTAATTTAGTCCCGCAAATTATGCAAAGTGGAAGCGTAGGATGTGGCGTTGATGGTTTCACCTTTTTTTTGTACTCAATGAGCAAGATTCCCTTTGAGTTCCAAAAAACTGTGGCCATGAGCTTCCCGGCAGACGGAGTGACTTTGAACTTCTTCGGGGGGTCTGTTCCTTTTTTATGCCACTGCATGGACTCTTGTTTGCTTTCAGGGTCATAGTGGTGGACCCGTGTTTCGTCCCCAGTAACAATTCGATCCATAACACCGTCCGCGTTCTCACTACACATCTCCAAAAGCTCTCTACAGGATGCGATTCTCACTTTTTTCTGAGGCGCTGTGAGCATTCGTGGCACCCACCTTGCACTGACCTTTGAAAGGTTAAGATGGTCATGAAGAATGGTGTGAATGGTACCAATTGAAAGCTTGGTGATCTCTGCCATCATTTTCACCTTTATTCGGGCATCCTCAAGAACAAGTTTTTCGACTTCTTTGATGCTTTCTCCCGTACAAGCAGTAGCCGGGGCGCCGGAGCGGGGGTCGTCTTCAATGCTCTCTCTGCCTCTCTTGAACTCACTTGACCACTTTTGCACAGTTGACAATGAAGGTGCGGAACCCTGGTAAACAGCCACCATCTCTTCATGAATAGTTTTTTGACTTTTTCCTTGCTTAGTGAGAAATTTAATTACAGCGCGATGCTCAATTTTCACCATCATCGTCTCAGTTGCCATTATGATAGACTAGACTACTAGAGATAAAACGCGAATTAATAATCACATTTATATGAAATTTTACATGAATGCACTAAAATAATACTATTACTTGATAAATAAGCCAATTTATATATGCATCCACAGCTTCACCCCGATACCGTATATCTATATATTAGAAATATATATATAATGTATGTATGTATAATGTATTAGATGTAAGTAGATTAAGTAGACTAAGATTTATTTTTAGGTGGTCTGTAAGTTTTTAGTTTTAAGTTTTTATAATACTATTAAAAAAAACTGTCCATTTACTAAGTTTTTACATAATACGAGTATCTATTTCCTAAGTTTTAGTTTCAATGGATGTAAAAATAAATATAGACTGTAAGATACGTCGAAAGACATAGTTTAAGTGCTAGGTTTAACTTAGAGTGCCCGCATGGGGCCAGTAAGTTAGAATAAGATAATTTTAAGTTAATTAAGCTAATTTTTAAGCGTTTTTTTGTATAACATTTAAGAGTATTATTTTTATTGTAAATAAAAATGCATAAAAACTGAGTGCAGTTGAGGTAGATTGAAATCGCCAAATACGATGATATCATCGAGAGGATCAGATAAGTTAATTATTTCATCAATTGCATCGATATCGAGTTGGTAGCATTCGATATGTTGTGCCGGTAGGATGTAAAAACACATGATGTACAGGGACCTGCAGTGGGGTGTTATCTTTATTGAAACGTTTTCAAGCTTAGAAGAAGTAGAAACAGCGATTGGAGAAGAGTTTAGGTCGTTGTGGACGGCCAATAGGACACTTCGACAAGGAGAATCATCATTTGGACGGGTAAGATCGTCGTCTCTAAAAACATTGAAACTAGGGGGGAATAATTCCTGATTCTTTATATCGGGAATTAGATTAGTTTCGGTCAGAGCGTAGACCTTAAATGGCAAGACGGCCCGCGTCTTAGATCCCAGTCCTCTTACGTTTTGATAGTAGAAGGTTAGAGGAATGTTATTTTGAGAGGGTGTAGGAGTGGATGGTTGAAACACTGGCAATGGTAGCACTTTAGGGACGAAAAAATTTGTCGTTGTCAGCTCTGCTCCGTTGAAGGTGTGAGATTCTTTTTCAGTGCACATAGTTACCGAAAGCAGCAAGGTCGTCTGGGACTTTTTAGGGAGACATACTGAAAATTTCATGGAACTTGATATATAAGTTCCTCAAACTTGTAATTTCAGTAGGGAGACCTTCCTGCTATATGGAGACCATGACGCTTGTTTTAGTTTTTTTTTCCCTCGTAACAAGCTGAGTCTGATTTGTCATGCAGATCCGCTAGAAGGGGACGTATATTCTCGTACGTCTTTTTTTCTCTAATCCTAGAAAGTGCATAACGACATTCTGTTGTGTCAAAAGTTTGTTGGGTTATTTTAACTGTGGGAGGCAGAAGGGGGTCAAAAATGGGGCTGATCGACGAAGATTTTGAGGGCGATTCTGTGGCAATTGAAGGGGTATTAGACAGTTTTTCAGATGAGGGATTTATAATATGGGACCTAATGAAATTGGGATATTTAGCTCCGGTTTTGAGATCGAAAATTGGGAAAGAAGTGCTAGTGGGGGTATGCACAAAGAAGTTAAGTATTTCAGAGGAGTTAGTGTGAGCGGTTGGGGTTAATTTGAAAGGAGCGCGTTGACGCGGGGGCTTGGGTGGAACGGAGGCAGCTGGTGTAATATAATTGAAGGACTGATTAAGTTGGTTCGCGATGTGAGTGGGAGGGGCGAAATTGGGGAATATATTAGTTTTAAATCTCCAATTAGAATCAGATTTGGAACTAGATTTGGAAACGGTTTTCGGTATAGAGTCAGGTTTGGGACTGTTTGGGACGGGTTTCGGCATTTTATTAGAGTCCGGTTTGGGACGAGAGTTGGAAATAGAATTAGATAACTTAAAATTAAGCTTCGTTTTATCCTGTTTCTTGGTAGATGTGTCGGTCCATTTACAGATGCGCATCTTTCTAATGTTGAAATTAGCACCAGCAGGGTTTTTAAATAACCACTCGTATCTAACAGGGAAGTCGAATTTAAAGTTTCGATTACCTTTGTGGTGAGCACCCCTTGCCGCGGCTGTATCTAACGTATAGACGTCACGAAACTAAGATCTTCACTCTCAAACCTCTTAGGTTCTGTTCCGAGCTCTACTGTATTTATTGAAGGGTCGATGCCTTTCAACAGCACAGTCTGTAATTTTTCATTTGTTGGGACACAATATGTTAACGTAAAAGTCCTTGCTACCTACTCGTAATCTACATACTCTTATACGAGTACTATCATTTATTTCTAAACCACTTACGTTAATTCGTGGTATTTTTTCTCTCTTCTCTAGCTGTTGCTTCTGTTGTTTTTTGTTGTTGCTCCTGCTTTTGTTATTGCTGATAGTATTGTTGTTACTGTTGTTGTTCCTGCTGTTTTTCTTTCTGCTCTGCTTGATTTATTTTTGCCACTGTTTGTTGTATTGCAAATGTTTCTGTTGGTGTTGCTGTTGATTCTATTTTTGCTATTGTTATTGTTGCTGAGGAAATTCTTGCTGTCTCCCAGCTCACTAGCCTCCTCGTCTTTCTCGTATTTTGATGCGGTAGCGTGCTCGTCTGCCGAAAGAAGAGAAGAAATTCCACTCACTACAATATAGGACTTCATCTCCTTCGTATTCATAGGAAGCAGTATACCATTAACTTCTTCTGCCTCTGCTGCTGATACGGATAAAATCAGAGTCATTTTTCCATCTTCCATCGGTCTCTTTGCCGATGGATTGAATTTTGGCATAACTTTCCTTCTTCTTTTTTCCATCTTTAATGCTTCGGACGATGTTTCTGCTATGGTTGTTGCAGTGTTTGTTGTGGTTTCATGATTCGATTTTTGGTTTAATAAGGGAAGAAAAAAAAAAACAAGAGTATTTTTATTCGGGCGGATTTGAACCTACTTTCATAACTCCTGAACTCGAATGGCATTTTCATTTTAAATTTCAATGCATTTTCATTAACGATCTTCGACGATCTTCATTAACAAACTCTTACATGCAAGATGAAAAAACCATTCAAAATTAGCTTAAATAACTTAAGATTATTTTATTCTACCTTACTGGTCCCATGTGGGTACTACTCAAACCGACCACACTAAGTCTTTCGACGTTTCTTACAGTATATTTTTATTACAATTAAAAAACGAATAAAAACCTTTTTTATTAATAAAAACTGAGTGGATGGACTTTTTACTCATTTATTATTTTATTTGAAACTAAAAACTGAAACTTACGTAGTGTACAAGCTACCGAAAAAAATTATTCTTAAACTACTTAACCTACTCATATTATCATATTGTTTATTTTATAGAATTTTTTTTTTTTTGCACGAATACCCCCATTTTAGAAGAGTACCCATCTCTTTAGTTTATTGTATATACCTAAATATATGTGAACGGTCCACGGCTAAGAAACTTGGATGACCAGCTTTGTTCCCTAATAAAGCCACCCTGTATTAGAGGAAAGCGGCGAAGAACCTTCCTATTCCTCAGCAAGCCACTAAAATAGTTGGCGCTGCCGAGCAACATCCCTCTTATTGTGGCACCCTACCGCTCTACTGAACCGACGACGCTCCCCACTGCCGTGTTCGACGTCTCTGCTGTAGTTGAGTGGCTTGTCCGCAGATATTAGTGGAAAATTAGTGGCATCGGTATACTGTCCTAGATCAGACTTTTTTTATCGAGGTAGTGGAACGGTTCTAGAGGCATAAAGCCGTCAAAGCGTACCGGAGTAGTAAGCCCCTGAAATTAGGTTGTTCGATGAGGTCATTGCTCTTGCAAGAATTATATGTACTCAGACTCTGATATTCTGCATTAGCGAAGACAAGGCTTAAGGCAAGACCTCCAAACACCCGAATTTCTTCCAATAAACTTTCTCTCACGTTGAACCACACCGGGCATCCAAATACAAGCATAAGGCGGCCCTGTGATAGACCACCTTCACACTCGCAACGGAGTTGGCTGCTATAAAAAGCACCTTTGGCTCTGGTCAAATATATTTATATATCTAACTCTGGTCAGAGCAATTCCTATAACTTTGTTAAAATATAGATTTCGATCCAGGCAGATCACAGAGCACCTGACTACATCTTGACAAACAAGTGATTACTGTGTTGTCCGATCGAAAACTTTTGCCAGTTCTTTCTGGTATCCCTAGAGACCCCAGACAAAGTCCTAAACAGAGTGATTTTCGACTCTGAAAATTGATTTTGGACTTAAAGTCGCCGCAATATTGTTTAATTTTATTGGAGTCACATTGTAAAAGTATACAAATAATGACCTCAAGCCTATCTGTAAGCATATTGAAAAGAATATACAGTAGTGGTTTACTAATACCCAGTCTGTTCAGCTTGAAGAAGAGTCCCTCTAACCATACGGTATCGAAGGCTTTTTCGAAGTGAATCAGGCAGGGACCAGTGCACTGCTTCTTACATTTGTTTCGGTACCAGAAACCGTTTAGAGACACGGGCTTAATGACATCATGCCCCGCTTTGAAACCGAATTGATTATCCGGAACTATATTTTTGTCCTCAACCCACTTAGTCAGAATTCTATTGATCACCTCTTCGAAAAGCTTACTGATGTCTGGAAGAAGGCTAATCGACCGGAAATTCACCAGTTTGGAAATTTCTTAATCCCTTTTGGGGATGTCGTCACCGCAATTTTCCAATGCGCTGGATAATGGGTATTATTCATTGCATTATTAAATCGGGTGGTAAAAATGTTCAGGATTTCTAGTGGGAGATTTCGAAGAACAATTTTCGGCATTCCATTGGTTCCTAATGATTTCTTACTTCTTACAGTGTATGATCTCCGGGTTATGTCTGTCAGTAAACTGTCAGTACAGGGTTTTACAATACGTCTCGGCAGCAGCCAAATTCTATGCCGCTGCAGGGCATCAATAGTTGCGTTGAGAAATAAGTTTTCATTGTCAGTGTGTTGATACCGAGGTATCGTTTTGTCTATTGTTCGTTTAATTGTCTCGTCCGTTAGTTATAGATACCCGTCAATCTCCTCTTTCGTTCGAGAAGAATGTTCTCGTTAGTATTATGGAAAAGTGTGTCAACGCACTCTAGTATATGTAGTTGTAGAAATGCTTTTGAATACTCAGACCACAATGTTCACTGTCATATACAAAAGTGCGTAGACAAGTTGTGGCATGTTGGTTAGTGATTGCCAGTTCTATTCGTGTGCAGGAGATCCAAATAGGACCTGGACGGACTATACGTCGCCGAGTCTGTGCATTACACTGTACTGACCCCACCCGTATATTCCCTCTAGTATTTGGTATTGTATCGCCTTATGAATCAAAAAAGTTCTGAATAATGTGGATTGAGTAGCCTTAGGTGCATAGACAGACACCTTGTACAACAATTTTCCACAACGGAGAGGGATATACACGATGCATACTTCAGCTCCTAGAACCTACGTACTACTCCATGGTATACTCTTTTGAAATGCAGTCATTTTCTTACAAAGATCGCAACACCTTCCTCTTGTATGCAGTTGAGTCGGTTTCTTCGTATTATTCTATATCTTCTGTGCCCCATTTTGTGTCTTTTGGTAAGGTTAATTTCGTTAACCAAAGCACATCAGGGACACTATTTAAGCAACGTAATAATGCAGATCTTTGTTCGAACCTAAGACCCTCAGGTTCGACTGGAAGTGCGTTAGGCCTTGCATCGTCATCTATATTTGACATACCCGCGTAGCCTGATCCTGTATTTGACGCTGAAGCTGAGCCATCTGCCCCGGAATAGAGAGCAAGATTGTCAAGCATGTCAGGTACAGGTTCCGGTGCTCCAGGCGCTGAGGCCTGAGAAGGAACCTTCGCTTGCTGTACCGTATTTCCCCTACCTGCCATCATTTAAGCGTAGGTAACTTGAGGAGTAACGGCTGGTGTTTGTATATGCACGAGTGGACGTTTAACTTTCACTTTTTGCAGCCGAGCCAAATTTACTCTTTTTGTGTATTTGAATTTGGGACAACCTCGATAGTTTGCGATGTGTCCCGTGTTGCCTATATAAGACAAAAAAGAGTTAGCTTTTTTCTTCATCCTTACCTAGAGGGCATTCCTTGGACTTGTGGTTCTCTCCGCACTTCACGCATCGAGGATGCATTTCGCAGTTCGACGCGACGTACCCGAACCTTTGGCAGCGAACACATTGTAAAATGTTATTGCTCCTTTTTGCTCTTTCTAATGATACAATCTGGTAGTCTAGGACTATTGGGAGTTAGCTGAACCAAGAAGAACTGTAGTTTTCGCTTCTCTTTTTTGACCCTGGCTGTAGTGAAATGCTTGACTCCCACGAGTTCAAACTCATGGCGCCCCTTCACTTTAAGCAGTGCAAGGAGCTCCTCCGGATCGGTAGACGGTCCTAACTCCCTCAGCAGCATACATAGTTTGTTGCTTCACATTCTTTGGTCTGAAGGAGAAGAACTCCGTCGTCGAGTCTCTTAACAGATTTTTTATTTTGTGGTAGCGCTCCACAGTGTTACAGTGGATCGCGTGCCTATCTACACTTTAGCCTATGGCGGACTTACACAGCTCTATTGTATCCTGATGCTGCTGCTGTTGTGATTATTGCTGTTGTGGCTGTGCTTGTTTTTTTCGTTATCACACAAGTATTGGTTTTTTTATTTTTCTGTTATTGTAGCGGATGTTCTTTTTATTTAGCCTCGCTATTTATTTGGTGTTGCTGAGAGCCCAGGAGTTGTTGTTGTTCCTCATTCTCTCTCCTCGCAACTTGCTTGGCTTTAATAGCAAGTACTTTTTGTTGCAGATCATTGATGCTGTTATTTAGTGCTTGCACCTCTTTTTCTTCATCCTCTGAGTCGGTGGCTGCCTGAGATGCAAAGGTATTGTCATAATGGCCTTCGCCACCATCAGATAAGTATGGGCATTCGTCGTAGTTTGCCTCAACTCCTAACATTTAAACAATGTCTTTCGACGTTTCTTGCAGTGTTTTCATTTTTACATTTATTAAATTTGATAGGGTCTTTACCACTTCGCTTAGCGCATACTTGAAAAATTATTGTTTGAAAATCGACATATTGCTGTTATACACTTATAGAGCCGAAACACGACATACATCTACACCGAAGCACTTGCCAAAATGTTTCTAACACATTTTTCACGAAAAAGATTATTTATTTACTTTGAACCACGTCTATTCCTCACAAAGGTCTGTGAACGACTCGAACTCGATAGGCACTCCACTGAGCCAAGCACCTATTTCTGTGATAGGAAAAATCGAGGAAATTACGGGAGTGACTTAGGACCAGAAATCGACGATCTATCCCTTGTCTGAGAACTGGAAGAAGAGCAAAAGTCTACCTGAACATATACATGTATAATATGTAAAGTGCAGTCACCTCTAAGGCTACTCTCAGAATTTAATAATTTTTATACCACAGAGTTTTACTTGCACTTAATGATAACACTTCACTATTTGAACACAATTCGAAACTTTCGTAACAAGTTTGTCTTACTAAAAGGTTACTTCTCGTTTAAGTACACTATGAACTTCTCATACAAAATAAACCCAAACCGCTTCCATTTAAAATGATTGTTTCCTTAAAACTAAAGGTGTAAAACTAAAAAGTTTAATGGACCATTAGTAGCTGCACAACCCCCTGAACCTATTCGAACTTTGTTCATATAATTAAAAGCTCGCCAGTACCTTGATAATGAAATATAACTTCAATATTTCATTAACGAATTTGCAGCACCTTTAGCACTATGCTATGAGCCACCGACTACATGGTAACACACAAAAGGAAGAATCTATACTTGTTTATATAATAAATATTCATCACTTCGACCTCAGTGGCAGGAATGCTATTGCAAATGTTGGTTGTGGCTGCTACAGAGTTTTGAAGTTGAAACTCGATTTACATCAAAAGTAGACGTGACCAAAATCATCATATTCATAGCTTTCAGAATCCATAAGACCTTTGAAATTCTCATTCCATGTATTTTGCATTAAAATTTCCACAATCGCAGGTGAGGTGAATATCAAGAGGATGGCACTTATGACTCCTTACATTCTGATGTCCTTTTATATAGTAATGGTTTTATGTGCAGCAGTACTTGTAGTATGTAATAAGTACTCGTATATATGTACATACAACTTATCATAGTAATATCTGAGCTTTATTCAAATACTCTGAATATTCACTTCGAAACCATTTCAATTTTATGAAATTGATCTTTCCGCACATTGCCTGCTCATATTCTCTATTGGCATAGAGAAAAGTTGTTTTAAAGTTACCCGAGGATAGTTTCAGTATCTACTTCTCTCCAATGTTGAAGATATATTACAATAAACTCTTATAATGCATGTTAGGCCACACAAACATGTGCATTTGCATTCATATATTTATTTGGGGCTGCAGTTTAAAATTATTTTTCTGCAAGATAAAAGCAAACAAGTTTGGGTTCTCTATCTCACATCTTTCAATGTACATTCCACTGAGTCAGAGAACGATGCCATGGACGGTGGACCTAACCGGCTAACATGGAAGTTCTCTCTATTTATTCATGATACGAGTTGGTAGAAATTCAATTTAACTTTTCGCATCTTCTCAGAATACAGACGCGAGAATGGGGGTAGATGAAATTTGTCTTCTTTTTATAAATTTCAATATCTATGAGTAAATATTTATTAGTGCGAAGTCATCGAAAGAGTAAACGAAGTCTCGTGAAGATATTTTAAGTTAGGACAAATATTTCAAGATTTTATGGATGGCTTATGCTAAAAGGGTCAACATTTACCAAGTGCATTACGCCTTGAGGGTTGACAAAACTTTGCAGCTAGTAACGTATAAAAGCTATGTTCTTATTTGATTGACGCAACGAAGCCCATGGTTTGTCATTTACCTTGGGATGTTATTGATGTTTTCGGATGTAAAAAGTAGATCATCAAATAAGATTAAAATAAAAACGTATGCATATGCAATCATTTTTATGAATACTATGCGAACATTTACTCATCTCTAGATACACAACTCTTCTCACAAACAACAAGCAAAAAAAATAAGAATGTAGGTTCTGGGTTCGGAACGTCTTTGTCTTCTAGCCCTTGTTTTATCTACCATTTCTTTTCCTTTCACCTTTTTGTTCTTCTTTGAACCACTGGTTTTGAAAAATTTGGGCAGTCGTGAGTTAATCAGCCATTAGTCCATTTTCGCGTAATTTTGCATCTCACACAAAGAAATAAGTACGCAAATAGTACCACCTAGCCTCCTTCTTCATAATTCCTCGTATCGATCCACACATACTCGTAGCAAAAGCGTAGTGCCCCACCACGACGCCAGTAGGTAGACCGCAGTTGTTTCTACTGAGTGGCAGTGGGAAAGTCTCAACGACTAAGAAACGACGGAAAGCATTCGTTTGGTATTCCGGAAACCTGGAGAGTCATGCAATCTGTATTTTTTCTCAATGGAAGCCCTAACCTAGCACCCAATTTCGGATCTTTAAAAGGTCTCTTCTGAGCTTTTCCCGACAAGTTCATCGGCGAATTTTATTCATAGTGATCCGATCATGACATGGGATCCAAAAAAAGCTCAGTGTTCAGTAAAGTCTTGCATTCCCGAACTAGCTTGGTGGT
Source organism: Volucella zonaria (assembly GCA_963966105.1). Taxonomy (NCBI): domain Eukaryota; kingdom Metazoa; phylum Arthropoda; class Insecta; order Diptera; family Syrphidae; genus Volucella; species Volucella zonaria. The sequence continues at coordinate 29,774,054 of OZ014533.1, read as the reverse complement.
CGTTAGAGGCGTCAGTAAGGCTTTAAACGCAGCTTTGCTGTTGCTACAGATGCATATGTTTTGCCTCTGCACCAATTTTTCACAAATATCTTCATTTGGAGATGACCTGAATATATTCATTTCCTCTCTTAGATTCTGGCTGAAACTAATCCTGTGTACAAAGAAACTCGGCTTGGTATTTTTTTTCAGAAAAAGGAGTTCTGGTGTCATTGGATCAGAGGGCATGTAGAGTAATGTTCACAAAACAATGTAAAAATGTAAAAAAAAAAATATGGTTCGAGACAAGATACAAAATATATATTAGAATTCATTTAAAAGCGATATTAGATATGTATACAAGTTTACTTAGCTGTGGTCACTGCTGCTGTCGAAATCCAAGTGGACGAGAAGTTCAACTTCGAGTATGCACCAGCCAATATCTTGCACACAACCGTATACACACAACTTATGCGTTTTGTTGTTGCACAAATCGTAAGTTCCTACTGCATGGTCATGCGATTTATCGTGTGCAAATTGTTGCTAGGATGCAACTGCATACTGGTCGTTCGATAATTTTATGTGCAGTGACTCACAGAAACATTTACCAAAATAATTGTATTTTTTAAAATTAATCAACAAAGCAAAAATAGTATTTACGAGTAAATAAGTAGTTATTGTATTAACATTATCAAACAGGGCATGTTATGATAGTCGTAACGCAAGGTCATCAAAACTCCAGAGCGTGTCGTATTAATGACCACTTCTCCTTAATATGAATATCAAGGCTTTGATATGAATAGCAAGAGGCGGAATATTCATCAGTGCATCTTAAGCACAAGCAAGTGTGCATCCAAGACAGACAGTTCTTTAGAGTAAAAATAAAAGCTCCATGCGATACGGTGATACCTTCCATGTGTTCCTTAAAGTTCCTCGACAACACTTTTGAGGTTTGAATTGTGACATGTTTAGTCCAAAAAAGTTTGTTATATTCAGGACGACACCCAAATACTTGAAGAAATACTAAGACAAACCGATCAGCTTAGTCCGTCTCGTAAGGAGAACAACCTTAATTTTGAGAGCATTGATTGGTAGGCCATTTCCAGTGCATCATCACGCACATTCATAGATAATGCCTGATTGTTTAAATTTCGCTGTAACAGTAGCATATAACATTATACATTGCACATACAGTGCGTTTTGTATTATATTTTCGAATAGTATTCACATTGGCGCAGTCGTAGTACCAAGGGATACAGGCTATTAACTCCCAGCCTAGATGAAATCCAGCTAATCTTGGAGCAAGTTCGGTATTCAAGCAATGAACTTCCGATGTCAAGGCATTGCACTCAGTTATCCCTTCGCGACAGTGGACTATAGAAGGCCTACTAGCAGAGCCGCAATGTGTGAGTCTGTAGAGAAATGTAGGATTTTGCAATCCAACAGCCGGCAGAAAGTGTTCCCTCTATGAGACCTAATTCTAGTCGAATTCATCCAAAACTAGCCGGAATATGCATAAGTAGCTATGCACGTATGTACTTGTATTCGATCTATATTTAAGTCTTCTGAAAAATAATCGGAATGGATTCCAAAAACAAAAACATAAAAAAGTTATTCCAAAAAATACATGATTGGACGGCGACAATTCATCCTGTAGAAAGAGGGTAGAGGTGGGCGCAAAAAAAACACTTGTTTTGACGTTATCTCTTTTTGATAACGAAGAGAAGAAAAACAAACTGCATTCTGCTTCTATTTATAGCAAAGTGAACTATAGGTCAATAACCTGATCAGATGGTCTGAATATTATTAGTCTTTTTAATACACCCAACTCTGTTTTTACACAGTAGATGCGTTCATCAGCAAACCGTGTGAATAAAAATCCGTGTAAAAAAATATATGCTGCACATGGTGTTTTAGTGAATATATTCCGCAACTTTAAAAAATTGTGTAAAATGAAAAAACTTTTAAATATTTGACTTCAAAACCATGCAAAAAAGAATGATAAAACGTATGTTATGTATTTAGAAAAAAAAAGCAATTGATTTTTATTTGGAAAAAAATATTAAATTACTACACATTCAGTCAAAATTCAAATCTATACGTATACAATAAAAATGTAAATTAAAATTAAAGACTCTTCGCAAGTGGTATTAATCGCTACTTGATAAGCGTGGACATTTATTGCGGACTGGGCTAAAAATGTCACCATCAGTGAACGAGTTTGCAGCAACCGCCGTTTACTTTTACTTCTCCGTTGTAACAAAATCCGTCATTAAACATTGTTTTTTCGGCTTCTCCAGCTGCTTAAATAATTCTCGGTATCCAGTTACACAAGACTTTAAATTTCGTTGAAATTTTAATGCACGCTCCATATCAGGATCATGAGTAAGGAAATGATGTTCCAAACTTACAGCAAACTTCAATCCTTTGCGTATTGTATCAGCCGTTAACAGCTGACATTCATCTTCAACTTCGTCATTTTCCAAGCCATTTTCTTTGTTGTCATTAACTTCAATTAAATCCTGCATATTCAATGGACTTTCAAAAATCAATTCATCGATGTCAACTGTTTGCATGTCGTGAAAACTTCGCCACCAATTTGATTTTGATAAAGTTATAATTTCAGTGTATAGAGCTAATTTTTGTATTACACAACTTTTACTTTTAACGCATAATGGCCAAATTTTTTTCCAACAAGCATTTAAAGTAGACTGGCCCATTTATTTAATAGCGTAAGAAGAATGTGTAATACATTCCATAATTGTGAAGTTTTCCTATGCTTCCAGAACCGTTAGATTTTTTTCTTCTATAGAATCTAAAATGCACTTAAACGCTTGTTTTATGTAGCACATTTTGAATGCTGATATAATCCCCTAATCAAGTGGCTGAATCAGCGAAATGGTATTAGGCGGCAAAAATAGCAATTGAACATTTGGATGATCAACCTTTAGGCGCGTTGTCAATAAGCAAAAGTATTTTGAAATCCAATCCTTTTTCTTCCATATATTTGCGGACTTCAGGAATAAAGCAATTGTTGAACCAATTTGTAAACAAATCTGCCGTCATCAAAGCCTTTTTATTTGCCAACAAATAAACTGGAGGTTGTGTAATGTTTTGACCTTTCAAAGCTCGAGGCTTAAGGGATTTGTTAATTAGTAGAGGCTTTAACATTTTATCACCAGTTACTCGATCTTTGGCCGCCTTAAAGCCACTAGCTGACTTTTCCGATTTTGCTATATAGGTTCTTCCAGGCATTTTCTTCCAGAATAAACCCGTTTCGTCGGCATTAAAAATTTGATCTGGAGTATAGCCGCCCATTTTAATTGCTTTTTTCAGTTTATACGGAAAACTTTTTGCAGCGTTTTCATCTGTTGATGCTACGAGTACTTCACCTTTTAGTTTTACATTGTGAAATGCATGCCTCTTTTAAAAAAAAACCGGCATCCATCCTCACTTGCATTAAATGGCAGTTGTTCCGTTGGCTGACGACTTGTTGATGGTTCCAAATCGTGCAGATTTGTATTTACCACTTCGGCTAACGAACACGTGTAAAATTATTGCTTAAACGTATACTTACATATTTATTTTTCACACTTGTAAAGCCGAACACGAAATACTTCTGATCTCTGCGGAGGTCAATGAACGACTGTGAAAAAATTCCTCAGCGTAGTGAGCAGAATTAAACCAATACAGCACAAGAACTTCTCGAATATTTGCCTCTTATTAGAAATATTTTCGGCAACCAACAAATATATTCCAATAATGGTTGACAACGTTTCCATTAATTTGAAGATACATACTCTCACACTCTGCTGCAAACAGTGTTGCCTCTATTCGGTGATACAAGTCTGCTTTTTAGTGCTGGTATACCGCCGGTTTTTCCGTCCCGCATTGCATTTCGCTTTCATTCCGAAAAGCGGGTAATATTCATACGCATCGGATACTTTGCGAACTCTCAAAGCGGTGCATTTAAGATCTTTGCGGAGTCTGTTGAACGCTGTCTTTAAAACGATGGAGACGATATGCACATTTTTCACATCGTCGTGATGCTTCTGCATCATTGTCCGTAAACCTTGATTCGCGTCGTATATCGATCTGCTTTTCACAAAGCCGCGTTAACTACCATAAAGTAAAGAAATAATATTTGACTAGAATATTTTCAACGCATGTGAAATTAGCTCCACTGATCGGAATTCTCAAAATTCGGTGCTATTTCGTTACCCTCTTACACTTTCGTACAAACCCTCTTCGAACACTGCATGAGTTATAGTTATTGCTTACTTCACTTTATTGTATCTGCTGCAATCATCATACTTTCGGAAGGTTTACCTTTTGTTCTTAGCTGCATCAGCATCGGCAGCACAAACTTTCAAAATGCAGAGTTTGTGCATTACTATTGAAGATTTTTTTTCGACACTGTTTCACATGGCTTGGCTTTTTGGAGCCATTTTGGAGAATTTACCACCCAGAGAGCTGGCCTCTTGCTTGCTTTAAATTCGGACTTCTCTCGTTTGTGCATTGGAAAGTTTTCACAAAGAACTAGCCACTGTACATTGTAGCAAATGTGGCTTAGATTCGATTTCAAATAGTTTGCTGGTTCTTCTGAGATCAGATTTGTATACATCATTTTCAGAGCCAATCGTAAAAATTGAATGGCTGTGATCTTCAACTGTAAAATTATTCATATTTGAATCTATATGACCGCTATGGTCTGAGCATATATCAAAATTCATGACCAAATAGTTCATCAGAAAGCATGTTGAACTTTCGTCCTAATCGTAAGAACCCGTCTCTTCATGTTGTACGAGGGTTGTCTGTAAAAATAACAGCACTCGTCAATAAAAGCTAGTGAATGCTAGTTGTGCATCTTTTGACAGTTACTTACCGAAGTTTCAGTCATTTTGGACACGCAGTTTTTAGTTGACAGTAGTTTGAGTGAATCGTTGTGAGTGTTTTTTGGTGAAAATGGAAAAAATTGAGTATCGACCTGTTATTAAATTCTTGTTTTTGAAAGGCAATACGCCTACGCAAATCACAAATGAGTTGGACTCTGTGTATGGGGACTCTGCACCATCATTTACCACAGTGAAATTTTGGGCAGCTGAATTTAAACGTGGACGTAAGAGCTTGGGAGATAATGAACGTTCGGGACGTCCAAAAACTGCAGCCATTGCTAAAGTTCACCAAATGGTGTTAGACGACAGCCGAATTAAAGTGAGGGAGATAGTAGAGGTTATGAAAATGTCCAAAGAACGTGTTTGTTACATGTTAAATCAAGATTTAGGCATGAGAAAGCTGTACGCACGTTGGGTGCCGCGTTTGCTTAAGTTAGACCAAAAACATGTTCGAATGGACATTTCCAACGCTCTGTTGGGCAGTTTAGGCGTAATAAATCTGAGTTTTGGGGCCGATTAATTACTGTAGATGAAACTTGGATACACCATTATACGCCCGAAACAAGAATTCGGTCAAAACAGTGGACTGCTAAGGACGATCCAGCTCCAAAAAGAGCAAAAACTGTTTTTTCGGCTGGGAAAGTGATGGCGACTGTTTTTTCTGATAATAAAGGAGTTATCTTAATCGATTATCTTCAAAAACGAAAAACCATTACAGGAGCATACTACGCATCATTACTTGCCAAGCTGAAGGCAGAAATTGCGCAAAAACGGCCACATTTGCGGAAAAAGAAAATTCTGTTTCACCAAGACAACGCGCCGTCTCACACCTCAGCGGTTGCCATGGCGAAAATTCATGAATTACGGTTTGAACTGCTTGACCATCCGCCTTATTCACCAGATCTAGCCCCAAGCGACTTCTTTTTGTTCCCTCACCTAAAAACTGCGCTCAGACGACAGAGATTTTCGCCAAATGAGGAGGAAATCACCTACGTGAACAATTATTTTGCAGAGAAAAACGCCAAGTACTATTTGGACGGGTTAGAGAGATGGGAGCATCGCTGGGAGAAGTGTGTAGAGTTAAAAGGAGACTATGTAGAAAAATAAAAAAAAAATTTGAGAAAAAATATCTTGTATCATTGTTCGGTCGGAAACGGTCGGCAAAGATAAAATCAATAATTCTCCCACTAACTGGTATTCTTTTTTTCTGCAAATCTTCCATCCATAACAACAGAAGTTTTTCGGTTTTTTTCTTTTACAGGATTTCTACAATAAGATGATATTTTCGAACTGAGTTTTGATCCAGAAATTACTGATTGTCGAATGGAATTCTCCTTTTTTCGTATTGTTCTTATAGTCGATTCACTAAAATTAAAGGCTTTACCATCAGATGTGGCACCTTCACCTCTCTTTAATCTGTCTAAGATTTGTACTTTGATTTCTAACGATATTGCCTGTCTCTTCGAAATATTCCGTTCTTTCTTAGACATTATGTTTGTAAGGTTACTATGAAGCAATGTAAAAAACTTACACTCCGTACACTTCTAACACAAAATGGAAAACTGACATTCGAACTGCTACGATTAAACAGATGTTCATAAACACACACGGATAAATTACCGTTAAGAATTTTGATGTGTATACGAATTAAATTTTGCAGATGGACATAAGCATGAATTAGCTGAAACGCACTTCGAAGAGTAAGAAAATTTGTTTTGTGAATCGTCTTAGATCGAAATATCCGTGTAAAAAAGGTAAAATTATTTATTTTTGCGAATCGTGTTATTTCAAATTCGCGTAAAAAAAAGAACGTGTAAAAACAGAGATACTAGGTGTAGATGTCGTTGACTGAATGTTCGAATTTTTTTTTTGCAGAGGGTACTTTCTCATATTTCTTATGATTTGTATATGTTCCTTTTACTTTTGCCTACAATTCTGCCATCCTGATCAAGTAATCGCCCCGATTACATAACGCATTTTTTCAATATATGTATACTAATACTACATAGGTATGAATATATGGTAATAGATATTATAGATAAGAATATTAATTCAATTCAATTCAATCAACAAAAGAAAAAAAAATACAATGCAATACTAAAAATGATACAATGGTGCCTCAATGAAAATAGGTTTGGATAACGCGATATAATAATGTAATTTGTAAATGAGAATATCAACTTTCGGACTGAGAATCGAGATTTTCCAAGTTGTCCCCAACTGCCTCTTCACCGTCTTCTGAACATCTCTGCTGAACTTCATAAGGCTTCATGTTATCTAGAGAAAATATACTTTTGTACGGCAGCCGCGATACTTGCAGCCCATCGATATCCATAATCAAATACCGATGAGGTAAGACTTTCTTGACCTCATAAGGACCTCGATACTTGGCAAGAAGTTTACACCTGGGGCTGTGTTTCGAATCATCACATACTGACCTGGTTTATATACTTTAGGAATTTTATGTTTGTTGTCAAAATAGAGTTTATTAAGTGCTTGGGTTTTTTCAGTTTTTTCATACGCTTGAGCCCCAATATCTTTAAGGTTAGCTTGTTTTGACTTTATCCTACTATCAAGGAACTCCTTAACACGATCACAAAGCTCTCCTTTCTGATGTACCTAAAACAATAAATAAATCACTTGGCGTAAAACCTGTACTCCTATCGATAGTTTAGCGCAAATTCTGCCTTAACCAAGTGCTTATCCCAATCACTGGTAGTGCTAGAATCGCATTCTTTGGACAACATCGACACAAGCATACGATTTATCCGCTCTACCTGTCCGTTTGATTGAGGAGAACGGGTGGCAGTTTACACGTCCTGAATATTATCTTCAGGTAGAAATTCGGTGAACTCCGTTGACGTGAAACAGGTTCCACGATCTGATACAATGCGATCGGGTCGCGAATAATTATCAAAGAACGATGTCAAACACTTTATCTCTTCGCTACTTTGGGTGGACTTAACAGGATACAGTTTTATAAATTTAGTGAAAGCATCAAGTACGAGTAGAACGTGTTTTTTATCACAGTCGTGTAGTTCACTAGGCAAGGGACCAAGGTGGCCGATATGAAGTGTAGGAAATGGAACATCTCCTTTGGGTATGGAATGCAAATTTCCCTTAACTTTACCTGAGTGGGGAGAGAAATATATGCACTTCAAACCGCCTCTTATGTGTTCTTTATTTTTTTTCTTTTTTCCTTCATATTAGGAAACCAATAGCACCCTGATAGATGCTAAAAGCACTTTTCTACCCCAACGTGTCACATCACTTCATGATACGTACGTATTACTATGAGATAAATTCTAATCCTCCTAAGAGCGTATAAGTTAACACAAAAAATATTAGAACTCGCATTACACTAGCTGAGTGCGATGCTCCCACTTCCGTCACATGCACTTCAAGTTTCAAGTGTGTGGATCTGCCCAATTCTGAGAAATCTGACCCATGCACTCAAAGGTTCACACGCTCAATACAAGGCAAATTCCGTGAAGCTTGCAAACCACCTGTAACAGCAACAAACCAAACCAAAATTGCTGAACTAGTAGTTTGTCGCATATGATGGTAACCTTACCTTATAAATAATTGCAAATTAGATTTTAAGCTACAGTTCGAATTGGCATAATAAAGTGGGCAGTAGTCCCAAATAAAAATAAAAATTGTTTTTTTTTAAACTTCACCGCGGATAAAAGTATAACTTATATAATCGAAAGCGTCTCTAGCTCATAGCTATGATATTTGCTTTACGTTTCAGTGGCTTGTTTCGAAAAGAGAAATACAGGATGATATTTTCCATCGACCTGTTTCTGCATGAAAATTGCACCGTAGCCAACCGAACTTGCATCACAATGCAGTTCTGTGGCATTATGAGGGCTGAATAAAGCTAAGACGGGAGATGCTATAAGCTTAGATTTTAACACCTCAAAAGTTTCTATTTCCTTCGTACCGAATATGAATGGCGTGTCCTTTATCAAAAGGTCATAAAGTGGTTTAACCACATTCGCAAGTAATTTAATGAATTTTCGGAAACAGGAACAGAGTCTCAGAAAGCTATACACGTTCTTAGTAGACGAAGGTATAGGAAAACTCTTAATCGCGTTTAAGTTACTGTCATTCGGTCGGATGCCATCTTTAGTGACTTAATATCCGAGATAGACGATTTCGGTTTGCAGAAAACTACATTTGTCAAACCTGAGCTGTAATGAATGATCAGTTATGATATTTATTACTTCGCGTAAAATATTAAGATGTTCTTCAATGGACTGTGTCGCAATGATAATGCCTTCCAAATAGGTAAGTATTTTACCCTTTGAAATAAGGTTTCCAAAGATATGCTTCATGAATCTTTCGAAAATGGAGGGGTCGTTCTTAAGCCCAAATGGTATCCGCGTATATTCGAATTGCCCTAGCGGCGTTATAAAAGAAGTAAACTTCATCGAGTTAGTTTAGTTTTAAATGCATTTTATTATAATAATCATTAATTCTTACATACTAACAAAAAATGCTTAAATGCTAGCTTAAAATTTATTTTACTTTATTTACATTTTATTGAAATTCGTATATATTTTGTATACTTAAGGCTAAGAAAAATTTGTTAACAAAAACTTAGCATATGGAGTTATTTTTTTATAAAAACTTAATATCTAACTTAAAATAAACTTAAACCTAACCTACATACACAATACATACACATAGATATTATACACAATTATATACATATATTAGTATATACAAAGGTATATACTAATATATGTATATATTTCTTAAATGCTAACCTAAACCTATGCAAGCTGGCCATCGCTATTCACAGTGTAAATAAGTTGGTCAGCTCTGCCTCATTAGTGAGGCTGGTCCGTAAATGACGGAAACGACGACGAAACCACTTCTCCATCATTCAACCACCAGAAATGCTGGTGCTGCCGAACGACATCCCTCTTATCGCGATTCCCCACCGCCCTACTGAACCTGAGACGATCCACACTGCCGTGTGCGACGTCTCTGCCGTAGTTAAGTCGCCTGTTCCCAGCTTTCCGAGCGACATGGAAGATTAACGGGACCGCTGATCTATCCTGGATCAACCCTATCTGATCTAGGTAGAGGAATGCTTCCGGTGGAACGAAGCCGTCAGAGCGCACACTCTCGTGGTAAAGGTAGTTAGGGTAGTAAGCCCCAGATATCAGGTTATTCGTCGAGGTCATTGCTCTTCCAATGTGTCTTCGAGTCAGCTTAATTACGAAGTTGTCCACTCGTATTAGGTCCGCCCTGTTGTAAAGGACCTCATTACGATAAAATTTTTTGTACTCCGACTCTGGTGTTCTGTACAAGCGAAGGCAAGCCCTCTCAAACACGCGAATCTTTTCCATTAAGCTTGCTCGTACATTGAACCACACGGGGCACCCGAATACCAGCATGGGCCTGATAAGGGCCATGTAGCAGATTACCTTTACCCTCGCATCGAGTTGGCTGCTATAAAACAGTCTCTTTGTAAGAGCAAAAGCGCCTTTAGCCCTGGCCAGAGCAGCGTCTACATTTTTGTCAAAATACAGAAACTGATCTAGCCAGATCCCAAGGTATCTGACTACATTTCGACAGGTAAGAGGCTGTCCGTGTTGTCCAATAATCGAGAACTTTCGCCAATTTTTTCTGGTATCCCTAGAGGCTCCAGACAACGGCGTCCTAAAGAGAATAGTTTTTCATCTGTCAATTGGACATGATTAAGATCCAATGTGATAAAAAACAATTTATCTCGAAGTCGATCAAGGTGATCTTCTATGAGGGGTAAAGGGTAGTTATCCCGTAAAATGATTTGATCAGCTCTCCGAAATCTACACACAATCGGAGTTCTTTATTTTTGTTTTACACAAGTACAATCGGCGAAGCGTATGGTGAATTGGATTCACGAATTATATCTTTTTGCAACAAATCATCTTGTGTGAGAAGATAGAATTGGTATAACTTTTAAATTTCCCGCAAAAATTATACCAATCGCCATATTTTTCTGAATTATAAAATTGTGGAGGGAATAAAGCACATAAAAACTGTTGTTCAAGAAGCCTATAAAAACCTCGTAGAAATAAAGAGTTTTTTCCTTTTTTGTAAAACCACACTGGTGGAAGCCTCGCCTTTTCATTTTTGCTATCGCTAGTTTCGCTTGTTTTCGCTCGCTTTACTCGTTTTGCTCTTTGTCACGGTTGCTCGGATTGCACAATTTTCAATATACTCGTAGTATAAATCAACCCGAATAAAACGTATTCCTGATACGAGGAAAAGATATTCGAGGTTGACGGTCAAAAAGGTCGGTTTGATCGTTCACATCTAAAATTTTCTCGAGCTCGACTTTGTGTGCATACGGAAGTCTCCTAGGTGTACACCGAAATGGGATATGTTCGGACAAGGTTACCTCCATTGTAAAATCTGTTTGCGACAAGCGGTCTTTCGCTTGCGAATAAGCGGGCCTAACTATCTCGTTGATGCGTCGAAAAGCCAAACCTGTTTTCCCAATGAAATCACGACCTAGAATAACAGGATATATCATAGAAAAATTTTTTACTACCAAGAGATTAATTTATGTAATGGAATTTTGAAACCAAATACGGCTGTTGATACTTCCTACCACCTGGAGTGGGCTGTTGTTGACTCCGCAATAAGTGTGGCTCGTCCTCTCGAGTGTTGGCAGTAAGACTGTTGGTAAATACTTCTCCTGCACAAAACTTATTGGACTCCTTGAGTCAAGCAGCGTCAACAATCTTAGCGAGATCTCCATATGTTGGTTTACCCATTCGTAATGAATACAGCACTCAAAATCGTTCATCAGGCCATCCTCAGCTTCTGATAACAAAGTGTCCTTCAAAGAGTTCCCATCGTTTCTTTCAGCAGCCGCTGAAGTGTTCACTTTTTGATTTTTTTTTGTAGTGTCATAAGTCGATTTATGTTGGCCAGATTTTCCACACTCGAAGCAGCTGACTTCCCTCTTGTTACTACTGGGGTCAGAGTGTTTAGCAGCAGTACTACGACGATTTTAAGTAACAGTGGAATTAACTCTAGTCACTTTGTCGGTGTTTCTTTAGTTTCTCATATTTCCGCAGCGCTTATTTTAACTCCACAAGGCGTAAGCATTTTGAAGGACACTTTTATTCGTCTCAGAATCAGGAATTCCTCTAATAAAGTACTGGATTAAGTCCTCCTCTTCGACAGTGCCATGTGTTGCAATTTCATGCATATGAAGCACGTACTGTTGCATTGTTTCGTTGCTCAACTTTTTCCGTCTTCGCAGCTCGTTGTAAACGTTAATTTTTTTTTGAATTGGTTCTTCAATGCATTTTTCAATTGAGTCCAACTGCGGAAGCTAACAGTCCTGACGAAAAGTTTTGCTGTTCCCTTCAGAAACCGCTTACCCAAGATGCATTTGTTCCTGTCGTCCAGTTCCAAAACTTCTGAGTACTCCTCGAACTGCTCAATCCAGCGGTTAATGGAGAAGTTGTCATCTCCACTAAAAACGGGTATCGAGTAATCGACATCTTTGAAGTTGTAAGTTTGAGTCGATCTGGGAATAGATTAAACTTCATCAATTTGTAATTCTCGCACTTCCTGTTTAAATTGTCGAATTTCTTCTTTCTTCTTGCACATTTGTTGAAGTTTTGCTATCTCCTTATTCAGTTGTTCCTCGTCCTCACTGTTTTCATCAGGCACGTCGTTATCCGGTGGCATTGAGTCGTCAGCATACTGTTCTATGGTATCTGAAGAAAACTCGTTTATCACCCTGGTAAAGTCGTCATCCGAAAAATCCTGCACTGCTTCTTCACGTCGAAGTTTAAATTCTGCCTTGGTGCCGGTATTAGGAAATTTTGATGATCTGAGAATACATTTGAGTCCGGATACCGTCGAAGAAACCAGAATCTCTATCCACTTCTCAGACATTATTAAATTTTTACTTTTCACTCGCGAAATTGACTTCGAATTGAACCGCAGTATTAAATTGTGATGTATACTCGACTGTATTGTAGATCTATGTATTGACCGAATCCCACTTCTGAAATAGTAGACAGAGAGTGGAGGTGGGTGCAAAAAGAAACACTGGTTTTGATAGGCGGTGTTATCTTTATTTGGTAACGAAGAGAAGAAAAAAAAACTGCATTCTGCTTCTATTTATAGCAAAGTGAACTTCGGGTCAATAACCTGATCAGATGGTCCGAATATTATTAGTTTTTTTAATAGATCGTTGGACCAATTTCATCAGAAAAATGCGTTTATCTCGAAATTTTCAACTTTTAGGTTAACTTTTTTTATCAAACTTTTGTCTTCTCTTCATTATCTACGATTTTTATGTATGACTTTTCCACCTACGAACAACGGAAGTTATTGCAAACCACTATTTTATTCAGGAAAATGGGTCACAAAATAAATTTAATATCCCTTTAAACAGTTTTTGTGGTCCTAAAAAGGACAGCTTTAAGATTTCAAAACGCTTTTATAGTCAATTTTCGAAATGTTGCCCGTGCCTTTGGCTGCACGTTCTAGCGTGTCTGGTGATTTCAGACTGCAAATTAATGTTTGATAAAATGCCTCTTAGCTCCTCTGCCACTGTATTTATTCTCTCTTAGAGCTCTTCCCGACTTGATATCAAAAGTCAAATAAACCCTTCCTTTTATGGCTCCTCAAAAAAAAATCCGTTGGCGTTAAGCCAGGAGATCTAGGGGGCCAAGGAAAAGGGCGAAATCTGCCAATCCATTGTCCATTAAATTTTTGATTTAAAAACGAAGTTACAATATTGCTACAATGGCAAAGGGCTCCATCATGTTTGAAAACCATTCTTTGCCTCTGAGCAAGAGGAACATTTTCCAGGAGTTCCGGCAACTGGTCTCTCCAAAATCCTAAATAGAATGTTGAATTTAGGACATGTGGAAGTATGAATGGCCCGATTAAAGTACTACCTAATATGCCGGCCCAGACATTCACGCTAAACCTTCTGTAAAATGGTATACAGTTAAGAAAAACATCTGCATTTCAACTGAATCCTTGCGTTTGAGAAGATGTTGTTCGTGTTAAGTGAGGATTAGACACTGCCGAATAGTGGGAATTTCGTTGGTTGGCAATACCCAACCAACGTAAACTGAGCTTCGTCAGCCCATAAAATTTTTTAAATAAACTGCTCATTCTCATCTGGTTGATGCAGCAGCCATTGGCAAAATTCAATCCTTTTATGGAAGTCCTCTGGCAAAAGTTTCTGTACGGGCGTATAATGAAGGGGGTAAACGTGGTTGGCTTGAAGAACTCTATGGATTGTAGTGCTTGGAGCTTGCAACTGTGCTGCAAGCCTTCTGGTGCTAATAGATGGCTGCATTCTTATAGCATTTAAAATTCTTTCTTCTTCTTCTGCTGCTGTTATATTAGACAATCTTTCTCTTCTTAACCCATATGCTGGTGAAAAGCTTTGATAAAAGTTGGCCTAGAAGAGGTCTTCCGTCTAAGATATCGTCGACTCGAATCTAGCTAACCTTGCATCCCCATTACAGAATAGGTAAACGAAAATTATATCGGCGTATTCGCGAATCGAAAAATTCTTTATTAATCATTTGCTAAACACTTTACTCGTTCACTCTTAATCAGTAAATAAAGTAACATCGGCACATTTCAAAGGTTGTCACCGAATTAAACAGAAACATTCCACAAAATAGCGGAAAATTTACCGTTGGCTTAATTCTCCAATTTTGTTCTACTTGTTAACTGAAGGCTTTTAGTAATTTTTTTTTATTTGAACAAACTACGAGTATTTATTATGTGACCCATTTGCCTGAATAAAATGTGGTTTGCAATAACTTCCGTTGATCGTAGGTGGAAAAGTCTTATATAAAAATCATAGATAATGAAGGGAAGACAAAAGTTTTGATAAAAAAATTTAACCTGAAAGTTGAAAATTTCGAGATAAACGCATTTTTCTGATGAAATTGGTCCAACGATTTTCCAAAATGTTAGCTTTAAAATGCCATAATTTTGGCTGGCGTTTAACGAACTCGTATTTTATGCACACTGAAACTCTCTTTCGAAAATGTGCACAACGGTTTCTTAAGCTGAATCCTTTAGAAAGCTACGGCCTTTTAAGAAGTTTAGTTTATCAGAGGTTTCTCGCTTTATCGGCCTTTAGGTTGGAGGGGGTGGAAATAGACCCCTCCCTCCCTTCTCTGCTATACAATTTTTTATTTGAGATAACTTCAGGTATCTTCAGCTATCAGGACGAAAACCTAAACTGGGATACCCTGTATGTTCTTTTTACTTTTGCCTACAATCCGCTTGAGTGAGTACTTTTTGCAATAAAATTTGCTTTATATTTATTATATTTTTGCAAGTTGAAAACTTTTGAATTAATTCCACTCCAATGCGTAAGCAATACTTGTAGACCTTTGAGAATTTTTAACAAAAGTATTCATCATCCATCATCTCTCCTTTTCCACTGTACCAATTCTATAAAAATTGAATCACCTTTTGTAGAGAACAGTAGGTGGTATGAATGTCATGGTGATGCTGCAAAGTATGTACCCGCAATGTGTGTATTGTACAGGAATTTTCCCAACTGGAAAAGCAGGAAAGGAGGTACGAGCACTACGAATTACTTATGACGAGCTTGCCATACCATCCATATTACAAAAAACATTACTGAATGTTAAAAATTCTTTGAAGATACTTTCCAAACAAAACAAAATTGAGAGTTATTTTTTTGGAGTATGGTACTTCTTGTTTTCAGTTTTTATGCATTTTTATTTATATTACTTAATTTACTCTTAAATGCTATACAAAAAAACGCTTAAAAATTAGCTTAAATAACTTACAAATAATCTTATACTAACTTACTGGCCCCATGCGGGGGCCACTATGTCTTTCGACGTATCTTACAGTCTATATTTATTTTTACTTTCATTGAAATTAAAACTAAGAAAATAAATTTTATATTAAAACTTAGTAAATGGACAGTTTTTTTAAATACTATTATAAAAACTTAAAACTAAAAACTTACAGACTACCTAAAAATAAATCTTAATCTACTTAACCTACTTACATCTAATACATTATATATACATACATGATATATACGAGGGCGGGTCAATAAGTCCGTGACTTACGGATTAAAACAGATTTTTTGATAAAAAAATAATTTTATTTTTCAACGTAGTCTCCCTTGAGCTCTATACACTTTGTCCAACGCTTCTCCAATTTTTTTATCCCTTCCAAAAAAAATGATTTGTCGAGGTCCTCAAAATGACGAGATGACTTCATCATTGGAGTCAAATCTTTTTCCACCAAGCCATTTCTTCAGGTTTGGAAACAAGAAGTAGTCGCTCGGAGCCAAATCTGGAGAATAGGGTGGATGAGGGAGCAATTCATAGCCCAATTCATGGATTTTTGCCATGGCAACTGCACATGTGTGCACCCTTGCATTGTCTTGGTGGAAAAGAACTTTTTTCTTGACCAAATGAGGTCGTTTTTTTTCAAATCGTCATTGAATCGGTCCAATAAGTTGGCATAATATTCCCCATTGATTTTTCTTCCCTTTTGAAGGTAGTCAATGTGGATTATCCAGCGTGCATCCCAAAAAACAGTCGCCATAACTTTATTGGCTGACAAACCCACCTTGGCCTTCTTTGGCGCCGATTCACCCTTAGAAACCCACTGTTTTGACTGTTGTTTGTTCTCTGGTGTGTTGTGATGGATCCATGTTTCGTCCACGGTTACAAAACGGCGCAAAAACTCCTCCATATTGCGATTAAACAACGCCAAACCTTCCTGTGAAGTTGTTACACGATTGCGTTTGTGGTCGACTGTGAGCAAACGCAGCACCCATCTTGCGGAAAGCTTTCTCATGCCCAAGTGATCATTCAAAATTGAAACCACTGAGCCATGCGAGATCCCTACGGCTTCCACAATCTCTCGCACTTTCAATCTTCGGTCGGCCAACACCATATCGTGAATTTTTTCGAACGTCCAGGACGTTCGGCATCTTCAGTGCTTGTACGGCCACAACGAAATTCAGTAAACCACATTTTTACCATTGAAATCGATGGTGCAGAGTCCCCATAGTATTTATCAAGCTTAGCCTTGGTCTCGGTAATGGTTTTTTTTCGCAAGAAATAATGCTTAATAAGCACACGAAATTCACTTTTTTCCATTTTCTCCTCAAATTAGTGAGTAGTCTGATAAAAATAGCTGTCAAACACAAACTAACTGACGCAGCAAGTTTAAATTTTGACAGGAGTCAACTGACAGATGCCTGTTGACAGGAGCAGTGTTGCTGTTTCAGTAAAGAGGTCAGAAATTCAAAAATGGAATTATTGACCCGCCTTCGTATATACCTAATATATAGATATATGTATATATATATATGTTTTTTTTTTTATAATTTTTTATTTTTATTAATTTTTTTTGTTTTTGTTTTTATATATTTTTTTCTTAAACCTACCTTACTCCTACTTAAAACTATGTAAGCCGGCCATGGCTAAAAAAAAAAAAGATTAATTCGACGACGAAGCATCCTCTCCTTCAAAAAGCCACCAAAATTGTTGGTGCTGCTGAGCAACATCCCTCATGTCGCGACTCCCTGCCGCTCTACTGAACCGGAGACGCTCCGCACTGCCGTGTGCGACGTCTCTGTCGTAGTTGAGTCGCCTGTCCGCAGCTGTTCGAGCGACGTGGAAGATTAACGGCACCGCCAATCTGTCCTGGATCAGACCTTTACTATCTAGGTAGAGGAACGCTTCTGGAGGAATAAAGCCGTCAAAGCGAACTCTCTCGTGATACATATAATTAGGGTAGTAAGCCCCGGAGATCTCGTGTTCTTTGTCGCCGGCTTCCGTGTGAGCCTTATAGTCTTGGCGCATTCTCTTAATTGTTAGTGAAATTTTGAAATATTATTCCTTGCATTTCTACTTTTTCGTTTCCCTTGTCTCTTTGGGCTCTATAAATGTAATCAATCTAGTCGTAAGAGGCGACTAAAATCCACCGTCATAAACGATACCTGTTAGGTGTCTTATAAGCTAAGTACGGAGAATGTTCAATGGTACGCTTATGAGAATAAACCCGAAAGGCCCATACGTGTCATAGCTAGTAATTGGCATCGTTTTTTTACCTACCCGGTAGGTATTTATCATAGGGTAAATACCGGGTATTTACCGGGTATATACCGAAAATCGTATTTACCCACCCGAAATACGGTATTTATTATTTTATAATTTTTTATACGTTGAGGGCTAATTGAATATGTGTTTTTTTTTTAAAACCTAGATTAAGAAAAAGTTTGATGATCTGAAAAAAAGAGGGATTTGTTGATTGTGAATTTACCATTACTTCAATTTCTCTTCAAAGAAATCGCTGAACAAGAGTGTTGATGGAAAAGTGCAAACAATTTCTAAGAAGTCTTATATGTCCCTTTTTATATACTCCTACTTAGACAAGGCTCCTTGGTTGAATATTTATTTTGTTTTATTTTTATTTTATGGCTTTATGTTAACCGCTATAAAAATGAATTGAGAACGGGGCAACATTGCAGTTACATAGAGAAATAAATGAAGTTGTTTATTGATTGGTTACTTGGAAAATTTTTATTATTTGTTTTTTCTCGTTTTCTTAATATATAATTAATAATTAACATCATAATAAAGTATAATTGAACTTAAATGGGTTTCCGGTCACTGTTTATTTGAGCTGAGACTAAAAGTATTGTTTAAAAGAATGGGAAGACCTAAAAACACTATTTGGAAGTATTTTGATAAAACGGAAAAAACTGCCAAGTGCAAATTTTGCAGAAAAAACTACTTCCCTAATATAATAAAATAGCTAAGCATTTAGTCAACTGCATTAAGTGTCCATCGGATATAAAAGTCCTTAAATAGTGAAAAGGAAGTGGAAAAACATTCTGCCAAAGAAATATCAAGCGATGCCGAAAGTAGCGATATCTTTAATATGCTGCTTGAGAGCAATCAAGGTGATCAGGAAAATGTGTGTTTAAATTCATCATCAATATCAAAACTAAGTATCATCCTCTTATTTTTATTATTATTAAGATATTTTATTTAATAATAATATTGCTTTACTAATTATTTGATTTAAGGAATCCTTAAACAAGATGCTAGCAAGAGCTGTTTACGTAAGCGGTTCACCTTTATCGTTAGTTGATACAGTCATCATTAAAACTGCCATCCAGGAAGCAGTGTGTAACAACTTATTCGGAGGAAGAATACAAGGAGGTTAAAAGCAAAATTGCAAATCAACTAGACAGTGAATAACATTTACACCTGCAATGTGATGGTTGGAGTAATATCCGCAATGAAGGCATTATTAACTTCATCATATCAAAACCGGATCCAATTTTTAATGATTTCTTAATTACGGAAGATAATAAGCACATTGCAAAATACCTACAGGACCAGATGCAGACAATAATTGAAAAAATATGGGCCAGAAAAATTCTTTGTTGTCATAGGAGACAATGCTGTAAATATGCATAAAGCATGCGGCTGCTAAAGGAAAACTACAGTCATAGTCATAGGGTGCATAGCATATACATTACATTTGCTTTGCAATGATATCATCGAATGCAATCCAGCTCAAAAAATTATGGAAAAAGCAGTAACCATCGTGAAGACAATTAAAAGCAGGCAGGTTCTAAGTACCTTCCTCAACACAATCAACAAAGAAAAAGGCATAACCATTTCACTATAACTTCCGTGTATAACTCGATGGGGGAGCTACATATTTTGCCTAGAAAACCTTGTCAGCAATAAAGTCAGTCTACAAACATTAGCGTTCAATGAGACTCTGATAAATGAAGAACTGTTCTGGAAGGAAATTCAGCAATTAATAGATTTAATCAAACCAGTTGTTCTCTGCATTATAAAATTTGAGTCAGATAAGTGCTTGATTCACAAGATCCACCAAGTTCTTGAGGAATTACTTAATTCGGTAATTAATTTGTTAGAAACAGGGAAAACGACAATTCTAAATGGTTTGGAAAGAGATCAACTTCGAGAAAAAATTAGAGAAAGAATTCTATTTGCAAGATCACCAATATACCTCGCCGCTGCACTTCTTGACCCATCAAATCAAGGTTGCTTTTTAAATGATTCTGATTAAGTCACGTTGATGGAATTTGTTTATGAAGTATCGACAAGTATGGGACTGGATGTTATGTCTGATTTGGCCATGTATCGATCCAAGGAAGGCATTTGAGTAAAAGAATTCCTTTGGTCAAGCGCTTCGTCAATAGAACCCTTAATACTCGTATGGTGACAAGGTCTTTGTGCAAGCAAAAACTTAAACATAATTGCAGCACAAATTTTATCAGCATCTGTAACTTCAGCAGCCACGGAAAGATCGTTTAGTAAATTTAGTGTGATACATAGTAAAAAACGAAACCGTCTTACTGTTGAAAGGGCCGGAAAACTCACATGTATATCTCATAACTGAAATATTGAACTATCACAAAAGACAAATCTTGAACGAAAGGCAGAAAAAGGAGAAGAACAGCCAAGTTGCAGTTATGATATCAACATACCCAACACATCAAAAAAACTTGAATCGGAAAAACCCATCTCTTTGGATAGGGCAACAGTTAATATACTATGCGATTCCAGTGAATCAGACTAATTTTTATTAAAAAAGTATTTTATAATATTGAATTTTTTTTGTTCACTGAAATAAAGGCTAAGAATAAATAAAATAAATTCTTTTTATTGATTTAAAGTAAATACCCACATTTTTACCTGTTTGGGTATTTACCCCAAAATGGTATACTATATACCGGATATTTGCCCATCACTAGTCATAGCTAGAGGACTACGAGTACTTACTATATAGTAAAAAGAATTAACACTGGATATTGGCAGCAGAAGTTACAATATCATACTAGTATGTCGTGCCTAAAAGAAAATGTTATAAGTGATTTACAAAATAATTTTGAAATTGTTGATATGGGGAGAGTACGATGACGTAGGGGCCAAAAATTGATAACGGTTTTTTGAAGAACAGTTTAATACAAGCACTTTTTACTAAGGGTGGAGGGGGGGCTATCTCGCCCCGTTTAGGAGGTAGGGGCAATTTTAGAACAAAATTACTTAAAATATAAAAAAAACATATTAAAAAATAACGGTAACATTTGCAATGAAGTACAATACATAAGCACAAACATACATATTGCGCTAGGTAAATAGTTTGCTGCAATATCCGGACATGTGAATTGTCTATAATACGAATCAGCAAAACTTTGTCATTAATGTGAACTTTGTAATTTTGGAATGCCTGACGAAAAACACCTACCCCGAGCGGAGTAACGAAGTTGCGTGAGCGGGACCTGCCGCATGAGAAAAGAGAGTTGAAATCTCTTAATCTCGCGAATCGGACCACCCGGGTACTGTTAATTAAGAAAACTGTTGATATGGGCGCCTGCCAGACGTTTAATCTATTATTCATTCACTTACCTCAAAGGAAGAGCACGTAAATGCCAAAAAATCAAAACAAAAATAGTAATTTTCAATTTTCTCCAAAACTGGAAGACGTAAAACCATTCGGTTTTTGGAGTTCGATTCATAATTGATATAAGCATTGACCACAAGAAACCAATTTAGCACTTCATTTCACAATTTTGAAAAGAAATTGGTCTAAACTTTTTTTGTTCATTTTTTTTATGAAAATTTTGAGTTCGCATTCGAATTTTTCAAAAACTATTGACATAAATAATTTAATTTAAATTTAGGATTAAAGACCAAGTTTCTGGCTTTCAAAACCAATATAGTACTTCATTATAAGTATTGCCGCTATTTTTTAATAATTTTTTGCCATTTTAAGTATTTTTTTTCTAAAATTGTCCCTACCTCCTAAACGGGGCGAGATAGACCCGCCCCATCCCATTGCCCATCCCATCCCAATGCTTTTATTGAACTTTTTTACAAAAAAAACCGTTATTATTTTTTGGAGCCTAAGTTATCATACTCTTGCCATTGATACTGTCTATGGTCTGAAACTACAGACCAATGAGGCCTTCCTCTTTTCATGCTAACCTTCGATACAATTGAGCATCTTTGAAAAAGTATATGTATTTTATTAGTATCAATATTGAACCTCTTCGTAAGATCATATTTGGTCGAACACCTGATGAATGGAACTTCGGCATCTTTTGCCCAATCCAAGAGACCCTCTCAAGTGCGCCAACTATAGAGGCATCAGTCGCCTTAACATCGCTTAAAAGATCTTGTCCCCCCTGAAACTATATGTGAAGGATTTGGACCAGGAAGGGAGACAAAGCCACAAAACTGGAAAGTAAAGAAAAGCCTAGACATTGTAAAGAATCAGAATCTAAAGGAAAGCCATCGGTTTACAATCTCAAAATGTAAATACCGAATATTCAACGACCCATTTCTCAAGTGTTTTATATTGTATTTGGAAAACTCGAAGAGCACAGTAAAATTTATAAATAAATTGCGGCAATACAATCGAGAACAGGAATTTAAAACGCTCAAAACACTAATCAAAGAATATGTAATTATATGTAAATTCTTTGCACTAATGGACTTTTACAAAAGCTCAAAACACTAATGGACGTTTGTAAGATCTTACAGAGTAAGCAATATTCATACGAAAAAAAGGATATTAACGTTTGCTTGATCTACGAAACCAATGTGGAGATGGTATTGTTGGCAAAAATAAGAGACTTTGGAGACTATCACACTTGTCTTCATCGTAAAGGCGAGAGATGGATCATCCTTCTACATTATTGAATGTGTCTAACATTCTAAAGATCCAAAATAGACCTCGATGTTGTGCAAGTTTTCACAGCGCGCGTAAAAAACAAGCATAGTTTCTTTTTTTCATATATATATATGTACATATGTATACACAAAATACGTTCCGTGTCAGTGGAAAGTTATCATAATGGTACTACAACCCAAGAAACCACAGAGTGACATGAAGTTTTACAGACCGATTTTATTTCTTCTAATTTTATCCATAAGTTTTGAGTCGATACTACTTAAACGTAAACCACCGGTGGGTAGCTGTGGCTCAAGTATTAGTGGACTGGGTTGCAAATCGGAAGGTCCGGTGTTCGAATCCCAGCCTCACCCGAAAGACGTATCATCCATTTTTCCAATTACCGGAAGTCAAATAAGATGAGCAGTTGATTAGAAATCAACAACAAAGCCCAACTTCCACTAAGAATTTAGTCTCCCCATTAAATGTTGTATGCCACCCATGGAGTGAAATACTATAATCACTGAACCCAAACATCTTTCTTTCTCTCGCTCTCTATCCGATTTTCCAACCTAATACATGCTGAGGCATTATAAATGTATTCATACCCATTTGAGTGTTCGGTTCTTTAAAAAAAAAAATTTACGAAAAAAATCTTACGCCTGATCATCAGTTTAGGTTCAGAAATAAGCATTTAACTATTAATGAGGTACATAAATTACCCATGTGATTGAGGAAAATCTTGAAGAAATAAAGAGTTGCTCAAGCGCACTTCTTGATATCTCAAAAGCCAAAGGAAGGTATGAAATTCATATTACAACAGGCCTTCCCTACTAAACTACTCAAAACAAAATAGGGCCCACCAAAGATTTATTTTGATTTTTTGTCTAAAAATTACTCTATTGGTAAGCATTATTGAATCGAAGTATTTAACTGTATAGCTTGCATGTCCTTGAGTATTTACCAATACTTTGAGCACCAATTTTACCGTTGCCCCCAACTAAGTAAGCAGAGAAAGCGCACTGCTCTAAAAAACAACTAGTGCACAATTTCCTGTACTTGTTTTCTCTGTCTACTTCCAAGCGTTGTCGCTAAGTGTTACTTTCTGTAATTGTTTTCTTCAACAACGTTATTAATTGTGATTACCATGCCCGGTTCTCGGCATCATATGGATATCGAAAACGCAGTAAGAGTACATTTGCTTCACGAGGGAGAATCCCAAAGGTCTGTCGCAATTCCTATCGGTGTATCGCCGCGAGCTATTCGAAACGTCTGGGTACTCTTCCAAGAAACGGAGAGCGTAGCAAGGAGACCTTGATCAGGAAGAATCAGACACACCTGCGCAACAAGATCGGTATGTAAGAATAATTCAACGTCGGGGGCGTACCATAACCGCCCAGGCGTTACAAAATCAACTGCGACAATCTACTGGCACTCAAGCAAGTAATCAAACCGTACGTAATCGACTCTACTAAGATGATCAACGGTCCAAAGTGCGCGCCATTCGACCGAAACTCACAAGAGCACATCAGGCAGCGCGCTTAAATTACGCCCGTGAACACTTGGATTGGACTATGGAAAACTGGAGGCCTGTTCTCTTTACAGACGAATGTAAGGCCAAATTTTTTAGTGACGATTAAAGAGTACGCGTGCGGGGAAGGCAAGGTGAACGTTTGACCGACCCATGCATTCACGGAACTGACCGTTTTGGGGGCCAAATGAGAGCCTAAAAACTTAGTGACAACTTATCTCAAAAAGTGACCTCGAGTTGAAGAGGGAAAAAACCCGGCAAACTACATACAAAACTCGACGGAGTGTACTCAACAATAATACAGTCCTACAAATTTTCAACGAAAAAACTCCGTTGCTCTATCTTTAAAGGATTAAACTTTCCGATCTAGCGAGATAAAATTTAACTGGATTAAATAATGCAAAATGCATTATGCATACCAGTGGTGTGTCCGCTTATAAATGATGAGTCCTTGGGTACTTTTAGATTAAGCCTTTCATTCTGGAACACTTCGCCGGCTACTCCTGCTTTTGATTAAAAAATATATCTCATGAGTATAAGCGTTTGGTACGAGTATATTTTAATAAAATATTTCATGATTTATTATTAAAAACTAAATAATTATTTTACGTTAGTAACAAATAAAAAAATAGTTATTTTTTTATAAAAATTCTACTAAACACATCTTGACTCAGTTTTGCACCAGGAAACTGAATGGCAAAAATTTCCTAATACTTCGTATAGTGTCCTTTTGCCTTTTTTGTTTGCATTATCCGCATCGGCAGGTTTTTACACACTCGATGACAATAATTTGCTGAAATTGTTGCCCATTGTTGTTATGCTTCTCCCAAAGAAAGGCTAAAGAACGATGGTGGTAAGCCATAGTCATTGCCAAGAGCAGTTTTAAGGTAGGCCGAAAGATTCTCGATCGGGTTGAAATCTGGGATTTGGGCTGCCCAGTCCAAGATATCAAATAGCTGCATTTGAAGCTTGTACTTTCTTGGGCAAGTGCTTCTGGTCTCTATCATATTGAAAAACAACAGAATAGAGCATATTTCTTTTTGATGCCGTGAGATGTGACGTCAAAATATTGAAATACATGTGTTGGTGCATAATCCCCTCTATTAAGGGTAATTTGCCAACACCGAAAGCACTCATGCGACCCCACAGCATAATTAAGCCACCTCAGTGTTTAACTCTTTATTTAACATGGTGCGGGCTTAAAGACTCGCATTACCTTTTCCAAGCCCACGATCTTCCATCCGTACAATAACGGTTAATCTTAGTCTCGTCTGATCATACCAGTTTGCATACTTTGTCGCAAAACTTAGTCTCGCTTTGACATTTTTCTTGGAGAGTACTGGCTTTTTCTTCTTTTCGATGGCTGCCACATAGTGTTTACGCAGCGTCCGATTAACTGTCCATCGGCTAACTTGCTTCCCAGTAGTTGCCTGAATGTCTTTCACTACTTCAGAACTGAAGCGGCCCTTCCAGAAAGCATAAACCTCATCAAAGCACGTTCACCTTGGTCGGAGAGTTGATTGGGCCTTTTTTCTGGAGAACTGTCTATGTCCAGTTTAGAATTTTTCCTTAGCCAGGCAATAGCCCAATGAGAAACAACACATTCTTTAGCCATAAAGCGCGTTGATTTGACGTCTTGTAATAATTTTATAACTTTTTGTACGTTCTTTGCGAGAGATGGCATTTCCAAAACCAAAAACTGCACTATGTCCCAAATAAGACTACAATTTTGCCATATTTTTTTACCTTCCAGCAGGACTACTGAAAATTAATAAAGAGAACTTCTGTTTTAGTATAGAATTGAATGCTTTTAAAAAGGTTTAAAAGTTCCAATTCATTTGAGGGCACTTCGCCTATAATCAAGATAGCGTAAAATATTATATGTCACAATTAATAACTACAATACATCTGCAGCTATATTAAACTGAAGTTAGTTTTGTTTAACATACATACAAAAACAATTATGGGAACAAATTGAAGATGAAATATGAAAGCTGAAATTATGCTATTACTAACCTAGAGTCTTATCAAAGCTAGGTGTAACCATCAGAAACGAGTTCCAAAAATCTTCTATCTTTTAAGCCCCCTCCTGAGCGCGATGTGCTACTTATTACGAATGGCTCTCTAGTTTTATAAATATTGCCGGTGTTTGCCCGTATTACGATATGCAACGTACCTATGTAAGGACTTACGAGGGTTGTCTGAAAAGTTCCAATGACACAACACATTTTTTTTCTAATTTTTTTTTTATTTTTCTACATAGTCACCTTGTAACTCTACACACTTCTCCCAGCGATCCTCCCATCTCTCTAACCCGTCCAAATAGTACGTGGCGTTTTTCTCTGCAAAATAATTGTTCACGAAGGTGATTGCCTCCTCATTTGACGAAAATCTCTATCCTCCGAGCGCAGGTTTTAGATGAGGGAACAAGAAGAAGACGCTTGGGGCTAGATCTGTTGAATTAGGCGGATGGTCAAGCAGTTCAAACCATAATTCATGGATTTTCGCTATGGAAACCGCTGAGGTGTGAGACTGCGCGTTGTCTTGGTGAAACAGGATTTTCTTTTTCTGCAAATGTGGCCATTTTTCCGCTATTTCTGCCTTCAGCTTGGCAAGTAATGATGCGTAGTATGCTCCTGTAATGGTTTTTGCTTCTTGAAGATAATCGATTAAGATAACTCCTTTGCCATCCCAAAAAACAGTCGCCATCACTTTCCCAGCCAAAAAAACAGTTTTTTCTTTTTTTGGAGCCGGCTAACCCTTTGCAGTCCACTGTTTTGACAGAATTTTTGTTTCGAGCGTATAATGGTGTATTCAAGTTTCATTTCCAGTAATTAATCGGCGCCAAAACTCGGATTTATTGCGCCTAAACTGCGCCAACAGAGCGTTGGAAATGTTCATTCAAACACGTTTTCGGTTTAACGTAAACAAACGCGGCACCCAACGCGCGGACAACTTTCTCATGCCTAAATCTTGATTTAATATGTAACAAACACGTTCTTTGGACATTTTCATAACCTCTACTATCTCTCTCACTTTAATTCGACGGTCGTCTAACACCATTTGGTGAACTTTAGCAATGTTATCGTCAGTGGTTGCAGTTTTTGGACGTCTCGAACGTTCATTATCTCCCAAGCTCTTACGTCCACGTTTAAATTCAGCTGCCCAAAATTTCACTGTGGTAAATGATGGTGCAGAGTCCCCATACACAGAGTCCAACTCATTTGTGATTTGCGTAGGCGTATTGCCTTTCAAAAACAAGAATTTAATAACAGATCGATACTCAATTTTTTCGATTTTTTTTTCCATTTTCCACAAAAAGCACTCACATCGACTCACTCAAACGACAGTCAACTAAAACCTGCGCGTCCAAAATGACTGAAACTTCGGTAAGTAACTGTCAAAAGATGCACAACTAGCATTCACTAGCATTTATTGACATTGGGGTCGGAAACTTTTCAGACATCCCTAGTATTTTACTTAGGATATGATAGACGGGTTCTTACAATAGGAATATAGATCCTTAGGAACCTGCTTGACAGAAAGCCGCATATCCTGCGATATTTCATATCACATGTCGCTAATCTACAGAACTGATGTTGTGTAAAAATTTAGAAACTCAGTTTCATCATACCTTTTCATTTCATTTTTATTAAATTTAATTCAAGTACTCTTACAAGCTACACACAAAAAAAAAGCTTAGCAATTAATTTAACCCTGGATCCGTGTACTGGGCGCTGAGTACCCAGAGGAAATTTCAAATCGAATTTTAACGTGTTTATTGGTCTATGACATGCACAAAAGGGATGATTTCCTAAAGAATACGATGCCCAAGTACATAAAAAACAACAGTTGAACTGATGTTGTATTTACAATAGATAGTTTTCGTATCTCGGAGCTATAAAAAAGACCGTTATCGTGTACCTGAGCACTCAGTGCCCAGGATTTCTCAGTATAGTGCTTTTCGAGATTTGCTCTCACAGAAATTCAAATTTAAAAAAAAAAAAGTATATTTACAACAAAAGATATACGAAAATAATCGCTGAAATAGAAAAAAACGAAAAAAGACCTGCACACCGATTCATTTTTATTACCTAACTCTCTCTTTTCGCATGCGGCGGCAGGCCAATTTTTTTGAATAGCACTATGCGTCTTTATTGAAACCGTTAACTTTTTAGCGTTCTTAGAGATTTTAGTCATCGCGTTGAAGAAAATTGTGTTGTAAATGGGAGATTTTACCAGTGGAAACAATTACTTGATTTTTTGAAGTGTTACTGCAAATACCTACGAGTATTAGTGAAAGTATTATCTATTGTTTTTTGTTGCTTTTGTTTTTTGTTTTTATGGTTTTTTAGTAGGTAAAAGTTGAATCTGCCGTTTTTTGTATTTGGTTTTTCTGTTGTGTTTTGTTTTGTTGTTTAAAGAATGTGAATATTGTTTTCGGTTTTCTCTAGAAAAATGGATCGGAATGATGTGTAAGAATGAATATGTTATCTATTGTATAAACCTTCTGGTTCAGTATTGAATGATTTGAACAGAAGTTTTTATTGTAGATAACAATCTACATGCACTTGATCAGCAAAGTGCTTATTCAGAGGATTCTGAAGATTCTGAAGCAGATATTGACGATGATGACCCTGCAAATGTTTCGGATGTGTCCCTTCCTGATTTGAGCGAGTTATAAGTCTATGGGACTTTGAATTAAAAAAAAACGCAAAGGTTAAATTTTAACAACCTATTTTATTGACAACCTGCTTCGAACTGACTTCATCTAATTTCACAAATTTTAATGTTAGCTCTGATTTGCAAAGGTGATGGTTGGAGCGTATGTACAGCAGACGCTGATTAATCAATTTACTCTTATCACCTGTGCATTGACATTGAATACTTTGCAATTTATTTGTGGCGTGTGATAAAAAGTGTTGACGTATCAGTTTTATGTAGTTCTGGGAATTGCTGATCGTTCTGGTGCGGCTGTTGTTGTTGTTGTTGCATTTGTAACTTCTCCCCACTAAGAGAAAAGCTTGGGTCAGGAAGCTTTATGGTGGCTGGGCTCAAGCTTTGAATGATGTAGGACCTCCTTCGTATGTATATTGCTATGTCGGCTATGACTGCAAGGGATAAAATGATCAGGATAATATAGCCGTCTCTTTGTTTTGTCTCCCAGGTTAATATATCTAATTGTCTCTTCTGTAAGAATTTATTTAAATTTATTGTCTCAATTGAGTAATTTGTGGATATGGAGTTGTAGGATGCTGGGAATATGTTAATATGGTCCAAGTAGGTGTAAATATTTTTCTTATATGTGATTTCATTTATAGTCACTTCGCAATCTTCATAATAAAGTAGTAGAGTGCCACTTAAATTTTGTTGAGCGGTGTTGCAAGTTGATTTGATGAGAGTTTGGTTAACATTAACAAGTAGGATTAAGTTATTTTCGGGTTGGGTTATTGATGATGTTGCGCCAATATTATTAGTAGAGCAACTTGCTGGGGAGTTTTTCATTATGTTTCCGATGCATGTTGATTAGGTTGCTGATTCTTGATGTGAAGACACTTGACAAAGGAATGTATTCTCTATTCTAGGGCATTTTGAGTCAAAATATTGAATTTTGGTTTTATTTTCATTAAACAATACAAATGGTTTGACAATTATTTCCTTAGTTTTATTTATGGGTAATGGAATAATATGGAAGAGGGAAAAGCTTTCTTGTGATAGGACAGGGATACGGATATTAAAGATTATTCTAGAGCCATTATAGTAGGCTTGTAACTCTAACATTTCGTAAAGATGTTCGCTTGATTTTATGTTAATTGAAGTGTTAAGTGTTCCTTGGATGAGTTCTATTTCGTTAGGAGTAAGAATTATTTTTGGTATGACATTTATTTTGGCTAAGACAATGGCTTTAGAAATGTCACGTATGTGGTTTGTCAGTAGGTCAATGTTGTAGTTTAGTTGGTTAAGGTATTGGATATGGATAAGTGTGTTAGTGTTAGAACGTATCAAGTTAATTGTTTGGTCTTGAGAACGTTGAAGATAGTTTTGTAAAAGATTCTGTTGGTGATTAATGTGATCGGTTATATTTTTGAATCTTTCAATGATTTGCGTGTTCAATTTGGATTTAGTTGTTAATTCGTTGAAAAGGTGTTCGTCTTTTTGGTTTAAGATTTCTATTTGTTTGTTTACATTTGTAGCATCTTCTGTATCCATGTTACCTGTTATAATTTTGATAACTGTGCCTATTCCGTTAAAAAGTCCTCTTTTTTTTCTGAAGGTGGGCATTAAAAACGCAACTTTACTTTTGAGTTCTTTTAGCTTGTGAAAAGTTGTGTCTATAGAAGGTTGAAGGTTTTCAAGGTGTTGGAAGGTAGAAAAAGTTTGTTTGAGATTGTGTTCGTTTGTCATGTATTCTTCTAAATTTATAATATGAATTAGATTGTAGTGTGTTCTTATCGTTTTTGCTGTTGCTAATTGGAATGCGAGTATTCCTTCGAGTTTACTTAAGTCACGGATTTCTAGTTTTTGGCCATTTGACCAGGTTAACATAATAAGAATAATAATTTGTAAGTAAGATAAGATAAGAAAATTCTATTTAAAAGGTTTAGTTTAGTTTCTTGTTCTTTTTAATTCTAGCTTTATGAAATTTTTTATCGTTTACTGTTAAGATAGTTACTTTTTTATTAGTTTTAACTCTATGTTTTGTAAATTTGGGGGTTAATTTATTTCGTCTACATTCTTTCCTATATATTTCATCGTCGGTATTTACGTCTTCGGGTTCTTTTCTATTAATATTTAGTTTTTCTATTCTATTATTCGTTGACTGTTCTAAAATATTTTTTATTTTTTAGTAATTTTGGAAATGTATTCATGTTCGTTGTTGTGATCAAGTTTTTTGTTAAATTTGTATGTACGTCTATAGAACAATTTATAGGGCGTAAACTTAGTCGCAGAATGTATTGAATTATTGTAAATGAATATGATTTCGAAAAAGATTTCGTCATGGTCTACTCGTATAGCTATTTTCTTTTCTTTGTTTGATGCAACTATTATTCTACAAATTTCAGTAAGGGTAGAGTGAAGACGTTCTATCGGAGAATTACTGCTGGTTTGTTGAAATGACGTTATATGGAGGTTGATTTGGTAGCGTTTACAAAAATCTTTAAAAATGTTTGCTGTAAATTCTCCGCCTTGGTCACAAACAATTTTGTTTAGAATTCCATGTAAGCTTATGCAATGTTTTAAAGATTTTAACACGGAAATACTATTTCGGGAGGTTAGTGAGTATCCTGCTGCAAATTTAGATAATTTATCTAAAATGGTTAGTATGGGTCTATTATTGATTGTGTATATGTCGATGTGTAGAATGTCAAGTGGTTTAAGTGGAGTTTCAGGTTTTTCGTATTTTATTTTTTGTGGATTTCTATCATATTTCAAAAGTTGACACTTGTCGCAATTGTTAATGGTTTGGGTAATTTTATTTTTCATATATGGGAAGTAATAGCTACGTTTAAGGTGAAGATGTGTTTCTTCTATTCCTCTATGGTTGTGATCTGTGTGGTAATTTCTGATAAGTTGTTCTTGTTCTTCATTTTGTCTAATGCCTGTCAAAATTTCTACGCAACGTATTAAGCGGAAAGATTTGTTATTGGAGAAGTATTGTGAGTAAACTGATTGAACAACATTAAAGGTTTCATCATCAGTATAAATCGCATTTAGTTTATTGGGTGCTAAATATTTTTTGAAAATGTCTGTTACCGTGTCTTCGTTAAAATTTAGGTTTCTGATTGTTCTTCGTTGTTTATTTTTAAAAATGGTCTCGACTGTCATTGGAGAACCTTTGCTTGATTTTTGAAGAATTGTTTGTAAATCAAACTCTTTAAGAGGTCTTTCGGAAATTGGAATACCATCATTTAAATTTTCGATTGCGGAATGGATAGTGGAGCCGCTCGTGCCTTGAACTGAAAGGGTGTCGTTTAGGTTAATTTCTATATTTTGGAATTGTTTATGGTTATCTATTTTTATTCTACTAAGAGCATCAGCGTTAGTGTTAGCCTTACCTTTTTTATAGACTATCTCGTAGTCAAATTCTTCTAATCTCAGACGCCAACGAAGTAACTTGGAATTTGCATCTTTGAGATTCATTATCCGTGTTAATGGTTTGTGGTCAGGAATAATTTTGAATTTTTGTCCAAAGAGATATGGCCTGAAATATTTTGTGGCCCACACAATGGCTAGTAATTCTTTCCCTATAGTAGAATAGTTTATTTCTGATGTGGTAAGCGTTCTACTAGCAAAACAAATCGGCCTGTCGTTCTAATAGGGCCTTGTGATAAAATTGCGCCTATTGCGAAATTGCTTGCATCGGTAGTAAGATTGAATGATTTCGTAAAATCGGGGTATTTGAGTATGGGGTCGTTAGTCAGAATGTTTTTGCACGCCTCAAAAGTTTGTATGTATTTGTATGCTATCTTTTTTTAATACACTCGGTTAATGGCTTTACCAGTTTAGCGAAATCTTTTATAAATTTCCTATAAAATCCTAAGAGTCCTAGGAAACTTCTAATTTCTTTCTGTGTGCACGGTATTGGGTATTGTTTTATTGCGTGAATTTTTTCTGGGTTTGGTTTTATCCCGTCTGTAGAAACGATATGACCTAGAAACGCTATTTTTTTTTTGCATGAAGTCGGATTTATCGAGTTGTGCTTTAAGATTGAATTTCCGTAGTTTTTCGAAGACTTTTTCAAGATTTTCTCTATGTTCTTGGAGAGACGTAGAGTAGACGATTATATCATCTAAGTATACCAAACAAATATTTCCTATTAGTTCGTTGAGAACATTGTCCATGACTCGCTGAAAAGTGGACGGGGCGTTTTTCAACCCAAAAGGCATGCTGACATATTCATAATGTCCACCTTCTACGGTAAATGCTGTTTTACTAATATCTTTGGGATCCATCTCTATTTGATGGAATCCGCTGGCCAAATCTATTGTGGTAAAATACATACACTTGCCCAATTTATCCAGAATTTCGTTGATATTTGGTAATGGATATCTATCCGAAATGGTTTTTTCATTTAGTTTTCTATAATCTATAACCAGGCGCTATTTTTGTTTCCCACTAGCGTCTTTTTTCTTGGGGACCACCCAGACTGGTGAGCTCCATGGTGAATAGATATGTCGGATTATACCTTGATCCAACATACTGTTAATTTGTTTTCGTACTTCTTCTTTATGGAAGTGCGGGAGTTCGTCATTGGTTGGGATTGTATTTTTAACTTCATTAGTAAAACTTAGTGGCTGACTTTCTTTGAAGAAGATGTCTTCTTTACACAGTTCAAGAAGGTTTTTCTTTTCTTCTTTGTTTAGGTGGGATGTACGAATTAAATTTACAACATTGTTTTCGGGATCTGTGTTTTCGTAAGTTATGTTGAAGTTGTTTACTTCAATAATTCGACAATTTGTTCGTAGTTAGATCTATTGTTAATTTCTACAGGGCTGTACTATTCTTTCGCATTATAGATGTCTTCGCAAATATTTACGTCAGGTTTTAACGTTATTCTATTTATAAAAATGTTACCATCGGGGATTTTGACTATTGTTTTGGAATAAGGAAGGATGAGCAGTTTACCTGAATTGAAATTAGGTTTGAATCTTAGTGGAATTATAGCGTTGTTTGTGATAAGAGTTTTATTACCTAAATCGACTTTTGCATTTAGTTGTGTCAAAATGTCTAGTCCTAGTAATCCATCAAAATAGTCATGAAACTTAAAAATAAGGAGATTGAACTGACCAGGCTCTTTGAATTCCGTAAGGAAGGTACTTTTTTATCAAGCTTGTACTTATTGAATGTGGTAGAAATTACAAGTGGATCACATTGTTGATGCGTAAGATATAAATGAGGCGGATGCGCCAGTGTCTATAAGGAATTTTAAGGGACGACCAAATGGGGAAGATATGTGTATATAGGGTAAGGTAGATCCATTCTTATTCACGTCTATGTAACCGGTTGGTTTTGCGAAGCATCGACACAAAAATTTGTATCGTCTAGCTCTTGGAACGTTGTGAGGAGATTGTTGTCAAGTTGGTCGAATGTTTCTTGTTCTAAAATATGGTTGTCAGGGTTAAGGTTTCCTTGTTCGTAATAATCGTCTAGCTGTGGTACATGAGATGGAGGTTCTTCTTGCTGGTTTTGTGGGTCTATATTATGGACCTATTCAATTGAATATCTGGGTACTCCTGGACTTCGCCTTGTTTGATTGCTGATGTTTGAAGGTCTAGGTTGGTGTTGAGTTGGTTGTCTGACATGTGTAGTGCCGGAACTCACATCCATAGGTTCGGGTTGAAAGGTATTCCGAGGTGGAACATATTTCACGTTAAGAGTGTGTGGTTGGTTATTATTTTGTATATTGGTGTTTAGTGGGGGTCGGTTAGCATATGGATTATGTATATTTGGTCTAAATGGGTAAGGATTAAACTGGGGATTTATTGGCTGATTAAAACGGTTAGTATTAATTAGATATTGTAAATTGGGTTGTCTTGGGAGATGGCTAAGATTATTCGGTACGCTTTATGGTTTGTGAATGTTCTGTTTATATTTTTAGGTTGATTGGTTTTAAAATTGTGTGCCTTCATATAAAACATGTTTTGTTCTTGAATGCAGAAGAATAAGGCTATGGGTAAGGTTTCGGGTCTCATAGCACGAATGCTTGAACCTAGAGGTTCTCTTAGTCCAGAGAGGAATGTGTTTAGGCACATTTGAGCAAAGAGCCCTTTTTTTGCCTTAACAGCGTTTTGGTCCTCTTCGTGTATAAGAACGTTGTTATTCAAAGATGCTTGAATATCTACAATACTACTGTAGAACTTCTCTACTGTCTTTTTTTCTTGTCTTAATTCGTGGAGGTCTTTTATAAGGGGCGTCTCATTGCGTTTATCGGAGTAGTGCAATATTAGGTTCTGTCTTATGTCGGCCCAATTCAATGGTGTTCCGTACATATTTAGAACTTCATTTTCAGGTCCTTCGATTTTGTTTCCGCAAGATGATTTGTGCGTATGGGGTTCCATTAGCACCTCTTATGAACATTAGTATTTTTTCCACATTATTAATAAATTCGTGAAGAAGTCTTAGGTTGCCATCATAACGAGGCAAATCTTTTATTACGTCCGGAATCCATAGAGAATCGAAAAGATGTCTGAAATTTGCTTGAAACTCGGGTTGAACTGTTTGGTTCACTGGTGGATTCATGTTGGTGAATGTACTTTCATTAGATAATAATCTTTCGCCCGAAATGTTTTCAGGAATAGATCCTAGGCTTCTGAATAATCTTCCGAATTTGGGATAAGAAAATTTGGGGTGTTTTCGTGGTGGGGATTTTTCACTTGGCATTAAATTGTATAAATATATTTAGTTCTTAAAATTTGTTGTATATTAAAATGTAATTTGTTTTCTCTCTCAGTATAAAAATACAAAACTATTAATTTACACTTAAATTTAGATACAGTTGTTTTTACGTTTGACTTTATTTTATAATATTTTTTTTTCTTCCACAAGAATAATAATTTGAATGTATTTATTTTTATTTATTTTTTTTTTTATTTTTTTTTTATTTTTTCTTTCTAATTATTTCTCTCTTCTTTTATTTATACTCGTAATTGATAATAATAGAATTAAAATTAATGTTTTCTTATAATAGTAGATATAAATTTTGACTCAACATACCAGAATAGTATGAGAATACTTTTCATTGCCTTCAATGTTGCGTTGAAGTCCAATGGAGTCCAATGTTCTTCGATCGATGTTCCCTCGATGAATTGCTTGAGCTTGTAAAATTGTTTTTTCTTATGTGGTTCACTGATTTTAAAGAAATGAATCTCACTGTCTTGTTTTGATTTCACTCGCGATTGTTTATTAATCACTTCTTATTCTACGGTAAAACCTCCGTTTTATAGGAATTAAAACAAAACATTAACCAGGCCTATACGACTGCGCCAGTTATAAGTCTATGGGACTTTGAATTTAAAAAAACACAAAGATTAAATTTTAACAACCTATTTTACTGACAACCTGCTTCGAACTGAGTTCATCTAATTTCACAAATTTTAATGCTAGCTCTGATTTGCAAAGGTGATCGTGGGAGCGGATGTACAGCAGACGCTGATTAATCAATTTACTCATATCACCTGTGCATTGACATTGAATACTTTGCAATTTATTTGTGGCGTGTGGTGAAAAGTGTTGACGTATCAGTTTCATGTAGTTCTGGGAATTGCTGATGGTTCTGGTGTGGCTGTTGTTATTGTTGTTGTTGCTGCATTTGTAACTCGCGTTGAACAAGTAAGCGATGACTTGCGACAAGAAGAAGAAATACATATGCAGATTGAATCTGGGGTGCGGCGTAATGAAGATTTTCAGGATAATGAACCTGTTGGACCAACCAGAGGAATGCGCTACACAGTTTGGAACGCCCTGATATTTGTTGGTCTATACCAGATGAATTTCAGAAATCCAGGGCAATAAATGATCGAAACGAATAAAAGAGACATGAGAGAAGATGCAAACAAATATTTTCAAAAAAAAAACGATGCTTTTAGATGTTTGATAATCCCAGAAATCATTGGTACTATGGTTCTTCACACAAACAGGAAAGCGGAGAGGGCCTATTAAGACAATCGTTTGTCAGCAACACCAAAGATACGAGTACTTCGTCGATAGTATGATACGGATGCAGATGAGATGTATGCATATATTGCAGTATTACTGTATGCAGGTGCCGAAAAATCGTCAAAAGAAGAAGCTAAGGACTTATTGGAGCAACACAATATGCATTCTTATAGAGCTACCATGTCTTTAGATCGATTTGAACAAATATCCCGTTTCGTTCGATTCGACGATTCAAGAACTAGAACATTCCGCATGCAAACTGATAAGCTGGCAGCTTTTAGATATACTTGGGACCTATTTCAATAATATCTCACTGCACTCTATCATCAATAAAAAGAGCTTACTATAGACGAACAACTAGTAGCTACCAGAGGGAGATGTTTATTTCAGCAATACATGTATGCCTAATAAACCTGGTAGATATGGTTTAAAAATATTTTGGGCTGTAGATGTAGATTATTTAGGACAACAACCTGGTGACGATCGTTCGGATGGCATAGCGCACGACCTTGTGATGCATCTTTTAGAAGGTTTTTTGGATGACAATTTTAACGTTACCTCCGACAACATTTTTACATCTGTGCCATTGGCTTAGAGCTAGTAAGTAGAAAGACTCCACTAGTGGGCACAATAAGAGGCAATAAACGACAATTACCAATGGAGTTTACAAAAAAAGACAGGGAATTCAAAAGAACTCGGGAAAAATTTGGTTAAATTTTTTGTTTCTTACGGTGCATGCAGTTAGTTAGCTATGCGAGTAACACAAAAAAGAAAGTTTTTTGTTGTCAACTTTATACCACGCCGAGGACATTGATGAAGAATCGCAGAAGCCTGTTATCATTATAGACTATAATATAAATAAGGGAGGCGTAGATACTTTTGACCAAATGGTTACACTCTACAGCTGGAAACGAAAAACTAACCGTTGGCCAGTCACATTATTTTACAACATCATAGATACTGCAGCGCTAGCTGCATACAGATCACATGAAATAAAATAACCGGAATGGTATACAGGGTGAGTTTTTTAACTTGAGACATCCAAATTACTCGAAAAATACGCGATATCGCGAAAAATGTCTCAGACAAAAGTCACAAGGTTCTGAAGGGGGCATAAGATGGTGACCACGAGTTTGACCTTGAGCCCCATTTTCAAGGTCAAACGAAGGTCACTTTTGATTTTTTAATAGGAACCCCTATTTTTTTGACAAATTCGTAATCTGCAAGAAAAATTACAATTCTTTGACATGAAACACTTTTTTCAAAAATGTATTCTTTTCCCGTCAGAGAGCGCCATAAAACTTAAGACATCAAAATTACTCGAAAAGTACGAAATATCGCGAAAAATGTTTCAGACAAAAGTCAAAAGGTTCTGAAGGGGACATAAGATGGTGACCACGAGTTTGGCCTTGAGACCCATTTTCAAGGTCAAACAAAGGTCACTTTTGATTTTTCAAATGATAATTCCTGATTTTCATTGCTCAGTCGTATTGCTCGTAGGCTTGTCATTTGTTTTTACATACTGCCTTTAGCATAACCCAGAAACAACGACGTGGACGTAGCATTATTTTGTTTCCTTCGGGGTGATTAATTAGAGTTACCTCCCACTGTTGAATCATTGAATTCTTCCCATTTCGACGTTTATTTCCTGAGACTGTTTCAACAAATGCTCGAAAATGTGACCATTCACTTCAATACACTTGTTTATCCGCGCTCTAAATGAACCAACAGAACTGAGAAGTATTTCTGGCGTAATCTTACGGCAAGCTTCAGTTATTCGTCTTTTCATGACCTCACGTGTTGTTGTCTTTTTTCTGTAAACCTCACTTTTTAAGTAGCCCCACAAGAAGGAATCAAGTGACGTAAGATCAGGTGATCTAGCAGGCCATTGCCTCGGACCCCCTCGTCCGATCCATCGTTGATGGTAAACATTGTTTAATACACCCCGGGCTACTTGGGAATATTGGGCTGGACAATCATCATGTTGAAACAACATTGTTTGTCGCAACTCCAATGGCAGTTCTTCTAGTAATACTGGAAGATGGTCCCGCAAGAAGTTTGCATACTTTTCGCCATTCAAGTTGCCTTCAATAAAATATGGACCTACTAATTTATCCCCAATAATTCCCGCCCAAACATTAACATTACAAGGGTGCTGGCGTTCAACTTGTCGCAACCAAAAAGGGTTTTCGGTAGCCCAGTAATGCATATTATATCGATTGACCGTACCGTGATTGGTGAAAGTTGACTCATCAGAGAATAACACCTTGGCGAAGAAAAGGGGGTCTCCTTCAATTTGCTGAAGTGCCCATTGACAAAAGGAAACCCGGTTGCGAAAATCCTCACTAGAAAGTTCTTGATGCATTGAAACATGATAAGGATGGTATTTATGCCGATGTAATATCTTACAGACAGTCGTTTGAGAAATTCCTGATTCACGACTTATTTGGCGAGTGCTAATGTGAGGATCGTGTGCAACGGCGGCTAACACTGCTATTTCATTGTCCTCAACATCCACCCTATCTGACCGATTCCTTTTCTTTGGTTGCACACTTCCTTCACCAGTGGATTGTTAGATGACCCGCTAAAAGGAAGCGCGCGATCGTATCTGGTCTGGGAAACGTTGGGCGTAAAGAGCAACAGCACCATCGATGTTCCTCTCACTTTCTCCATAGATCAATATCATTTCAATTTTCTCTTGAATTGAAATAGCCTGCATTATTATTCTGGAAAACGTTACTAATAATAATCAGTTCCTCAAAACAAATATCGAACTTCTAAATGAAGTACAGTTCTTCAAGTAGAAAAAAAGGGCAGAGTGCACATCATACACTCAAATAAGTTTAGGACAATTTGTCTCTATCTGAAATTTCTTTGAGTTTTAACTTCACTCGAGGCAATAATGACTTCCTCAAAACAAATCTCGACCTTCTAACACCCTAACAACTTTGGAAACCGATTAATGTTTTAGGCGCGCCAGTGCAGCGGTATCTAGCACTGAATGAATAAGACCTTTGAGACAAAGTCGTGTGCTCCATTGGGGAATACGACTGAGCAATGAAAATCAGGAATTATCATTTGAAAAATCAAAAGTGACCTTCGTTTGACCTTGAAAATGGGGCTCAAGGTCAAACTCGTGGTCACCATCTTACGTTCCCTTCAGAACCTTGTGACTTTTGTCTGAAACATTTTTCGCGATATCGCGTATTTTTCGAGTAATTTGGATGTCTCAAGTTAAAAAACTCACCCTGTATAACTAAGAAAAGATCGGGAAAAAGAGCAGCCTTTATCAAGAACTATCATTACAATTAGTCGCTAAACATTTAGAGAAAATAATTTTAAAGCCAAGCTTGTGAAATTCTGTGAAAACGGCGATGGCAATGATAGGATATAAAAAAGATACGATTATACCATTCCCTTCACAACAGCAAAACATAAAAAAGTAAAGATGTGAATCCTGCAAAATACAAAAGAAAGATAACAAAACAGCAGCAGTTTGCGATTTATGTTATGTTCCCACCTGCACAAAGCAGTACATAAGAGATGAGTCACCTGCTGAAGCTATAGACGTTCCTAATCGGGATGATGTTGATGAAACATCAAAACCAAAACGCAGCAGAAATCAATCACCGACCTAAACATTCAACTGTACAAAATACATTTATATTTATGTTTTTTCTAAGTATATACAGGGTGTCCCCTAATTCGATGACGATAATTTGGGAAATGATTCCTGGGCATATTCTAAGAAAAATATAGTTCTGCAGTAAGGGTATATATCCAATGTTGACATCATTTATCGAGGATTTAAGAAAAGGCTTACTTTGGTGTACCCCGACTCATGTTAACGGGAATTGCTCTGTTAGTACGAATGGTAAAAACATCAAGTAATACTTTGTATTTAGAAGAAATACCAGCCTTTATATCGGCGTTTAAACAAAGCTCATATCTTATTTGAGTCTTTAGATATCCAATTTCTAAACCTGCTCCATTTTCATTCCCCATGCTAATTTTTGACTTTGAGGTCACTATTCTCCAGAAAATGCCTAATTAACATAACGTTTTACTATTTTTTTCTTATGAAAGTAACAAAAATAACAAAATATCATCAATGAGTTTGCAGAAAAATCCACAGATTTTATGATACTTGTAAAAACCTGCAGCAGTTAAAATTTATAAAAAAGAGTTTCTTTGCTTTAAGCTCAAAAGGCAATGAATAAAAAATGATTTTGTGTGGTCTTAGGTAGTTTTTATTTTATGTGTACACTAAAACAGTTATAACACGTGCTCAAAGTGTCCTCCTTGGTAATGTATGCATGCTAGAGCACGTTTTTGGATTGCACTGCGAACGTTTATTGATGCTAACTGCTGCCTCACTTTTGACGACGATTCGAGAATACGATCTTCCAATTCAATTAAAGTTGCTATTTCGGTTGAATAAACAAGTTCTTTCATTCTTTCCCATACAAAAAAATCCAATACTGTAAGGTCAGGAGATCGTGCGGGCCAGTGAACTGGTCCATTTCTTTCTATCCACCGGTTACCGTACTCTTCATCTAGCCAATTCTTAACCTCACGACAATAGTGGGCTGGAGCACCGTACTGTTGAAAATATGATGAAGCTAGTTGAATCGATGGAATGCCCTCCAATAGTTCTGGCAAATCATTTTGCAAAAACTCCAGATAGTTTGTAGAATTCAGCCTAGGTGGTAGTTTGAAGGGGCCGATTAACTTGTTTCGAAGTACACCTGCCCACATAAGTATTAACGCTGAATTTATATTGAAATGATTTATGTCTCATTGTATGTAGATTGTCCGCAGCCTACGTATGAAGATTATGAAAATTTGTGATCCCGTCTCATGTAAATTGAAATTCGTCCGTACAACTGCTGCTAATAAACTGGTTGTCATTCAAGCTCCGCTCCAGCAACCAGTTAGAAAACTCAAGTCTCTTTTTCAAATCATTAGCAAGCAGTTCTTGTACAGATGTATGGTGGTATGGATAAAGATTTTCTCCATGCAGTATATTAGAAATTTTATGTCTGGAAACATTGAATAGCAAAGCTAAGCGTCTGATGCTGATTGATGGATCAGTTGTAACAGCATCCAGTATTCTTTCATCAGCCGAAATACTTCTTACTTGTGGAGCTCCCGCATTCGGTCGTGTATTCGAAACTGATCCCGTTTCTTGAAGCCTTCGATAAAGTTCATGGTATTTTTGTCGCTCACTAGTTGAACTTCCATTGCATAGCCTATAAACGTAAATAATGTCTGCGTATTCTTGGTTTGTAAATTCTGAGATTCCAAACAGCGTTTCTAAGCAACTGTAGCTTTAGCGTAAAAAATGAAACTGATGAATTAATTTTGTTTTCCTAATCTTTTATACCACTTCTGTAAGGTATTTTTTCCAAATAGGCCTTCATATCATAAGCTTAACTCTTCTGATAACTTTTAAGGAACAGGGTAAGGAAATGAGGGTTTTGACAGGTGGTGAAATTAAAGAGCACGCTTTAAAACCTTTAATAGGTATGCAATTTTAAAAAAAAATTTGGGAAATTAGTAATTCGTGGAAAACCACCCTTACGAGTATGTAATATTTTTTTTATTATTGTTACTTTCATAAGAAAAAAATAGTAAAACATTATGTTAATTAGGCATTTTCTGGAGAAAGGTGACCTTAAAGTCAAAAATTAGCATGGGCAATCAAAACGGAAGGGGTTTAGAAATTGTAAATCCAAAGGCTCAAACAAGACATCAACTTTGTTTAAACGCCGTTATGGCGTTTTCTTCTAAAAATAAAGTCCTACTCGAAGTTTTTCCATTAGTACTAATAGAGCAATTTCCGTTAACATAGGTCAGGGTACACCAATCAAATCATAACACTCAAGAAGTTATGACTACTCATAAAACGCCGACTGATCGAGATATTAAAGAACTTTGAAATAACACACCCGAACTACCACGTTACGTTATAAATTGTTTGATTAACTCAAATCAAGTTTATCTAATTCCGTCAAGACAATAGTTAAAGTGACGCGAGCAAAGATGTTGCCTCGCGGTTGGTTGCTAGGAAAAGAAAAAGTAGGGTTTTGCAATCGACGCACTGCCAAAGATCGCAAGCTTCGTTTAATAGAAAAGTCCCGCTTTGATTCCACAGCACAATAAAACAAAGCATATGCATTGCATAAGCAATGGAAAACCGTAAGGGTGATCCGCTAACTTTTGCACTGCAATATGCACAGTGGGTGCGCTGTGGGAAATCGTTCGAAGGTACAAGTGTACATACATAATGTAGGCATACTCTTTACAGAAAGAATTTACGGAACGTCGCTGCTCTCGGTAACAATCAAGATGGAAAAGCTGCACAGGGTAAGCTATGCAATATTTGTCGTAATACGAGGGCGGGTCAATAAGTCCGTAAGCATTATTTCTTGCGGAAAAAAAACCATTACCGAGACCAAGGCTAAGCTTGATAAATACTATGGGGACTCTGCACCATCGATTTCAATGGTAAAAAAGTGGTTTACTGAATTTCGTTGTGGCCGTACAAGCACTGAAGATGCCGAACGTCCTGGACGCCCAGTTGAGGTCTCTACACTCGAAACAATCGAAAAAATTCACGATATGGTGTTGGCCGACCGAAGATTGAAAGTGCGAGAGATTGTGGAAGCCGTAGGGATCTCGCATGGCTCAGTGGTTTCAATTTTGAATGATCACTTGGGCATGAGAAAGCTTTCCGCAAGATGGGTGCCGCGTTTGCTCACAGTCGACCACAAACGCAATCGTGTAACAACTTCACAGGAAGGTTTGGCGTTGTTTAATCGCAATATGGAGGAGTTTTTGCGCCGTTTTGTAACCGTGGACGAAACATGGATCCATCACAACACACCAGAGAACAAACAACAGTCAAAACAGTGGGTTTCTAAGGGTGAATCGGCGCCAAAGAAGGCCAAGGTGGGTTTGTCAGCCAATAAAGTTATGGCGACTGTTTTTTGGGATGCACGCGGGATAATCCACATTGACTACCTTCAAAAGGGAAGAACAATCAATGGGGAATATTATGCCAACTTATTGGACCGATTCAATGACGATTTGAAAAAAAAAACGACCTCATTTGGCCAAAAGAACTTTTCTTTTCCACCAAGACAATGCAAGGGTGCACACATGTGCAGTTGCCATGGCAAAAATCCATGAATTGGGCTATGAATTGCTCCGTCATCCACCCTATTCTCCAGATTTGGCTCCGAGCGACTACTTCTTGTTCCCAAACCTGAAGAAATGGCTTGGTGGAAAAAGATTTGACTCCAATGATGAAGTCATCTCGCAAACAAAGGCCTATTTTGAGGACCTCGACAAATCATTTTTTTTGGAAGGGATAAAAAAATTGGAGAAGCGTTGGACAAAGTGTATAGAGCTCAAGAGAGACTACGTTGAAAAATAAAATTATTATTTTATCAAAAAATCTGTGTTTTAATCCAAAAGTCACGGCCTTATTGACCCGCCCTCGTATTTAAGTTAAATAAATTCAAATGTAATTCAAGATTAATTCCGTTAAATTCAAGATCATTTGCAATCTCAAATTTACATTTCTTAACGCCGAGAGAAAGATGTTTGGACTCAGTGGTTATTTTGCTCCATGGGTGG
Source organism: Volucella zonaria (assembly GCA_963966105.1). NCBI lineage: Eukaryota > Metazoa > Arthropoda > Insecta > Diptera > Syrphidae > Volucella > Volucella zonaria. Next base: position 29,729,624 of record OZ014533.1, on the reverse strand, counting down.
CATCCAGCATTTAATTGGGAGACTAATTTTTGACTTGTTGTTGTATTTTAGGCAACCATTCATCTCACGAGATTTTAGTTGCCTGAAAAAAGAACGTTTTTCGGATACGGCTGGTATTGAATCCTGAAGCGTCCGATTGGGAAGCCAATACTTTGCGTACCACTTAAGCCACGGCCACCCAAAATATATATAGATATGATCTAGCCAGATCCCAAAGTATCTGACTATATTTCGACAGGCAAGTGGCTGCCCCTGTTGTCCCACGATGGAAAACTTTTGCCAACTATTTCTGGTATCCGTAGAGACCTCGACTTCTGAGAACTGATCAACTTCTAGTCATCGCAATATCCTTTAGTCTTATTCAAGTCAATTTGCAAGAGCATTTTAATGACCTCGATTTTGAGCTCGATGTGTAAGCGATTAAATCGTTTGTGTGCGCTATGGCATGGTGAAATAATCCCATACGATCGCTTGTTGCAGACCGCTTTTAATGTCAAATATTCCAGCAGAAGTCACATCGCCATTCTTCACGATGAACTGTATGCTGGTGAACATATTAAAATGAAAGTGCGGCAGTGGTTTAATTATGCCCACCTATGCATATGTTTGTGCCAGGCCACGGCCTTACTGCTGCTACTAAAATTCCTCCCTCAAAGGAGGAATCAGGGGCTCAGCTGCATCGGCAAGCTCCATCTAAGGCGTATTATATAAGAGCCGAAATGCTGTACACATTATCAAAATCTTCGGATCCATTCCTAAGGTTGAGAGAGGTGCGGACATAAAGAGCAAAATTGAGTGGGCTAACAACATCCTAAAAGACAGACTACCCACTGCTCCCAAAACTCTAAACGGCTGCTCGGATCGCAAGGGATCGTTGGAGGAAACCATGCCGGTTCCCAAGAAGCCGAAAACCAATAACATCAAAACCCCTGGGCCTGCCAACAGTACATCTCTGAGGTCTTTTAGCGAAGTGCTAAAGGATGCAATAACGATCGCGGTAATCGACAAAAATGATACCGATGGGTCGATAACACCTGAATTTTGGCAGTTGTTCAAACTAAAGCTTTCGGGCAACTTCTTGGCCATCACGCGGGAAACCCCCGCACCACTTCCCATCACAAGCGACGCTGGCAGGCCCCAAGGCCACGTCACACTTATCTCGATCTTTACACCAAATCCTTAGGTGGATGAGGACAGATTTGGCAAGGTGCAAAGCTTGAGTTCGTTGCTAAAGAGGATATCGCCAGCAAACATAGAACCCACACCTGGATTCCAACCGAACCTTCCTCCCCAGAAAGCGAAATGGAGACGATTAGGCGCAGTAAACCGACCCTATCGACTGATGGCTGAAAAGTCGTGAAACTGGAAGAACTAAGGGGCCCTTATATATGCGCGTTAATAGTTATCAATAGGGAATCTCTTAACCCTCTGGCGCAGTTTAAAAGCATGGTTCGGCTCTGCTTCGAGTCAATTCACCTAAGGGTTTATAAAAAGGATGATCTGGATGCTGATAAGCAATCTCCTCCTCCTTTAACTGAAATTGCAAATTCAACTTTAGATCTTGGACCGTCGATATCCTCTCCTGAAATGGGTAGCGACGACTCCAATTTATCCGAGGCGACAACTAAGCTTTGGGTCTCCTCCTCTGACACTCTGTCGGAAATCGAAACCGATTACGAATTAAAAATAGATCTTTTACTAGAAGAGGATGATGATAAGCTCTTAGGCAGATGTTCAGAATCGGAAGACTCGAATAGTACCGTGGTGGAGGCTACTCTGGTAAATTGTAGCAATGATACGGTTTCTCTAGATTAATCTCTATCACCCTAGAAAGGCTTCGGACGCACTTACTGGCATTGAAAATATGTAAATATATACACAACACCTAGTTTGCTTGCACTCCTCCGTCCTTATTTTTGAATCCAGGACAATGGAGAAAAAATGCTAATAACAAGTATAATTCGTAGCTAAACCTCGCAAATGTCCAATCAATTAAAAAAGAATAGTCAATTGAAAGTTTAAGAACAAATATACGATTTTTTCTTAAAAAAATCGTTATTTAAACATTAAAAAGCATGTTTCTCATCAAAATATTTAAAATTTTGAAGTTTCAGTTTTCAGTTTATATGATTTTTTTTTTTTAATAAATTAATTTACTCTTACATACTAGACAAAAAAATGCTTTAACATTAGCTTAGATAACTTACAAATAATCTAATACTAATTTACTGGCCCCATGCGGGCACTCTAAGTTAAACACAACACTTACACTATGTCTTTCGACGTATGTAACAGTCTATATTTATTTTTACATTTATTGAAACTAAAACTAATAAAATAAATCTTAAGTAAAACCTTAGTGAATGGACATTTTTGTAATTTTTTATAAAACTTAAAACTAAAAATAAATCTTAATCTACTTAACCTACTTACATCTTATACCTAAATGTACATACATACATACATATGCTTAATCTATAAATACATATATGTATAGATATACCATCTTGATCAAAAAGTTCCCGGGGGACACCACCGTGTGGCGATCCCATTGTTCCGATTTGAGTAGTTTTTTTTTTTTTTGTTAAGTTGGTAAACCTGTTGTTGACATTCCTTCTAAATCTTGGTGCCATATCTTAACAGTTGCAAAAGTTACGTACCCAAGAGTACATCTATCCATGTGTGTGTTGGCGATTTTTACAATTTTAGAAATGGGTTTAAATTTGCAACAACGAACTTGTATTAAATTTTGCGTAAAAAACGGATTTAATGGTGCGCGAACGTTGGAAATGTTGGAAAAGTGTTTCGGCAAAGAGCGGTTCAAAAGTGGTCGTGAGTCAATCGAAGATGATGAACGCAATGGCAGACCATCGACATCGAAAACCGACGAAAACATTGATGAAGCAAAAGAAATGTTGGTCAACATCCGCAAATTAACCATCAGAGAGATAGCGGAAGACTTGAACATTGCCTATGCATCCATCCAAGACATTTTGGTAAATGATTTGGGTTTCATTCGTGAGCCGAGACCAAAAAGACCACGTCGTTTTCAGTCAAAAAAGAAGTTAATGGTCACGGTTTTCATGGATTACAACAGTGTACTGCATCATGAATTTTTACCACACAGTAAACAAAGAGTATTATTTGGGCGTTATGAGACGTTTGCATGAAGCAATTCGCCGAAAGAGACCAGAATTGTGGCCAGAAAACTCGTGGATTTTGCACCATGATAACGCACCGTCACACAGTGCCATCATTTTTCGTAATTTTTTGACGAAAAAGCAACAAATACCATCCAACAGCCATCGAATTCACCTGATTTGTCTCCCTGTGACTTCCTTCTGTTCAAGCGAGTTAAAAAACCACTAAGGGGAACGCGTTTCAGCAGCTGAGAGGAAGGGATGAAAAAATCGTAGGAAGCACTGATGGACATACCGAAAACCGAATATGAAAAATGTTTCGAGGATTGGATCAAGCGCTGGCATAAGTGTGTTGCAGTCGATGGAGATTACTTTGAAAGAGACAATATAGATTTAGATGAATAAACTTGTATTTTTAAATTTCTGAATAAATTCCGGATAAATTTTGATCAAGGTGGTATATACATTATTTTTTTTTTGTTTTTATAATTTTTTTTTTTTTTAATTAAACATGGAGCTACCTGATACTGGAGGAATTCGACGACGGCGTATCCTCTCCTTCAACAAGCCACCAAAATTGCTAGTGCTGCTGAGCGACATTCCTCATGTCGCGACTCCCCACCGCCCTACTGAACCGGAGACGCTCCGCACTGCCATGTGCGACATCTCTGTCGTAGTTGAGTCGCCTGTCCGCAGCTGTTCGAGCAACGTAGAAGATTAGCGGCACCTGAATCAAACCTTTCATATTGAGGTAGAGGAATGCTTTTGGAGGGATAAAGTCCTCAAAACGCACTCTCTCAAGATACATATAATTGGGGTAGTAGGCCCGGGAGATCAGGTTGTTCGATGAGGTCAGTGCTCTTGCGATGTGCCTTCGAGTCAACTTAATGACGAAATTATCCACTCTTATTAGGTTCGCCCTATGGTACAAGACCTCAATAGGATAGAACTTTATGTATAAGCGAAGGCAAGTCCTAAGGCAAGCCCTCTCAAACACCTGAATCTTTTCCAACAATCTTGCTCTCACGTTGAATCACACGGGACATCCAAATACAAGCATGGGGCGGATAAGGGTCATGGTCACCTTCACCCTCACATCGAGTTGGCTGCTATAAAACTATCTCTTTGTAAGGGCAAAAGCACCTTTGGCTCTGGCCAGATTAACATCTAACATATATGTTTGTTAAAATATAGATATTGATCCAGCCAGATCCCAAGGTATCGAAGGCATTTTCCAAGTCAATCAGGCAGGCACCAGTGAACTGGTTCTGGCCTTTGTTCTATTGAATATCAGAAACCAGTTTAGACGCAGCATGAGTGATATCATGCCCCGCTTTGAAACTGAATTGATTATCCGGAACTATATGTCTGTCCTCAACCCACTTAGTCAGGACTCTATTGATCACCTTCTCGAAAACCTTGCTGATGTTTGGAAGAAGACTGATCGAGCAAAGATTCGTCGGATTGGAAGTATCTTTATCCCTTTTGGGGATGGGATGTACCACCGCCGTTTTCCAATGCGCTGGATAATGTGCATTATTCATTGCATTATTAAACAGGGTGGTATAAATGTCCACCGCTTCTAGTGGGAGATGTCGAAGCACAATGTTCGGTATTTCATCGGTTCCCACTGATTTCTTACTTCTAAGTGATTCGAAGATCGTTTGGAGCTCTTCCTTCGAAATGAACGGGGGTAGTGCCCTATTATCAGCGATGACATTATTTGCCATATTCTCGTCACTGAACTGGGTGAAACCCGAGTTCTCGAATCGCCAGTTCACTATTTCATTTCGAAGATAGAAATTGTGCACCAGGACTCGATTTTCCAGGTCGTGATTGGGGCCAATGATGTCATTCGCCTTGTACACTCCGCTCCTATAGCTTCTACCTTCTCCTACGGATCCAAGATCAAAAAGAAGTTGTCCTCATCAACGGCCTTATTTGGATCGATGACTGCTGCTATGAGTATGTGCTCGATGTCCGTCGTTCGGGCGATTTTAATACACGAAAGGTCGTGTTGATCTTTTCTCCGAAATATTTTATTTATTTGCGGGAACATATTCGGTTTGCTGGTGCTTACAGCCCGAATTTTATTGTCCCAATACAAACTTGCAAAATTTCTGTAATTGTATTGTATTGTATTATATATGTTGTTTTATTATATTGTATTATATATGTTGCAATAAGGTAGAAGTAGGTTAAGATTTAGATTTGTTTTCTATTTCTGCTTATTTTTTTCGGGAGTTAGTTTATAAGTTTTAGTTTTATTTTATTTTTTTTTATAAAAACTCCATATACTAAGTTTTTCCTTTGCCTAATAAAAATTGTTTTCTTAGTTTTAGTTTAAAATAAATATAGAAATACAAATAATAATGACTGCTCGAAACGTCGAAAGCCATAGTTTAAGTATTATGTTTAACATAGAGTGCCCGCATGGGACCTGTAGGTTATAATAAGTTATTTTTAGGTTATTTAAGCAAATTTTTAAAAATTTTTTTGTCTGGCATGTAAGAGTAAATTAAGTATATAAATAAAAATGCGTATAAACTGAAAAAAAACCGACATCACTTCCACTGGGCTGATTGACCCTTTATGAAACGTCGCCAAATAATGGTTTGATTTTTTTTTTTTTCGAAGAAAGCCGAAACACGTTTTTTCTCCACGACGGACGGTCTGTGAACGACTGTTAAAATTTTGTAGGTTCACACACAAATTATCACAATTTAAAATAAGCGTGCGAAATTGTCTTGTACTTAAATTCAAAAAAACGCTTCTTTATGCATATACCTATATAATACTCTATAAAACAGTCTGCATGATGTGGGTTAATTATCACTTTACCACTATCAGCGTTAAACAGTTTTTTTCATGTGTTAGTACATTTTGACATAAAATCCAGGAGAGAAATTTTGATTCTAAAATTTCTAATTCTAACAAGAAGCAAAATTTTGTTTCTGAAAAAATTTGCGGAAGTGGTTTTATGTCACTTTTGTGATCCGAAAAAAAAAACGCAAATGAAAACGCCATTAGACATGACTTTCTCTACATTAAAATTTAAGTCAATACTAACACTAGCGCCGACTATTAAATTCGTTATTGGAACAAACATTTTGAAAAGTGTGGAGATTATATTTAATCTGTATACTTAATCTGGTTGTTAGTAAAGACCTTAATTTTTTTTTTGCTGGCTGTATTTTTATGAAAATATGGCTCTTAACAATCTTGTGTTAATATTCACAAATAACATCATTTCATCACATCGTCTGTGTCTATTTCTTCAGTTTGAGGCCATAAACAAGCTTCTCTATAGCGCTCTCTGTTGACAGTAGCAGTTATTTAATTTGCATCTTCGAATCAGCGACACTTTGTGCTACAGCAGCAATGTTCTCAGTAAAGCGTTCAGTTTTTGGCATACCAGACCTTTTTCCATCCTCTACATAACCAGTTTCTTAAAATTGTTACACTAACTTCGAATTGTTTTGAACGATTATTTATAACAAAAAAATCACGAGTTTTAAATACATTTTTAAAGGTCGACCATCTTCATAATAAGTTTGAATATGCAACTTTAATGCGTTGTTCTAGCGTGAACTATCCATGGTTAAAATTGTACATGTGTCTACCTCAAAAATGCCAAAGACGACATCAGAAAAAGGTAGCAGAAATTATTCACTACCGACATCTGGGCGCGATTTTTGAAAGACTCTTCATAATCCTTACAACGAGCCCCTTAAGACTTCAAATACGCTTTTGGGTATAACATACATTGATCAAAAAGTTCAATTCATTCAGAAAATTGAAAATACAAGTTTATTCATCTAAATCTATATTGTCCCCTTCAGAGTAATCCCAATCGACTGCAACACACTTATGCCAGCGCTTGATCCAATTCTCGAAACATTTTTTATATTCGGTTTTCGGTATGTCCATCAGTGCTTCCTGCGATTTTTCCATTACTTCCTCTCGGCTGCTGAAACGTGTTCCCCTTAGTGGTTTTTTCGCTTGAACAGAAAGTAGTCACAGGGAGCCAAATCAGGTGAATTCGGTGGCTGTTGGATGGTATTTGTTGCATTTTTCATCAAAAAATTATGAATAATGATCACACTGTGCGACGGTGCGTTATCATGGTGCAAAATCCACGAGTTTTCTGCCCACAATTCTGGTCTCCTTCGGCGAATTGCTTCACGCAAACATCTCATAACACCCAAATAATACTCTTTGTTTACTCTCTGCCTTTTGTCAAAAATTCATGATGCACTACACCGTTATAATCCATGAAAACCATTAGCACTGCCTTCTTTTTTGACTGAAAACGTCATGATTTTTTTGGTCTCGCCTCATTTGGTGAGCGCCATTCACTTGCCTGACGTCTGGATTGCGTGTCGTACTCATAAACCCACGTCTCGTCTCCAGTAATGATCCTTTTGATGAATGTGGAATCGGATTCAGCCTCGCAAATCATCTCTTTTGCGACGTCAACACGGTCTCTTTTTTGAATGAATTGAGGTCTTTTGGCACCAACTTTGCTACTACACGACGGAAACCAAAATGTCTTGGACGGATCTATAGACAATATTCAAGTCCTCCGCTATCTCTCTGATCGTTAATTTGCTGTTATTGACCAAAATTTCTTTTACTTTATCAATGTTTTCGTCGGTTTTCGATGTCGATGGTCTGCGACTGCGTTCATCATCTTCGATTGACTCACGACCACTTTTGAACAGCTCGCGCTCGTGCCACTGGTAAACGACTGTTTTCTTTAGAGAATAGTTGCCGAAACACTTTTCCAACATTTCCAACGTTCGCGCACCATTAACTCCGTTTTTTACGCAAAATTTAACACTCGTACAAGTTCGTTGTTGCAAATTTAAATCCATTTCTAAAATTGAAAACATCGCCAACACACACAGAGATAGATGTAGTCTTGGCTACGTAACTTTTGTAAATGTCAAGCTGTGACGCTGAGATTTAGAAGGAATGTCAACAACAGACTTACCAACTTAAAAAAAAAAAGAAGTCAAATCGGAACAATGGGAGCGCCACACGGTGGGTGTGGCCGGGAAGTTTTTGATCAAGGTGGTGTGTATGTAAGTGTAGTTATACCCACTTGAGTTTTAAGTTCTTTAAAAAATAAAAAAATATTAAATGCAGGGTTTTCCAATAAAAGCTCACTGGTGCAGTTTGTGATGTTTCTGATGTGACTGTTACCCTGGGTGGATTGGATCATTATCAATGGAATTACTTATTTTCGCAGTTTACACTCCTTTCCAACATCAATCCAACGTCAATGTATTGGCAAGTATTTTGGATTATATGCTCATCGGAGCATCTGGACATTCTGCAAGGCTTAATTCGGAACCGTACCTGAAGTCATTAACGAACGACTTTCCAAAACTTTTAGATTACATCTACAACTGCAAAGAATAATTTCGTTTCATTACGATGACGCCCCAGGGCACTATGACCATGTACCTAATCAAATGGAGGTTTAAGCGCAAGTATAAAATCTCGAGGTTGCGGCAGAGTAGAGCCATTCGGTTTCATTGGAAATCTCAGGAATTTATCTCTGTTTTACATCTGGATGAAGATGGTCTTTAAGTCAACAGAAATAAAAACACCGGATTGGGGAAGCAGCTTTTAGCGGCATTCAGTATACACAATACCAAATGGAATTAATAAAGTCAGAAAAAACGTGCAGTTAAACCCTATCAAAATTCAAAACATTTTTTTTATTTAAACTTTCGCCCGTTTCAGGTGATATCTTGAATTATACGCTCGAGAAGAAAGGGCCTTATATTGTTCATGTTTGTAAAAAGTGATTTGATTACATATGTAATCTTCTGAATATACGCCGAATTTTTGAGTTTTTAAAACCAAAATATTTATTTTTGAATTTGAATTGAATCATCTTATAAATACATATAAGCAAAAGTAAATTTGAGACATTCAGAGCACTTATAATGATATCAACAAGACGACCACAATACTAGTATTGCTGTTTGGGAAAACATTTCGGATAGTTTCCCTCCATTCCAAATTCAAATTCAAGAAAATAGTAATTGCAAAACGATTATATTTCTCGTCTTCTGTTTCCCAAGCCAATTGCGTAAATCCTGATTGGGTCCTAAACATCCATATCCCTTTTGTTTACTAGAACCATCGATATCAGTCATGTACGATTATCGTCAACCTTATAGTTTTACCCGCCATCCAAGATTAGGACTTTATTCACACATCACCTCAAACTAACTTCATGCATAATTAAGATTCTTAACATTTGCATAACCCAAGAATAGCGTTAATAGATGGAGGCCATTAAAGCTAACATACCAAACGGAGTAAATAAAGATGCTTGAAGTGACGTGGGTGTTTACCTTAGTCCAATATATCGTATCGGATTTTATTAATATCAAAATACTGCCACGAGAGAGTAGAAACCCTATGGGCTGTGTAAGCTTGTTTACAAGGAATCTTACCCACACTTATTTCGCATGCCATAATGTATTCACATTTTCCCTTGGCTATAACGAATTCCATTACAAAATTGTCTCAAATAAAAATACATTTTCCATGGTTCATAAATCCAATGGAAATATGTGTACCTGACGGGTATACGAATGAAGCATCGATGCTCCTCCGGTTATCTGACCCTTGGTGCTATTTTACTAGTGAGGCTTAAACAGAAAAATAACTTAAGTGTTTCACGTGTCATCACACATGTTAAGAACCGATGGGAAACCTATCACTTAATAGTGTTTTGAAAAGTCAATAGACATTAGCATTGCTCAATTATGATTATTGACTGTAGTGACCGTTTTTTTATTATTCTTATTCTTCATGACTTCTTTCAGGCAAATTCCTGTGTTCACGCATAAAGTGAACACTATCTATTGTTATGGGGGATGTATAGGGCTTAACGATTTGGTAAATTTGATTGATAGTTAAAATATTACAAAAGTTCATCCCAAGACAAGTATCATAACAAACTTCTGTGAATTACAAGGCATATAATAAATCCATCTACATGGAGGAGGCACACGCAAATATATTAGGTTGCTCTTTAGCGAATGTTATAATAAATTACCTTACTTTTTCTCTATCCCATTTATCTACAAGGCCTTCCATTAGATGCGCTACAGTTTGTTTTATTTTTTTTATAAAAAGACGTGTGATTGAAGTAATGAAATTTGTATTAGCATTTTTTTTATTTGTTTTATTTCTTTATTCTTTATTCTTTTTTTTCAATTAGCTTGGAATAAACGTACATAATTAGATAATTCAATACTTGTTAAAAAAAGGAATTGGATATCTGACGTTTTATACAATAATTTAAGGACCATTAATTCTAAATTACTTCACACTTATTTTTTATACAATAATTCATTAATTTCAATAATTTCAATGCGGCGACACAAATATTCATAATACATTTCTGGAACATTTTATACGTAATAATTTCAATAAATTTTCGATATTTTCCATGAACAATTGTAGATGACAAGTTTTTTATTAGCTTAGTGAATACGTTATAGTAGCTACGAGGGATGTCTGAAAGGTTTCCGATCGCAACGTAAAGATAGCGGCACTCGTCAATAAAAGCTAGTGAACGCTAGTTATGCATCTTTCGACAGTTACTTACCGAAGTTTCAGTCATTTTGGACGCGCAGTTTTTAGTTGACTGTCGTTTGAGTGAGTCGATGTGAGTGCTTTTTGTGAAAATGGGAAAAATTGAGTATCGACCTGTTATTAAATTCTTGTTTTTGAAAGGCAATACGCCTACGCAAATCAAAAATAAGTTGGACTCTGCCTATGGGGACCCTGCACCATCATTTACCACAGTGAAATTTTGGGCAGCTGAATTTAAACGTGGCCGTAAGAGCTTGGGAGATGATGAACGTTCGAGACGTCCAAAAACTGCAACCACTGACGATAACATTGCTAAAGTTCACCAAATGGTGTTAAACGACCGCCGAATTAACGTGAGAGAGATAGTAGAGATTATGAAAATTTCCAAAGAACGTGTTTGTTACATGTTAAATCAAGATTTAGGCATGAGAAAGCCCAACGCTCTGTTGGGCAGTTTAGGCGTAATAAATCTGAGTTTTGGTGCCGATTAATTACTGTAGATGAAACTTTTATACACCATTATACGCCCGAAACAAGATTCGGTCAAAACCGGACTGCTAAGGACGATCCAGCTCCAAAAAGAGCAAAAACTGTTTTTTCGGCTGAGAAAGTGATGGCGAATGTTTTTTCTGATAATAAAGTTATCTTAATCGATTATCTTCAAAAAGGAAAAACCATTACAGGGGAATACTACGCATCATTACTTGTCAAGCTGAAGGCAGAAATTGCGGAAAAACGGTCACATTTGCAGAAAAAGAAAATGCTGTTTCACCAAGACAACGCGCCGTCTCACACCTCAGCGGTTGCCATGGCGAAAATCCACGAATTACGGTTTGAACTGCTTCACCATCCGCCTTATCCACCAGATCTAGCCCCAAGCGACTTCTTTTTGTTCCCTCATCTAAAAACTGCGCTCGAAGGACAGAGATTTTCGTCAAATGAGGAGGCAATCACCTTCGTGAACAATTATTTTGCAGTGAAAAACGCCACGTACTATTTGGAAGGGTTAGAGAGATGGGAGCATCGCTGGGAGAAGTGTGTAAAGTTACCAGAAGACTATGTAGAAAAAAAAAAATTTGGCAAAAATATCTTGTATCAACCTTTCAGACAACCCTCGTATGTACAAGGCGAATTAGATGAGGTAGTTTGTAAGAATATCTTGGGGATGTAATTGTGTTCAGACTACAAGTTTGATTATTTCTACATGGGATATTCCATTTTACTTAAAGAATTCCCTAAGTACTTTAAAAACGCAAAATATTCTTATTGGTATTTTTTTTAGTTTTTTTAAACAAAGGCTAGCTGTGCGCTCTAGGATCAGATCTGGAAAATATGCCAATTAGATGATTTTGTGCAATCAAAACAGGTATTTAGTGGCAAGCTGAGCCGCGCATCATTTACCATTTCCGTTTCCCTCCAAATATCCATATCCACGATCCATTCCGTCCTTTCGTTAGTTTTGTTTGTTTCGGTATCCCCACATCCTATCCTATGAAACATATAACTTCTCGTATTACAAGCTTACTTTTTTATAGGTAAAGCTAAATTATTATTTCTCTCAAAACTACACATGTTGAGAGCAGTCATATGATGGTCTGTTATACTCGTACAATACTCGTACATCTGATGTCCTAAGAAACAGATTTTTCACGGGGAATGATCAAAATATTTATATTTATATTGCAAACATTTCATTTTGATATACTCATTGGAATTGCGAATTGGCGGCAAGTACTCGTACCCTGGAATCTTGTGCAAATTCAATTCATTTTCGTTAAGTGAGATGATCTAACAATGACGTAAAATTTAAGATGTAATGGGAACCTAAACAGGGGACAGTATAATTAACAGAATTCATAACCTTTTCAAATCAGCAGTACAATTAATACGTATAAAATCTTCACCCTCGTTCTTCCTCATGTATACTATCACACAGTGCTGTGAAAAAATTTAGACTCAGACCAAAATTTCAATTTTTTTTTAATTTTTTTTTGTTCTATAATATTGTCAAACAATACCAATTCAGGGAAAAGTCTTTAAAGGGAATTTCTAAAAGAAACCTAAAATTCACCTGTGAAAAAGTATAAACTCAAGATTTTTATTTATTACAATAGTTTTCAGATAAAAATTTATTTTATAAGGAATGCTTTGTCCGTTATTTTTTTAACACTTAATAATCGTCGTTGTTCGCGTTGAAATACCTCCAGTCTTAGGAGGTGGATTCCAAATACCTTGACTACTTGGAGTCTGGAAAGATTGCAGGGTGGCTTAGGTAGAATCTCTAAGCCAGTAAAACTTTACTCAGATTCTTCGCAGTCGATTATCGTGGAACTTGGCCCAACTCTGGATTCCTTGAAGAACCAAGTATTTCTACTTGGGCGTTGGTGATCTAGGAACGTCGTCTAGGTCACTGATGGCTTCCTCCAAATAGTCCGGAGTTCCGGGAGATAATTAGGTAACTCTTCTAGTTATTAAGGTTCCGATGAATGGGTGGTGAGACTAGGAAAATCATCTAGTTCACGATGTTAAAATGAAAACACTTTCTTCAATGTTCAAAACTTAACCGACTTTAATCTAAAATCTGTGGTTCATTTATACAAATTTTTATCCCTACTTAGAGCTAAACTTAATTTACAACTACATGGAAGTATGATTACTAATTCAAATGCGAAATATATCTTATTATATTGTACATGGTAATGCTGAGTCAAATTATGTATTTACAGTGATGTAATGAGCCGAATTATGCTACTAATGTGAATATTTTTACAGTGATTGTGCTTATCAATATTCGAGAAGCAAACAAAAGCATCCCAACGTTGTGACTCAGAGTAAACTGTGATTCCAAAAAGGCAAAAATGATTATCTCCTTATAATGTTTAATCTCTTAAGGAGACAATAAAATATGTGTCAGAATATGATTACTTGCATTGTTTACCCAGACAAGATATGCTGTCAGTCAGCATATCGTTTAACGACGATAGCCGGATGTTTTAAGTCAGCCTATTTATTTAATTTTGATTACAACAAAGCTTTATCAGGCGGGGTTTGCCTCTACCGGCAGGGGAACATGTTTTGCGATATGTTCGGCCCGAACAGTCATGGTAAACTGGAAATAAGATTGCTTAAAGTGATTTCCGGTATATTATTCCACGCTTCAACAATTCTTTGCTTGAGTTGTTCCACATTTTGAATTTCTGGCTTTTCCTGATCATAAACCGCCCTTGCCAGGCTGTCCCACAGGTTTTCAATGGGGTTTAGGTCTGCACCTTGTAACGGCCGCTCGCAAATGTAGCAGACAAATTCAAACATCGCCTCAAATGCTGAAACCTACCAACAGCAACGGCGATGTTAAAAAGAGTGGTTGTCTTAGCTTCCATTCAGGTAGCATGGGCTTCAAATAATGATAGAGAAGGGAAATTTTTTTTCTGATTTCAAGAGAGCATGCATGTTTATTTTTTTTATGTATATGTACAGTGTACTTAAGTAATGTGCAATCGGATGAGGATACCGTTGGCTTGACGAGTGAGAAGCTTGAGTTTCTTGGCGATTGCAAAAGGCGGGCAAAGGTGACGTGATAGCCGAACCAAGAGGTTCTCAGATTAACAACAAAAAAAAAAAAAAAAGTTAATAAGTGTGTAAAGGTGGTGTTAGCATGTGAAGCAGGAGAAAGGAAAGAAAAAGAAAGGTGGAAAGGGAAGAAAAATACCAAAAAAAAAAAACAGAAAAAAAAAGAATAAGGAAAAAGTCCGGTGAGTTATATTTTTTTATCTCGTTAATTGAATTATTTTATATGTAAAATGTTTTTTTTTCATGTGAAAATAAAAGGCGGCCACCGACCCAGATATAATTCGTGGTCGCCCATATATAAAATTACTACTAAAAAAAAAATAAAAAGAAAAAAAAATAAAAAATTTGAGCTCGAATTTACAATAATTATTGAATACCTTTAGGAGTTAAGAATCAAGATAAATTTTTGTGAATTTAATACCTATGTATGTACATGAATCTGATAGTAAAATAAATAAAATTTGTTATGTGAAGTTCATGAAATTTTAATGAAACAAAGAAGGCCACTTTATAACGTACTATGTGTATGGTGTCTGATTATTGCTGAAATTTCATCACTTTTAAGAAGCACATGCGCCTAGAAATGTGCTAGTTTTTTTTTAATTTTCAGGGGTAAGTAAGGTTGGCTGAGTCGGAACCTGATGACTTGACTCGGGGATAGCGTTCAACATACGTTTAGGGGAAGTCCAGAGAATCGCCATGGGACTTCACGGCAGGGAGGGACTGGCATCGCTGAACCAACATCAGCCAGCGAACCTCAATATGGTGACAACATCAGAGCAAAACTGTAAGTAACATGGCATGATATAGGTTTTTTTTTTTGTAGTAGCATAGTTGAGAGTGGGGACAAGAACTACCCCATCCGGCGAGCTGAGCCGTGCATCGCGAGCATGCCACGCTCCTCACACTCGACTATCCCTTCCCTTTCCATTTCCGTTTCCATCCAAATATCCATATCCACGATCCATTCCATCCGTTTGTTAGTTCTGTTTGTTTCGATATCCTGAAGTCCTAGCCACATCCTACACATTTTTTTTAATCTCTAATTTCCTACATATCCAATCAATTACAACCTAAAACTGGCCAATCTATAAGTTTAATTCCCTATTATTGAAACCACGTTATTGTAGTCCGTGCTTTATGGATCGGAGCATTGTCTTGTTGAAAAATTGCATCATTTTCCTCAGTTACCGTTATTAGTGTAAGAAGGTGTTCCTCCAACACTTCTTGGTATTTATCAGCATCAATTCTTCCAGAAATAAAGACAATTTCTATTTTTAGATTACCGATTAAAGCTGTCCAAACCATAACACCTCCTCCTCCTTAAGGCCTGCGTGACATGATTTTTCGTTCTTTCCAGAGATCACGCCAATAGTATTTGAAGCCCTCTGGGCCGTCAAGGTTGAATTTCTTCTCATCACTAAAGATTACATATGACCACATAATGACTGGGGAATAAAAGCCAAAGAAACGAAATGAGTTCATGTTACATTCACAACAAGAAGTAAAACCTTTATATAGCGAAACAAAAGTAACTGGGACTACAGTTAAGAAAATTTTACAGGCTGCTTGGAAAAAATTCTGCCTAGCGATGAGCAACAAATAGTTAATACACAAAATCATCAGCTGCAGCAAATTCAAATCTTGAAATATTGTTACGTTTTTAAAACAAATTGCTGTGTATGATTGCCACAAGCGCTCAACTTCACAGAGGCCTATAAGTATCGACAATGAAAGAGGAAACTACATAACATTATAAGTACTAACTCTTCCAAACAGGCTTGCCTCCACACTCATGACAAATACAACAACATTCCGAAGTTGAAAAGAAGAACACCACAAGATCTTATCAGGCACACACCTAAGTTGAAAAAAAAAAATAATAATAATAATAAATACATTTTTTTTTTTTGGATTAACTTGTTTATTTTCACTATTTACAATATTCATAAAATAAAAAAAAAACTAAGCGAAATACTTACGAACTATCTTAATAAGTACAAAACCACATTAGAAGTGGTACGCAGTACATTAAATCTTTATGTGTTACGCTAGCTACAGCTCTGTGTTAAAAAAAAATGGAGAAACATTTTGTTCAAATATGGACCTTGTTACTTTAAGAAACAAAAAATGTGGAGAAAAAAAATTTCTTTTGCGTATTTAATTTTTTTACTTAAAATTACCTACGATACTAAAAACAAAAAAGACTAATACTAGACTAAACTAAGCGTCAGCTTCAACCCAATCAAGCCACCAGTATTTATCCCGATTTGATCTACATGTATCGAGAATATTCCTTTCAGGAACACTCATGCAGTATCTTCAAACATTAGCCCCATCGCCCGAGTGTACCGGGACATGTAGGATTCTTTTATCTGTGGCCCTTCTAGCAGCATGATATATAATCGGAACATTACTAGCATCAGATAGATAGCCTTGTGCATCTAGATACAAGAACGCCTCAGGTGGTATATATCCACTCGACAATGTGTTTCTGAAGTAACCAGGGTTAGGGTAGAACAAGCTGGATATGAACTCGTTCTCAATAATAATAAATAAATCTCGAAACTATAATACTTGTATTGATATAAAGAAATCAGTTCTCCAATGGGAGCATACTATACAAGCTCCAAGATTTAAATTCTTTTAATTTTATTTGTTATAAATATTGCTGAATGTACAAAAGATATACAGATTAGATTAATAAAGCATTTACTAGTAAAAAAAAAAACAAAATCCAGTAAAATACATTGAATTTACTTCATCATAACCATTGTCTAGGTGAGATTATGTTCGAGTTCTTATACAGCCTAAATATGGTATGTCTAAATATATCGACTTAAAAGGTTTATTTCCATAAGATTTAACAAATCATTATACGTTTCGTGATGTTATTATAATTAAGTTACGTGTTAATTGTTAACCCCCAAAGTATTGTCATTCAATGCTCAATTTAACAGTGCAGGTCAGGATATAATTCACTCAGGATTTAAGTTATCCTTGTAAGTCCCAATTGAATAACAAAAAAAAAATAATTAAACTTGTCAAGTTACTTTTTATCTATCAGAAATACCATATATTACGGCTGCCCATAAAGTATACTTTAAGCTGGCCATAAAGCATATCAAACTGTCCAAAGGTTTTATTATCCCCAAAATGTTAAATGTAATCGAAAGATACAACATGCCAATGATTGTTAGATTATTGATCCGTACCCCCATGTGAAAAGAGATAACAACTTTTACGTACTCGTACATATGAGTACACCGCTTGACTACACATGTGTCCGTAGGATGATGTTATTTTAAAGTGTTAAGCTATAAAAGGTTTATCCTTACTTTTGATTTGTTTTTTTTTCGTCGATACGAGTAAGTGAAGAAAAATGATTCTTTTAAAACCCTCGAAAGTTGGACAGTAAAAGATTGTAAACACGCTTGTTTTCTTTTATGTATATGTATTATATGTACACAGTAGCAGCAAAGGCCTTCATCTACTACCTACTTCCATTTTCGATAATTGGAGCACTCTATATGGTATTTTGTACTAATGACTAACCGATTACATATTAGCGCCAGAAAAATGCCTGGCGAGGCATCGGGTATGCAGTGCATGGCTCAAGCCCATGCTAGACGTCATGTTGTTCGCATGGTCGTTGCATTTGTAGTAGGTAAGTACCATTTGTAACCCACGTAACCATTTTGTATTTCGATTTATATAAATTTTGTTAATGTACTTTTAACTCCCCAAATCTGTCTCTATTTATTTATGCATTTGCAGTGTTTTTTGTGTGCTTCTTCCCATTTCATTTACTTTCGTTGTGGTTTCAACTGAATCCGAAGTCAACGGTGGAATTTAATAAATTTTGGCATGCAACGAGAATTATTGCATTTCGCACCAGGTGAGTTTAACTTTTTACAAATAATATAATTACAAAATCTAAGGTAAACTAACTCGTTCGTTGTAATGGTGGGATAAAATTGATTCGTATTATTTACCCTCTCAATTGAAGGTTACAATGAATGTCTACTTCTTCAAGTAAAACTGCGTGCCATTCTCAAAAAATTCTTTCAAACTATTGCTCGGGTAATAGTGGTACTGTATTAAGTAATGTAGTGACTTCAGAATCATTATCTTCGAAAGTGGAAAAGGTAAGAAGCCTACAAGGGTAACAACAGACTGAAACCAGCACAAATGAAATAAAAGAAATTAAAATATTTATAATTCACTTGAATATCGAAAAGTCACTAGGAGCAGAAATGATATCACGGCTTATACAGGGTCTCCCAGTTTAGCATTATAATCCTTTAAGGGGATATTCCCGAAGTTCCACCGAACAAGAAACTGTATGGCATTTTAAGTTACAGCCCATCAAAGTGGGTAACCTCTAATTTAAAGGTGTAACCACTTTAAACGCTATAATTTCTAAACTAGTACAGGTACCAAAATACTTTTGGACATTTTGGAAAGAAAATTTAGTAGTGCATACAAGTCTTAAATGCTTTTGGTACATCTGTGCAGCAACAAAAAAGTTATGGCTCGTTAAACTCGAAATTATGAAAATTTTCTGTTCCATTTTTTTACTGAAAATGCATTTTTCTTAAAATTTGTACTTAATAAATTTTCTGAAATTTTTCCTTGCAAAACTTCCTAAAAATTACGAGTATGTTTAGAAACTTTTTTACGTACGATCAACAGATTTCGTAGTAAAAGCCATCTTTCGTCAAAGAAAAATGCTCAATCAATAATTAAGTTAGAATAATAAACTACCAGTTAATTGTCGAATAGGAAAAAAAAAATAATTCTTTGTTAATCTTTTTTTTTCCATTTGACATTGGTTCACTTAATTCGTGCGGTTTGCTAAGAGATGGCGTAACTTGTATTATTCCATTGGAACATGCGTTAGAAAGCTACTGTCATTGTACGTCATTTCAGTATATGTCATTCATTTGAAGCGTAAACAACAATAATTTTTTTTCACTCAAATATGTCGAACTTTGTGCCTGAAAAGGTGTTTTTGCGGGGAATTCTTCTTCATTACTTTAATATGAAGAAAACTGCTGCCGAAAGTCATCGTATTTTGGTGGAAGTTTATGGTGAACATGCGCTAGCTGAGCGAACGTGCCAAAAGTGGTTTCCACGATTTAAAAGTGGTGATTTTGACTTGGAAGACGATGAACGTCCTGGGCAAACAAAAAAGTTTGAAGATGGAAGCATTACTCTATGAAGATTGTTGCCAAACACAAGAAGAGCTCGCAGAATCTTTGGGTGTCACTCAAGCAGCCATTTCAAAACGTTTAAAAGCAGCTGGATATATTCAAAAGCAAAGAAATTGGGTTCCACATGAACTCAAGCCGAGAGACGTCGAAAGGCGGTTTTGCATGTCCGAAATGCTGCTGGAACGCCACTAAAGGAAGTCATTTTTGCATCGAATTGTTATTGGTGATGAAAAATAGATCCATTACGATAACCCCAAGCGCAAAAAATCATATGTGAAACCCGGCCAACCAGCCAAATCAACGGCAAAGCCGAATATCCATGGCGCGAAGGTAATGCTCTGCATTTGGTGGGATCAGATGGGTGTGCTCTATTATGAGCTGCTAAAACTGGGTGAAACCATCAATGGACAACGCTACCGAATACAATTAATCCGTTTGAAGAGAGCAGTGGCCGAAAAACGCCCGGAATATGCGACCAGACACGAAGCAATAATTTTCCATCATGACAACGCTCGGCCCCACGTTGCTATTACGGTTAAGAACTATTTGGAAAACAGTGGATGGGAAGTCTTACCCCACCCGCCTTATAGCCCAGACCTTGCCCCTTCTGACTACCATTTGTTCCGGTCGATACAGAACGCCCTCACTGAAATACGGTTCAGATCAGAGCAGAATATCAAAAATTGGCTTGATTCATTCTTGGCTGCCAAGCCGGCGCAGTTCTTTTGGGATGGGATCCACAAATTGCCAGAAAGATGTGAAAAAGTCATAACTTCAGATGGGCAATACTCTGAATAATACTATTGTACATGTTTTTCTTAAATAAACGTTAATATTTTGAAAAAAAAAACCGCACGAATTATATACCCAATACAATCGACATTTTACTCTGTAAGTGAACTGCCGATTGTTAAATTGATCTGCACAAAATGTATTCAAAACGTGAATTCGCGGAAATAGTGTTTGTATACCGGTTGGGAAGATTGGAGTACCAACGACTATACCCAAATCGTAGAACACCGTGCATCCGGCTATTCGCTGATACGTATCAGCTGCACTGCAGCAACAAAAAGAGAATGACGTTCAGACGTAGCGGTGGCAGAAGTTGGCGATGGGATTTTGCGTACTGTTTAAGTTCAACCTTCAGTCAGCGTGCGTAGACTAGCTGTGCAGTTGGAACTGCCCAGAACCAGAATTCACAGGACTCTACAGAGAAATAGATTACACACTTTCCATTTGACACCGGTACAGGATTTACTACAAGGTGATGCGCAAAGAAGAGTGGAATTTTGCCAATGACTACTGCGCAAACATGCAGAAAACGGGCAATTCCTCAAAAACATTCTGTGGACTGACGAAGCGCAGTTCTCAAGAGATGGAGTTACAAACCACCATAATTTGCACCATTGGTCAGACTTCAATGCCCATTTAATACGTACAACGTCTTTTCAAAGGTAAGAATTTAATTATTGTAAACAGCTTCTTCAAAATGTGTTGTTTATTTTAAAGGAGGTTTAGGAAACACTTTAGTAGCCGCACGTTCTTCCACAAACTGTTAATTCCCATTACTACCTGGAATTTCTTAGAGAACGATTGCCGCAGCTCCTTGAAAATGTTTCTTTTGTTCAGAGAAGGGCGATGTTCCTTCAAAAAAATAGAGCATATTGTCACAGTAGCAGCGGGGTAACTTCGTTCCTCAACCATACTTTTAATGAACGATGGATTGGTCGATTCCGCCCCAACTCTTGGCTACCCAGATCTCCTGACCTAGCACCCATGGATTTTTTTCTTCTGGAGTGCTATAAAAGAAAAGGTTTATTTTAGAGTCTGGTAGAGCTCCAAGAAACTCTGCCATCCGAAACGGTTAAATGCGCCTGAAAGTGTATTCAAATGGAAGGAAAGCATTTCGAACAATTGCTATAAACATTCCATAAACTGTTGTAAAAAGGTCCTCCTCAGGACCACATAAAAATATCTAAGCGATTTTATGAGTAATTCAATAGGTACACCTCTTTTTGACCATTTTTTTTGACGAAAAATGGCTTTTATTACAAAATCTGTTGATCGTACGTAAAAAAGTTTCTAAACATAATTTTTAGGAAATTTAGGATAACAATTTCATAAAATTTCAGAAAATTTATTAAGTAAAAATTTTAAGAAAAATGCATTTTAAGTAAAAAAATGGGACAGCAAATATTCATAATTTTGAGTTTAACGAGCTATAACTTTTTTGTTGCTGCACAGATGTACCCAAAGCATTTAAGACTTGTATGCACTACTAAATTATCTTTCCAAAATATCCAAAACTATTTTTGTACCTATTCTAGTTTAGAAATTATAGCGTTTAAAGTGGTTACATCTTTAAATTAGAGGTCACCCACTTTGATGGGCTGTAATTTAAAATGCCATACAATTTCTTGTTCGGCGGAACTTCGGGAATATGCACTTAAAGGATTATACTCTTAAACTGGGGCACGTTGTATAGCAGACAAGTACTCATGTGTGTACAAGGACTAAACAGTTACACGTCTATATATATATATACAAGTATATACAAGTGAATATATGAATTAAAACCTTAATTGTTTGCTCTTCTACTTCATTACCTTCTCTCAAGGCTAAACTTTTATCGGTAGGTACCTCTTAAGTCGGAACATACCAACTTGATCAAAAAGTTTCCGGGTGGGATTGTTCCGATTTAAGTTCTGTTTTTTTTTGTTAAGTTGGTAAATTTGTTGTTGACTTTCCCTCTAAATCTTATCGTCATATCTTGACATTTGCAAAAGTTACGTTTGGAAATGCATTTAAATTTGCAACAACGAACTTGTACGAGTGTTAAATTTTGCGTAAAAAACGGAGTTAATGGTGCGCGAACGTTGGAAATGTTGGAAAAGTGTTTCGGCAACGATTCTCTAAAGAAAAGGGTCGTTTACCAGTGGCACGAGCGCTTCAAAAATGGTCGTGAGTCAATCGAAGATGATGAACGCAGTGGCAGGCCATCGACATCGAAAACCGACGAAAACATTGATGAAATAAAAGAAATGTTGGTCAACAACCGCAAATTAACCATCAGAGAGATAGTAGAGGCCTTGAACATTGCCTATGAATCCGTCCAAGACATTTTGGTTAATGATTTGGGTTTCCGTCGTGTAGCAGCAAAATTGGTGCCAAAAGACCTCAATTTCATGCAAAAAAGAGACCATGGGTTTATGAGTACGACACGCAATCCAGACATCAGGCAAGTGAATGGCGTTCACCAAATGAGCCGAGACCAAAAAAACCACGTCCTTTTCAGTCAAAAAAAGAGGGCAATGCTCACGGTTTTCATGGATTACAACGGTGTCGTGCATCATGAATTTTTGCGAGAAGGCCAGACAGTAAACAAAGAGTATTACTTGGGCGTTATGAGACGTTTGCGTGAAGCAATTCGCCGAAAGAGACCAGAATTGTGAGCACAGTGCCATCGTTATTCGTAATTTTTTAACGTGAAACGCGACAAATACCATCCAACAGCCACCGAATTCACCTGATTTGGCTCCCTGTGACTTCTTTCTGTTCAATCGAGTTAAAAAAAAACACTACGGGGAACCCGTTTCAGTAGCCGAGAGGAAGTAATGGAAAAATCGCAAGAAACACTGATGGACATACCGAAAACCGAATATAAAAACTATTTCGAGGATTGGATGAAGCGCTGGCATAAGTGTGTTGCAGTCGATAGGGATTACTTTGAAAGGGACAATCTAGATTTAGATGAATAAACTTGTATTTTTAATATTCTGAATAAATTCCGGGATCAAGGTGGTATTTTAAGCCGACGGGTTGCTTCTGACAAGCTTCCAAGACACAATGAACTCGTGTACTATATAGTTTCTCCTAGCATAGTACGAGTACATACGAGTAGAGTTTTGTTACCAATTGATGAGGTGAAAATTGTAATTTTCATTTAATTCGATTGCTTCATCTACAATTTTGTAGAAACCCAACTCAAGTAATAGATTATATATAGCAACATATTCGATTTCTGTTCTGTTTAGCGCCTCCGTAGCTTACGCGATTACCACACTCCTGGAGCCCTAGTCAGATAGAAAACTAAATCTGTATGTTGAATTAAACTCTAATTTTGATCATTGACTGTGTTTAAAGTTTGTAGTACGTCTTCCCTCGATAAAGAGAAAAAAAAAGACTCTGGTTCGAACTTATAACTTTATTGGGGAAAATTCAACTTTAAAAAAAAAAACAATACTACTAAAAATTCTCTGCTTATATGTAATTTAATTGACCTTTGCGACAAGTCACAGAAAATGCCAAGACCTTATCCCAGAGATTAAATCACAGCACTAAAGTTAATTATACTAGTCCTAATAGGAAAACCTTAGAGCAGACATTATAACAGTTCGAAAGCGAAAGAATACTGAACTTACATGGTCTGTATTCGGCCTTATATAGGAACAATTTAAGCTTTTATATATTGTTAACATTTTGAGCTTTTAAAGCTTTTCTTATTTCATAAAAATATAGGGTATTTGAACATTTGTTTGACAAAACCAAATAACAATTTAATCTAAATTAATTTAACATTTGTTAATAAAAATGTATTAGTAAAACGATTAAGAAATTCATTGAATTCATTTGAGGAAAATTTAGTAGATGCTGACTGCTACAAGTTCAATATCGTAGATATTAGGCTAAAATTTCCAGAAATGAAATATGTGTACAATTCATCGTATTCTATATACAATATATTACAATATTTCGGCTCTTTAATACAGGATATAAAATGTAAATTATTTAACTAGGTATGTACAATATAATAATTTATCCTGGCACGTGTTGACCGGATGACGGTTGACAGCTAAAATGAAATTTAGTCGTCCAATTCTTAGGCATTGCCCTAGCTTTCATCCGGTTGTTTTTTGTCAGCCCTGATTGCTTTAGCTAGTGATGCCTGGTTTGTCAACAGTCACCACCGGCATGTCGGAAGATCCATTCGGCTTAGCGAAACTCAAACAACCTTTGGTATCTACGAGTATGATAACCTTAGCTTTCATCCGGTTGTTTTTTGTCAGCCCTGGTTGCTTTAGCTAGTGATGCCTGGTTTGTCAACAGTCACCACGTATGTCGGAAGATCCATTCGGCTTAGCGAAACTCAAAGAACCTTTGGTATCTATGGTAACCAACTTCTATACAGGTTTTATGTAGACTCCTGCAGTTTTGGCTATGCGCTTCTTACAACAACATCACTTTTGACTACTCTTGCTTTTGGCCAAATATTATTAGAATTGTTTTCATCGACTACGATAACAATGCTTCTCACGGAGATGTTTGTCGTTAGCTGAAACGACTTCGTTCTCTTAGTCAAATTCGGAAGGTACTTTCTTATCCACCCACGCCAGAAAGAATTTCCAAGAGAGTCGACCAGCAATCACTAACTATTCTATATGTATCAAATGCATGTAAAATCGTATTTTAAATTTGTAACTTTTGTATATACATATGAATAAAGAAATTTGAATTTGAAAAAAAAAAACAAAAAAAAAAAATTCGTTTGATTATGTAACCGTCATCGCTCAGCTCCACTATTGGCATGGGTTAAGCCCATGTTCGATAAGTTGAACACTTGAATTTCATTTTCTTTTTGTTAATTTTTTTTTTTAGTTTTTCAGAGTTAAGACGCCATGTTTTTACATTACTTGATAGCAGGGAATATTTTTTTTATATAAGTATATATATATGTATATTGTTTCAACGCCCACCCCTCATAATGACAAGACCCCAAAAAAAGACCCATTTTTAATATGATTTTTAAAATGCCAAAAAATAATTAAAACAACTAAAATTTAAAAAGTTTAGTAACTAAAAGGCATATTATGTTTTTAATATTATATTTGAGTCAATACAATGGGCGGCCCATATACATATTGAAAATCAGATGTTCGATTTATCGAACGCTGGGCGCAATTCAATTCAATCTTTTTCTTACTTGAATAAAATCACAGCTTTAAATATCGCTTTAGCGTTTGTTTGGTAACCTAACGATATTACTTTCAACGGAATGTAACTGTCCGAGTTTAGTATGCCATGATTTGCAATTGAGTCAACCTTATTAATTAGAACAATTTGCGAGTGAAAGTGAAGCAGTGTAAAGTGATTTGAAAATGAAAAAAAAAATTACTGCAAAACTTCGACGTCGAGATCTCACGAAATCTGGATTGATGACTATTATTGAAGACTGGAGTGACGATGAGACGGAGGACTCCGCTGTTATAATTATGCCACCAGACAGAGTTGACGAAAACACCGATGAAAAAGATTTTGATGATAATGTTATACCTATGCATGAAGTGAGTATATTCATAAATATAATCATAAAACAAAAAGTTTTTACCATCTTAACTTTATCTCGAATAATACTTTTAAAAGTCTGAAAATGTAGTGGAGTGTGCGGGAACGTTTAAGGTATGTGCCGTTGAAAAAGCGATTGGAGTTTATATAGATCCTAGTGACCACGTTGAAGGAGGCACAGTAGCGGATATTGACAAAACCGAAACCAAACAAATTTTATAAGCTTTGTCTGCTTTTAATAAGCCTAAGTGGGTACAGAGAATGAATCCTGAGGGACTATTTGAATATGACATTGTCCCATTAATTGAACCACTCGAGGATGTTAAGAAAAACTTGGCCGAAAACCTTAAAGATATGACGCCATTTTAGTTATTGCACTCTTTTTGATAATGAGGTTTTCGAGATGATTTTAAAAGAAACAAATAGATATGCTGCGCAGAAGAACTCCAATTTTTGCGTTGACAACGTGAGAGTAAAGCGGTTTCATGGTATTTTAATTCTATCTGGATA
This sequence comes from Volucella zonaria, assembly GCA_963966105.1. NCBI lineage: Eukaryota > Metazoa > Arthropoda > Insecta > Diptera > Syrphidae > Volucella > Volucella zonaria. Next base: position 29,703,220 of record OZ014533.1, on the reverse strand, counting down.
TCATACTTTACCAACAATTCGCGACTATTGGTCGAACAACCCAACTTTAGGTGCGACTATTGTGAAATTGTGCATTCCCAGAAATAAGTTTTTTGAAATCAAGAAGTTCATCCAATTTACAATAGTAATAACTATAACCTTGATACGAAAGATAAAATCGCTAAGGTTGTTACCTAATTATTTACTCAACTTGACTTTTTAACTCTGTTCTATTAAATAAGATTCGTCCATTGTTTGAAACTATAAACAAAAAATTCATACAATTTGATATTTGGGAGGAAAAACTATCGATCGATGAACAAATGGCTCCATATATTTTGGCCGTCATTCCTGCAAAATGTTCATATGTGGCAAACCCATCCGCTTTGGATACAAATTGTGGTGTCTTTGTTCGTCAGCTGGTTACCTTTATAACTGTATACCATATGCTGGGTCAGCAGATAAGCATGATAAGCAGTTTGGTTTAGGAGCTGATGTAGTTCTACGCTTGCTGGGGAATGTTGAGTATCCAAGTCGTCTTTTATCTGGAAAACGATTATGTGCAACAGGGGCCGTACGAGCAAACCGTATTGGAGGTGTACAACTTAAAACCGGAAAGCAACTGGAAAGAGGTCACCATGATTTCCAATTTGATAGCAGTAATAAGGTTTTGATTTGTCGTTGGCAGGATAATAGCGAGGTTACAATTCCCACAAACTTTGACCAGGTCTTGCCAATGGTACCTGTTCAAAGATGGAAGAAACAAAAAACAAGCAAAGGAGGGGAAATCGTTGAACCTGGTCGTTCTATTAAAAAATTATAATAAAGGGATGGGAGGAGTGGATCTTCACGACAATACCGCGCAGAATTAATACATTGGAATCAGATCTAAAAAGTGGTATTGGCCATTATGGATCTCAGTTTTGAATTCTGCTGTTGTTAACGCATGGAAACTTGACTGCTATTTGAAAAAAATATTCTTCATCAAAAAGACTTTCGAGTGGAGATTGCTTATTCTTTGTTAATGACAGGGGATGAAATTGTATTTCTTGATAAAATCAAGACCGGTAATTCCGCTGGAAGGAACCGGAAAATTTTCTTCTACGACATGACAGTCGTAGTAGTATGGGAGTTGTCGATATTCTAAGATGGTATATGGGAATTAATACTTGTTTGTACTTTGATAAAGCTAGTTAAATTAAGGTTGATATTATAGGTTGTTTTTTCGTTTAGATACTTGGTATTCCGAAGCCTGATATTTATATTGTTAGTCAGGTTGCTTCGTCCATTGTTTCGATTATTGTGGCTATAAGCACGACTGTTGTAATGATGAGTTCTGCCACTGTTTCGGCAGTTTGATCTACCTCGGTTACCTCGGTTATTATTTCCGCGGTAGCTGTTACCACCATATTGGTTTCTGACCGTATTATTTTGAAAATCCTGGAAAATTTGCCCAATATGTTGGTGCAGCTACTAACAAATTTAGAAAGTGCGTCATTCATGTTACTGAACTCCCCTGCCTCCATAATGAGTTTCACTCTGTCGTGGTTGCAGTTCGTTGTCATTGCTTTCACTGTTGCATCAGTAGCGTATTTATTGTTATTAAGAATTCGTCAGTTGGGATAAAGTTCGTGTATCTTTGTCGCGCACTAATTGAACTTCCATTGCACCATAAACGTAAATAATGTCTGAGTTTTCTTGGTCTGTACCATAAATGCACATATTTTAAATAGCGTTTCTAAGCAACTGTAACCTTAGCGTAAAAAATTAAGCTCATGAATTATTTTTTTTTCTAATCTTTTATACCAATTTTGTTTAATAAATTTTCGAAATACCACCTTGATCAAAAATTAAAAATACAAGTTTATTCATCTAAATCTACGAGTATATTGTCCCCTTCAAAGTAATTCCTATCGACTGCAACACACTTATCTGCCAGCCAGCGCTTGATCCAATCCTCGAAACATTTTTTATATTCGGTTTTCTGTTTGTCCATCATTTCCATTACTTCCTCTCGGCTTCTGAAACGCGTTCCCCGTATTGGTTTTTTAACTCGATTGAACAGAAAGAAGTCACAGGGAGCCAAATCAGGTGAATTCGGTGGCTGTTGGATGGTATTTGTTGCATTTCTCGTCAAAAAATTACGAATAATGATGGCACTGTGCGACGGTGCGTTATCATGGTGCAAAATCCACAAGTTTTCTGCCCACAATTCTGGTCTCTTTCGGCGAATTGCTTCACGCAAAAATCTCATAACGGCCAAATAATACTCTTTGTTTACTCTCTGCCTTTTGTCAAAAATTCATGATGCACTACACCGTTATAATCCATGAAAACCATGAGCATTGCTTTCTTTTTTGACTGAAAACGTCGTGGTTTTTTTTTTGGTCTCGGCTCATTTGGTGAACGCCATTCACTTGCCTGATGTCTGGATTGCGTGTTGTACTCATAAACTCACGTCTCGTCTCCAGTAATGATCCTTTTAATGAATGTGGGATCGGATTCAGCCTCGCAAATCATCTCTTTTGCGACGTCAACACGGCCTCTTTTTTGAATGAAATTGAGGTCTTTTGGCACCAACTTTGCTGCTACACGACGGAAACCAAAATGTCTTGGACGGATCCATAGACAATGTTCAAGTCCTCCGCTATCTCTCTGATCGTTAATTTGCTGTTATTGACCAAAATTTCTTTTACTTCATCAATGTTTTCGTCGGTTTTCGATGTCGATGGTCTGCCACTGCGTTCATCATCTTCGATTGACTCACGACCACTTTTGCACCGCTCGCAGTCGTGCCACTGGTAAACGACCGTTTTCTTTAGAGAATCGTTGCCGAAACACTTTTCCAACATTTCCAACGTTCGCGCACCATTAACTCCGTTTTTTACGCAAAATTTAACACTCGTACAAGTTCGTTGTTGCAAATTTAAATCCATTTCTAAAATTGTAAAAAATCGCCAACACACCCAGAGATAGATGTACTCTTGGCTACTTAACTTTTGCAAATGTCAAGCTATGATGCTAAGATTTAGAGGGAATGTCAACAACAGATTTACCAACCTAACAAAAAAAAACAGAACTCAAACCGGACAATGGGAGCGAGCGCCACACGGTGATCCCAACCGGGAACTTTTTGATCAAGGTAGTAGGCCTTCAAATCCCAAACCTATCTCTTTAAGGAACAAGTTAAGGAAATGAGGGTTTTGACAGGTAGTCAAATAAATGACCACGCTTTAAAACTCTTTAATAGCTATGCAATTTTAAAAAAATATTGGAGAATTAGTAATTCTTGGAAAACCACTCTTACGAGTCTTGTCAACTGTTGTTAGAAACGTTGGTAAAAAATCATAAATTCCTTTTTTTACCTGTTGCATGTTTTCCCAAGTATCATAAAATCTGTGGGTTTTTGCGCAAACTTGAGGATGATTTGGTCTTTACTAATGTTACTTTCATAAGAAAAAAATAGTAAAATGTTATGTTAATTAGGCATTTTCTTGAGAAATGTGACCTCAAATTCAAAAAATAGCGTTGGCAATGAAAATGGAACAGGCTTTGAAATTCGATAGCTAAAGACGCAAAAAAGTTTTTAACTTTATTTGAACGCCATTATGAAGGCTGGTATTTCTTCTAAAAGCAAAGTCCTACACAAAGTTTCTACCATTAGTACTAACAGAGCAATTTGCGTTAACATGGATCAGGATACGCCAAAGTAAGCCTTTTCTTAAACCTTCGATAAATGATGTCAACATTGGAGATAGACACTTACTGTAGAACGATTTTTTTTCCTAGAATATGTCCCGGAATCAATTATCATTGACGTATTAGAGGACACCCTGTATTTAAAATGTTGTAATACAGTGGATTTTTTTTTCGTTGACTTTTGATTTAGCTCAACTTAATTTTATAAACTATGGACAAAGACTAACAAGATCCAAGATCAAAACAAATTTTAAAAAGTTTTTTTATTTTTTTTTATATTTTTTTATTTTTTTTGTTTTTTTATTTATACTTGAATTCACAGATATACATATGTATGAACTCAAAATAATTGAACTCCAAATATTCTTCTTCAAAATATTTTCAAATATGCTTTGTTCTTTATTATTTTATTTTTAAAGGAGCTCACACACCAGAGCGGTACGCGGTAGCGGTACAACGCTATGTAATCCTATTGCGGTAAATATAGACACACACACTGGGCAGGGTATACCGCATACCGTATATCAAAATGTGTATTTAAAAACTTATTGAGTTGGTGAAAATACATCCTATTTTATTTGATCTAACTCATCCGGAATACCTGCAAAAATACGGGAAAAAAAGATAGAATATGGAAAAATATAGCAGAGGGGTTAAACCAGGAAGGTAAGTGGCTAAGGTCAAAAATGAGAAACAAGCAGCTACTTAAGGTCAATATTGCATACTTAGTTTTAAAATGCTTAAATGCTAGCTTAAAATTACTTAACAACCTTATACTAACTTACTGGCCCCACACAGGCGCTCTAAGCTACTCTAAATTCTTATATCTATGTCATTCGACTTTATTTACATTTTACTTAGGAATATTTATTTTCTATACTTAAGGCTAAGAAAAAAATTGTTAACAAAAACTTAGCATATGGACATAATTTTTTATTTTTTATAAAATCTTAATATCTAACTTAAAATAAACCTTAGTCTACCTAACCTACATACACAATACACACATACACACACATAGACATTATACACAATACATACATATACTCCACACTGCCGTGTGCGACGTCTCTGCTGTAGTTGAGTCGCCTGTCCCCAGCTTTCCGAGCGACATGGAAGATTAACGGGACCGCTGATCTATCCTGGATCAACCCTATCTGACCTAGGTAGAGGAATGCTTCCGGTGGAACGAAGCCGTCAGAGCGCACACTCCCGTGGTAAAGGTAGTTGGGGTAGTAAGCCCCATATATCAGGTTATTCGTCGAGGTCATTGCTCTTGCAATGTGCCTTCGAGTCAGCTTAATTACGAAGTTGTCCACTCGTATTAGGTTCGCCCTGTTGTAAAGGACCTCATTACGATAAAAAATTTTGTACTCCGACTCTGGTGTTCTGCACAAGCGAAGGCAAGCCCTCTCAAACACTCGAATTTTTTCCAATAAGCTTGCTCGCACATTGAAACACACGGGACACCCAAATACTAGCATGGGCCTGATAAGGGCCATGTAGCAGATTACCTTTACCCTCGCATCGAGTTGGCTGCTATAAAATAGTCTCTTTGTAAGGGCAAAAGCACCTTTAACTCTGGCCAGAGCAGCATCTACAATTTTATCAAAATACAGAAACCGATCTAGCCAGATCCCAAGGTATCTGACTACATTTCGACAGGCAAGAGGCTGTCCGTGTTGTCCAATGATCGAGAACTTACGCCAATTTTTCCTGGTATCCCTGAGGCTCTAGGCAACGGCGTCCTAAAGAGAATTGTTTCCGACTTCTGAAAGTTGATTTTGAACTTCCAGTCATCGTCTTATCTTATCACGCTGCAAGAGAGTATTAATGACCTCGATTTTTGGACCTGTTCTGTACGCTATCAAATCGTCTGCTTACGCAATATTATGGGGAAGTGAACCTATCAAGTCGCTTGTATAGATGTTGAATAGGATCGACGAATTGACCGCGCCTTGCTGAAGACCATTTTTAATTTGAAATATTCCAACAGAAGTCACATCGCCATTTTTCACGATGAACTGTCTGTTGGTTAGCATGGGCCCCCGCCCAATTATCAAGGCTTCGCCCATCAATGACTTTGTCTAATAAAAAGCGGGGGTAGATTATTCTATAACTGGTCTTATCGAAAATATCCAGATTTATTGCATGAATGGATGCTACGATTTGACCAGTTACAAGTTGCCGGTCATAGGTCTTGTTGGCGGCTTGACCACCGGTAGTCCATACCAGGACTTAAATCACGGTACCATGCGAGTCAGGAGCCCCCCGGATTTCGGTCCGGGCCTGACTTGTTAGAGGTAGGCCCCCTTGTGGGAGCGTCATGGTGGCTGTGGTTTAAACCCAAATCGCGGGTACGGGTATTCCTTGGTTTTGCCCATTGTAGAGTAGCAAATAAAGTACTGGGTGCTGCGACCCTAAGAGCAGCAAGAGGTTTTAGGTCGGCCTCGACTCATACCAAGGGTGGGACTTGTGCCTCCAACACAAGTTCTGCTTTGGTATAAAATATAAGCAAAGTATTAATAAATATAAAGCGAGTATTTAGCGATGACAAGGCGTATCCTTGCTCCCTATGGGTGTATGGGCACCTCGTAAACATTAAGTCTTACGGCAGGAGGTTTACGTTAAAAATCCAGGTACGTTCTGTTGGTTAGCATATTATAAAGAATGTACAAGAGTGGTTTACTGATCCCCAGCCTAGTCAACTTATAGAAAAGACCCTCTAACCATACGGTGTCGAAGGGCTTCTTCAAGTCAACAAGGCAGGCACCAGTACATTGGTTTTTGCCTTTATTCCATTGGATATCGGACACCAGTTTAGAAGCGGCATGTGAGATATCATGTCCCGCCTGAAAACCGAATTGATTATCCGGAACTATATGTTTGTCCTCAACCCACCTAGACAGAGCTCTATTAATTATTTTTTCAAACACCTTACTGATATTCGGAAGGAGACTTATCGACCGGAGATTCGCCGGATTGGATATATCTTTTCCCTTTTTGGGGATAGGTTGCACCACTGCTGTTTTCCAATGCGCTGGATAATGTGCATTATTCATTGCATTATTAAACAGGGTGGTGTAAATGTCCACCGCTTCTAGAGGAAGATGTCGAAGCACGATGTTTGGAATACCATCGGTCCCCACTGATTTCTTAGCCCTGATTGTGTCGAAGATCTCATGGAGTTCTTCCTTCAAAATAAACGGGGGTAGGTCACCCTCTCTGGTAATGACATTATTTGCCATATTTTCGTCGCTGAACCGGGTGAAACCAGAGCCCTCGGATCGCCAGTTCTCTACTTCATTTCGTCCAGGTCATAATTAAGTCCAATGGTATCAGTGGCCTTGTATATTTCCTGGAAAGTGGCCCCTATGGCTTCAACTTTCTCCTGTGGATCCTCGATCACAAAGAAGTCGTCATCATCAGCGGCCTCATTTGGATCAATACCTGCTATTGTCAGTAACCGTTCGTTGTCTGTTGTCCGGGCTATTTTAAGACACTGAAGGTCGTTTTGATTTTTTCTCCGAAATAGTTTATTTATTTGCGGGAACATATTCGGGTTGCTGGTGTTTACAGACCGAACCCTGTTGTTCCAATACAAAACTTACAGAAATTCTGTAATTCTCTTTTATTAACGTTTGAATATTTTTAATCGATGCCTTCAGTGTCCTAATCTCCGGGTCTTGTCTGTCAGTTAACTGTCTGTACAAGTTTTTGAGTCTTGTCAGAAGTCTACTTTTCTGTCGGTGCAGTGCATCAATAGTAGGATTGCGGAACAGGTTTTCGTTAGTCGTACGTCGATATTGCAGTATTGTAGCGTCCATAGTATGTTTAATTGTCTCGTCCATTTGTTTTAGGTAATTGTCGATCTCCTCGTTTGACAAATTCCTTTTGGACAGTGGGTGGAGCGTATTCGAGGAGAGCGCACTTGTCATGGTGGCGGAGAAGTGTGTCCATCGAGTCTTACTGTAGTTGTAAGAATATCTTTGGACAAACTCCTCCAATTCCGCAATTTCGTTGGGAACTGTAATTTCGGTGCTAAAACCGCAATGGTCACTGTCATACACGAATGTGCGCAGACAGTTTAGCGTTTATAAATTCGTACCTGTCAGTCGAATACGTTCGTCGTACAGCAGTAGATCCAGATAAGACCCGCCTCTGGGAAACGACGGGTTATCCGTCGCTTTAAGACCGAGTCTGTACATGACATCGTGATGACCCCACCAATCGAGTAGTAGGTTCCCTCTAGTATTTGGCAAATTATTTCCCCAATCTCTGTGTTTAGCGTTGAAGTCCCCTCCGATTATAAAATAATTCTCCCCCGATTCCAGCCTCAGAAGTCGAAAAAGCGTGCCGAGCTCTGTGATGAATAAAGTGGATTGTGGAGCCTCAGGTGCATAAACAGAGGTCAAGTACAGCCGCTTTCCACTGCGGAGCGGGATGTAAATGACGACTGCCTCCAACACCCGGAACCCACGCAACACTCCCTTGTACAAATTAAAAAGAATCTTCTGTTATCAATCAATATTTATTTCACATTTAACTTTGGTTTTACAATTTTCCTTATTTTAATTTCACTTTTTCATTTATTCTATTGTCTTTTTATTTCCTATGGAAACCTGTTACAATTCTTTGCGAAATCCCGAATTTAAGTGAGCAGTCGGAAGTTGTTTGTTGAGCTTTTATATCGAGGTGGCTTGTTGTTTACATGAAAATGCATAGTATGGAAAAAACCCATCGCAGTGGATATGTTGTTTACATAAAATGCATGCTATGGAAAAAACCCATATCAGTGCATATGTCATTATGTTTTTTTTGTTCATTTACGCATTTGCGTAAACAACTTGTTTGCGCCAAAGTTAGCTATGCACCTAACAGTTGGGTGTTAACTGCTCCCCTTTCAATTTCAGTCGTCCTCGGCGGACTAGATAAATAAGTTATTATAATCATTAGTGTGGAGTGCTATTTTTAATTTTTTGTTCCTTAATCTAAATTTATTTAACTTACTAATCTTTGTAGTTCTTTATACAAAAATATGATATTTATTTTTTTAACAAACAAAAATTTAATATATACATATACGATATTTTTTTTAATTTAATTTTGGTTTAATTAATTTATTTTTTGTTTTCTATGTGTTTACTTATTTACTATTACTGATCTACATATATATTTTCCATGTTTTTTATTTTATATTATATTTTATATTATTTTTATATACATAAATTATTCAACTCATTAACTATTAAATTATTTGTGTATACGCAAAAAAATTGTTTACACATGAGAGGTTTTCCTTAATTAATTCCAGTAACATTTAATAATAATACATACTATAAACATATAATAGTACATAAATCGAATTCAAATTGCTTAGAACCAAAAAATAATTCAATATCAAAATCCTTCTTAACGCATCTGTCATTAGTGAATTTAGAGGCAGCACATTGTCTACCTAAGATTGTTTTTATGAATTTTCCTATTCTCAATAAGGACCGTAGTTCCTAGATCTTGTTCAACTGTTTTTTCAACGAAAAGTTTTGTCAATTTATTACCTATTCGCTTATTTGTTCGCACATACACTTTATCGCCAGGTTTATATGACCTTGTTTGCTTGCTTTTATTGTGGTACCTTAAATCTTTAGCCTGTTTTTGCATAATGCTTCTCCTAATTTCATTTTCTAATGCTGGCACTTTTGAATGTATTATGTCAATCGGTCTTTGTGAATGCTTCTATTGTACTTTACAACAGACAATAAAATCAGTTCACTTGTGTCATTGATACCCTGTTCCAGCTTAGTACATCTCGCAATCTCTGTCAAAGTGCTATGAAATCTTTCAACTTGTCCATTAGATGTGCTATGAAAAGGAGGTATGGTAAAAATATCAATTTTGAAATAATCTCTTAGCAAAGTTTTTATAGTCTGTGAATTGAAAGATTTTTCATTGTCACAAACCATAATTTTTGTATCCTTAAAAAAATTAAGAATTTGGAGTAAAGGTTCTCTTATATCAACTATTGCCCTAGATTTTATTTGAGATACCGAAGCGAATTTAGAGAACTTATCCAAACAAGTAATGAAATGTATCTTATCAGTGGAATAGATGTCGATATGTAATATTTCACCTACATACGATGGTATGGGAGTTTTCCCTATTTCTTCCCTAGGGGGGTGCCTCTGATACTTTGCTTCGTTACATATTGAACAGTTCGTGATAATCTGTATTAACTTTTTACGTATGTCAGGGAAGTAGTAGTCACGAAGGACTTGTTGTGTGTTCTCACGTAAGGATCGATGAGCTCGATTATGTTCTACAGCGAGAATTTCCTTCTGGTCACTTTCATTAACAATATCTATCACAAGTTTTTCCGAGTGGAAAAATTTAGTAGATGGAAAGGTTCTGACAAGTTCATCTTGAAAAAATGCAAGATCTTTTAATTCGCAATAAATACCATTAGCGACGTTAGGGTTAATAACCTCTTTTAGCATCTTCAATAAATTATTTCGATCGCAAAATGTTATTATATGCCGGGATTTTTCTCTAAATATTATTTTTCTTACTATTCTGTTTTCTGACCCTTCGCTGATAATAATCTGGTTCCTAAAGCAGTTTACAGGATTTTCTACAGTACGTATCGTTTGTGTCGATGATTCTTCACTGTGTGCAGTTACTGATTCAGATTCATTCGTTTGTTGCATGATATTAATATGCTGTCTCGACAAAGCATCCGCAACATGGTTTTCTTTTCCTGGCTTATAATGAAATGTTGGGGAAAACTCCTCCACAAAAGCCTTCCACCTCTTTATTTTGGTGTTAGGGTTCTTTTCAGAAATGGCGAACGTCAAAGGCTGATGATCCGTAAAAATATTGAGTCTTTTAACGCCATATAAATAATTGCGAAGTTTGCGCAAGGACCAGACTATGGCGAGAAGTTCTCGTTCGTTGGTCGCGTAATTTTCCTCTGTTGTAGATAAAGTCCTAGAGATCATCGTTATTGGCCTACCATTTTGTGACAAGACAGCACCTAATGCACAAGAGGATGCATCTGTCGTTAGATCAAAAGGCTTATTATAGTCTGGATAGAGAAGCAAAACGTCCTCCGAAGCTAAAATGCTCTTGATTTTCTTAAAAGCATGAATGGCATCTTCATCAAAATCTACAGGGATATTTTTGGACTGCCTAGAGCTAACATTACCATTTTTTCCGCGCAAGAATTTTGTTAACGGCTTTGCTATTTGAGCATAATCTTTTATAAACCTCCTGTAATACCCAGAGAGTCCCAAAAACGATCGTAAGCTACGAAGGGTTCTTGGAGTCCTTAACTTTATCTGGGCAGGTTTTAATGCCTTGTGCGGAGACCACAAAACCCAAAAATTCAACTTCTTTCCTGAAAAACGTTGACTTTTCTGAAGAAACGCCCATATTAGCCTCAAAAAGTTTGCTGAGAATCCGATCAACATCTTTAAGATGTTGCTGCTTCGTTTTAGAAAATATAATCACGTCGTCGATATAAACGTGACAACACTTGCCGATCTCGTCCCTCAAAATATCATCAATAGCTCTTTGAAAAATGCTAGGTGCATTTTTCAGGCCAAACGGAAGTCGGCAAAATTCAAATTTACCGTTGTTTATGGAAAAGTCTGTTTTCTCCCTGTCACGCTCAGATAGCTTTATCTGATGGAATCCAGACCTTAAATCCAAAGTTGAGAAAAATTGCGATTGTCCCAAGTTTGCGAGAATAACAGAGGTGTCCGGAATGGGGTATTTGTCGTTCGTTGTTTTGGTATTTAGTTTCCTAAAGTCAACTACTAACCGCATTTTCCGATTGCCGTCTTCATCAAACCCTTTTTTATCGACAACCCAAATAGGATTATTATAAGGGGACCGCGATGGTCTTATAATACCTCCGTTAAAAAGATCTGAAATTTCTTTGTTGACAAATTGCGCTGATGCCATTGGATATGGGTACGCTTTTGAGTAAACTGGCTCATTGTCCGTTGTTCTGATGGTGGCTACAACCTTTGTGTTATATGGCAATGATTCATTCGAATCAGCAAATACCTTCTGTCTGTTTCCCAAAATAGAGTCGAATTCTTTACGTACATCTGGGGGTACAAATTTATTATCGATTGCAATGTGGTTTACGTCTCTGCAAAAGAAATACAAAAGCTTTTCCTCTCTACCACCATAGCTAATAACTCCCTTTTCCAAATCAAGTTGTGCCCCTATTTGGTGCAAAAAGTCGTACCCGATTATACCGTCAAAACTATCAAGGCGAGGGAGAATGAAAAATGGAGCATTTTTATTAAATAAGTGCATTACACATTTAAATTTGATTGTATCTGATCCGTGAAGAGATTTTACAATAAATGGGGTCCCTACCGGCTTAATATCCTTTAGATCGCTATTGTATTTTATGTAATTTTTTGACGCGCCTGTGTCTATTAGAAATTTTATTTCCTTCCCTCCTAAAGTTCTGCTTATGTACGGTAGGAGGGGCTTATCCCTAAAAAATTTATTTCATCTATTATTTCTGGATTTTCGCCTTCATTTTTCTCATATTCGTGTAAGGATGGCTCATCATATCTGTTACAATAATTTGCATTGTCGTAATGATGTCCATAATTCACTGTTTCCTGTTGTATTGGTTGATCTTGAACTAAATGATTAAATCTCTGAATTTTCTGTTGTGGTTGACGTATGGATTGGTTATTTTTTACAAATGATACATTGTGAGAATATTTGTCTGAGGGTCCAGACCTTTTTAGTGGTTGTCTATTGTTCATGTTCTGATATGGCTTTCCAAATGAATTGTTAAGGTTCTGAGTCGGATTTAATTTTTGAGATTTGTAATTAGATGTTGAAGGATCTACTTCCATTGGATGCATTTTAGGTTGGTTGATCTGTTCACGTGTGTAATGAGGCGAATTAAACGAGTCATATCTATGGCTAGATTGAACCAGCAGTTTATTTGACCGTTCACTGTAGTTAGCAAACGAGTTTGCGAACGTATAACGCATTTGATTGGCCTCTAATTCTTCAGCAAGTGCCAACGCAGTTGGCATGTCTGCAGGCCTTGATGCAAATAAAACGTCACACATTGGTTTCCGTAAACCAGAAATAAATGTCCTAAGTGCATCTTGCCTATACTTTTGATTGAGTGAAGCTATGAGCTCAGATTTACCTTCATGAGTCATTATTGTTTTGTTGATTAATAATGTCAGTTTCTGTTCAACTGTATCATAAAATTCAAAGATAGACATTTTCCCCTGTTTGAGGGTGGACATCTCTTGTTCGATAAGATAAACTGGTCGCTTATCAGAATACTTGAAATCTAACTATGGCTCTAAGTTAAGAACAGTGTTGAAAGATGATAATACCGAATCTGCAGAACCTACTATTTTGTTCCTAATTATAGCTACTGCCTGGTAGTACTTAGAACTTCCCTCATAACCTTCAAACATTTTATGGGCGGCGAATACAGCTTGTCGCCAGGAAACATATCTTAATTGGTCGCCGTGAAATTCTGGAAGCGACTTAATAAGATCGAGTGACCCTTCACATCTGATTTGAGGATTAATTATAACTGCTTCATATTCTAAAACCTTTGATGGTGTTTCCAAAATGGAAAGTCTGTTCGTAAGCTCACTGATTGTAGATTGAAAAGATTTTTGCGTTTGTTCGACTGCAGCATTAACAGCTGCTGTGATAACTGCGCGTAATTCTGACTCATCCATTGTTTATAAATTAAATTATTTCTTAGTTCTTTACAATAAGATTAAGCAGAGAAGGAAAAATATTATGTGTATAAATGGTTTACTTTCTTTTTAATTATTATTCACAACTTTCAGGAGAACAAAAAAAAAAATAAATAAATAATAATAATAATAAAATGATAATAATATTGGCTTCCAATAACCTTTACAATATTTTTACTTATGTTAGCTAGATTTTTCTTAAAACTAAATCTAGTCTTTTATAATGAAATAACAAAGCACTCCACTTACATTTATTAATTTATTCTGCGTCCCTTTTGTAGTTTTCAGGTTCTGAAGTTTCCTTGATATCACCTCCAATCTGTAGATGCACTTTAGTTAGTAATTTATTCTGCGTCCCTTTTGTAGTTTTCAGGTTCCGAAGCTTTCTTGATACCACTTCCAATCTGTAGATGCACTTTTTATTTAGTTATTTGTTACTCGTTTCACTATTGCAGTAGTTTGGTGTGAGCAATTCAAATAAAAACTAGGTTCTAATGCGACGCGTTTAAAGAGGTCTTTTTTGATCGATTCGATTGTTTCTTTACAACAAAAAGACTAGCGTCGCTCACCCGTTGAGCGCCAATTAAAAAGAATCTTCTGTTATCAATCAATATTTATTTCACATTTAACTTTGGTTTTACAATTTTCCTTATTTTAATTTCACTTTTTCATTTATTCTATTGTCTTTTTATTTCCTATGGAAACCTGTTACAATTCTTTGCGAAATCCCGAATTTAAGTGAGCAGTCGGAAGTTGTTTGTTGAGCTTTTATATCGAGGTGGCTTGTTGTTTACATGAAAATGCATAGTATGGAAAAAACCCATCGCAGTGGATATGTTGTTTACATAAAATGCATGCTATGGAAAAAACCCATATCAGTGCATATGTCATTATGTTTTTTTTGTTCATTTACGCATTTGCGTAAACAACTTGTTTGCGCCAAAGTTAGCTATGCACCTAACAGTTGGGTGTTAACTTACACTCTGTGAAATTTTATACCTTGTTTAATGAAGATCGCGACACCGCCTCCACATTTGGAACGGGGCCGGTTTCTTCTTCTAACAATATAATTATTGTACTCCAGTTTGTGCTTATCGGTTAGCTTGGTTTCGCTAGCGAAAACCACATCAGGAGTGTGGTCTTGTAGCAATTCAAACATCGCGGCTCTTCGTTCGATCCTAATCAGTGAATTAACATTCACCGCAAGGACCTTCAAAGATTGCTCCACCATGTGCGTACCCATTACGACATGTGTTGCGTTAGGCCCGGCAGCAGCGCGTAGATCTGGTCCACCCGCTTGGCCTGTTCTTGCACCTGCTTTTGCAGCTGAGCCATCTGCCCTTGGATTGCGAGCAAGATGGCCAGCATGTTAGGTGCAGCTTTCGTTGTTCTCGGCACTGGCGCCGGAGAAGCAACAGGCGCTTGCTGTACCGTAGCCCCCCTACCTGCCGCCATTTGGGCGTAGGAAATTTGGGGCGTGACGGCTGGTGTTTGAAACCTAGCAGGTGAACGTTTGACCTCCACCTTCTGCTGCTGAGCCAGTTTTGCTTTTTTAATATCAACGAACTTAGGACAACCCCGATAGTTGGCGGTGTGTCTCACGTTCCCACATAATACGCACGAGAGCTGCGTCCTATCGGATGCTCCGTCTTTACCCAGAGCACACTCCTCGGAACTGTGGTTCTTTGCGCACTTCACGCATCGAGGCTGCATTTGGCAGTTCGACGCGGCGTGTCCGAACCTCTGGCAGCGAATGCATTGTATAACACCTTCGCTCCTTTTTAATTTTTCCCAGTGAACCACCTGGTAGTCTAGGACATTTATACTCCTTAGACTATCCAGACGGCTTTCGGGACTAAGCTGCACCAGGAAGAACGGCAGACTCCGTTTCTCCCGCCTGGCTCTAGCTGTGGTAAATGGCTTTACCCCCACGAACTTGAGTCCTTCGCACTCCTTCTCTTTGAGCAGTGCCAGGATCTCCTCAGGATCAGAATACGGTTCCAACCCCTTCAGCAACATCGATTGCCGCTTTTCACACTTCGGTGTGAATGAGTAGTGCTCCGTCGTCGTTTCCTTTAGGAGTTCTTTCACTTTCGCGTAGCCCTCCACTGTATTACAGTGGATGGCATGGCGATCATTCCCCAATCTCTTAATGTTAAAAGTATTACCAATGACCAGCTTACACAGGTCCTTGGTAGCATTTACCTCCAATTTGTAGGTGTTGATAGGATTCACCTTCTCCTTCTTCTTCTGCTGATGCTGCTGCCGTTGTTGTTGTTATTGTTGTTGTTGCTGCTGCTGCTGTTTTAGCTGTTGCCGTTGTTGTGACTGCTCTTGTTGTTGCTGCTGCTGTTTCTTAGGCTTTTGTTGTTGTGTTTGCTTTTGAGCAAGCTGCTGTTGTTGGGATTACTCTTGCTCTCTCTTCCTTCTTACTATTTGTTTTTCTTTTATGGCCAGCACTCTTTGTTGCAGCATTTTAATGCTGCTACTTATGGCCTAAATTTCTTCCTCTTCATCATCAGATTCGCTTGCTGCCAATGAAGCGAAGTTGTTGGTCGTTGGTAGGGTGGGACGTTTTATCAAGTTGGAAGTTGAACTAAGCTTCCTCCTTCTCTTTGTTTTTGGCGTATGGCTCGAACCACTCGAAGCCTCACCTGACATCATTTCAGCAGGTCCCGCTATAGGTATAGCGCACCGCTCATCACAATCCATCACGTGATAAAACCGGTAACACCACTTATTTTTATTTAAAAATAAATAAATAAATAAAAAAAAAAAAAAATTGTCTGCCGACTACCCGGAGTCGAACCCACAACCTTTGCAGTCTCAAGCGAACACACTAATACTGTGATGATGGGAGCTTAATCCAAATTGTTCAATTTTTTTGTTAAGCGAAACACTTCTCACTCACAAGTCGTAACACGTCTAAACTCCGCGGAGGTCTATGAACGACTGACAATATTGCATACAAAACACCGCCGGTGTGCACGTATAAGCGGTATACCGCTACCGCACTTCTACCGGTACCCGTACCGCTCTGGTGTGTGAGCTCCTTAACTTGCGACATTGAAATGAGCCTTGTCGTAAATTGTATACATAAATGTTGGTCACGCTCACCAATGGTGTGGAATTTTTCTCCTCATTGGTAGTGGTCGTTAATTCCGTTGACTGCTGCTGCTGTTGCTGCTGCGGCTGCTGATGTTGTGCTGCATTGATGCCGATTGATCATCGGTGCTTATAATTCAATACATAGAATTACTACTTGCGCTTTATTGTACTGACGATAGTAGTTATTCAGAATGTTTAATCATTTTCATTTTTGTTGTTATTCACATTTTTTTTTGCATTTTAACATTACACACATTTCCTTTTAAAGACTTAAAACTACACTGGCAGGATCGACATGTTATGTTTATTTACAATACCCATTGTACTACTATAAAATTTATTGAAACTATTCTCTTTTAGTTCTACAACTGAATTGTAATTAACTGTGAGCTGTTCAAATTACGTATACCAAATAAAAGTCCAGTTGCGAGTAAAACCGTCGGATATGCCTGATCAGTATATGCTTATTCAGCACATTCCCATAGCTGGTCAAACAAAAGGACATCAACTAGTTTAACGTGACACTTGAAACCTCGCTTATGTTGTCACCGAACGTTTTCATAATACATTACTTTTGCCCCATCTTGTAAAGGTGGGAAAAAAATCAAATAAAACAACGGTGTGGGATATATTGTAAAATTGATTTTGAAGCTAGGTTCATGCCATTATGTGTGGAATAGCATATTATTGGAACGGCAGCCTCAGCTTCGCTGGCAATCCTTCAAGCGGTCGTTATTCCGGCAATAGCGTGTCGAATGTTGGCCCCGAGATCATCCAAAGTGGTTGGCTTGTTAGCGTAGACTAAGGACTTTACGTAGCCCCAGAGAAAATAAACCTAACGACGAAATTCACGCTGCGTATTTACAAGTCACTCTATATAACAAAGAATCACGTGCACTTTGCAACAAGAGAAATAAATTATGGCACGTGTAGATTAAATCTGGTTCTAAATTTAACTACAAACTCTCTACCACTTCTTCCAATTTGTGAAATTAGCTATATCAGATACCTCAGCCGAATGCAGTATATTATCCTCATTTCTGACCCCATACAATTCTTTCGATTTAATGGTATGAAAAAAAATCCGTTAGCTATCGGTCTTGAATCAAATTCTCCAATATTTCATGTAAAAAAATGCGTTGTTATTATACATAGATAATTCATATACAATACATATTTATTTACTAGATAATTAACTGTTTACTTTTTAATTACAAAATAGCAAAATTAATGAAAATTACAATATATTAAAGAATTTACAACACTTCAGCTCGTCAGCACACAACTCAACTCTCTCCTCCACTCCCGACGACTCTTTCTTTATTCCCTTTTGTTCTTTTCCGTGTAATAAGAGTTGCCACTTTCCTCCAATATTACCTCCCTTCACATTCGGTCATCCTGATCATCGGAGTCTGACCCAGGCGACAAACAATCTTCATTGCAATCCACATATTTCCACAACTTCATATTGTCAGAACTCGTTGAAGTAATAGTAGAACTTTCTACTTGAGCCGCTTTTTTAACATCATAGCGACCATTCCGTTTTACTTTCCTTACTTCGTACGGACCAAGATAGTTCCTAGCCAATTTTCTCCCAGCAACGAACTGAGTGCGTTCCATCGTAACTTGTCATAATTCTTCTTGTACTTCGTTTGCGCCTGCTGTATTTGGTTCCTGGCTTCTTTGCGTAATTTAGCCCTCTCATCGTCGAAACCATTAAGCAGTTCTTGTTCCAACTTTGAAAGTAAAGTATCACTTACTTTGTTTCGCATTCTTGTACCAAACATAACTTGAAATGGTGTCTTCATGGTAGAACAATGAACGTGCGAATTTGAACTTGGGGTATATATGTATTCCATTTTCAAGTATCCTCGGCAGAGAGCTTAGCGATGATTGCGATAATACATCTATTAACTCGTTCAATTTGGCCGTTAGCCCGCGCAACTCCCGTCGTCGACCGCGCATGTTGAATTCCATTTTTCTGGACGTAATCTTCGAAATTCGTCCAATATTGTGGGCTTCACTAAGAATTTCATGCTCCATAGCCTTAGGTATTACTATAAGGTCGTTACCGCCAATCTGTTTGTACAGTATTTCACCCTTAATCTTGAAATCCTTGTACGGCAGAGATTTCAACACTTCTGCTACGGTACTGATAAAGTCATCCTTTTGCTGAACACTTTTCACCTCTACCGCGAACATCGAACTTGTCGAGTTGTAGAGGCTGAGTAAGGCCAATAAATCTCGGGAAATTCTCCAGACGAGTCCTGAAACCAAAGGATGCTCCCCCCCCCCTTCCATCCAAACCCCTCCTTTTTCCCACTGGGCTGGATCAAGGTATCATATGTGCCGTAGATCAACCTGTGCCCGTGCCGAAGATCAACCTGGCTGAGAGCCCAGCATCTCCAAAAATAGCTCAGTAGCGAACGGACTATCCGCATACCTGGCGACCTCCGGATTAGCTAGCCTTATCTGGCGGATCTCTGTACAGATGGACGACTCTTTCTCCGCCACTCATGGGATCACATCAACGAAAACTTAAACAAAACAAAACCCGAGGCCGGTACCCCTTTAATACCGGGCGGTTGAACGGTGACTGCACCGACTACCGCCAAGGCTCCTGCATTGTCGAGCGGAGGTAAAACAGTAGCAGACCGTGATGAACCATCCTCTAAAGACAAGCGCAACGAGCCTAAAAAGAAATCTTCAAATAGTGTTAAGACTGTGGCAAGCCACGATCCTATAGCTTCCTCCACCCCTAGCAGCAGCTAGTTTGTGGCAGGCCACTGACTTGTCGCTGTTACTAAAGCTCCTCCCCTTAAGTCGGGCTCAGCCGCATCGGCAAGCTCCATCTAAGGCGCTCTACCTAAGACGCCGAAATGCTTCACGCATCATCATCGGATCCATTCCGGAGGTTGAGAGAAGTGCGGACATAAAGAGCAAGATTGAGTGGGCTAACAACATCCTACACTAAGGACTAAGGGGCGCTTATAGATGCGCGTTGATCGTGATCAATAAGAAGTCCCTTAACCCTCTAGGGCAGACAAAAGGCACGATTCGGTTCGGATTCGAGTCTATACATCTAAGGGTCTACAAAAAGGATGAGCTGGATGCTGACGAGCAACCTCCTCCTCCTTTAACGGAGACACCACCAAACACAACCTCAGATCCTGGAGCCTGGATATCCTTTCCAGAAATTCATAGCGACAACTGCAATCTATCCGAGGCGACAATTAAGCCGTCGGTCTCCCTTCTGACACCCTGTCGGAAATGGAAACCGATGACCAAGCAAAAAGAGGTCCTATACGATCAAAGGAAGAAAATGAGCTCTTGGGCACACCTTCAGAATCGGAGAACTTCAACAATACCGTGGTGGAGGCTACTCTGGAAAACTGTAGCAATGATATGGTTTCTCCTGATTAATCTCCATCACTCGAAAACGGCTTCGGCCACACTCATTCTGCGTCTTTCAAAAAACGCAGAAGACATTATCATAATCCAGGATCGTAGAAGGCGTGGTTCGTGGACTTAGGACCCTCGTATACGCTCCACTCCATACAAAAGACAAAGGTAAGATCAGAACTTGTAAATTAGTAAAACGTAGCCTTTATGCATTTTTACTTCCTAATCTCAGCGACCCCGACTTAACAGTTGCCAGACTAGAGACTGCCAAAGCCTCCTACTGGCTGGCATCGGCATACCTTCGCCACGATCCCTGGTGATAACCTAGAAAGGGTGGTACTGATGTCTGGAAGAAAAAAAACTGGCCTCATCATCGGATGCGACGCTAACGCTCATCACACGGCATGATGCAGTACCGACATTAATGATAGAGGTGAGTCACTTTTCGACTATCTTATAACCTCTTTATTTGCAACATTGGCAATGAGCCCACTTTTATAACTAGAAAATGACAGGAAGTGCTAGATATCAATCTTGTCTCCGACAGCATCACTCGAATGCTAACGAACTGGATGGTATCGTCTGAACACTCTTTTTCAGACCACAGATACACAGATACTATATCCTCTGAACTCTCAAGCCCCTCGCGTGACACCAATGAGCTTGACATGAAAGTCAGCGAATTCACCCCGGCTCTCAATCAGGCCATGGCCGCTTCCTGCCCTTTTATTCAATCTAGACAAAAGAAAAAGCCCACTGGTGGACATCAGTACTGGGACTGCTTTGAAACACTTTCAGAAAACTTTTCAACTTAGCAAAAAGCACAAGAAAAGTGACTGACTGGGACTCATACACAGAATCCCTCAAATTATACAAAAAAGATCTGGGGAAGGTAAAGCGACAATTCTGGAGGTCATTCTGCGACAAAATCACGGAAACCTCTGAGGCATCGCGGCTAAGAAAAATCCTCTCTACAAATCCTATGATGGCTAGCTGTTTGCAAAAAAACCGGTGCTCTTGGACAGCCTCAAGTGATGAACCACTCAACCTGCTACTGGACACCTACTTTCCAGGTAGCTCCCAATTAGCGGCCAGTAGCAACCCAAACAGGCCTACTGCAACCGGGACCAAAATTCATGGTCTGAAGAGACAAACTGCTCTGGGCGCTGCATAGCTTCAAACCACACAAGTCTGCTGCTGCTTACGCTAGAAAATACCATGAGGAGCTGTGTAGAACTGATTCACATTCAATTGTCATGGAAAGAAGTCAATATAGTTTTCATTTCCAAAACCGGAAAATGTTCTCATGTTGTCCTAAAGGACCTCAGACGTATAAGTCTATCATCTTCCCACTGAAAACTCTAGAACGACTGTTTGATATCCATATACATACGAGCTAAAATTGATCCAAGACTTCTGTCAACGGCTAAACATGCTTACTGTAAAGGAAAGCTGATAGAAACCGCTCTGCATTCACTGACTAACCACATCGAACGAACCCTACAATATAAAGAATACACAATGGTTGCTTTCCTGGACATAGAGGGTGCCTTTAACAACGTCAACACGTCCGCAGTCACGGCTGCGCTGTCAACTCTGCAGTTAGACGACTCACTTGGGAAGTTGATCTGTCTTATGCTAAAAAGCAGGATAATCAACTCCAAACTGGGTGAGGTCGTCTCAGGTAAGTATCTCAATACCATTTATAACTCCTTCAACTAAATCTCAATAGATTAACCGGTTGGGCAGATCGCTGTGGATTGGGAGTAAACCCCCATAAAACTAATCTTGCCCTCTTTTCCAAGAAATATAAAATTCCAATTATAAACCCTCCCTCAATAAACGGTACCAGTTTAGTCTTTTCCGACACAGCAAAATATTTGGCTCTCATTTTTGACAGGAAACTAACCTGGCAACCTAACATTCAAGAAAGAGTCAATAAAGCTACAGTAGCTTTATTCTTTTGCGAAAAAGCCATTGGGAATAAATGGGGCCTTCAACCCCGCATAACCGACTGGCTATACATCGTGGCCATAATACCGATACTCACTTACGGGGTTGTCGTCTAGTGGATGGCCTTAGACAATGTAGTCAACTGCAGTAAAGTAAACTAAGCAGAGAACAGCATGTCTATGCATAAGCGGAGCCTTACGGTCTGGTCCCTCTGCGGCATTAGACATTCTGTTTCATTTGACACCCCTTTATATTAAAGCCACTACACAGTTTATAAATAATTCATTTGGCCACGCTAACGTTTGGAATCCTCACATAGAATATCGATTACACCATACCTGAACTTTAGTTTGACAAAGACTTTCATGTAAGCTTCCCCTCTAGATCCTACTGGGAGGAAGATGCTTTCATGAATTACAAGTCAATCCATTTGTACAAGGATGGATCTAAAACCGATAACGGGGTTGGTGGCGATGCTTTCTCAGATAAGCTAAATCTAAGCCTCTCTTTCCGTCTTCCAAATCACTGTACCGTGTTCAAGGCGGAAATTTTTGGCGATTAAAGAAGCTCTGTGCTGGCTGAAGAAAAGCATAATATCTGCAAAGGATATCCCCATCTTTCCGGATGGACACGCCGCTATCAAGTCCCTGGAGTCAGTTTCACTAAATTCGAAAACCTTTCTTAAATGCCGATCATCTCTTATGGAGGTGGCAGAGCAGTTCAAACTTCACCTTTGCTGCGTGCCGGGCCATAGAGACATTCCAGGGAACTGTAGGGCCGATGAACTGGCCATTCATCTATTCTATCGGAAAGGGTAGCATAGGTATACCAATCGCTACATGCAAATTAATACTAAAGCTGGATGCCAATAAAAGAACAGACCTTAGGTGAACTGTTGGACCAACATGTCTAGCGACTAAACAAATCTGGCCAAGAGTCTGATCTTTCTAAATAGGAAACATCTCAGCACCATCATAAGTGTCATCACAGGACATCGCCTCATAGGCAAGCACGCAAGACTGCTTGATTTCTGTAAACAGCATAGAGAAGGAGGGCGAGGAGATAATCCTTCACTTTCTCTGTACATGTCCAGGTCTTTCTCAGAGAAGAAAACTTCACTTAGGAGCTTTCTTCCACAATGACCTAAACGACCTAAAAAATATAGACGTAAATAGTCTCCTACGCTTCATAGTAGGCTCTAACTGGTTCCATTAGTAAGAGGATCATAGATCTACGTGGCATTACGATGGCCCAATTAGCTTAAGTGGATTGGTGCTTCCAACAGCCACTATTACCTACCTACCTACATATGTTTAATAGGAGTCAAAACAGTGCAGTGTATGGCTTTGCTTAAAACCTCTATTTCTCGGAGGGGATGTATTTCCGAGCCCACCACCCATACGATTTTTTTTCAAATTATGTCATGAAAACTTCCCTTAAGCTCTTCGATACATTATCCGGAATACCTTGTATATGTTACATTAACGTATAATTGTTTAATTCTTCTACGTACAGGAATATACGGAACACCCTGTAATGAAGTCAGATTTTGGTGTTTTTATAATTCGGTAAAGAAAATGTTTGTTTACTGAGACGAGAAACCTCTCAAATATACTTGCCACGATTAGTGGGACGTGGTTGACCATTACAGTACGAGACTTCAGACCGATATGCAGTATGAAAAATTAAAACAATTAATTAAGTTTTTGAATACATACATATATGTACTTAAATGTACTTAAATATAAAAAATTAAAATAAAAAATTAGTCTACGAAGCCGCGCCGCCTGTATATATAGGTATTCGTAAATTCTCGGCCGCGAAATCATACATATACATACATATGTATTATACATAGTTATACAATAAGTACAAACTCGTACATGCAATTTCATTGCCAGGAACAATCAGCAATAATATTCATCTCAGCACCTGTAGAATTAATAGCCAAAATTAAAACAATCTGCAAATCAAGATGGGAGAAATTGTAGCGTACCTGGAAAAAACAAGTGAGCACATTTACATTCACTTAAAGCTCGTCCATTGTTGTACTTACCAATTAAATTAAAATAAAATCATATGACTGAAGAAAAAATAAGCTCGTCAGTCCAGTACGTCCAACTGCATAAGGTGCCGCTCAGCCAGATGGTAAAAAATTTTACAAATTTTAAAAAGACTCCAAAAGAACGCCGGGATCAGGGATATCTTACCAGCCGACTCTCTATGCTGGAAGATGATATCAAGGTAGCGAGAGCTATTATCAGGTGATCGTTGGAGTGGAGAGTTAGAAGGTACTCTGAAAAATTAAAGTTACTAGTGGTCTACGAACATTAACGGCCATTACATTAACTGGAGTACAAAGCGAAGTTGATGAACGCATTGGAACAATTTCAGAAATCATCTAAAACAAATGTTCCTTCTAAAGGTGTTATTTTCAACAACGACAAGCAGATCAGGTAATGAATTGCGGCTGCCGAAGATGGACATATCGATTCTTACAGATTCATATACAACGTGGCGATCATTCCATGATCTCTTTAAATATTTGGTGTCTTAAACTACATCGAGAAGCTGTACTAATTGAAGTCTTCAGTGAAAGGTGAAGCTGAAAGTTTGCTCCAAAAATTTCAGCTTGATTCCGATAGCTACGGAAAGGCGTAGGAGCTGCTAACGTCACGCTACGAGCACAAGCGTGTGCTACCTTTCACATTAATCCTACTCTTTAGGACTCTTTCCGAGTAGATGGAAAACAGCATTTGTCCAGCCCGTCCCCAAAAAAGGCAAATCTTCTCTCTCTTCCTACAGACCCATTGTACTTATGTCCCTTCTTTCCAATGCCATGGAAACGCTGATAAACCGTCAGCTCATGAAATATCTCGAAACACGAAAACCGGCAGTATGGTTTTTGTAGCAACAGGCCCACTGGTGATTTGACGGCATGTCTCACCGAAAAGTGGAACTAAAGTGTACATCAATCTGACGAAAGCAAGATAGTTGCACTTGATATTTCCAAGGCATTTGACAAAGTTTGCCATCAGGCTCTTTTGTAGAAAATGTGTGCTTATGGTATCAATGATTATCTTCTTCAATTGATTAGAAATTACCTTTCGGAACGTGCAATTCAAGTTGTCTTGATGGTTTCAAGTCTGATATTCACAAAGTGAATGCTACTGTGCGCTAGGGCTCCGTTCTGTCTCCGACACTCTTTTCAATTTTCTTTAATGATCTCTTGTCTGCTACTTCTAATCCAAAACAGCTGATGACAGTACTCTCTACTTTTCATATTCCTTCCCGGTCTTACATCCCCGCTCTTCGGTTGTAGAACGGGAACTGCAGCGTATGTTAAGCTCATTAAATTCCGATATTAACAGCATAACCAATTGGGGAATTATCAACAGAGTGGAATTTAATGCTTCCAAGACCCAATGCTGTCTGCTGTCATTAAGTACCCAGCCATTATCCATAAATTGGATTTACATCGTCGAAACTGAAAAACTTTCCACTCTCGGTATGTATGTCAGTGGCAACCTACTTTGGAATGATCACATATTCCATGTCGTTAAAAATTCGGCGATATGTCAAGGTTTCCTCAAGCGATGTAAGAAATATTTCATCCCCTCTAATCTGACCTCAATATATAAGGCATTCATCCGCCCAAAATTGGACTACAATGCCCACATCTGATCAGGTGCTCCTAAAATATCTCTGCTAGATAGGATTCAAAACCGTGCGATAAAACTCATAGGTGATACTAATATCAGTCCCTCAATTGACACCCTTAAACACCGACGTAGTGTCTCCTGTCTCACTTTGTTTTATCGCTCCATCAAGTCCATTTTCGGACGTACTCTAAAATACTGTGATTCGTTCCAAAGCCGTACAATTCGCTTATGGAATGCCCTGACGAGTTCTCTATTTCCTGGTCGTTATAACTTGCAAACATTTAAGAACAGTGTACATAGGTAAGTCTCTTTTCATCCTCCCTAAATTTCCTTCCCTTGAGCGCGCTAATTATTAACAAACAAAAAAAACAGGAATCTGCAGATGGCCGAGCAGGAGTGCATCTAAGCATTGGGAAACTTGGAATTTTCGGTGGAGGACTGGGACACAATTATCATACTTGTTCTGTTGCAAAAATCTCCGTGCTCTTTTCATCAGCTTTGGTAGAAGAAACTGGGCAATGGCAGTACCAGGATTTCTCCGAATTTCTTGTGATGCGTTTTCGGACGTTGGAAGTAGTGGGGCACAAGGCAAAATTGACCTGAGTGAGTGAATGACCCGACTTTTTTTTTATTTGTAAATACTAGGTACACGTTTCAAAGTTGCAAAAAGTGAGTCCAGCCCCTTTGTTGTACTAAAGTTTAGATATCTAACCGTACTTAATTTTGTCCTTGTCATCTTGCAAGTGTTGTTTTTTTCATATTCCTCAGCACCAACTATAACTTTATTTCTAGATTTTCTTTCTTATCTCTTCAAGTTTCTGTTCAGGTATTTATACCTTACATTTACTTTTTACATTTCAAGTATGACTGCACTATGACTATTAAGTATGACTACAATTATTCTAGTACGAGTAGTAGGGTACTTTGGACACATTTTTTCAAAACATTAACCATAGCATTTTCCTTGAATTCGCTTCACCCATAGAAATCTGTCAATCGGGAAGATTGGCAGACATTTACAACATATGAATAAGACCATAATACAAACGATGAACAATACGATACTTCGGTGTTGACACATTTGTAATAAAGAAAAATTCCGCAACGCATCTATTGAAACGCTGCCCCAATACAAAAACAGACTGCTGTTAGACTAAAAACCTTGTACAGGCAATTTACTGACAGACATAATTCGGATCAAAATCTCCAAATATCGAAAAAAGAGAGGAAGTTTGCAAAGGATTACTAAAATTCCGTTTGTCAACACCAGCAATTCGTTTATGTTTCCGCAAATAGATAAAATATTTCGGAGAAAAATCAAAACTACCTTCCCTGTACAAAGATCGCTCGAATAACGGACAATAAAGAAAACAGCAGGTATAGATTTAAAAGAAGCTGTCGTTGATGACAATTTCTTTGTGAACAAAGATCCGCATGAGAAGGTAGAAGCCATAGGAGCAACTTTCCAGGAAGTATGCAACGCCTTTGTCTGGGTCACTATGGTTGCCAGAGGTAATTGGTGAAAGTTTTCCCTTGGGAGACATTGCCAACCACTAACCTGTCGAAATGTAGAGAGATAAATTGGGATCTGGCTTGACCAACATCTATGAGTATTTTAACAAACAAAAATTGCTCTGGCAAAGGATGATTTTGCCCTTAACAAGAGACTGTTTTATGTTAGCCGTATACCTTATCCGGTGTCTAGGAGAGATCTTTCTCTGCATCAGCAGACAATGCTTTCGTCGTTTCCTTCAAATTCGCTATAGGTTAGTCACCGACTAAGCCAGTCGGTATGCTTTACTTTTGAGCCGTGAACGGCTTAAATATTGTAGTATAAGTATGAATAAGCTAGTTTCAAGATTATATATGTAGATACGAGTAAGTATAATTTCAAGCAAATTGTACGCGTTCACACAAGAAAACAAATAAATTTTCTTATAAAAAAAAAGCACGAATTTAGTTATGTAAGATAGGTTAAGTTATTTTAAGAAGGTAAAGGTTCATTTCATGATATTATTAAGTAGTATTACCTTTAAACCCTTGCAGGAGCACGACTTTGTGGAAACTCAGCAAATTATTTTATTTTCCGTGAAAGTACTCCCAACCATTTTGCATTTTAATTAGTTAACGTAAATCTACATTTTTGTAGTCA
The DNA here is from genome assembly GCA_963966105.1 of Volucella zonaria. Taxonomy (NCBI): domain Eukaryota; kingdom Metazoa; phylum Arthropoda; class Insecta; order Diptera; family Syrphidae; genus Volucella; species Volucella zonaria. The sequence continues at coordinate 29,675,501 of OZ014533.1, read as the reverse complement.
ATTAATGTAAGTTCATTTTCAACTGTATGTTTTCTCGAGTAGCTCATGGAAGCATTCGATAATTACCCCTAAATTCATCTGTGAGGGCGTTGTTGTTATGTAGACCCAACCAGGTTTAGAACGTAGAAAAATGAAAAAAGCAAATAATCTGACCACCTTTAACATATAGGTACATGAACATACCTAATGTAATAACCCATTCGCTTAATAAACAAAAGTACTGAGATGAGAAATTGACCCTCTATACTAACGTTTGGAATAGGAACAATAAATATGTCTTGAGTTTATTTGTATATTTATTTTCTATTTATGTTCATCGTTGTTTTTATTTGAGTATTTACATTAATATTATCTCTACAGTTGGGTATAAAAATTGTTAAAAAGACATATCTTGTACATTTTTATTACAAAATATAGCATTTTCAAAATCTGATACAATCGATGTCTAAAAAATCTCAAAAATTACATCAGTACATTTATTTTTGTCAATGTATTGTATTGTATTTATTTATCCATAAATGTCATTTTCTTTTTTTTAGTATTTCATATATGAATAAATTTATAAACTAAAATCATTTCGCAATACATTAAAAAAGCACTGCAACTTAATTGCAAATGTTCATAAGAGAAAGTAATTTTATAAATGCACTACAAAATAAAATTTGTGCATTTCATTGTTTTATTGTTTGAAGTTTCTTTTATAATGTACACATTAAAATAGCACCGTATTTAAGATTTTTAAGAAATTTTATAAAAAATAAAACTTTTTAACTGCTTAGTTTAATTTAGCAAAAAAATGGACGTATTGTTGTCTTAGAAAAATCACATTTAAGATATAATACCAAATTTTAATGCATTTCATAAAAATAAAGCCACTGACGGCTTTGTAAATGTTTTTATTTAATACCAGTCTAGATAATTGACATTTAAAAATGTGTTCACGATTCGTATGAATATTATGATATCACTAAATTTTGTTTTCATTCATAAAAGTTTAAACCGAAAATTTTGAGCAGTTATTGTCTTTCTGATTTAAAAAAAATGCATATCTATAAACAAAGAGTGGGAAGACAAAACAGAGATAAAATTCATGGAATAAAAAAAAACAATAATACTACTTCTCTAGTTAATAGTTTTTGTGAGTTTGTCTAAAGAAATTATATATACATATATATTATTATATAATAATACAAGAAGAAAATCAAATACTTCGACTTATATTATAATAAAATAGGAATAATTTTTCGTAAGCATACATGGGTTTCGAGCAAAAAAGTTGACAATTGTAATCATCCATGAGTATATAAAAAATAAATAAATTCCTGTCGGAACAGTCCTGCGTGTACCAAGACCTAGTTTCTCCATTCGCGGCGTTGATAGCCTTGTCATTTTAGTGCACAAAGGAAGGGACCTACGATTTTTTCTAACTCCACCAGTCTCTCTCCAGAGCAGAGACACTTCTTTATAGGTAGACGCTTTTACTTTCGAAGGTTCGCCATCACCTAAAGTATGTTTGTTACGTTTTCTGTAACGAACTTATATGACTGGGCCGGTGATATACACTAGTTTTCAAAGAAATAACACACGTATGTGAATTTAAAAAAAAATTAACTCGGTTTTTTATTGCACTATAGGAAAAAAAATACTCCAATTTACATGTTTATCTCTGAAGTGCTATGACGGGATAATAACAGCACGATTTAGAGCAATAAACATGTTTAAATGTTATCTGTACATTGTTATTAATAGCTGGCGACTACTCAAAGAAATATTGCATTGCTAAAAAAAGAAAGTCGTGTGCGTCATGGCATAGTACGAAGAGATGGTAGAATGTACAAATACCAACAGATACTACAAAATAATATCGAGCCACGTGACGGGTAGAAATTCGTCACAATAACGACCGAAAACACAAATTATGGTCTGTAACTCAATGGCACGACGCTGTAAAAAATACTGGCCTTGGAGCGGCCACCTCAAAATCTCCATCTCAATCTAATAGAAAATCTTTGGAGATCGGGAAAAAGTTGTGAAAGAAAAGGGAAAAAATGTCGGCGCCTTTGGGAATCCTGTAAGACTCTTCTTAGTATAGCTAATTCTGGCAGAAATAACTTTGAACGATTGCAGAAAATAAAGTGTACACATTTAACAATGTCAGTAAAGTTAAAATAAAATAACATACATATCGTTGACAATCGATTGCGGTGAATTTGAAAAGGTTTCGCTCTAATCTTGTTTTCCATGCCGCATAATATAATTCAACTATATGTAAGTCTGTTCCAGGACTCAAAAATTGTATAACAATTTTGTACAAATCCAAGAGTGATGCTCAAAACATAATACTTTGAGTTCGGGTTTAGTGATGTTACGTTTTATTCGCTTTGTGTTCGTTTGGAGATGACATTTCTGAAATGTCATAAACAATTCTACAATTACAGAGAACAATTTTCTTGAGAGCTGAAAATTTCTTTGTGTTTAATTTGTTTCAATTGAAAGCATAACCCCATTCAAAATTAATCGCTTCATATTTTCAAAACTCTTCCACCAACTATTGCACGAAACGTATTTGTTAGCAAGCAATAGTTCAATAGTGTCCTAACGTTTGCACCGCTTTTAAGTCGTATTATGTAGCATTACGTTCTTCATTACAAATGTCAAACGTAAGTCCGAAGCTCAAAGCGACATTGTGATAGTAAGCATTGAATTCCTACAGTTAAACTTGAAAGGTCGAAGCGAAACCGAAGAAAACTCGCTATTGTGTAGTAGGTATAAGGTCTACCTCAAGACTCCAAATTTGTACAAATTTGTGCAAAAACCCGTTCCCGCAAGAAAAACATTATAAAAGAGAACGCCTTTTCCCCATCCTGCCAATTGTTACAATTTTCTACACGAGGTTTATCTTTGGACAGGAATTGTAAAAACCGTCAAATCAATTAAATTTTAAAGGAACTGTCAAACTCGTAAAAGTTTAAGTTTGTGTGAATTGCGACAATTTTACACCGCGTCTCCACGAGACATCGCTGGTGTTAAGAAAATTTTCTTGAAATCAAATTGTCCAGTGGAGACGGGTTATTTGCAGACACGAAACATTTCAAGACATAAATGTCTGGTTTTTATTCACACTGCGTCTCCACGAGACATCGCTGGTGTTAAGAAAATTTTCATGAAATCAAAATGTCCAGTGGAGACGGGTAGATTGCCGACTAGACATATTTCAAGACATAAATGTAAAAAAAAAAAAATAAACAAAGAAATAAAGATGACTGACTGCCGTATGTCGTAGAACGAAGTTCTCACCTACGCTTACGCTCGCAGAATTAAATGTGATGTAGTAATTTGCCCACCTAAGTCAAATGAAAAAATGTCAGGTGAAATGTCTGAAATTTAGTCTGAAATTTAGTCTGAAATTTAGTCTGAAATTTAGTGTGACATATTTGTGTCTCGTGGAGACACGGTGTTATGGAGATGAGCTCAAAAGAAGACTTGGACACGGACAAAGAGGAGAAAAAGAGTTTCAGATTATATTGTAAATTGTTCACCTAATACAATAAAACTCATTAAACGCATATTACATCAAAATAGAGTAATAATAACCAATCTAGAAATCCTTCTGAGTTGCAATTCCTTTTTTTTTTAATTGCCACTGTTTTACACACATTTTACAAAAAAGCGCTCCGACGAGATTTTGGGTTTAAGAGAGAATTCACCCCTACTACTCAAACTGAAGCAAAAAATTATCTTTTACAAATTCTTACAAAAATCTCGCGGGGGCACACCCGCTTTGTACAAGTTTGTTTTAAAACGGTGTGAGGAAATTGAGATCATGTAATCCAACAAACAGTCTTGTCTGTGAGGTTGCCCAATAGCCTACCCTAGCCGATAGGCAGTAAACCAATTTACAGTATAAAAAAAAAAAACTGAATGCATGTTTGCAAATATTTTGATTATAAGCAATGTTATCACAACCCATTTGTTTCTAATCTAAAACGTTTTGCATTCTATGATTTATTATGCGTTGAATACAGACACAGGGGAGCAACCAAGCTGTACGTGATATTTCAAATTACAAGAGAATTCTAAATTAAACTAAATGATAAAGCAATAAGTTGGTGATATGAGCTCCTGGATATTCTGCAATAGACTTTTATGCAAACAATTAAATAAAACGTGTTTGATCAGGAAATTATAAATTAAACTAAATGAGAAAACAGTAAAGTGGTGACATGAGTTCCTACGTAGTCTGCTATGGACTTTTATGCATACAATTAAATAAAACGTATTTGATCAGATAGTTGAGAATATTGAAACAGACAAAACGCTAATGCAACCCCTTATAACAGCCGTCCATATGTGCCTCACAAGCAAAAGAAGCGCGGGAAAGGCACGAAAGCCTCAAAGAATCGCTGTACAGGTTTTATTAGTAATCAGATCGAAAACCAAAAGCATAGAGGGAAATGTCTATCCTTACCATAAGTCTGAAATATCTTATACATATTATACAACTGATGATACGCCATTCTAAATAATCTTTTTTTATTCATTTAAAAGTAAGGGTATTAAGAGTAATTTTGTGCGCCTATCTTACTCATACTGTGATTCTGTTTACATATGCGATTGGAATAAAAGAACCAGGTCCTGGTACACATTGCGTTTGTTCGAAATATCATTCTTGTAACCGAAAAAGCAAGGTTCAAGATTGTTAGCTAATCAACGTAAAAATTTACCAGTGTATCACGCCAACAAATTAAATAAAATGAATTAAAAATAGATTTCAAGGTTGCAATACCTGGCTTGAATAACTATCAAAAATTTAACTAAGCTGCAGATGTTACAACTATTTATTTTTTTAACAATAAATAAAGAAAAAAAAACAAATCTAATATTCACTACAATAGGCAATGTTTAAATAAAAAACATAAATGACTATATAAGAGACTATCAACCAGATAGAGTCTTTTCGTAGGCGATGATTGAACCGAAAACTTTGTCAAGTTATCACCTCATCGTCCTCCTCGGAATTAGGTAAATGACTATTGCCATTAGATATATTAATTCTTCTACTTATTTCATGAACACTCAAATGATAGTATACACCCTCGTTGTCAATGGTATTGAATTGTGTAAAGTCATCATTAACATAGAACTTTTCCGCTTTTGTTCCTACAAATTTTATGCACGATAGCAATTCAGGCTTGTTTATAGAGCCTCGTTTATTTGACCAGGGATTATCAAGAATAAATCCTTCATCGCATTTGGGAAGATCTAATTCAGGGATGGCACTAGTTATTTCGTCTAGTCTGGGAGATTTAAAACGCGAGCTACGGCGTTTCTGCTTTGTACCCGAATCAAAAGGATTATTTAACATGTAAGGGACATGCCAAAAGCAAAGCTGTTCGGAGCAGCTCACAAGTACTTCAGTATTTGGCGAGAATTTTAAATCATATATTTTAGATGTATGTGATAGCAGGCGAAAAATAAATTGCAAAGTAGTTCGTTTCATTTGGTATAACTAGAAATTAAAAAAATATATATTTAATACAGATACTGAAAATTGAATAAAATATTCGAAATTTACCTCAAGTGTTCCGCTTTTAAGACCAACTGCAAATAGTGAACTATCAAAGGAGCTTGTAATGCATGTTACCTCATCAGCTTTTTGGCCATTGTTGCAGTTTTTATAATGTACATGTTGATCAATCACAAGATTATTATGATCAATGTTAAATTTATAGACCTGGAAGAGGATACACCAAAAATATGATTTTAGAAATTTTTTTAGAAAGGTGACTTAAAAATACTCGTTGGTGAAGGGTGTTTTTTTTAAGAGATTCAATATTTTTGTTTGAATAGAACACAAAAATATTAACTTGACGATTTATTAAATTCATTCGAAAGATTATTTCCTGCCATTTAATGTTTGAAAATAGTTTCGGGCGTATGTCCACCAGGGCTGCCTCGTACAAGGGGTATTCTATTGGTCCAATTTTCGACCACTTTTTCGAGTAATTGGGAGCACATATTACTCGAACGATGTTATGATCCAAAGCGTCAATCGCCGCTGGTTTATTCTTTAAATGGCGTCAAATTGCACGACCTTACTGGCCAGTTGACGGGTCCATTTCTTCCTTAGCATCGATATTTCCTTCCGAACGCACTGTTATCATTATTGTTGATGTGTGAGGATCCAATAGCGTGAAGTGGATCCGAAATTTTTCAATAATTCGATATATAGAACATTCAGATAACCGATGATGGCCACCATACATTTCTCGAAGTGCCCTAAGTTTCTCGAACAGAGTTTCGATTTTGGAAATAAATTTCAACGATGTGGAATCGTTGTTTTTGCTTCAATCTTTTTATTGGCGTTTTCCATTGGTTTCTTTCCGGAAGTTGGGCAATTTGGACTCGAATGGAATACTAAAAATTTCCGACTTTGAAGTCTAACACAGTCGATTGATCGAAAACAAAAATTTGGCTTGAAACACAATACTGTAAAAATCTAGAAGAGAAATTTTGATTCTAAAATGAAAACCAGAAGCAACATTTTGCTTCTGAGAAAGTGAGAAGAGTGCCAATGGAACAATTTATGTAATTTTTTTTCTCTCCGGAGCGCAAGAAGGCTTCTGTCGGCCAATGGAAAACGACGTATGATAAAATGGAATATGATAAACGCCATTGAAATGTCTGAGGTTGCAAAAAAAAAACACCCTTTACATACATATGCCGATGAAATTGTGCATGTATGGCAAAAAAAAAATAATAATTTGTTTGCGTGTTAAAACAAGGGGATGACCACATGTCGACAGCTTGTTTTATAGGTCAATGAAAAAATGCACACTTATAAAATACATATGTAACTTTAATAATTTGATGATTCTAATTTGTATGTTTCTGATATGCAACACTCTTTGATCAAAGCTTAGTTGTTCACACTTTAGAAGATAAGAAAAGCTCTGATTTTATATTCGTCCTAACTTTTACTACATTAGTTACGACAATCTTTACAATCAAAGGATCTGACGGGGATTCCCATTCATCAATGAATGGCTTAGTCGCCAAACGAAATAAAAAAAAACATTTTTCAGACTAATAAAATAAATTATGTGCTCTGAACCATTGTAGATGTACGAGTACATATGTACATTTAAAGTTAAATTTAAAAAGAAAATAATGATGATCCACAGTGATGTTTCAGCGAGTGATGACCTTACAAAATCGTCTATGGTATATGAAGAAATTCATGCTACCGAATTTTATAAAAGAAAATATTTATGTTACTCGTATGACGAAATTAAAAGTTGAAAGAACAAAGCGAGCAGTTGATGTTGCATTTGACAAATAAAAGCCGAAATCGAGATAAGCCTTCACCGGAAGTAGAATTAATTCAATGAAGTCAACAGAAATGCGGTAGGTCACTGACGGTCGGGTCGCCTTGTTGCTTCTAACAGTAATGAATATATTACCATATTTGTATCTTTATCGTACAATTGCTGCTATGCGGCCATGCATACAAACTGCTTGTAAAAAAACATCATTATAACAATTGTAAACTTCCGCAGATATCATAAAAATATGTATTAAAATCGGGTCACAAAGTATGCAAATGGACTGGACATATATGTATACCAATAAACACGAAAGTTAGTTTGGCTCAATGAATTCTTTAAGACATCGTTTAGATTTTCTTAAATATATTAACCCATGCGTATAATTTAAGCTTAGGAGCATTCTGTACATGGCGTATACAATACATAGACAACTTCACTGTTGGCTAAATAATCCTTCGCTCTTTCACTCATATGGGCTACTTAGATTGAGATTGAGATTTCAGCTTTCTTTTAACCGAAACACGGTAATCAGATTGATCAAAACTGGTATAATAATTTTTGTGAGTGTCAGCTCTTTCAAGCCCATCCATGTTTGGCCAAAACAGAAGTTGTGGTGCATCAGTGTGCAAGTTCGCCTAGGCGTGTGGTAAGAACTACGTGTATGACAATCGGTTAATTGTAAGTTTTATCGATATTCTATGTTATCTCTTGATAACGGTGACAAATAACAGTTACTAAGCATCAAGTTGTCCGTGAAAAAATAAGAGTGAAATCACTATCAGAAAAAAGCAAAAACGCTATGTCACGTCAACAAAACAGCGTTTAATATACCAAATTTAAAGTGCACATTATTAATCTGTTAAATACTGCAAGTTTCTATTTGAACAGCATTTGGAATCATTGCTATTCATCGTGCTTTTTATGTACGAACCCTTCAGTATATACAAGGGTAATTCCCAACATAATGCATAATATTTTATTTATTATACATTATATTTATTTTATGAAGTATTACTTAACAGCACTTCAATTTGGTACCCCGGCTTCACAATTACTGATTCCCAACGTATTGGAATATTTGATATATCAGTCAGCTCATCACTTCAATTCCCGTATGCGCTGGATAACAATATCAGAAAGTTGTTACAAGAGGGAAAACGCAGCTCACTCATTGGCTCCTATAACTTTAAAACTAAGCCGTTGTTTGATGGGCTCATCTCTGGGCGCTATGATGGGTGAGGTAAGACTCTCTACTCGTACTGACGCAGTAAATCAAACATAATGTTTCCGATTATCATGTAAAATCAGTAAAATCAGATCAAGTCAGGTCGTGTTCTGTGCATTGTAATGTTCAATATGCGTAAAAAGGTAAAGTAATACGCTTTTGTCTTTTACTTCTTCCACATGAAACTCGGTTTGTCAAAGTAATTCCCTGGGCTTTTCCAATCGTTTGGTTGAGACTTCATCCTAGTTTTATCAATAGCGACTACTGGAAAACGGAATACATTACCCTCAACGGTAAATCTTTGTTTTTAAAGTGCTGTGGTGTGGAGCAGTTTTTTCTTCTGTTCAGTAGTCAAAAAACGATTCAAAATTGTCCTTTTCTTCACAACATTTTTTTTAAATCCGGAAAAGAGATGTTGTTGACGATGTTCTTTGAAGAAATTTTACGCAAGCTTAACACTTCGCTTTTCAACTGATGTTTTCGGCCTTATTGGGCGTGGGTCACTCCTTATGATTTCATGAACTACGGTCTATTGTTTGCTCACCACTCACTCACTTCAAGCCCGATGAATTTCTATACGACCTTTGGAGAGCAGTTTCAATTTTAATAAAATATTTTTGAACTTTTGAATGACCTTCGTAAATCACGGTTTTGGTTTTGTAACTTAACCATTATGAAAATAAAATCGGTTTCTTCCTTGGAATTGAATATTATCTCTACTAAGTTGAATTACAAAACATTTTGACACCGACGATGAACTCAATAATGTATAAATACAGCAAGTAAGTAGAAGTGGATTACTGACATACCATATACAAAGCTGTCGATATGTATTCGCGATTGTTTTAAAAAAAATGGATGTGTTGTAGAATTTTACTTCAAAAATTTGTAAGTAGAAGGAAATTTTGCCTATTTTTGCACTGGCGGCAGTGGGTGATAAAGAATATCTCTAGCTTGGAAGCATATGTGCCAAACGCCCAATGAACCGTATTAATTTTTATTATGAGTAGACTATCAAATAGATGATGCTTGGATGCTTGGATGCTTGGACGAGCCACGATGCAGTAGACAGGACGAATTTATATCGAAGCCCCACCTTTTGCAGGAAGTTTTGCTGTATAAAAAGTAAGCAATGAATGTTTTCTCGTTCAGGCAATGATTATAGAAATCGTTTGTCAGATAGACTACGACAGAGTATCCTAGTTCGAATTGTAGGCTAAATAGTACACTGCAAATTAGAAAACTATGCAATGACAAAATCATGTGCTTATAAAAAATTTCTTTGTCATTACAGTTACAAGTCGAAAAAAATTTACCCACATGTGCAAAAATTTATAAGACAACCAATACAGTGAATAGGCAAGCAAAAAATTCAAAGATTCTGGCACCCGTTTGATGGTAAGCTACAGAAAATATTAATGACTCAAAGATAGTGTACAAATCACTGCATGCATAGCAGCCGTCAAGCTAATGCAATTGAACACCGCCAAATGTACGATAATACGCAATAAAAAAATAGATACGTATAACCCAAATAAACACGTATTAAACAGAAATACAATATATAGAAACCAAAATCTACAAATCAATATTTGTATGAACTATGATAAATTGGTTCCGGTCAGCCTCGTAATTAAAAACTTAAAAACTATCTAGGATTGCAAGCACTTTGCACTTAAAAATAATTAGCAAAAATTCGTCTCTTGTTGGATGAAAAATGATCATATACATAAATGTATGCTACCATTATGGAAATGTAACTAAAGACGATGGCATTATATTGGTTAGCTTAAACAGCAAACATTATGCAATAATAATTTCTTTTATAAATACATTTAACTCATTTATGTGAATATGTTACAGGACCTCACCGTGCATTCTTTAAAATTATATATTTATAAAATGTAATTAGTTTTTTTTAAATATGTGACAAACAAATTTATAAACATTTAATGTTTTAGTAAACGTATGTATTTCATAAAACTTGTAACAAGTGCTTTCTTGATATAGTATAAATTTACCTACTTGCACGTAACCATTAAAGGCAATTGTTTTGTATTATTCAACATGAACTGCTAACTATAAAACTATAAAAAAAGTTGTCGCTTTTAAGTAATAATAGAAATATATATTTTTGCAACAATCAACATATTAATAAAAATGTCAATCTCAAAATATACTTACAAAAATGTCAAAGTTCACCGTAGCTAATACTAAGTAATTGTTTTTAAAATCACAACCACCTAACACTTCGAAACCGTATCTCAACACATCGCACTTATAATTTTCATTTTCTATCAAGCTAAAATCATTTTGTAGATCTAAAACCTAAGAAAATAAATTACAAGTTAATAAACTATTGATAATTTGTCCACATTAGTGGGGAACTTACCAAAAACCTGCATTTTGGATCCACTAAAATTAAATACAAATCAGCGATGGTAAAGCATTTAAAAATATCCATCTCGAGTTGCTTCTCCACAATGTTCTCACTGCTTCCAAAACGGCGAACAATACTTTGCTTTAACTGCTTTGACGATGCAACTAGTATATTTTCGCTTATAAGCTGAAGGAATGTAATGCTTTTATCTTTAAAACTTTGTTCAAAATTTTCATTTGTGATGTTGAATATTGCACCACCCTCGTAGGCACAAAGAGAAATATGATTACAGGCAGCTATAGCTGTTATTTTGCTAGATGTTTCTGGTGATATTGACCACTCCTTTGTGTTTGTTGTGCATAATTGATGAATCTTATAGTAAAAAAAAATATAAAATCATAATAGTAAATTAACAAATAGGATTACATATATTATTTGTAAGAAAATTAATAGCAAACTATTTTTTTAATAGAAGTTCCTAACGAATAGAATATTATGTTAATTTTAGTCAATTGAGATAAATTATTCTGCTTTTTAAATTTAAATTTGGAAGAAAACGTACGAAAATTAAAATTATTTAATTAATAGTAAGTAACACTGTAACACTGATCTAGGCAAGATCAAAATAAACGACAATAAAAAGAAGTCCGTTATGCCAGATGTAGCTGGAAGCTACGTAGCAGAGGTTACAGCACTATTAGAAGCACTGTCTATACCACAATCTTGGGAAGTAATAACAATAATACTTACTGACAGTCTAAGTATCCTTATGGGAATTAAAAACACATAAATGACTGCCCTACTTTCACCTACATTCGAAGTATCCTTTATAACTATACTAACTTAATTTTGGCATGGATACCAGGTCATGCTGGTATCAAGGGGAATGAGTTAGCACATACTACAGCTAAAGAAGCAACTCGGTATTCCTTTTCAAAAGAACTGCCAAATATCAATCAACTCATCCGAAGAACTTGAGAGCTCTGGGCGAAAAGAACAGAACTTTATTCAAACACATAATTCTAAACATCTAACAACTCCATACAATAAAAGCCTAACTAGAGAAGAATGTATCTCGCTATTTCGAATTAGAGTAGCAAAAACTATATTTAATAGACGACACTATTTTACAAAGGAGCCTCCAGAGGAGTAGAGGAGACTTGAGAGAAATTCTCTCAATATGGCATATCTTTGCTGAATGTCCGATTGCTCTTCAAATTAAAATTACCGAATCACATGAAGAGAACCGAAACTGCTTGCACAAATTTCATCCATCTGATATTCGAACTATTCAACGCATTAAAGAAGTCATAACCTTACAAGCTTAAAAACGTCTAAATATTTAAACATATATGTAATAATAAGGACTAAAACAAAATTATCTTTAATACTGTACTGTATATAAATTTTAGACTAACCGATGAATCAATGGTCTTGCCACCCTGATTTAAGTAGTTTATAAATTTATTTTCTAGATTATTTTTGGTAAATAAATAAATAAAGAGGTCTGATGGAACCACTGTGGTTATGTGTGTAGTTTGTGAGAAATGAAGGTCTATTCTTTATTTATATTTTTCCCCAGAACCATTGCAAATGGTGCAAAAAAAAAACAGCAAATAATTGGTGCATCTACGGATCTATGGGTATGACGCTAAATAATCTTTATTTTATTCTATTTCTACGTTTCTTTAAAGTGGTGCACACATACGGTACATACGATGTTTCACACACTTTAAAAACTTTAAAAAGAGGTGCAACATCTATTTTTGCTGCGATCGTAAAAGTTTGAGAGCTCGATCTATGTAGAATTGTCATCATGCGAAAACGGAACAAGAAAACTTTAACAGTAAATGTAAGGAGAAACCGGAAATATTTATAAGGCGACTATTTCTTTAAGTCAGACCAATTCCTTTCGTATACTATACAAAGAAATGAAAACTATTCAAAAGTTCGTTCTTGAAAAAAAAATAAAAAAAAATCAAAATAGATAAAAAAAGTGGACTTTATTAAATAGAAAACGTGATATTGACTGGTTTTGTACCTTAAGTGCACACCGAGAAACCCACCTGGAGAAAAAATCCTGGAATCGGATCATCTTCTGCTAATCAGGAGTTAATGAAAATCGACGGGTTCTCCCGTTAGCCTTAGTCTGGAAAATATACAGTAACGTTCCGCACAAGAAAAAGTTTACAGGCGTAGAGTGGGACCCAGCAATAACAATCGCGACATAGCTAAAGGAAAAAGTTCAAGCCAAAATCATAAAAGAAGTTTTGAGGTTTCTTTATGAAGATTAATATTCCGTAAAAATAAATTCGAGCGCTCACTGCCTTTATTACATTCAGCGAAAGTACTTCTTCATCGATATATTTATATATACAAAACACTTAAAGTCTTTTTCGTCAGAAGAGGTAATATCAATTATAGAAGAAAGAGGCATACTTTCTAAGAAGTAGTAAAAGTCCCAACAGTATAAAGAACATACTAGGCGTTTTCTTTATCCCATTGCACTTTATATTTTCAACAAACTGCCGACGAACATCTAGTCAAGTTGCACACGGTTACCAGTTTCTTAAAGGCTTCAAAATTTGGCTACTCCCTAGATCTGAGCTAGAAAGCCTTATACGATCGTATAAAAAAAATCAACCCATTACACGTTTTATTCTCGTTTCTCATATCTCGTTCAATTCATTTTTCTACTTCGACACCCACCTCAAATCCTTTTATCACTTTTGCATAGTGAACTGCATACATCGCATTCTTTTCTTTTCCCTTCCTTTAATAATAATTAATGTACTAAAATCTTCCCACTGGTATTTTAGGACCACAAAGTGTGTTATTATATGCTTCAAATACGTAAAGTATTTTCTATGTATCTATCTATATATGTAGGTTTTATAGAAATCATTTTGTGAAATTTAAAATTGTAAATCGTAAAATTGTAAAATAAAAAATTGAATTGAAAAAGAAAAATAAATAAAAAATACAAATTTGATGCTTCCAGAACACTATGCTATCTGCTGTCGCTAAAGCGAAATATAAACACCCAGTCATTATCCATGAGTGGCACTTCCATCGTTGAAACTAAAAAACTGTATGTATGTCAGTGACAACTTACGTTGAAGTGACCACATATTCGATGTCGCCAAAAATGCTGCGAAATGTCTAGATTTCCTCAAGCGATGTAAGAAATACTTTTCCTGATCTGGCCTCAACATATGTATGAGGCATTTATCTCCAAAATTGGAGTACAACGTCCACATCTGGGCAGGTGTCCCCAAGACCTCTTTGCACTTGCTAGATAGGATTTAAAAGCGTGCAATAAAACTCATAGGTGATGCTAATATCACTCAGTCAATTGAAACTCTGGAACAGCGACGTAATGTCTCCTGTCTCACTTTGTTCTATAGCTATTTCCACCCCCAGGCCCTTCAAACACAATCACACCCGTCTCGATATGAATGATCATCAGTATATTTCCAGTATATTTCCTACTCTTTACAACTTACAAACATGTGCAGCGTTATCCCTCTTTTTTCCCTCCCTTACACTTTAAATGTACTATTAAGTGTACTCTAATAAAAAAAATAAATAAATAAAATGAAAGTTCAAAACACTTAGTGAGGGTACCGTTTAGATTCTGAACAGCTTCCTCTAGCTTTTGCTTTGCCCTGAATTTAGGGGGAGCACTGTTGGGCTTGCCGAGCTCATTCTTAAATTATGTTTAGTTTGTTTTCTGCGGATTCATCATCTTCAACAATGTCGAAACCTCGCATTCGATTCTGAATTCAATATACATACATACCTATGGTCTGGCATGCAGACCTCCGATAGCACTTTCCATCCGGTAATCTCCTTAGCATATCTGTTGGATAACGTTAGGTTGATTAATTGCTATCTTACTCCCGTAACGTTGTAAGCTGGCTAAGACCCAACATTGTTGGCAACCAGGTCAGACGATAGCATTAATAATCTATACCTTTATAATGGAACTTACGGACATGTTACTGGGAGTAATTAAATAGGAGCGAAAACATTATGCAATGTGTTTACTGCGAAAAGAATCACAGGTCCGTGGAATACGCTCTGGGTAGGGTTGAAGCGTCTGACAAAAGTCAGCTCTTGTCCGCATTTTCAAGAACACGCAACACCGCAAATTATCGACGTTGCCCTAAGTTCCAGCACATAAGGAAAGTAAATTTGGCTCAGCAGCAAAAACACCATTGAAACAGAAGCCGTTAATTAGAGAAGTACGGTACAAAAACTGAAGGTTGCCTGGAGTACTAGAAGCTTCATCTGACATGCTGACATGACGAGCATGACAGAGCGAACCCTTATGGTCCTTGCGTTGAATATAAATTCACGGATAAGAATTGTATGGCGAGCCAAACTTTTCAAGTAGCTCAGAAACCAAGCCCCTAATGTGCTTTTGGTTAATGAAACTGGGCTAACCAAAAATAAACAAAATGAGGCCCAAAAGATATAATATAGAAAGAAAATCCCGGCCTAACCCAATTCTAGAAAATGATGTTGCGGTCTCCATAAGCGGCGGATAGCCCATCGCTTAGCATACATGGCTCCTATCTACACCCTGAATGACTCGAACTGCAACCAACTTCAGACTGCTGTAATTTCCAAACCGTTCGTGACAGACAGATGACATGACAGATAATTTTATTATTTACAAGCCTTTTAAACGATTTGCGTCTCAGTTGTGTTGAAAAATTTTTATCCGCGATGGAATTCAAACGTGATAGTGTGATTGCTTTATATTTGGCTGGAAAACCACAAGTAGCTATCGTTAGAGCGCTCCAGCACCTCAACGTGAAGAAGTCATTTGTGTCTCGAACCATAGCTCGTTACCGTGATACTGACAGCGTTGCAAAATGCCATGGAGGTGGTCATAAAAAAACAGCAACATCGGTAGAAATGGTTCGGAAAGTGAAGGCTCGAATTGAGTGAAATCCGCGTCGAAGTGGAAGAAAAATGGCTCGTTAGTATTGAAGCCTTGGGCAAACAATCATTTCGGTCGGAGACCGTGGACATTTCAACAAGACTCGGCACCGTCCCACAAAGCGCGCGTCAACCAAGATTGGTTAAAAAACAATGTTCCACACTTCATTTCTTCGACACAATGGATTGCAAATTCTCCGGATGCAAATCCGTTGGATTTCTTTATCTGGGGTATTTTGAAGGCGAATGTTGGCACTAAAAAATACCAAAGTTTGGACCACCTCAAACAAGCACTTCGCCGGGAATGGGCCAAAATACCGCAGAGCCACTTGCGTGCAGCGTGCTATGCTTTCTTCGGCCGTCTCAAGGCCATTATTCGCGCCAAAGTTGGACATATTGAAAACTACTGATACAATTTGAAAATTGATGTGTTTTCCAACATTTTTTGCTTTGGCACAATAAAATTTTTCAAAAAATAAAAAAATTATAGCATTTTAAAAAGTTGGAGTCATTCACCCTGCAGATCTCCTGTTAATCGACATACCGATACAACTGACAAGCGCCAACCAACACGCTATAAACTGCCTAAGCACAATCGTGTATCACAGTGACCAGTTTGCAACGAAATATCGGAATTCGAGGAAAATTTCGTCAAAAGGACCAACGTGTGCCATCAGTCAGAAGGACTGTATTGTATTCCATACATAACCCCATGTCTACACCATTAAAAAAAAAACACCAGAACTTTCCAAGTAAACACCGCGTGTTTTTTTTTCAAATTTCAAAATAGGTGGTCTTAATTAATAAAAGTGAATAACAGGGTTCCGTAAGTTTATATTGGAACAATATAATTTGGGCTGTAAACACTACAAATCCGAATATGTTTCTGCAAAATAAATAAAATATTTCAAGAAAAAAACCACCTACGGGAGAAGCTGTCTATGAAGACAACTTCTTCATAATTGAGAATTCGCCAGAGTACTGACGATTCGAGTACCGCTACTAAGTTCAATGACAAATGTACGTCAAATAATGTCATCGCCGAAGTAAAAGAATGGTCTAAGTTAACTTGACCAGTCCTTCCACATTATCCAGCGCAATGGAAGATTGGAAGAAAGCGTTGGTTCATCCTATTCCCAAAAAAGCATAAGAAAACCTCCAATTGCGCGATTCGTTCAATAAAACTCCCTTCCAATATCAGAAAAAGTAATCAATAAAGGAAGAGAAAATAAATTCAGATAATTTACAGATATTTCTGCAATTATTTCAATCAATATTCAGAGGTGGCTGGGCTTAATTAATTTCCGTCCTACCGAAATAAAGACAACTGCCATTTGTCTATACAAAATAAATTTTCTCTCAGAAAGGTAATTATATTCCCACTCCACTGAACTTGACAGATTTTTCTTTGGGCAAAAAGTAAGAAGAATCTTTTTTACGAATGCTGAAATGCTCAAATATCTATTAAATTCAGTCTTAAACTCTAACCCTAGAACATTTAAATTTAAATTCCATTCTGTACAAAATATGACTTACCCTATTTTTAGAGTCTACTGCAACCATCAGAACTGAATCATTATAGTTCAGATCAAATAATTTTCCACCTTGCAGCCATACATCTGGTTCAAATTTGGGATTATTAGTTTCCACCCCAATTTCAGCATTTGTTATAGTACTGAGACGATGCGACCATGCGATTACATTATTATCTAATTGCCTTAATGCAAACAAGTTTAATACTTTAGATTTCTCAGATCCACACACGATGATATATTTATATACTGCATCGTCTAATTGAAAAATATCAACACAAGTAATGCTTTCACTAATGTTGCCTCTTAAAACTTCCAAATTCTGGTTGGTGTCATAGACGATCAGGCCATGCTTAGTGCCCAGCACCAAAAAACGCCCGTCTCGTGATAATTGAGCACACGTAAATAAATTTTTTGAATCGATGCTACTAATATCATACACCGTTTCAAAGTCACCCATTATGAATTCAAATTTTTGTTCTGGTAATTGTAAAAGGACAATTTTTTTGCGACATACAAAAAATACTTGCAACACAGATTTACGAAGATGTTCTCCAATGTATATTAGATTTTCGAGTTTTGGCCATAAGTGACTCCTTTTTGAGCTATCACGTAAATTATAAAAATAAATTTGACCAGAGTCACTCACAATCATATAGTATTTATCAAGAATTTTTGAAAGATACCAAATATCTTTAATAGATGTTGGCAGTATTGGAACACTTTTAAACTCAAATTGTTCGACTTCTGCATTCCATTGGTATACACATACATCACCATTTGCAAAAGCTAAATGCAAATCAGTATTTCCATTGCACAACTTCTCAACATGAAATGTGCGCACTGCGCCACGGCAGTTTTTTTTAAACAACTGCTTCCATTTGCGCTTAAACATCTCTGGACATTGTGTTAAATTCAATGGATTCACTTTAGTTCTACTGTTTCGCTTGCAGATCGCACTGCGTCGACGATCATCAGAAATGGACCAAACTTTTAGATTGCCGACTTTATCAAGTGTTATTATGAAATTATCTTTCAAAATTAGTTCCATCTTCGTAATTGGATTTGGATTGTCGGTTAGATAAACGGGTTTATTATTATAATCCAGAGATATATCGATGAGGAGAATATCATTATTATCAAGTGAAATAACGCAAATATCTGGTTCTGGAATTATTATAAGCTTGGGTTCGTTCAGCAGGCATACCATCTGTCGACGTTGGTGAAAACGTCCTCTAAAACAAAAATAAAATATTTTACGAAACATATATAACAGTGGAATTATTTATAATTTTTGTTTTTACTTTTCCGAAAACCATATCTGATCTGTGAATATTATTGCTTGCTTCACTGCTTCCTCATAAATAATTCCGTCAGCCATCAATGCATATTGAAGAAGACACGTATCTTTAGAGCGAAAGATCATCTCCTCAATACTTGGTAGGAAGTCCATCAGTTTAGACACCAATTCTGTTTTGTACTCATCATTATCTGAAACAAAAAATAAAACCTTAATTAAAAGCGCATTTATTAGATATGTTAAATTATAACTGCTGAAGCCAAAAGTTACTGAAGATCAAAAGTGATTTTCTTTTTTGTAAACTTAAAATTTTGACTTTGTTATAATTTTTTTCGGAAACAGTAGTTTTCAAGATACTTGATCAAACTATTATATAAAACTAAAAAATGGGATATTCTTTTACAAAGCCCTATAAAATTAACTACTTAACAGCTACTTTGTAACTTTTTTCTCCTAAAAATAAGTTTATTATTGCGCAATGTAAATCCAATAAAATGTTATTTAAAAATGCCTAATTTTATGACCCGTTAAATGGGATAAACGGCCCATAAAAAAAATTACAGGTCCTTTTTATGTAAAAAAAGAAATTAAGCAGAAATTATATATGAAATTATTATTTGGAATAATATACAATACTATAAACAGAATGTAAAATTATTTGCATAACCAATTTGTAGTTTTTAACCGAGATATTCATAATATCCTTGAGACGGTCAACGACTGAGACGATACCCTGATGGCAGTGTCCCAAATGGCAAGGCATTTATTAGAACATTTTCCAGGTTGAGGTAGACAGGAACTACGCGAAAATCGTCGAGAATTCTGCATTAGCTGAAGACGTTCTCTGCTACGAAGACGTTTTACATTACGTTTTACAAACGCCAGAAACCATTTGGTTAGTCTTAGGCAACTAAGCAGGACTCTGGTCTGAAGAATTCTGCATTCAAAAGGCATGCAGGCTTAAAAAAAAAGGAAAAAAAAAGTACAGGAGCTAAAACCCGAGGAATCAAAGAAGCGTGTGGAATTTTGTAATTAGATACTGAATGACAAATTTATTGGCCAGATTCTATGGACAAGTGAGTTCAAATTCACCATGGGTGGAATCACTAATTTCCACAATTTATATACCTGAGCAGAAAGCAACCTCCACTCCATGAAACAAAGAACTTTTCAGGATACATAAGTTCGACGTCAATGTGTGAGCAGGTATATTGGGTAACAAGATTTACTATGCAAATCTCTACCTGGAATTTTTGCGAAACCAATTACCCGAACTATTAGGTGATATACCACTGCAACAATTGAAAAATATTGTGTTGGAAGACAAATATTTCGAAAACATGGTAATAGTATTTAAATATGAACTAACCATTAATCAATTGGCTATCAAACGGGCCCAGCTTGGTCCGGGTTTAATACATTAGAAGCTGTAACTAAATAATTGTTGGTACCTACTTTTCTGAAGAAACTTTTTTAAACACCCTGTAACTCAGTGGGTGTTGAAGATAAACACCCCCTCCCCTCTTCAATTCCATACAATTTTTTCATAACATGAACCAATGAATATGATCCCAAAATATTTTGTATTCCAAACCGAACTATCCTGATGATGAAAAGTAGTGTTCCTACTCCTTGACGTACTCACTCCTATATAAACCTTTCAATTCGGCTCTTCCTATCCCATATTTTCTAGCTTTTCAATGACAATTAGTCTGGATACAATTTCAAATGTCCCCTGAAAATCCAATAATACCGCCACTATTGCCTTCTTTACAACTGTGTTGTCATCTGAATCTAGACTGGTATTTCAATGGTATTTAAAACCAAAGTTCAAACGAGTCAGGAATGACTGCAACCCCTTTCTTAAGCGCGTGAAATTCCAATACGACCAAAAACTGAGGCAAAAAATACTGCCATGTCCCAAAAATTGTTGGTCGTTAAAAACATTAGAAATCCTGCCACATCCTCCATCCCAAAGCTCATTTATAATGACATTTCAGCTATCAGCTCTTTGGAAAAGGCCAATCTGCTTGCTGCACACTTTGCGGCCAACTCAACACTCCCAGATTGAGTGCGTCGAATCTTCAATGGGACGAATCCACTTTCGCACTCGTGTAGTAGCAAGAGTACTTAAAGATCTCAATATGTATAAATCCGCTGAAGAGGTGTTCTTCCACGCTTGCAAAACCACTGCGTAAGCTTTCTCATCAATCCTACTCTTTAGGGCTCTTTCCGAGCAGATAGAAAACAGCATTTGTCCAGCCCATCCCTAAAAAAGGCGAATCTTCTTCCCTCACTTCCTCTAGACCCATTGCACTTACGTCCCTTCTTTCCAGGGTCCTGGAAGCGCTGATAAACCATCAGCTAATGAAATACATCGAACCGCGGAAACATCTAAATGACCGGCAGTATGGTCGCTGGTGATTTGACGGCATGTCTCAGCGAAAAGTGGAACCAAAACGTACATTAATCTGACGAAAGCAAGATAGTTGCACTTGATATTTTTAAGGCATGTGAAAAAGTTTGGCATTGACATGACTCTTTTGTCGAAAATGCGTGCTTTTGGGATCGATGACTCTCTTCTTCAATGGATTAGAAATTACCTTTCGGAACGTTCAATTCAAGTTGCCTTGGACGGACTCAAATCTGATATAAAATAAATGCTGGTGTGCCCGAGGGCTCTGTTATGTTTCCGACACGCTTTTTAATTTTCATTAATAATCTCTTGTCTGCTACTTCTAATCGAATATATTCCTTTGCGGATGACAGCACTCTCTGCTTTTCTATTCCTGGACTCACGCCCCTATTCTTGGGCTGTAGAACTGGAACGGCAGCGTATATTAAGCTCATTAAGTTCCGATATTAATATCATAACCAATTGGGGAACTATCAACCAAATATGTTAAATATGTATTTGAGTGAGTAGACGTGTTTTGTAGTCGCTCCAGTCAGTAAAGACTTAATTCCCTAAATCTAAATTTTTAAAAAAGTGCTGAATTGATTTAAAGTGCTTGTTGTGTAGAGGCTGATTCGGTTAAGCATCTCTAAATCACGATTTCCTGTGTTAACTAGACGATCTACTGCTAATTCTTTTTCCATCGCTGCCATAAAAAATGTCATCGTCATCCGGCATATCAACTCGGAACAAGTTACACAAAGAGACGCTCTCTTCTAATGCAAGTTCTCTCTCTCCTTCACCAAAACCCACTACCAACGACAAAGGAAATATTACTCTAAAAACACTTGAAGAGCAATTAATGAAACATGCAATGCAATGCAGCTTTATTTAGAAAATTAAGAAGATGCGAGATGAGTTTTTAAAAAAAATGGGCGAAATCAAGAAGAGTTGGTCAAGAAGGTTTGAAAGTCTCAACACTGCATTTTTGAACTTAGACGCTCGGGTAAACAAACTTGAAGATAATATCTTTTCTGCTTCTCAGAGACTTGGTGCAGAGGTTATTACTCTGAGTCAACAAATAAGTGTCATTGAACGAAATGAAGTTGCTCGTGATGCTGTGCTCGCTGGTGTACCTGTTCTTCCGAACGCAAAGCTTACACAACTCTTTAACAAACTCTGTGAGTCATTACACTGTGATCCTCCTTCGCTTGTTCAAGCGTTTCGTACAAAAGGGCGCAACACCAACAACACAAAATCTGCACACACAACACCACCTTTGATTATTTTGAAATTTAACTCTTCATATGAAAGAAATGGTATTCTCATCACTGCTGCTAAATACCGCAGAGAAAAAAGAGCGTTGAGATTAAGTGATATTGGCATTGCTCTAAATGGCAACTGTTACTTAAACGAGAGTCTCACAAAACACTCTCATTCTCTTCTGCAATCTGCTCTTCTTCTAAATAAAAAGAAAAAACTGTCTTCAGTGTATACCAAATCGGGAATCGTATATGCTAAGGAGAGCGTGAACGGTCGAAGTTTTGTCATCAAGACGTCTGAACAGCTACGCTCTTTTACTGTTGATAATACAGTTGATGCTGACGCTGCTGTTGCTGCTACTTCTTCAAATTCTCTTCTCTCTTCTCTCTCCTTCTCCTATTCCTGTCTCCTGTTCCTATACTTTCCATTCTCTGTGGCACTATTTATTTAACTTCTACAGTAGGGATGAACAATTTACGCATACTATGGTAAATATTCTTTCCAATATTCGGGATGGTCTTAGGGTATGTTTTCTTAATGCTCGTAGTCTAAATCAATGCAAATTAGATTACTTGAAATATATTTTTTCTAATTCTTATGTAGATGTAATTCTTGTTTGTGAAACTTGATTTAAGAGGAATATTTCTGATGAGCTATACAAAATAAACAATTTTAGTATTTTTAGAAATAACAGAATAACCCTTACGAGAGGTGGTGATATTGCTCCCTATTATAAGTCTTCACTTAAATGTAATGTCATTTGCAAATCGACTGATTCAGATTGTGAATTTTTAATTGCTGAGTTACATGATGGTTCAACCAAATGTGTAGTAGCTTGTGCTTACGCCCCAGACCGCGGTTGTTCTATCCAACCCTTCTTCGTTAGCCTTGCTGAATTTTCTGCTCAGTATGAACACGTTATTGTTTGTGGTGACTTTAATCAGCTGTTCTCCACGCCCCTTGGATGTATTGTCGTTCGCATTCAGACTTAGATGAGAAGCTCAATAGTTTTCAAAATGTAATTATTGATCTCTTTAAACAATTTGTACCCTTAAAGACTGTCAAAATTCGGAACAATTGCTGTCCTTGGTTCACAACTGAAGTTATGAACGCTATTAAAGTACGCAACCGGCTTTATAGTAAATGGAAAAAAGTCCTTCTGATTTAAATTGGCATGCTTATATGGTAATGCGTAATAGATCGGCCGTTGCAGTACGCAATGTTAAAAAGAATTTTTATGCCTCCAAGTTGAACACTTCATTTCCACCAAAGAAACTTTGGAATAATCTATAGCATTGGAGTTTCCGACTTAATTGCAAATGTGAAGTTGATCCTGACATTCTCAACAATTTCTTTCTTGAAAGTCTGTCTGATGAATGTGGTTTCAACTTTGCTGAAGATCACTCTCTTTCAAGCATACGACAATTTGAAGTGGAAATGGTTAGCGAAATTGAAGTAATTAATTCAATGCTATACATACATCCTGGAAGATATCAGAAAGAATTTTGATGAAAGAAACATCTCACTTGTCTACTTGACTTCTCGAAGGCTTTTGATAAAGTTAATCACAAGATACTTTGTTGGAAGTTGAGAAATCTCTTCTCACTTAGTGACAGTGCAGTGAGACTTATTTACAGCTTCCTATCTGACAGATCCCAGAGAGTTGTTGTTAACTCTGACAGTTTTTCTGCTCTTTCACCAGTCAACAAGGTTCAATTCTGGGACCTATCCTTTTTTCATTATTTATTAATGATCTTCCGTCTATGTGTAAACATTCCACAGTCCACCTATATGCAGATGATGTTCAATTGTATTTATCCAATGATTCTAGCAAGATGGGTGATCTTATAAATCTGACAAATTTTGAGCTTTACAGTTGGTCTATAACAAATGGATTAACCTTAAATCCGAAGAAGTCACAGGTAATTCTTATTTCAAATTCTACAATGTCCTTTCTCTCTTTGCCCAATATCGTACTTTCTGGTAATAAGCTTGAAATAGTTAATAAGGTCACCAATTTAGGTTTTATCATTAATAGCAAATTGTCCGGATATGACCACACAAATAACGTAGTTAGACGTATTTATGGATGCCTGCGGAAGTTGTGGTTGACCTCTAGTTACACTCCAATCGATACTAGAAGAAAGCTTGTTACCACCCTTATCCTACCATTGATAACATATGCTGAAGTTGTTTATAGTAAAGTTGATTCATTGTCACAACGAAAGTTGCAGGTAGCCTTTAATGATGCTATCAGGTATGTTCATGGCTTACGTAGATTTGATCATGTATCTCAATAAAGCTTACTCGGAACTTCTCTAGACCACTACATGGATGCCAGAAACCTTATATTCTTGCATAATATTATAGTAAATAAGTCTCCCATGTATCTGTTTAAGAAACTTAATTTTGCTCGATCGGTCAGAACACATGGCCTAATACCATCTCGTCATAGCTTTACTAATTCATCGCGCCTCTTTTACATACACGCCATTAAACTTTGGAACTCTCTGCCGTTAACAATACGAGCAATCATTAATGCCAAATGCTTTAAATTTACCGTTCTTCCTTACTTCTCATCCCTTTCCTAAATCCTCAACCTCCCTTCTTTTATCCCTCTCATTAGTTTCCTTAACTTACTGATTGTATACTTTTCTGAATTGTTATAACTTAGTACTATAAAAGACGTATGTCTTATTGTACCCTTAATACTTTAATAAATTGAATTGAATTAAATTGAATTGAATTTAATGCTCCCAAAACTCAATGCTGTCACCTTCCCATTCTCGGTATGTGTGTCAGTGACAACCTACGTTGGAATGACCACATATTCGATGTCGGCAGAAATGCTGCAAAATGTCTAGGTTTCCTCAAGCAATGTAAGAAATATTTCACCCCCTCTGATCTGGCCTCAATATATAAGGCATTGGTCCGCCCAAAATTGAAGTGCAATGCCCGCATCTTGTCAGGTGCTCCTAAAAGATCTCTATACTTACTAGATGGGATTCAAAACCGTGCGATAAAACTCAGGTGATACTAATATCAGTCAGTCAATTAAGACCCTGGAACACCGACGTAATGTCTCCTGTCTCACTTTATCGCTATTTCCATCGAAATCGCCAGTAGCATTCCGCCCCTTCAAACCTTCGATTGTAATACCCGTCTCGATATGAATGCTCATCAGTATACCCTTAAGCCCATTTTCGGACGTACTCTAAAATATCTTGATTCGTTCCAAAGCCGTACAATTCGCTTATGGAATGCCCTGCCGAGCTCTCTATTTCCTAGTCGTTATAACTTGTAAACATTTAAAAACCATGTACATCGGTACCTCTCTTTTCGTCCTTCCTAAATTTCCTTTGCCCGCGCTGTGTACAAACATTTTAAGGGAACACCAATCCCTTGAGCGCGCGCCCATTATAAAAAAAAATAAAAAATCTCTCCATCATCATCTATAATACTGACATAGATTCTCTCATTATGAAACTGAATTCTAACTTACACAATCTTGATTTTGTTGCACTTTATGCCCACAATATCTACAGAGTAGCATTCAGTTATCCCAACCGCCTCGACGAAATCTTGGAAGCAACCGATGTGATGGGAGATAATAATCCTATTTTCACAATAACGAAAATACAGGCTATTTATCTCTGTTTGAAAAGGAAGTGCATCCCCCCTCTTCTGATGCTACCTGGACCTACTTTACTAAGGAAACTCATTTTCATTCAAAATTTAAAATGGAGATTTAGATTTACACCCAAAAAGGATATCATTGATCAAACAAAGCTTCGCAATAACTTGTTGAAAGTGATTTGTTCTAGAAGAAAAGAGCCGCACGTGGAAGATGTCCTCCAGATATCCGCTCGTAGTGGCACCTTCGACATGGACTGGCATTGTTCAGGTAGAAAAAATAATCAAGAAAGTATTAATTCCGCCAAAAATAACTGCTCCAGAACAGCAACAGTTGCTCTCAGAACTAAATATTGTACATTGTAGCGCCCCGAATTAAAGCGAAATTCTCCACGATTGAGCATATTGGTATTAAAACAGAAGTCTATTTAATTAACAAGGCATTAACAGATGGCAACCACCCAATTCAAAAAAATTTTAGAGTGTATCTCGGAGCTAGAGCTACGCGAAAAGCGTGTAGATCATACACCTCTCTAGAAGTTATTTTTCTTTTACCTGCCAAACTCTCCTTCCTTGAACGCAAAATTTACTACGCATTAACACCAACCTTGCCAGAGGCAATAAAGATGAAACATTTAACGAATAGTTCCACGCACTTTCATCTTTCAAAGAAAATAATTGTACAGCATAGGACGTTGAACTTAAACCAAATGGACAAACTATGACCCTGCACTTGGGAATACTCCCATTATTAAACGGCAGTTTTATGACAGATTTAATTGCTTTTTTTGATCTTTTCTGACATGGTATTTTCTTTTTTTTAATATCCTAAAAACCGAAATCAACGAAATCAACAAACATATCAACATTTTAATCTGTACGCTTTTACGCTTTCTGAGAATCTTAAATAGGGTAGATTAGATAATTTGATTTTGCGCTAACGGACAAGCCAGTAGCTCTAAATGTCAGGCAATCAAGAGATTTGTTGGCAATGCCCGTCTATATCTAAATACAATAAAATAATGAAAAATGTACTAATTATATCAGTAAATGTCCCTATTAACCCGATTTTAAATAAATATCGCACATTTCTTCAATTAAGTCACTTACTTGTAATTTCTTTTTGGAAATATTTTAAGCTTCCAACAGTATTAGGAAGTCCATCAAAACGTAGTTTCTTTTCTAAGAATCCAAAGTCTAAGAAAAGTTTTGGAAACAAATCCAAGAAACCAGATTCCCTCAAATGATATCCAATGCAATGGTAGAAGTAGTAATCACTATTTGGTGAGACCAAATAAACTTCTTTCCTGTTCTCCAACGCTTCATTGATTCTAAAAGCAACAAATAATCATAGTTCATTTAATGTTTTATAACAAATAATAAAAAAGTACCTATAATATTCAACGACTTTCTTATGCAAATTAACTCGATCAATGCTTTGATCAGCTTTTAAGTATGAACTATAAATGTATGGCAACGTGCAAGTTACGCCCCCCTCGGGCAAATGCTCTTTATTTACTATGGAATATTTGTCAAATCTCGAAAGTATTACCCCGGCATCATGTTCAGATTTATCCCATAGAACAGCCAATAGCTACAGATATTTTGAATTATATATCAATAAATATTAATGAATTTTGAGTACTACAGTTTAAGCTTACCCCGAGAGGAATTTTGACCGAATGTGGGAATATTGTCAACGTTTTATATAAATTCATCTCATTTGACTGCAAAACCTTTAGAGACATTTCTACAATCAGTGTAAATTTATCGTCATTTATTCTGGAATTTCAAAGTTACGAGTGTCACTTAATTAAATTTAAATTAAAACCAAATCTTACTGTAAGTTCTGTAAATTTTTTATCCAATCAGTCCAATTTTTCTTTTTATTCAGAGCTAGATTGTTCGCAATAATATTCAACAAATAAGGCTGTCCACCACTCTGAATAAAAATGTCATTGAAGTCTTCATGAAAAGTTGAAGATTTACACTTGAGTATTTTCTCAAACAATTGGGTGCACTCCGATGATGTAAGACCACGATCTATATAAATGTGTGTAGTAGTCGATGTTGAAAGGGTATCAACAATCCGCCTATTTCTCGTTATGATTAATATTTTACAACCCAAATTAAACGTTTTTAATACTTTTGAATTTTGCACATCAGAAAGCACCAGTAAGCAATCTTTGAATTTGTCTTGTTTCAAACTATCACGAATGCAACGTTGCATGTAAATAATTTTATTATCGATTCCATCGAATTCACTTAATTCACTTGATGGTCTCCATTCTCTGACAGAGTCGTCTTCAGCAATAAGCAACAGTAATTTTTGTAATGCTCGGAAATCATCCTCTTTACTTACACAATTTTGTAAGTCCAGCCAAAAGATGTTGAAGACCATGGCTTTCATTATATCATATTCTGTGCATACATCGACAACTAGCCACTTCTTTCCAACTCCGAGCTCTCCACTTACTACCAGATAATTGTTAGGTTGAAGCTTATTTAACTCTTTACGAATTTGGCAATACTGTAATAATAAAATAAAACACATATTATTACTTGAACACATACATACTTGAATATATCGTCACTAAAACCATAAACAGCTAAATATATAATAAATAAACATATGTCATATCTCAAAATACACTTTTAAATTAAGGCGTTACTATATACTGTCGACTACCGAGATATCGAGTCAATTTTCAATGTGCCCAAAATATGCGCTCAATTAAGATTCCTAAACAACAGAAATAAACAAATTTAATAAACAAAACACCTGCATTTAAACATGACAACCGTCATAACTTTACATACTGTAAACGTATGTTCGCAATATGCTTTAGGAGAAGGAAGTGGAGAGTAGTAAAGACGGTTTCTACAAATTTCTTATGAGAGACCACGATCTTTCTGGCAGATTTAACACTGTAGATTATTGAAAAAATTGTATTACAATAATACTATTAGAGTCAACAGAAGGTAAACCTTAAGTCAATTCTGGAATATGCTGCGACTCGTAATTACATTAGACTGTTGCGCAAAGATCAAAATCCAGAAGAAGACAAGGGGCTACAATTATTTGTTATCTTTATCGCAATCTGCACATTAAAGAAAAGAACAGAACATATAACATATAACAAAACATAAGTCCAAAAAGATGGCATAAATAGAGAGGCTCAAAATATGAACAACACA
The DNA here is from genome assembly GCA_963966105.1 of Volucella zonaria. Lineage (NCBI taxonomy): Eukaryota > Metazoa > Arthropoda > Insecta > Diptera > Syrphidae > Volucella > Volucella zonaria. Next base: position 29,646,297 of record OZ014533.1, on the reverse strand, counting down.
AATAACTACTAAACCCATACTACTAAAAGGGAGATCACTTAATCTGCATAAACATAAAACACTTTGTTCATCATTCATCGAAAACATAAAGAATTCTGCCTTACCCTCCACCCCAACACTTATCCAAGACGGTATTCCAGTTATCAACTACTTGCATACCCACCAATCTATCTGCGCACTTCGCAACTAACTAAAGGTTTGCAGATCCGTTGGTTCAGTTAGAATTTCCCTTCGACATCTGAAGAGGTTGTTTTCCACGTTAGATTAGCCTCTGTGAAAGCTTTTCTCTAACAAAATGCTAATATCTTCTCTCTCCCCCTACAGATCGATTCAATGCACTTGGTTCGCTTGTTACGAAGTTTATGAAAACGCTGATATATCATCAGCTTAGGAAATATTTCGAAACACGAAAACTTCTCAATGGCCAACAGTATGACAGCGTATGAAAACACTCATGAAACACCGATATTTACATATATATCATACATAATAAAAGTAATTGGGGAATTATCCTCTGAATGAAATTGAATGTTTCAAAAATCCAATGCTGTCTTTTGCCATTAAAAGGAAATGTTCACTAGTCATTAGTCATTACTAATGAATGTCGATTTCATTGCCGAAAGAAAAACTTTCCATTCTAAGCATGCAAATAACAGGTGATCAGATAGCAATGATAGTTTTTCCAATTGCTATGTTTCAGCAGCTATCAAACTTACCAATAACATCCAGCTGTCAAAATTTTCAGTAAGGTTTGCCATTTCATCATGCATCGTTTGCCAAACGTGCCGAAATTATTAAAAATTTTCGTCATGAGGTCATTCGTCATCATGGCTTCAGTTTGCAGGCAATTCCTCGCACCGTGGAAAAGTCTGAGCGTGAGCACACTCTTTTGGATCTTAAGCCACCAAGAGACAGAGATTGATGCGAAATGAAGAAAACATAGCCGCAGTAGCGGCCAGTATCGAAAAAGACCCAGAAATGTTGATTCGACACGGATCAGCTGCATTGGGCATCGCCAGAGAGTCAACATGTCTAATGTTACGGTTGGATTTGGGCCTACATTCGTATAAGATTGTGCAAGAATTGAAGCCGGACGACCATAGACAACGCCATGAGTTCGTTAATTGGGCGTCGGTAAAGTTGGCCGGGGATCCAGATTTTGCCCAAAAAATCATCTCCTCGGACAAGGCCCATTTTTGGCGCAGCGGCTCTGTCAACAACAGAACGAATGCAATCCACAAGATTGACTGTTTGGTGCGGTTTATGGCATGGCGGCATCATCGGACCTTATTTCCTTCGAAATGAGGACGGAGACACAGTTACCGTCAATGTGCTGAGGTATAAAGCGATATTAACCGACCCTTCTGTGGTTAGAGCTCGACAACATCGATATATCAGAGCTGTAGTTGCAACAAGACGGCGCTACATGATATATATTTTGAGGTTCTTTGAACTCTATCATTCATTAGTTATGACTTTATTTACTTTAAAGCTAACTCGTTTTGGCTGTCCTTCAATTCACATAAAAGTCTTTTTAATATGCGGCTGATGACGTCGATGTCGCCTTCCGTGATGACACCTGCCCTGTTCACAATTTGCTATAGCAATAAATCACAGAAAGCACATCTCCTTGTCGGGATCCGACACACATTTGGAATATTATGGAGGAACTGTTTCTAAATTTCACATTACACCTTGTTTTCTAGCGTCACACGCCACATCTGGACCAGTACTGATACGTGCCTATTATTGCATAAAGGCTTAAGACGGTTAGAAAATATGTTAAATACGATATTATATCCAACACTAAGCATGCGCCGATAGTTTTTACAAGGCACCTATCTTAATAATGAGGCAAATAGAGCTGACAGGCTGGTCACCGGCCATGCATTTATCCTAGTTGACCATTTGACGCATTACATCCATATTTTAAAAGCTTAGCTGTTAGACAAATGAGCCAGTGCCCTTGTTGTTCTCCAGCTTTCTAATAGCTGAGCCAATCCCTTATACACTGGGGGATGGGATGGCTTCTTTAATGACAAAGTGGTCAGCTTTTTCCGTCGCACGTACTCATGACCCATACAATTATTGTAGGAAGTATTTAAAATTCGTAATAAAAATAATGTGAGTAAGTGTTTTATTGAGTGCGTGTACAAATTTTTGTGGTGCACTTATCGGAGGACGATTTTCAAAGATAACCGGGTCGGAGGTTGCGTGTAAAAAAATTGGAACAATAAAAAGTTAAAAAAATGGAGAAATGCAGCCATTTCGTAGTTGCCATTTTCCAGGCAACAAAAACCCTACTGTGTTTTCTGGAAAAAAAAAATGTAATCAAAAAAAGCTGTCGGTAAGGTAAAGTTTCAACCCTCAATTCTTCAACCGTAACAACCGTCTTGTATTGTGTGCTGATAACTATACTCTTAGGCCCATCTTCAGATATACCTTGAAATTATACGATTCTTTCCAAGCCCTAAAACTTGCTTTTTATTCCCTAGTCCCCATAACCGGAAACATTCAGAACAAATGAGATTAGAAACCTTTTGTTTTTTTTCTCCTATCCCATTGAAATATTATATTTAAACACAGTAGTTGTTATAGTCTTAGGAGGTGCATTTATAGTGATAATGGATTTCAAACTCGCATAAACTAAAGGGTTTTGCGTCATATGCGTCTCCTCTTTTCCAATAGGAATTCTCCAAACACGGCGCGTCCGTGACCGCCCAGCTCGCGCGATTTAACACCTTTTTACACTCAGTCACCATGCCAGCAAGGAAGAACGATGAACGGGGAACATTTGACGTGAAATTGCACATCCACTCATGCAAACAGTCGCATGGAGAACATTTGAATGATGTCATATTTTACGACTAATGATATCAATTATTTTTCAAACCAAATTTTATTGTGTCCTTAAACATACGCCGTGTTATTCAGAAAAAAAAAACAAATTTGGCCGCATCTAATAAAAAACCCGGTATTTACATATATACTTAAACCACTTCGTTATCTTTTAACCATCATGGTGTTGCACGTGCAGCAGTGATTCATAACACAATACAAGTGGCCCACGACCATCTGCAGCCTAACCAACATACGACATATAGCGAGATATACAATACAAGTTTTTGTTTATTTCTTAGGATATCATTTTTCTACAAATGAGTTTAATCTGCTGATTCATACATATGGTATATATGTTAAATCAATCACACTTTGAAGATAACGACCAAAATACTCGTACTACTCATGTACTTGTTATGATAAAGTGTATATTAAAAGAAACCATCTTAAGACTGAGGCAATTAGGGCAATATAAGGTGATGTGCAATTCTACTCGTAAAAATCACTCTTTTGGACCTAAAAACGCGATAAGTCAGTTCAGAATGTATAAAAAATATATGGATATTTTACATTTAAATAACAAAGTTAACGTACATACATATACACTTATAAATAATTGAAAACAAAACAATTATACATACGTATCCCATTCGATGGACATTTAAATCCGAATGCTTTTGAAATAGACTACGCAATGTTCGTTTAGCATTGATATACCTCTCAGTATCTTTTGAAATATTGATACTTCGTTCTTTAAATACTTGTTCACTTAACCATGGGTACCATAGTTGAATTGTTTGAAGAAACAGCTCTATTTTTGATTCATTTTCACCCAGAATCCAAAATAGTTGTAAATTCTGCTTCTTCTCGTTTGGCTGAAATTGAAATTAGCTTTTGGTAAGTTTTTTTTTTTTGTAAATACTTTATTTGTATAAGTGCTTACCTGAGAAACAATTAATTCCATTTCATCCTTGTTAAAAAGATATTTTAACCCATTCTGGAGGTCGTGGAAGCTAAAATCTTGTTTGAAATTCTTGAGAAACTTGGGAAGTACGTCACTAAGAGTTGTAGTTTCTATTTCACTAGAGCTTCGGCTGTGATAACTCATTTTGATTATCTATAGGATTTCAAAATATGTATAATAAGTTAATAAAAACAAAAGTTTACACATAGATGCATATACAAGGTGGCGGAAATGTAGTCACCCGATGTTCTTTGGCTGCAATTTTTTTTTATGAATGAAAAACTTTGGTTTTGCTTTTTATGTTTATTCGATGTCTTAAATTTTATTCCACTAAGTCAAGAAAATGATATCGACTAAGTGGCCGCCACCAGATTTGGTGACCATTCGGACCAGATTTGTGATATTTTCCATCACTTCCGGCGATAGGTCCTCGCATTCTTGACGGATATCCTCTTTGAGGGCGTCAAGAGTCTCTGAGGCTTGTTGACATAGACTCGTGACTTCAAAAAACCCTACACTAAAGAAGTCTGGGACGGATAAATCAGGCGATTTTGCCGGCCAGTGCAAATCGCCAAAACGAGAGATTAGGCGACCCGGAAATGCAGCCTTCAAAATTTCGGTTGTGGTTCATGCAGTATGCGCCGTTACTTCATCCTGTTGGAACCACATGTTCTCTAGTCCCAATTCATCCAATTGAGGAAGGAGAAAGTCGTTGAGCATAGTTATATAGCACTCGCCGTCCACTCCCGGATCCTCTGCGACATCTTCAACCGCAGCTGCGATATTCTCAGCAGAACGGCTGCTCCGAGGCCGGCCAGACCTGGCAACATCTCGTGTTGTCCCATACTCTTCTAGGCGAGCGGCTAATCGTCGTAGTGTTTGCCCAGTTGGTGCACCAACACCACCGACGAATTATTTCGCAAAAAAATCGTAACAATTATTCCGGGTTATTTAGGAGTATAGCGATACATGTCTTGTTGACGTGTATTTTGTATCTGTTAACTTCACAAATGTCAAAGTAGAATTGACGTTTGCCGCCATTTGCAAAAATTTTAGCATCTTCCGATAGGGTGATGACTTTTGCGCCACCTAGTATATAAAGTAGGACTACATAAACTTATTTCTATTATGTATAAAACTAAAAAATATATTGATATCTATTGGTATCTATGTATTGTATGATATAATGAATAGATCCGTTGCACTGCTTTGTACATTCGAACATTCATGTTGGTGTGTGTAATATCATAAAATTAAATAGTTACATTTGGTACATATTCGTATAAGGGGAAGGAAGAACTGTTGATTTTTTTTTTCTAAATAAACAAAGTGTTTTATTACTAATTTTTGATTCAAAAATTAGCCCAAGATATAATCTTATTCATTGGTTAAAACTGTTTTCCAGCGTTTTGGCAGCTATCCAATCCATCGGAAAAAAAATCATGGCTTTGGCGGCAAAAAACTTTTCCAATTCCATTAGGACACCCTCCGTTAAGAAAATTTTTTTAGAAATGGAAATAGTTGGTAATCTGATGGTGGAATATCAGGAGAAAATGGTTTCTGGGGTAGGTTTTCTAACCCAACTCATAAATTTTAGGGATGATTTTCCTTCCTACATGTAGTCTGCCATTACTGTGATGGACGATTACTTAAGATATCAAGATGAGTACAATAACGAGCAGCGTTTACCGTTTCATTTCGTTTGGGCAGCTCATAATACACCAGAACTACTCAGCATTGCCTTCTTCTGATCCACAGCAGCTTTTGATGTTCCTGACGGAGTAAGCATAAGCTCAGCCTGTTACAGCTAACCTCCCTCCGAATAGATGCTATTTCCACCACCAGTGCTCATAAGAAATCGTCAGTAGCCTTCCGCCCCTTCAAATCTTCCACCGTAACACCCGTCTCGTTGTGAATGCTCATCAGTATACCCTCAAGCCTATTTTCGGACGTACTCTGAAATATCGTGAACCTTAGCCGTACAACTTGCTTATGGAATGCCCTGCCGATCTCTCTATTTCCTATTTACGAGGGGCGTTCAAACTGTTCTCGGTATCGGGGTGAAGCTGTGGTTGTATATATAAATTGATTTATTTATCAAGTAATACTATTATTTTAGTGCATTCATGTAAAATTTCATATAAATGTGATTATTAATTCGCGTTTTATCTCTAGTTAAACAGAATCATAATGGCAACTGAGACGATGATGGTGAAAATTGAGCATCGCGCTGTAATTAAATTTCTCACTAAGCAAGGAAAAAGTCAAAAAACTATTCATGAAGAGATGGTGGCTGTTTACCAGGGTTCCGCACCTTCATTATCAACTGTGCAAAAGTGGTCAAGTGAATTCAAGAGAGGCAGAGAGAGCATTGAAGACGACCCCCACTCCGGCGCCCCGGCTACTGCTTGTACGGGAGAAAGCATCAAAGAAATCGAAAAACTTGTTCTTGAGGATGCCCGAATAAAGGTGAAAATGATGGCAGAGATCACCACGCTTTCAATTGGTACCATTCACACCATTCTTCATGACCATCTTAACCTTTCAAAGGTCAGTGCAAGGTGGGTGCCACGAATGCTCACAGCGCCTCAGAAAAAAGTGAGAATCGCATGCTGTAGAGAGCTTTTGGAGATGTGTAGTGAGAACGCGGACGGTGTTATGGATCGAATTGTTACTGGGGACGAAACATGGGTCCACCACTCTGACCCTGAAAGCAAACAAGAGTCCATGCAGTGGCATAAAAAAGGAACAGACCCCCCGAAGAAGTTTAAAGTCACTCCGTCTGCCGGGAAGCTCATGGCCACAGTTTTTTGGGACTCAAAGGGAATCTTGCTCATTGAGTACAAAAAAAAAAGGTGAAACCATCAACGCCACATCCTACGCTTCCACTTTGCATAATTTGCGGGAGGAAATTAAAAAGAAAAGACGGGGTAAACTCGCAGCGGGTGTGTTGCTTCTTCATGACAACGCTCCTGTTCACACGGCGCGAGTTTCCAAGGCTACTGCGCGAGATTGTGGTTTCGAAGAAATCCAACACCCATCCTATAGTCCAGACCTTGCCCCTAGTGATTATTTCCTGTTTCCGGATTTGAAAAAATGTCTTCGTGGAAAAAGATTTTCGGATGATGAAGAACTCAAGTCGGCAATAATGGAGGAAATTAATTTTTTTGAGGGTTTAAAAAAGCTTATCTCAAGATGTAACAACTGCATTGATGTTAGGGGAGATTATATTGAAAAATAAAAACAATTTAAATTGAATTCGCATTTTCTTTCATATCGATACCGAGAATATATTGAACGCTCCTCGTATTACAACTTGCAAACATTTAAGACCAATAATTTTCCTTCGCCCGGGCTATGTGCAAACATTTTACGGGTACTCAAACCCCTTGACCGCGTGCTAATTATAAAAAAAATAAAGACAATATGTTGGTCATAGTGCTTTTTGACAGCTTGTCCTGGCAAACCGAAAAGTTCGAACAGTGTTCTAAAGAGACATTGTTAGAAGAACAACCGCCTACATTGTTTACCAAAGTAAAACAGCAATTGATTTGAGAATACTATCAGAACCTCCTATATCAGACAAAAGGTGCATAGAATTCAGAAACGGATGCGTGGTCTTTTTCCGCATCCCCCAATGCGCCGCACAAAACAAAAGGCAGAGTAATCAATTCAGAACCTGAACGGTACCCTCACAAAATGTTTTGACATATCAATCAAGGAGACAATCCTGCAGATCGCGTGTTACATGATGGAACGCAGATTTACAACGAATACCTAAGGAAACCAGAAAACTTCACTTAGGGCTAATTTTTGGGAAGACTGCAATCTTTACAGATAAAAGCAAAAATAGTAAGAGAAACAGTCCCGGATTTTGAAGGGTGCCTCTTTTGAAGATTCTGCGAAAAAATCGAAATACTCAGAGAAACCAGTGGTCTGCTTTTCAAAAGGCTCAAGTCTGCCAGACTAGATGTGACCTATGTGACCTGAACAGAATCAGATCGACAGCTCATATCACCGAAGCTGCAAGTGTGCTGAGCAACACAACACGTCGTAGCTGGTATGTCATCGGTTATGGTGACGGATGAAATACCTTCTTTTGATGGCTTCGAGCCACGTGGCATCGATAGCATATATCCAGTCAGTGTACAAAAAAGTATATAGGTGGTCCAAATACAAGTTTCATTTCAAAAATAAAATAAAATGAACGAAAATCAATTATTTTCGCTCTGTTATAGCTTTACTAGAAAGAGTTAACATTCCCATTAGTTATGAAATACGATTTTATTCATGGCTGCCTCGGCTGGCTTCGCAGAAGCAAATCATCTCAACCTAATTTTCCAAGACCTTGTTGAAATGGCACGAAGGATATTGGCTTTAAGGGCTTTGTTCTGGACTGTTCGTATAACACCGATCTTTAAGGTGCTGAAACCAAAGATCATCCAAATCCATGTCTTCGATTTCACCCCACAAAAAATCGATAATCATGGCTCTGTATCGCTCATCATTGACCGAAATAGCGTTTCTAGCGGCCTTTTCGAATTAAAATGGCCTAATGATGCCACCGCTCCAAAGTCCAAAACCAAACTGTCACTATCTGCTGATGCATTGGCTACCCGACACGTGCGGTTTTTCCGTTCTCAGATGCGATAATTTTATTTGTAAACATAACCGCCGAGATAAAAATGCGCCTCATCAGAATAAATTATTTTTCGGCCAAATTCGACGTCCAATTCGAGCTGCTGTAAGCGGATGATCGTTTGCCTTCAATTGCGGAATCATAGGACTTTGTTAGGGAATAGACATTTAATATAATTTTTAAATTTAGATATATCGTTGTCGAATTAAACATCTTTTTCTTTCCAGTTCGGCTATCCTACGCAAAAGAAATTCACTTTGTTTGTGAAAAGCTTAATCGAATTTAGCTATTTCGACTATCTTAAAACACGGTCTTCTGAAGAAACGCTAAGGAGATTCAACATTATATAAGATCATACCTTGCTTTTCTGAGGCTAACGCTGTTATTTTTTGTTTTCAAAAATTGTTTTCAACGACTTTTGAGATATTTTTTGGCTTTACCCGTTAAAGTTTCCATGTTCGTGAAATCATTTCACTCACTTTTTCACAAAATTCTTTGACTTTCGGAAATACTTTGCTGCAGCTATAACGGACAGTTTTGGTCCTCGTAGATGAGCAGTAACAAACACAGCTTCAAACCGAACCTTATATGGAACATTCATTACGGAATACGTTTTGCAATTTGCAAAAACAAGATTTAACTGCACATTAGAAACCAAAAGTCCTTACCGTCTCCAATTAACGGTTTAATTTTTACGAGTCACACCTTTTTGCAAAACCCGCTGAAAACTATCTTATTATACAAAGAGAATTTTTTTGTACTGGCTTCTAAAAGCCAGAATTCAATTTTGAGTTTTAAAATTTTTTAGGCAATCTTCTTAGGTGGGAAAAGTATGTATATTTTTGCAATCTCATACCTTGTTTTAATTGTTGGATTGTTTTCACTTAAAGAAAATTTTAATTTAAATAAATTCGTAAGAATATTCGGCAATCAAAATAAAATAAAACACCGAAAATACGAATTCACTGTTAATATTAAATTAGAAAAACGCTAAAACACATTTCAAAGACGACAACTGTTCAATAACAGGTTTGAAGAATGAATGACAAAAATTAATAAGAGTATAAAATTATCAATACCTTTCGCCTTAAAGAGTTATATATTAATATCTTATCTTTAACAAAGAAAGCAAATTAGTAGAATAGAAAAAAAGTACAGACCTAATGTCACCAATTAAAAAGTGAGTCATATTCAACGGTGAAAACGTATAACCGTTGAATTCGGTTGGAGAATAACAAAAAAATAAATGCATAAATCCCGCGGTTCAACAATGCCCATTACTTGCCAACTAATCTAACATAGAGTGGCATTTGGTTATGACGCCTACATTTACTGATAGAGTTGATAGCAAAAAACCAGCCGAAGCTGACAACAGCTTTTTTTGATTACCAATGGAACTTTGATTGCATTTCATTAATTCCAATTTTTGATATCTTACGAGTATTTTAAATTAATACTGGCCTGCTCCGTCATAGGGCTCATAACTCTATGCAGAAGAAATTAAAAATATGACAAACCAGCTAATAGCCTAGGATAATAACGCATCCATTGTTGACGACCCTCGCAAGCGTCTTGAGCTTCAGGCATGTAAATAATTCCGCCAATATAAGTCTCATAAATGCTGATGCACCGACAGGGAAGGACGACCTTACCGAAAACTGTTCTACAAACTCCTCGACAAAACCCACGAGCAATAAAACTTAAGTATGACGTGAAAGTTGTCCTTGTCCGTTCCAATGCCAAGCTAGGCAAGGAGGGCGTCTTTGGTACTGCAGTGCAGAAGTACAGTCTCCACGCCATCACCTCCCGAAACGGACACAGGCTTATTGCTTTTACGACGGAACGTAATTTAACTATAGGCAGCACATGGTTTCCACACATTGATATCCATAAAGGAACCGGGCTGTCTCCTGATCAACAAACCATCAACCAGATTGATCACATTGCGATCGACGCAAGGCACTCCTCCAGTGTTTTGGATGCCGGAACGTCCCAAGCAGCTAGCGTTGTGGTGAAGCATTACCGTTTTACATTACCACATCATTGTGCGGAAGATCAATGTTGAACGGCTACAATCCTAAGAGACCGCCAGTGCCTTTTTCGACTGAGTTTCCCTTAACCTCACGAGAAATCCGATGCCGCTATCATCGAACGCGTAGCATCACTACCGAAAAGCAATCAGATAGGCTGCCTCTGATGTACTGGAAAACAACGAATGTACAGAGCGGCACTGCGGAAAAGAAGAGAAGGAAGGAACATAGGCTCCTCAGGAGAAAAAAGAAAGCACAGCAGAAACGCTCGATCAAGGCCCTACAGAGGTGTTATCAGAAGAATGAAGTTCGGAAGTCTTTCCAAAAAATTAAACGAACATGCCAAAATAGGAAAGTCCGAACAGAAATCTGCAAAGATGGAGAAGGAAATCTCATACTACAATAGAACCAACGTCCAATGCTGAGAATCTGAAAAGATTATTTCTTCAGACTATTAAACAGAGCTGGGTCGACGAAAGTATGTATACCCGATGAATGGAACCTCAGCATCCTTTGTCGATTCTAGAGAATGGAGATCTACCCCTACCAGCGTGGTTTTAGACCAGCAAAGCACCTGGCATTTTCACATTATGCCAGGTCTGGGAAAAACCCGCACCTCTTCAAATGTAACAGCATCCATAGAGACGAACTATACAGAGAAATGTCCAGTTTTGGCATCCCTGCTAAGCTTATTCGACAATGCAGGATGATGATGGAGAATGCACGGTGCTCCATCAAGGTCAGTATTAACAAAACCGAGACCTTCAATGTCAAAAAAGGACTTAAAAAAGATGATGCGTTGTCATGTGATTTTTTCAACATTCTTAAAATAATAGTGCGAACCTCATAAGTCAAGTCTACTCAGTTACACACATATGCAGATGGCATTGACATAATGTTGACGGCGAGCTGTCAACAGAGCATTTGCGACCATGGAAGCAGAAGTGGCAATGATGGGTTTAGCAGTCAACAACGGTATAACAAAGTATAAGTTGTCAAGAAAGAGGGGCACACAACACTGACACCCAGGACAAAACCTCACGATAGGTAGATACAACTTTGAGGCTCCGCTGTTAACTCCAAAAACGACACCAGCGCGGATGTCATGCGAAGAATCATTCTTTCTAATCGCTGCTTTTTTGGCTTAAGAAGGCAATTGAGTTATAAACCCGTCTTTTGGGAAAATTGACACTATACAAGACACTCATCATTCCAGTCCTACTTTATGACGCAGAAACGTGGACACTTGCGAAAGTGGATGAAAATTTATTGGGCGTTTCAAGAGAAAAGTTCTTCGGGTAATTTTCGGTAACATTTGCATCGAATGGAGACGAAGTTTCAATAGCGAACTGTACGGGCTGTACAGAGATCCTGACTTCACCAGGAAGGCTCGGATAACCCGGCTTTGATGGCCAGGTCACCTTGAGCGCGTAGATACTAGCGTCCCAGCCCGGAAAGTTTTCGACTCCAACCCAGAGAGACGACGCAGTAGAAGACGACCTTATCTTAAGTGGCGCACACAAGTGGAAGAGGACCTCAGCCAACTTCGTGTGCGCAACTGGAAGTAGCTGGCAAAATGCTGCGCTAGCAGAAGAAGCATGTTAGCTGGGGCCCTGGACCACGCCGGTCTGTAGCGCCAGCAAAGGAAGTACATAAGTATCTAGGAAACAAGAAATTGACGTGTATATGTATAACTTATTAGCAAATATGGATTAAAAAAAAAAGCAGCAGTAGAAAAATAATTTACGACAAAATTAACTATACGACTATTACAAATTGTTTAGGATACAACTCTTAGTAAGGATGTCAACTATGATTTAGAAAGTGGTCCCTCTTTTAGTTTTTTTTTAAACAATTGGTATGTATGTGAGACCGGACGACAACTTGTTAAGATAAAAAGTGCAACACTTGTTATTTCTCTACTGTTCTCTCTCTTTACTATTAGAACTGCTACAGTATTTTTCTATTTCTAATTGAATATAACGTATTTATTATGTAGTTAACCTGCCTGCTTTTAAAGATTGAAAAGGGTGAAATAAAGATAACTATCGCCTTTGTGTGATATAATAATATAATAACAACTCTTATGACCTTATTGTGAGCCACGATAAGAGGTTTCCACGGTCTCGTCACTTACGTGCGTAGTGATGTAGCTTACCAAACTACACCATAATGTAATACCTGTTCCAATCCGGTACTCATGTTCATGTGGTTAAAATTCCATCTCCATAAGCAAATTATCCACCACTGCTTTATTTACAGAAGCCCCAAACAGAACAGCAATTCGGCCTTTAACGAGTTCGATGAGCTGTCTGGCCCGTTCAAATTGTATTCCTGTATCCTCATATTGAAATCACTACTACGGACGATTTTAATATACATAATTCCGGGTGGCTGCGACATTCTGGACAGACAACACCCAAAGAACGGTTTGTTGTTAGCTTCGCTGCGGATAACAACTTGACCTATCTTATTAAATACCCCCAACACCCTGAACTTATTTTTAATTTCTCATTCTGATAAATATAATATCGATGTGCTATGCCCACTAGGCTCGCCGACATAAATGGACTACAATAACTTAGATGGCAAACGGTAATAATACTTTTGCAAACTCTTAACTTTCGCAATGACTCAAGTGAATAACCAACACTTTGTATATCTCAATAACCAGCCAGAATTTGCTAGAATGAGAACAATTTACAAGAAAAGTTGCTGGAATGGAAGCAATTTACAAGTAAAGTTCTTAAAATGAGAACGATTTGCACGAATGTGTGGAGTGTGGATGACGTTTTTTTGACTAAAATGGGCGGTCTTTATGTAAAATGGGAGAGAAATTGCCAGTTCACACGTATTGACAGACAGGGTCACACGGATAGAGGCGATCAGTAGAAAGCGGGTTTTGGTTTTCCAAAAGCTGGAAAGTTTGCCATCTATGTTAGTTCATCTATGCTCGTCGGACCACTGTGTCATATCAGTTAATTTCTCGTATATCGATCCACAGTTAGAGAAAATATTCCTAAAAGAACCATATGGCAATATGAGAAAGCCAATTGGAGCGGACTTAATACCTTCTTTAGGAATTTTAACTGGTAGTTATGTTTCCTCGATAATGACGTGGATGCCACTACTGATATGATCACAGGCACTATTCTCTTCGGAATAACATGCTTTATCTCTCATCGGATGAAGAGTCCTATGGACTGAAACGAATAAAATCTGTAAATTTTAATACGGGCTATACTTCCAATGTGTAAAAATTGCAATCCCATTTTGTACCCAAATTAGACTGTATATTCTCTAGTTTCAGTTTGTTATTGATTTTAGTTCGGTGCGGTTTAAAATATTTATAAAATATGAGTCAAGAGGAACGCCGTAAAAAGATCATCGACAAATGGCTCGAAAATACTTCGCGTCCAAACCATTTCATCGCAAAAAATTTAAACATAGCACGCAGTACAGTGGATTCTGTTATTAAACGATATTTAGATACGTTGACAGTTAAGCGAAAACAGAAAAGTAGAGATAAAAGTGGAGCACATGATACAAATTTGGACAGGAAAATAGTGGGTACCATCGTAAAAAACCGGATTATGTCATCCAGAGATGTTGCTCGGAAATGTAATACCAACCAAACAATGGAACAAAGATCTAAAAAACGTAACGGTCTAAAAACACGAAAAAAAAAATACCAAAAGTGACTGAAAAGCAAAAAAAAGTCATAAAAACACGAGCCCGAAAACTATATGAGTTGATCGGCAACAAGAAAGCGTGCTTGGTTTTGGATGATGAAACTTATGTCTAGCCGACTTTACTACTCTTCCAGGTGCGCAATTTTACAACTCCTTTGAAGCTGAGATTGTTCCGCAATCAACAACATCGATTTGGATGGAAAAATTCGGGTCAAAATATCTCGTTTGGCAGGCCATTTGCCAATGTGGACACAGAAGCTCATCGTTTATTACAACGGGAACAATTAACGGAGAAGTGTACATTAACGAGTGCCTAAAAAAACGGTTAATTCTTTTCTTAAACAAACACGAGGATTCAACATTATTTTGGCCAGATTTAGCTTCAGCTCGTCATGTCGACTTTGTCCCAAAAGACATGAATCCACCCAATGTTCCACAGTGTCGTCTCATTGAAAGGTATTGGGCTTTGGTCAAAGCTAAATTGAGGAAAAGTGAGCAGTGTGCAAAGGGCGTAAAATATTTTAGTGCTAAATGGAAAAGAGCGTCCAAAAAGACGAGGGATGTAACTGTCACCAACCTTATGAAGAACATTCGAAGAAGTTGAGGAAAGAATGGGAACCCAAATAATTTTTTTTTATTTTTTGTAATTGTGAATGAATTACAAAAAAAAGAGTTTTAAAGCAAATAAAAAAAATTTACATGAATTATGAAAATATTTTTTTTTTTACTTTGAAGTTTCCAAATTTTATTCGTTTCAGTCCTTACAAAACCAACCCGATAGAGGAAAACCGAAAAAAGTTCAAACGAGCCAAGAATGACTGCAACACTTTTCTTAAGCGTGTGAAATTCTAATACAACCAAAAAATGAGGCAAAAATATTACAATGTTCCAACGGTAGTAAAAATTGTTGGTCATTCGTCAAAGCTCATTTATAATGACATTCCAGCTATTAGCTCTTTGTACAAGGCCAACCTGCTTCCTGCACACTTTGCGGCCAGCTCAAAACTTCCAGATTGCGCCTACACTTCAGTGTGTCGAATCTTCAATGGGACGAATCCACTTTCGCACTCGTGTAGTAATAAGAGTGCTTAAAGATCTAAACATACACAAATCCGCTGGACGAGATGGTATATCTCCCCTTCTTCTGAATAGGTGTTCTTCAACGTTGGTAAAACCACTGCGTAATCTTTTTCATTAATCCTACTCTTTAGGACTCTTCCGAGCAGATGGAAAACACCATTTATCCAGTCCATTCCTAAAAAACGTTAATCTTCTTATCTCTTCTTACAGGCCAATCTATTGCACTTATGTCCCTTCCTTCCAAGATTATGGAAACGCTGATAAACCATCAGCTCATGAAATATCTCGAAACACGAAAACTTCTCAATGACCGACAGTACGGTTCTCGGTTTCCAAAACACAACGCTATCTGCTGTCGTTAAAGCGAAATCTAAACACCCATCCATTATCAATGAATGCCACTTGCCTAGTTGAAACCGAAAAACCTGCTAACGCGTGACCAGATGGCAATGATAGTTGCAGCAGCTGTCAAAGATACCAATGACATCCAGCTTTAGTAAGGTTTGCCAATTCATCATGTATCGTTTTACTCTTGCCAAACGCGCGGAAATTATTGAAAAATATTTTCGAAATTCCGGCTCAGTTATAAATACGCAACGTGAATTTCGTCGTGAGGTCGGTTATCGTCATGGCTTCAGCGTGCAGGCAATTCGTCGCACCGTGGAAAAGTTTGAGCGTGAGTACACTATTTTGGATCTTAAGCCACCAAGCAGACAGAGATTCGTGCGAAATGAAGAAAACATAACCGCGCCGACCAGCTGAATTGGCATCGCCAGGGAGTCAACCCGTCTTATTTGGGCCTACATCCGTATAAGATTGTGTTGACGCAAGAATTGAAAACGGGCGACCATAGACAATGGCGTGAGTTCACTAATTGGGCGCTGGAAGTGTTGGCCGATGATCCGGATTTTGACCAAGAAATCATCTTGGACGAGGCCCATTTTTGACTCAGCGGCTATGTCAACAAGCAAAGTTGCCGTTATTGGAGCAAATACAATCCACAAGTGTTCGGCCAAGCATCAATGCACCCGCAAAGATTGACTGTTTGGAACGGTTTATGGAATGGCGACATCATCGGACGTTATTTGTTTCGAAATGAGGAAGGAGACACCGTTACCGTCAATAGCCTCAGATATAGAGCTATGGTAACCGACTTTCTGTGGTCAGAGCTCGACAACATCCATACAATCTCGAACACCAACGAAATGTCTCTTGTCTCACCTTGTTCCATCGCTATTTTCACCACCAGTAAAATTGCCAGTAGCATTCCGTCCTTTCAAACCTTGAACCGCTATAAATGTTCATCAGTTTACCCTTAAACCCACTTTCGGACGTAGATTAAAATAACGTGAGAGTATGAGAATAATTACTTTAATTTATTTTTTTTTTTTTTAATATTTTTTTGCCCATATCTATTGTATCTATTTCTGTTATTTTTTTAAATAAATTTTATAACTAAATCTGGATGTTTTTAATAATAATAATAAAAAGAAAGAGAAAACCCGAAATTTTTATTTTCCTACATTTTCTTTAAAAATACTGTTGTGCATTTTCATTGTTAGGTTAGGTTAAACAGGAGTATGATGGATATGCCATCACACAGAGACCAGGCACCAAAACGGACCCATCGCGATCCCTGTGGAACTTGTCTTGTCTTCAAATGGCAACAATTTAAACACCCTGGTGGAACACCCAATTTCCCTGCAAAAGCCAAGAAGGCCTTTGAAGTTCCTGCCGTCTATTTCCTCTAGGTTTTCGAAAAAGTATTTCCCTAAAAATTTTGTTCGACTACGCGATATTGCCTCGCATTCACACAGCATGTGTGCTAAGTGCTCAACAGCTTGCAGATCACCGCAGAATCTGCAAGTATCCGTGTCCAACAATTTGAGTCTCTTTGCGTGTTGCCGCAAGAGACAGTGTTCTGCTGTCAGAATTCCTAAGGACTGAAACGAATAAAATTTGGAAACTTCAAAGTAAAAAAAAAAATATTTTCATAATTCATGTAATTTTTTTTATTTGCCTTAAAACTCTGTTTTTATTAAATTCATTCCCAATTACAAAAAATAAAAAAAATTATTTAGGTTCCCTTTCTTTCCTCAAGTTTTTCGAATGTCCTTCATAAGGTTGGTGACAGTTACATCCGTCGTCTTTTTGGACGCTCTTTTCCATTTAGCACTAAAATCTTTTACGCCCTTTGCACACTGCTCACTTTTCCTCAATTTAGCTTTGACCAAAGCCCAATACCTTTCAATGAGACGACACTGTGGAACATTGGGTGGATTCATGTCTTTTGGGACAAAGTCGACATTTTTAGCAACAAGAAAGCTCAAAGTCGCATGAGCATAGTGAGCTGAAGCTAAATCTGGCCAAAATAATGTTGAAAACTCGTGTTTGTTTAAGAAAGGAATCAACCGTTTTTTTAGGCACTCGTTAATTTACACTTCCTGTGTCCACATTGGCAAATGGCCTGCCAAACAAGATATTTTGACCCGAATTTTTCCATTCCAATCAATGTTGTTGATTGCGGAAGAATCTCAGCTTCAAACGAGTTGTAAAACTGCGCACCTGGAAGAGTAGTAAAGTCGGCTTGACATAAGTTTCATCATCCAAAACCAAGCACGCTTTCTTGTTGCCGATCAACTCGTATAGCTTTCGGGCTTGTGTTTTTATGCGACTTTTTTTTGCTTTTCAGTAGCTTTTGGTATTTTTTGTTTTTTTCGTGTTTTTAGACAGTTACGTTTTTTAGATCTTTGTACCATTGTTTGGTTGGCATTACATTTCCGAGCAACATCTCTGGATGATACAATCCGGTTTTTTACGATGGTACCCACTATTTTCCTGTCCAAATTTGTATCATGTGCTCTACTTTTATCTCTACTTTTCTGTTTTCGCTTAACTGTCAACGTATCCAAATATCGTTTAATAACAGAATCCACTGTACTGCGTGCTATGTTTAAATTTTTTGCGATGAAATGGTTTGCTAATTTGGGTACAAAATGGAATTGCAATTTTTACGCATTAGAAGTATAACCCGTATTAAAATTTGCAGATTTTATTCGTTTCAGTCCTTATTACCGTCCAAAGCTTATCCCTGTTTAATTTTATTACCTTCCTAGATCTTTTGCCGTCAAAAAGCGGCCAAAGAGCCTTGGATACCCTGTGTCCTTCGAGACTTGACCACCTTAGGTTGGCAGTCTTTGTGATTTTTTCTCGATAGTGCCCCTCACTAAACAAAGGGGTGGTTTGATGTTGGCAACCTCACTATTGTCGAGTAGCCCTCCTTTTCTTGCAAGTTCGTCCACTTGTTCATTTCCTTTAATACCGCAATGTTCTGGCACCCAGCACAGTCTTACCCGGTTCTTACTGCATAGTGCATTCGACACTGTGCGACAGCCCCTGACTGTATCAGAGTTGACGTTGGTTGATTCCATTGCCTTCAATGCGGCCTGGTTATCGATGTAGATAGCGATATCTCTCTCAGATACCGATTTCATCTGCATTAGCTCAGACGCCCTGAGCACAGCCAGAACTCTGATTGGAAGATACTGCTTGCGTCCGGTAGTGTTATAGACACTCTTCTGAGAAGATACCAGAACCTGCTCCTTCCTCAGTTTTTGAGCCATCTGTGAAAACTGCAATTTTATTTGACCAGATTATTGCATTTTTTTCACAGTCCACCCTCTCCGGATAAACTGTATCATAATATCATAAGGTATGCGAAGTCGACCAAGTTTTTTTTATCTGTAAATCAAGCGGTTTTAGGTGCAAAAAGGTGTCCAATACTGCCGTAAGGGTGATACGGAGAGCACCTGTAATGGCTATGGAAGCAGTTCTTTGAATCGCCGATAATTTTCCGTAAATCGTTTTCTTGTTTGTTGCTTTCCACAGTACTAGTGTGCCCTATGTAAGTATGGGTCTTACCACCACCGTATACAGCCAGTACACCATAGCAGGTTTTAAGCCCCAAATTTTTACTACTGTTCTTTTGCAGATAAAAAGAGCATTATATGCCTTTTTACAATAGTTCTTTCCGCTACATTATGATTCCAATTCAGTTTTTTCTCCAGAATCACATCCAGATACTTCGCGCAGTTCCACTCCGTCGAGTTTTGGGAGTTTGAATTGAATTGCGATGCTAACCCGTTTTGGAGGGGTTAGCATCGAAACCACAGCTTTTTGCCCAAGTGCTGATCGTCTTCAGGGCAATGTTCATAACGTCGCTTAAAATATTTATTTTATAATGACCACGTCATCTGCGTATGCCGTGGAGCGTATACCCATTGTACTAAGCTTTTTGAGGATGTCATTGATAACCAGCACCCACAGGAGTGGAGATATGACTCTCCGCTGAGGGGTTCCCCTGGTTACGGACATTCTGACCGACCTTTGCCCAACAGAACAGTTTACTTTCCTTCTTGCAAGCATGTTGTAAACCCAGTTTGTAATGCCCTGCTCAATGTTAGCGTCTACTAATGGCGGTGTACTCCACGTTATTGAAGGCTCCTTCAATATCGGGGAAGGCCGCCATCGCAAACTCTCACAAGTGTAGACTCTTCTCTATTTTCCCCACCACCTCGTGCAGGGCGGTTTCTATAGATTTTCGTTTCATATATGCATGCTGTGACTCAGTCAAAAAGCCATTACTGCATCTATTCCTAATATGAATATCCAATAATCGTTTCAGGGTTTTAAGCATAAATGATGACACACTTATTGGCCTGAGATCTTTTGCTGTTACATAACAGCAGCTGTTTGCCAGCTTTAAGTATAAAGACCACCTTAACTTCCCTCCAAGCTATTGGTATGCACCATATTTTTAGACCGTATCTGAGAATTTCCATAATTTCCTGGTAGAATATCATCCGATCTGAGAGATTTGTACGGCATTTTACGTAACCTCGTCTGTTACCGCGATAAATTCGCAGTAATTCTGCCATAAAGCCCTTTTTGACTTTCTAACTAAGTACTTGAATTGTTTCTTACATTCGTAGTACTCATTCCATGTACTGCCGCTTCTGAAAAGCTTCGCCCTATTATAGAGCTTTCTGACCTCTTTCCTTTTTAAAATTATATCCCTATTCCACCATTTTGGTTGAGCCCTTTTAAGTGTTCTGTTAGCCGGGCAAGCTTTCTCGGACGCCATTGTTAGCGCCTTATTAATATTTTCTACCACCCTGTCTAAGTTAACAATATCATCGCAAGTGATTAATTGGATATCTAGGTGTATATTTACCATTTCTATATACTTGGCCCAATCAGTCTTCCTAAGATTTCTATGAAACTATATAAAGGTCTGAAAGTTCACTTTGAAGCGTATCCATAGGTGATCCGACATTGACGTTTCGTCCATTCCCTTATTTCTAAACCTTCTGTATTTGTAGCAAGGGTGATATCTATCACCTCCTGCCTATTTTTCACCACAAAAGTGGGTGAATTCCCTCTGTTTCAAATATTGAGGTTGGAAGATAAGATAAAATCGTACAAACACTCGCCTTACAGCCCAGTATCAGTATTCAATTTTTCTGCCTTGCCAAGTCCTTTAGCTTCTCCGAAGTCACTACCTCGGACACATAGCGGAGGTAGGCTGGGGCCAGACAGATTAGTTTGCCACACTCCCTTTCGCAGGTTACCGCTGTCATATCTCCTGAGCTGTAATTATTCAAAAGAAATGCCTTTATTTGGTTTTTGATAAGGATGCAGGTCCTGATCTTACTTTCTGCCTTGTAGAACAACTCGCAATTTTTCAACCTAAGACCCTGGCTCTTGTATGAGTACGGCTGCGACGACCTGTCTTGTGATGTACTCCACCAGACAGGCCGTTGCTGCCTTACTGTGGTGCAGGTTTATATGTAGCGCTTCCATCATCTTAGGGGGTGTTCCTACTCGTCCTTTCCCTTGGTCGCTGGCTTAATCATCAACCTACATATGCTGTGTATGGTAAGAAGTCCCTGTTAAGGGGCAGAAGAAAATGTACTGCCTTCTAGGCCCAGTCTTAAGGACCCTCCATTTATCGGCTTTTAGTCCCCGAGTCTGCACATGGAGTAGTCACAGGATCTTCTCAGAGCACGTGTAGGAACACGAAATCCATACCAATGCTGTCGGCAGGGTATATTTTGCCAACTCTGCCACCGTCGAGCATTTTAGCGTGATACTTTTCCAAGCATCGCATACTACCAAAATGAAGCGTCTGAGGAAGTCCACAGAAGACTTATTCCCACAAGCTACAACCTTGCGTCCGCCTTCCCAACCAGCGCCATCGAATTGAAGTTCCCCGTTTCCTGTGGTGGATAATTCCTTCCACAAAACGTCTTGGAACTTCTCCTCGACGTTTCTCCACTGGTCGATTGTTAGACGACCGCAAGGCTCTAGTTCGTTAATCACGAGCGCGAGAAGCTCGTCTTTCTGGTCGCTTTATTTACGACGCAATGCGGATGCCTTCACATTTCTTGCATCGTTCGGCTCCACGACGTCGTTGAATCTGCTTCTATTGCTGCTGAATCTCGTCTTATTTTCAGAGACGCTAGCCCCCCCCTTTTAATTTTGCCGCGTAGGAGGTATAGGGCGCCTGATCGGCTTTTCCTCCCGCCTTTGCTGCATCACCCTTGCCTGCCGCTTGTGGAGTAAGCGATTTGTTGGCCATGATGGCCTTCGCTCTCTCAAATGTGGCTTTTTCCCATTCGCTTAAGTTGCTGAGATCACAGCCCTCATATTTTACTACCTTACGCCTAGCGTTACGTAGCAAAACTCTTGCCCTTTGGTGTGCGTTCTTCGCACTCTTAACAGCGGTGACAGAGGCGGCAGGCACAGCGGCTGAGCCAGCTGTTTCCATTTTTATGGAGGTATAATTTCTAAACTAGTACAGGTACAAAAATTGTTTTGAACATTTTGGAAAGATAATTTAGTAGTCTTAAATGCTTTGGGCACATCTGTGCAGCAACAATAAAGCTATGGCTCGTTAAACTCAAAACTATGAAAATTTGCTCTTACATTTTTTACTTAAAATGCATTTTTCTTGAAATTTTTACTTGATAAATTTTCTGAAATTTTTATCCTTGCAAAATTTCCATAAAATTAGGTTTAGAAACTTTTTTACGTGCGATCAACAAATTTTGTAGTAAAAGCCATTTCAAGAAATTCAATTGTTTTGGGTGATGCTTATAACCTATCTGCAATCTCTCTATCGGCCAAAACATTGGTCATCTTTGAATAAAAAATTTTCAGAACAGGATTTCTTAAACCAATTCTGGCTCATGCGTTCTATTAAACACAATAAACTTCACCTATTTCTTCGTGAAGCAGAACGAATAAATTGACGTATTGCAGATATGTGTTAGATATTTTAATATGTACAGCAAAATAATCTTCAAATTGGAAAGTCGTAAAAGCATAAGAAGAGGGCGAGGTAGTCAACACATTCAAAATCAAAGTCGTATAAAGAAATTACAATGTTGATTCATCTGTTCGAACTGCTGTTAAGAATTCTGACCTTACGACAATTGAAAGAGCGCATCAATCTGATTCAAAGAGATCAGAACGTTTGCTTTAGTGTTTCTAAGGCCATATGTTTATACCTCTTTTAAGAAACATTATCTCAAGAACCCTCCAATTTCTCCTACTAATTTTCCGCCCGTTATGTCTTTTGTCACAAACTCCGAAGCGTCGAACGGTCTGAATTCAGAGTCCACATCCTTCGCCTTCCTATATGTTATATCAACTTTGTTATACAAACGTGATCTCTTTGAAAAAATCTTCTTGTTTGTAGAACTGCCAGTGTTGGAAGACTATATAGCTACGGGTTAACTCATTCCTTTCGCTTGTAGATACAACTTTTGCTAGAATATTACTATATTTTCGTGAGGATAATGGTGAATCTGTTCTAGAATACTAATAAATCGTTTTACTTTCTTTTCTTTCTTTCTTTCTTTCGTTTCTTTTTCTTACTCGTCCAGATGGCCAGGTTACCTTCAACGCATGGACACCAGCGAACAGAGCGGAAAGTTTTCGACTCCAGGCCCAGATAACCAACGCAGTATAGGACGACCTCATTTTAAGTGGTGGACAAGTGAAAGGAGACCTCAGCGCGCAGATGACGGCAGCTGGCAAAAGAGGCATGTAGTTGTAGAGGCACGTAGTTGTAGAGGCATGTAGTTGTAGAGGCATGTTAGCGGAGGCCCTGGTCCACCCCGGACTGTAACGATATCTAAATAAGTAAGGACATAAAGCATTGGTAGGTAGTGAACACGCAAATGAGTTAGCTTGTTAGTTAGCGCCATCACAATGCAGTCTGCAGGCTGCAAGTGGAACGGAGAATATAGATCTAAGCTAACAATAGGTGGAAGGTAGAAACTTTCCACTTGTGAATCATACAGACAATTATGGCCGAAAGTTTACACTTCGAAATATAGCAAGATCCTCTTGAGTGACAGAACAAAGCACAGGCTATTGTCTGAAGGAAGTGCACGCAATGGAAAAGCCCTTTAACCATTATGACTGCTGCTTAGGCTCTGAAAATATAAACTAACAAAAGGTAGAAAAAACGAAAAAGGCTTTAGAAAATGCTCAGTTATAGGGAATTGAAAGTAATTATCGGATAAAACACATTTCCTAAAACAAGAACTTTGGACTGTCCAAGTCTAATGTGTGCCTTCAAGAATGATCAAGTCAATATTGAGTAGAAAAAAAGATGTTCATCTCCCAGACTTTCAGAGTTTAACGCAAGGGCTCGTAGTAGTTCGTTTGCTTAATGTATATATGTAGTAGACTCAATGCAGCCACTTCGAAGATTAAATGCTAGTAGACCTATGCTGAATTACGTAAATCATTTGAGAATTCCATATCGAATGTATGGTAGTGCTAAAATCAGTAATCTGAAAAATTAATCAATTTTAAGACATCCAACACTATGAGTGGGAGAGACTATGCCTTGGTTTACCCCACACTATCACGTCAACAATTTATTTTCCAGAAAATAGTGAACCAAACGAATTTTAGGTTTTCCTGTGAAATTAGGTTGTATTTCTTTATCGTCTTATGCTTATTATTCTGACTTATATAATGAAAACCACGTGGCAAAATGGCTTTCGCTATTTACTAGCTGGGCATAATCAAATCAGCAAAAATGCAGTCTGATGGAACCTTTATTAATGGTTCGAAGCCACCACTGAGAAAGTAGCACATGGGAAAGTTGAAGCCAATAGAAACGGCCATTTAACAAATCTATTTTAACATTTGGAAAAAAGATATAAGGGTACATTGCGATAACAAATGGAAATGAAGGAATTGAAAAATATTTCATTCAGAAAGGTGATTTTGTCTGTGGGAAAGGCAAGCAGGAACTTACAGCCATACTTGCATACTAGAAACCTATCGGATCAAACACCAATAAACAATTTGATTTACTATCTCTTGACATGCGCAAGAATCTTTTCTAGTACGCAGTACCCCAGACAACGGCGCATAAAGTATCACTATGTTTGGCTAAATGTAATTTTAAACCAAAATTATCAACTGTCCTAACTGATAAGAAAACAAGAGTAAAAATAGAAAAGGTTGCTTCCTAAGCTGGGGTTAGGAGTAAGCGAATCAAAGAGTGGAAGGATGTAGTAGTGAGCCTGCCCAGAGCGAACTGTAGGAATTTGGTTTGGATAACTTCGATAGTAAGGGGACCGCATGTAGTTAGCATACTCGGGAAGTGACCTAACAAAGGTGATGTAAAGGAATTTTGTGACTAAAGGGTCAGAGAACACCTTGTACGATCGTTTAACAAAGCCGAGTGCAGAGTTAGATTTGCGAATTATGGAATCAATGCGGGTGCAGAAATTGAATTCTGCATCACAAATAACGGTCAAGTCTTGCATTGAAGTGATTAAAGCTAAGGCTTCGGTTGGTGTTAAAATCTTCCGGGATTTATGGGAAAGCTTGGAATTTCTTTATGCACGCAATATGCTAGAAACAAACTCAATAAGTTTCACGTTATGGGTGCATTTTTGTCCTTTTTTTTTGTTTTGTAGCCAGCCCGGTACTTCATTCGTCCACTCACAATCAGACACATCAGTGCTTCGTTTCATACTAGTTTTACTGACCCAATTTGGGTGGCATGGACTTATAAGAACAGGGTCTCGTTGTCTTTAACATGCTAAAGGTCAGGATCGGTCATTGCAACTCTACACTTGGGCATCACAATCTATATAGACCAAAGTGCGATGAGGCTCAACGAAGCAATAAGGCGACGGATACTTCATCAACCCACAAACCTAACCGAGCCTAATTTCGCCAGATGCTAGACAAAAATCTCAAATGTAATTGCTTCTTTAAGTTTTAAGTTCTCTGGTAGAGCTATGTTTAAGCCCACAATCTGATGCAGCACACCACCTGGCTGGTAAAAACTTAAGACGGAATAAATAAATTATAAAATATCACGCTATCAAAATAATCTATCAAGTAAAAGTCAGACCACTTTTTTTTAAACATCAAAAGCTCAAATGGTGTAATTGATAAAACAATTTTTGAAAGCACAAACACACAACTGTCAATAGACCAATAGAACAAAGCAACTCAAACAAACAAAAAGTCCCCTTCTTAATTGAGCGACAA
This sequence comes from Volucella zonaria, assembly GCA_963966105.1. Taxonomy (NCBI): domain Eukaryota; kingdom Metazoa; phylum Arthropoda; class Insecta; order Diptera; family Syrphidae; genus Volucella; species Volucella zonaria. The sequence continues at coordinate 29,620,458 of OZ014533.1, read as the reverse complement.
CGTACCACACTACATACGCCCGCCTAAAACGTTAAACTGAAAAAAAAAAACTTAAAATTCTTAGTTCGGCGACATACATATGATGGGACAAACTCAGCACAACAAAGATTCCTCACCTGTATTTATATTACTGGAGCAGGTGTCTGTTTTCTATGTATTGTACATTCGTAGCAGGTAAATGAATAAATCTCGTCTGACCCTGGTAAGTAGGTGCAATGTTCAATGCAAGCTAACGCACACAAAGCAATGGCTGTGTCCTTTCGGGGCAATTGAAGGTGATGCTGCTGATGTATGACAAAATTATCCGCATTTTTCCACAATCTAAATGCAGTCAATGAACTTTACACCTTCTTAACGTCTTATTAACAGCAGTCAAGGCCAAGGCATTATGGGCATGAATAATTTAGATTTCGGCAGAAAAGGGATGACAGCTTCGGCTCGCTGGTATTGAGTTCGTTGCACTTTGAGGCACTTTATTCACTTTTTTGGATATTTTTGATAAATAACAGCACACATAGGAATCGATTAGCACAAAGTATTTAGTAGAGGAGCACTTTTAAATAGAATATATGTATTTCTTTTGTCGTTTGATAAACGTTTTTTTTTTTGTTTCCGTCTTTTTTGAAGTGCTAGATTAAGGAAAACTTAAATGCACTGTAAGAAGCAAAGTGGTTGTAAAAGACGCACTTTGGGCTTAGCAATAAGTAACGATACTACTTTTCTGCCATTTAATTCAAATATATTAAAAATAAAATTTGAAAGCACAGGGCAAGTAAACAAAAGTTCACCCTCCACCGACAGACTGTTACCAATAATTAAATAGACTGTCTTCCACTTATGTCAAAAAATGCTGTCATTTACAGTGTTCTATTACATTCTTCGTTAATGTACATCTAATGCAACTATCATGTTTAGGAAGGAAACACAAATTTAATTAGATAGTAGATGTGTTTGTGTACTGTTCAACATTCCGAAATGAAATATTTTACAAATAATTTCGTTGGAACAGCGAAAAGTGGACTACGTAGTGATTCGGATGGAAACTGGGTACTTAACCGTTGAATGCTTGGGCATTAAGAAATGTGCCAACAGTCATTTAGTTCATAAATACTGTAAAATACTTTTGTTTCTTCAACCATAGAACTTAATTTCTTTCAACACAATCTCTTTATTCAATTTATAATTAAATCACTTTTACTTTAGTTTATTTTTTACTTAAACCACTTCATCCCTTCTCTTAATCACCCTTTCAAATCTCACTTTAGCACTGACCACACATCTGTTCGATGTTGGTACATACACTGACCGAAATTCTTATAAAAACATCACATGCATTCAATGTGGCACTCAATTATTCCATTATCTTAAGATCAAAATATTTTTTTTCTATTCCAAATGAGTAATGGCATTGTATATGAAACTTATAGTGCTATCATCAAGCGATATTTTTTCTTTTCCACTTTGACCGCTTAAGTGGCGAGTTCTCATTTCTCGCAAGCAAAGTGCCTATTCACATTGGCGCGGGCAGGAAGATTGTCCGAAAGAGAGGGAACGGTTTTTTTTAAGTGGAAGATGAAGGGTTACTTGCACCGAAAATCCATTTCTAAAATGGATGACGCACATCATTTTTTCCATGTCGTTCCATTTCTGACATATTTTTTCATTTTAGTTTTGATCGTTGATGAGGAAAAAAGGTATGCTTCAGGCCAACTGCCCAAATTTAAAAAATAAAAATGCTCCGATTCAAGTGTTCCGCTTGCCAAAAAATCTTTCAACACCATGAAAATGTGAACACGGCGTTCATGGTGAGGACTTTCATCCCGTCGCCAATTTTAACAGGCACAAAGAAAGGTGTTATTACTCTCTGAGAATGGAGTTATAATGACAGGATGAGTGAGTGATGACTGCAAACAAAGTAAACAAAACCTGATTTGGGTTTCTATTCTCACTCTGAATTTTAGTTCACATGTTACGCAACTGAGTGAATGACTTTGGCAAAAAAATGAGTAAAGAAACTCATTAAATGACAAGCATGGAGCAGGATATTACTGTGTACTTCTTTTTCCTTGTTGCATAAAGTTGTAAGTTTTTTTGATCAGGTGGTGGTTTGGTAAATGCATACAAAAGTTTTACGTTTTGCGTCAGGTTTTTAGTTCAAGTGATGGTCTGGTTGAGGGATGGAAATATACATTTTCAGCGGGGTGGTGGTATGATGATGTGGCGGATGGGTGGAGTGCCAAGGGGATGGATAGATTATTTGTTTTTGTTTGAATTTTATTACTCCAGATGTTGAGAATCTTCCATTCGGAGAAGTATGTATAATTTCGGCACAAAGAAAAGAACTGAGTCATAGAATATATGTATATGAAAATGGCAGCCTTTATTAGAAATTAATATTTATTCAAGTATGTGCATTTATGTATATATGTACATTAGTTGTATGTACATTATAGCCCTGGTTGATATGAAAGAAAAATTTTACATTGGAGAGGGCAGGACGATCGCCGAAGACCGTATGTACTTACAACTATTAGTTTCATATACAATGGTAATGGTCGTCTGTATGAAGCAAATGCTGTGCGAAGTTTTTGCTAAGCCTCAAGCTGAGTTAATTGAAACAGGATATTTCGTCACAATTCCTTGAATAGTGTGGATTGAGTGCGAAGTTCTTATAAAAACAGTAAAGGTATTTGTGAAACATTTGTTAATTTAAGCAACAATTTCAATTTTAGATAAGAACATTTGCTATAAGAAACCGATGAAAAAACCTTAGCTGTTAGCCAAACACAAATCTGCTAGGTTAGATTTTGCGAAAAAATATATGTCATGGAAAAAATAATGGAAAAAGGTTGTTTTTAGTGACGAGAAAGAATTTAACCTTGATAGACCCGACGGTTTTTCCATGTATTGGCGATATCAAAGAATGAAGGGCTTGTAAAATTCAGCCGTAATTTTAGAGGCGGTAGTGTTATGATTTGGGCTGGTTTCTGTGCAACTGGTAAGACGAAAATTGGATTTGTACCAACGAAAATGAATTCCCAGAAATATATCGAACTACTGGAGGATGTAATGGTAGAAAGAAGTGAGGAATTAGCTAGGGTTGACTTCATATTTCAACAAGATAATGCTGACGTTCACACCGCACGGGTCGTCAAATAGTGGTTTTCTCTTAAAAATATTAATGTTTTGGACTGGCAAGCAAGAAGTCCTGACCTCAACCCGATCGAGAATTTGTGGAGAACATTATCTAGTCCGATATGTGAAAACGGCCAGCAATATAATACAGTTGGAGAACTTAAGGAAGCTATAAAACTCGCTTGGTACTCTATTTCAAATACCACCCTCCAAAACTTAATTGAAACCATGCCAAACAGAGTGTTCGAAACAATAACTAAAAATGGAGGATCTACCCATTATTAAAATTATCATATAAGGAAAATAAACGCTCTTAAAATCCATTAAGTACATGCTATTTTCATAGATTTTTAGTAGAATTGATTTAAGTATAATTAAACTGACCATTTTTTTATTTTTCAAGCAGCCTTGAGTATCAATGATTGTGTACGATTTTCTAAAAAAACAAAAAAAAAATATCAAGTAGTAAAAACAAATAAGATAAAAGTTATGGTGGTTTTATAAGAATTTCGCGCAGTGTATTTCTTGACATCCGGAACGAAAATTCTGGCGGATAGTTTTTGTACTCAAAATCTCATATTAATTTCTGACAGTTCGTTGGCTGAAACAAATTCGTATGGGAAGTTAAAATTCGGTACGGAATAAGATTAACTAATTTTTAAAGAAATTGTTGTTTCCAAGTAAGTGTTGGGTTAAAATGTCGAGAAAATGTACTTAAGTTTGAAATAAGTGCTGGTGATGTGTTTCGATGGGTTAGTTTAAATAGAATCGTGCATTAAAAAATGTTAACCAAGCAGTTGTGAAGCACGAAGAAATTGTTTTTCTTCCTATTTTTTGATTTAATATTAAGTTCATAGTGAATAATATAAATTGTTTATTTACAGGGTGTCTGACTCGAACTCCAACTTTTTAAAATGCTCTAATTTTTTTATTTTTTGATAAATTTTATTGTGCCAAAGCAAAAAATGCTGGAAAATACAACAATTTTCAAATTGTATCAGTAGTTTTCAATATGTCCACCTTTGGGGAGAATAATGACCTTGAAACGGCCGAAGAAAGCATCGCACGCTGCACGCAAGTGGCTCTGCGGTATTTTGGCCCATTCCCGGCGAAGTGCTTGTTTGAGGTGGTCCAAATTTTAGTATTTTTTAGTGCCAACCTTCGCCTTCAAAATATCCCAGACAGAGAAATCCAACGGATTTGCAATCCATTGTGTTGACGGAATGCAGTGTGGAACATGGTTTTTTAACCAATCTTAGTTGACGCGCGCTTTGTGGGACGGTGCCGAGTCTTGTTGAAATGTCCACGGTCTCCGACCGAAATGATTGTTTGCCCAAGGCTTCAATACTGCCTCTAAGACAGTTTCACGGTATACGATCGCATTAATTTTGACGCCACGGTCCAAAAATACGAGCGGAGGGCGACCTTCGGCGGTCATGGCGGCCTAAACCATCACCATCGGTGCTGCCTGCTTTCTGGTGGCCGTCCGAAGGTGTAAATTTTCGAAGGACCTCTCGGGCAAGTAAACTCGGTCATTTTGTTTGTTGACATATTGCTCGATAAAAAATGGCGACTCACCGGAAAAAACCAAATTCGGCAATTCACCACTTTCGTTCAAGCGTAGCAACTCCTCCGCTCTTTCGACTCTAACATTTTTCTGTTGCGGTGTAAGATCGTGTGCTTTTTGGAACTTCAATGGCTTGAGCCGAAGCTCATTTTTCAGTATGTTTTGCATCCGTTCCAACGATATGTTGGGCTAACGAGCCATTTTTCTTCCACTTCGACGAGGATTTCACTCAATTCGAGCCTTCCCTTTCCGAACCATTTCTGCCGATGTTGCTGTTTTTGTATGACCACCTCCATGGCGTTGTGCAACGCTGCCAGTATCACGGTAACGAGCTATGGTTCGAGACATAAATGATTTATCCACGTTAAGGTGCTGGAGGGCTCTAACGATAGCTACTTGTGGTTTTCTAGCCAAATATAAAGCAATCACACTATCACGTTTGAATTCCATCGCGGATAAAAATTTTTCAACACAACTGAGACGCAAGTCGTTTAAAAGGCTTGTAAATATTAAAATTATCTATCATGCGTCAAAATTTGACCTCACTGTCATGAACGGTTTGGAAATTATAACAGTCTGAAGTTGGTTGCAGTTCGAGTCATTCAGGGTGTAATATATTGTTAAACAAGTCAATAAAGACAATAAAATCAAGCTTAAAATTTTCATAGGTCGAATTATATTATTATTATGTCCAATCCCAACATAATGTAACTATCATGTAATCAATTCATATTTGAACTCTGTTATACCTATCATAATACACTCATTTGTAGGAGCATTATTATACATACATTCTTTTGCTTTAAATTCTCTTTGTAAAGACGGCTTTTATACAGCGCATGAGTTAGTTATTTTCTTTTGAGCTGTCCGTCTGCGATGCACTCATTTTTACACGAACCTTTTTTCTTTGGTTTTTTATGTTATCTGACGGCTCTCTTTTATTTCATATTTGGTGCTCAGTGTTGAAAGTTGAATGTAAAATTGATTATAAAAACAAAAATGGCATTTGCAGAACTAAACAATTTATTGGAATCTCCGGAAATGATTATTGATTGCATGGATACCGACTGAAGTACGGATGGGTACATTTCATAATTGAAAATGAGCTCGCTTGTCAATTCTTTGGTCCATTTAAATTCATCCGCCATATTGAAATGTTGTGCTCGTAACAACAGCCAAAGAAGTAATGAAGCCAATGCGAAAAAGAAAGAAGAAGGAGAAAAAGAAATGTCAAAAACATGCAAACAAAATCTTGCTCTTGAGTTTTTACAGGACTAAGGGTAAGATCATTATTCCGGGACTATTTAGCTATTGCGAATAAATCAGAATTTAATCTTGCCACAAGTTTTTCGATTAATCCAATAGGACGTGACAGGTAAATCTACGCGTTATCAGCGTAAATATGAACTGAAGCATTGTGGCAGACATTGGGCAGATCATTAATAAATAGACAAAACAAAATAGGACCGAGAATCGAACATTGAAGTACACCAGCAAGCACCTTAAGGGGTTGCGAAGATGTTTTATTATTGTAGTAGACACTCTGTGGAATCGATTGCATAGTTAGTTGGATCGAAAATCCAACGTCACTGAAGGACTTGCTACTTTGGGCACAGGGATAATTTTGGCTATTTTCCATTGAATAGGGAAAGTCGAAGATGTAATGCAATAGTTAAAGATATGTGTAATGCAACTTATTAAGTAAAATTTTAACGAAACTTAAACGCAATCCGCATTTGATTTAACCATTGAAAGAAAAAAATCATATCATCTAATTGGGGTAGGGAACCAAAATAAACGATTGCTCTCTGGATGAAAGATGGAATTGCTACTGGGTCTTGATAAAAATGCTTTATTTAATTCATCAGCATTAGGTGTTTTCATAGAGATATGGGTTTTCTCTATTCCAATAAAACGCAAGTAGCTCCACAGCTTTTTAGATGTTAAGTCAGTACTCAATTTAGAGAGGAAATATCTTTTTTCAGACCTGCTGGTGACAAGTGGTGAATAATTTCTCGCTCTACAAAAGACCTTTCGGTTGTGACTGTTTTGTTTCTTCCTACACTTCGCATAAAGCGTTCTCCTTTTTTTTATTGCATTGCGTACCTCAGAAGTAAACCAAGAACATTTCCATTGCGTATAGCAACCGTTTTGTAAGGAACATGTTGATTATAAATATTATTTATTTATGTCTGAATAAACTCGACTTTATCATTAATATCCGCAAAAAAGTAGCATGAGTTCCATGGGAGTGAGCTGGCATGACAATGGAGGTTAATGAGATTGATCGATGAAAAGTCTCGAAACTGAAATGATTCCTGTAAGAGGTCGCATGAAAAGTCAATATTCAGGGTGCAGGAAAGCAGATCGTGACCAGTTACATCCTCCAGAGACAATTGATCCTACAGCAGTACTTTGGAATGGTCGGATACCGGAAATATGTCAAGGAGACTAGGAGGAGAGTCAGATCCAAAGCAAGTAGCATAGTGATTAATAACTTCAAGCCCGGATGGAGCAAAACCATCCAAGAGCGAGCGAGATCTGCTATCTATTTTGAGGAGATCAGCATTAAAATCTCCACAGAGAACAATATTTTCATAACATGCGGAACACTGTTGCAGTGTAGAGAAAAACAAATCAGAAGAACAGGAACGGTTGGGGCTGTAAACTACTCCAATCATGCAATTAACATTGAAGTTTGAAATTTCAATAAATAAAAATTATTTATCATTGCCCTCGGATTTTCCTAAAGTTCTGCAATGTAAAACATTCTTATAATAGATCGCAATCTCTTCACCAATCATGTCAGTTATTCTATTATTTGGCACCAACTTGTACCCAGAAATACCATATATTTTTTCGTAATTCCCTTTATCTTCAAAGGTCCTAAACCAAGTTTCACTAATACAAATGACATCAACACCCGAGTCAGTAAAAATGTGTTTTACAAGATCTAATTTAGCAAAGTTAAGACTACGAGCATTGAAGTGACAAATCTTTAATCCTTTGCGCGCATTTGATAATATTTTCATTAATATTACAACATCAATTTCAGCCACCTCATTAGTTACATACCTATTACACGCCATAATCATAAAAATAACGTTGAACAAAAAATAGGATCATCTTGCATGCTCTGTGAGTAAACCCTTTTCTATGAAGAAAAAGAAGAAAAGAGAAAATAAAGAAAGAACAAAGAGTAGGAGGTAATGGGTGTGGGAAAGAAGTAAACAACTAAGATACTAGGTGGAGTGAAAAGTAACCACCTTGAATGCGCTGCTACTGTAAAGGGTTATGGTGCCTTGAAGTCCGTTCATATTTAGGCAGACATGCCAAATTTCAGTGCGATACTGTCTTTAGTTTTGTTTTGACAGCTGATTGTTGTTGACGTGTTTGGCATCATGTTGAGTATGGACAAAAACGATTTTCGTTCTCTCATAAAACATTATTTTTTGAGAGGCAAAACGGAGAAGGAAACAAAAGAAAAGTTGGATAAATATTATAGGGCTAATGCTCCGATAAATTACACCGTCAAATATTGGTTTCGAGAGTTTCGTGGTGGCCGCAACTCCACTACCGATCAAGTCCGCAGCGGCAGGCCCTCTGATGCGGTTACAGAGGACAATGTCAAAAAAATACATGAAATGGTGTTGGCTGACTGGAAAGTGAAGGTGCGCCAGCTAGCAGATACCACAAAGATTAGTACTGAGCGCACACGCCATATTTTGGGCAATATTCTGCATATGAAAAAGTTATCCTGCCGCTGGGTGCCGCGAATACACACTCCTGACCAAAAACACGAACGCGAGAGCACTTCGAAAGAGTGTTTGGACTTGCTGATGCGGAATCGGGTGGGCTTTTGGTGTCGATTGGTAACTGGATTTGGATCCCTCGGACTATTATCTCTTCCCAAACCTCAAAAGATGGCTCATCAACAAAAAATTCAGCTCACGCGAGGAAATCATCGACGCCACGGAGGAGTATTTTGCAGACCATCCGCAAAATTACTTTTCGGACGGGATCAAGAAGTTGGAAAATCGCTGGAATAAGTGTATCAAACTAAAAGGGGACTATATTGAATAAAATAAAAAAAAAACATTTAAAAAAAAAAATTGTTTCATTCCCAAGAAGGTTACTTTTCACTACATCTAGTATAACCTTTTCATATAAAAATAAATAATAAAAGAAAGCCAAGAGAAAATACAAAAGCAAAAGTTATTAAACTGTTCTTAAAGCTCCAATATTCAAATTAAAGAAAAGGATATTAAAGAGAAAATTAATTATAAAATTAAATAGAATTAGTTAGGTGAGGTTGGTGTTTGAAAAGATCTTCCGCTCAGTGTCATTTTTTGTCTTCTTCACGTAAACAAAGCCATTGCGAGTTCTGACAGAAAACAGCAAGCCCTTACGACGCAGCTGAAGTGCATGACGCAGATGTGAATTGTTTTCTTTTGTCAAACTCTCATTCATGTAAATGCGACTAATGGGCGTAAGTGAGTCATCAAAAAGCTGAGCGACTGTGTTGGTTCCCAACAATATTTCCATCGCTGTGGTGCACCCTAACTCAAACGTCATGATGGGTTGTCAACACGCACTTTCACTTCTTGGGCATGGCATTTGGTTGCTGCAGCGAGAAAGAAGTATACGCGCCGTCACTAAATATCCTGCGACGCGAACAAAATATCACAAACCACGAAATGATCTGTCGAACTACCACAAGAATAACAAGCAGCAGGTCAAAGAACATGTCGACTCACTCACACCTATGCTAAATCCACAAGGGTCACTCCAACCACCTTCAATCAAATGGGAGTGCTGTCAACACATGAAGTGAAAGAGCAATCAGCGATAGAGCCATCCCGTTCCCACAATGTAAAGTAGGGTGCATTGTTAACAAATGTAACAATATTAGTGCATTATATGTTAAATGCAGAGTATGGCACATAAAATGCAAGGCAGGGACAATGACCATATACGTACCAATGTAAAGAAAAACCAGCTGTTTTACAAGGTACAGAGATTACGAGGTTAGTGCGTAGAGCAGATTGACGCAGTTGAATTCACCTCTTCATCAAATAAAGATTAATAAAAAATAAGGAATTACGTGTTTTATTGATTTCTAAGCGTTCGGAGAATTCTTCTCCAACTATTAAAAATTAATTCTTGGCTCATGTAGCTGAACTGCTCCTTGCCAACGGTGCAGAACAACAAAGAACAACAGCTTTAAGGAGCTCAACCGTTATCTGCGATCGCCAACAACTAAACGGAAAACATAAGGTAGGAAGCTCATATTTTTTTGACTTGCATTTTTTTGTAAAATATCTATAAACAATAAAATATTTTAAAGAAATTTTACTGCACTTTATGTACACATAGATACAATTTTAAAGCCCATATCAGAAAATTTAAAGTCCAAATCAGAGATCTTAAAGCCCATATCAGTGTGTGATTGTGATAGCATAATAGCCTTACAAAAAACCAAATACATTTTAACAAAATGGCAAAAATCGCGAAATATATTGAAAAACAAGGCCTTTTTTTAAAAGAGCTCAAAGAGTTCAAACAAGAATTTGAAGCGCGTAAGTGAAGGGGGTATGTGAGTGCATGTTTGCCGAAATCGATGAAGGCTTTAAACGAGCCAAGAAGGATCACGATTCAATCGTCGGAAGTGTGTCTGATCCATTTAGGGACAAATATTTGGAAGTAGATACGTTTTCCAAAATACAACGGGTTTATTTCGCGTTTGTGGGCATGCTAAGCGATGAAATGGATAAATTCACAGAGAAAAGCAGGGACCATCTGGATGTTTCTCGGCTAACACCCACTTGTCGCACATCTGTGTGTGTGATTTCCGTCTTCCACCCGTTCAAATAAAGCCATTCTCCGGCAAAAAAGAAGAGTGGTGGGAATTTTTCAGCTTATTCGAAAGCATGATTGATCAAACCATTGAGCTGTCTGAGATTCAAAAGCTACAATATCTCAAAACTCATGTCTGTGTCAAAGCCGCGGATCTTATTTCTAACCTCCAGTTCGACAAGAAAACGTATGCATCTGCGTGGGGTATATTAAAAAAGCGTTATCATAACAAGCGTAAGCTTGTGAACACAAAGCCACACTATGTTGCATTCAGATACACAATATGAGCACCACCATCCCCATAACAGCAACCAATCCATTCATCAAATGGGTTCTTTTCAAGGGCAACACAATTCGAACTACAATTATCACCTGATTCAAAATGCGATTCAACCAAATCCTCTTCAAGGGCAATTCGACAGTAAGTTCTTCCCAAATACGAATTCACCAACACAATCCAACTGGCACAGTGGGGAAACAGGGCCTTCATCCTCCCAAATCCATGCTCTAAATTCGCATTTCAATCAAATGAGATCCCAAGTGCTACTAGCCACCGCTTTAGTCAAGGTTTTTTCTGCCAGCGGGGAGCACCATGTCTTGAGAGCCTTAATAGACTCAGGGTCAGAGGCAACTTTTATTAGAGAAAATATCGCACAGCTGCTGAACTTAAAGAAGCAGCGGGCGGAAGCAAGTGTGACAGGATTAGGAGAAGCGTCATCATGTACTCCAAATAGTCAGGTCGAATTTAAAATGTTTTCTTTTACCAATCCCTCATTTTGTCTCAATGTTAGGGCGTTTGTTTTATCAAAATTGACCTCGATTTTACCAACCCAAAGGCTTCAAACTTCTTCCAGGAGTCACCTTTCGAAACTTTGTTTAGCTGATCCCTCATACAATTATCCTTCTCATAGGCGCCGACTTATACGCATCGATTATCCTATGTGGGTTAATTAAGAGTCAAAATTGATCTCCAATAGCACAAAATACAGAGTTGGGATGGATAATGACAGGAGCGACTAAAGGTGATCCGCAATTCAACTTAGTAAGAGTAAAGAATCACCATATAACACTCGAGAAACAACTCAGTAAATTTTGGGAAATCGAGGAAAACCTGGAAGAGCGGAAATTAACAGAAGAAGAGGAGAGGTGTCACTTCAGAAAAACAACACAGCGCAGGAGCGATGGAAGATACGAAGTGCGGCTTCCATTTATGGAAAATGAGCGGCCAAAGATGGGAAACTCCAAGAAAAAAGAAATGGCACGACTGGTCCAAATAGAATGAAGGCTAGAGGGAAATAGCGAACTAAAGGAATGGTACACCAAGTGCATCGACGAATATGTCACATTGACGCACATGAGGGAAGTTAAAACTGATTTCGAGACGACAGGAGAGTTCTATTTCCTACCTCATCATGCAGTATTCAAAAACTCAAGTACCACCACAAAGCTGCGGGTAGTCTTCGAAGCCTCATCTACGACATTGAACGGAAAATCGCTGAGCGATCATCTAATAGTAGGACCACTTCTACTAAGGGACATAATTGACCTCATCGCACAGTGGGGAAAATTCTAGGTCGCATTTGCCGCAGACATAAGTATGATGTACAGGCAAATATGGATGGCACCAGAAGACACGAACTATGAGCTTATCTTGTGGAGAACTGGAAGTGACAAACCGATTAAAACCTTCGCGCTCAATACGGTTACGTTCGGTACTGCTTCCGCACCATATTTAGCAGTACGAACGTTGCATCAGGTAGCCATGGATAACGAGCGAATGCACCCCCATGTTACTAAGGCGGTTTTCGAAGGCTTCTAAGTGGATGATTTGCTCTACGGGGCGGATAATGTAGAAGCAGCCATCAGGTTACAAAGTGATATTCCAGTTGGGTTAATGGCAGCTGGATTTCCTCTGCAATTCATCAAATACCTAAAACTGAAAGGGAAGTGAATCTTCCTTTAACATTTGATTCATCGGATGCCATTAAAACGTTGGGTATCCAATGGCATCCAGCCAAAGATACCTTTAATTTTAAAATCGACGTACCCAAGGTCGAATATCGCACTAAAAGATCCGTGTATGCCGACATCGCACGCCTCCTTGATCCGTTGGGATGGATAGCGCCATGTGGATCATTATGCAGCAACTGTGGACTAATGAACTATCGTGGGATTCCACAATAAGTCCTGAGGTAGAAAGGCAGTGGATAAAATTGCGAAACAACCTAAAAAAAACTGTAACTTTAATTAATGGGAAACCTACCAGCAGAACGGGTAAGGGTTAGCCGACCCTTCACAAATATATTATGGAAAGAGACGTGCAACAGATCGACAAAGGGATACATAGCCGTGTTTGTGTGTCTGGCCACAAAGGCCATACACATCGAACTCGTTAGCGACCTAAGTGCATGTTCAGCGACTGCGGAACAAATTTTAAGGGAGCAAACAATAAGCTCAGAAAGGAAGCCAAGTTCATATCCGTAGAATGGTCAGCTGAAGTCGCACAAAATTTGGCAACGCAAGGTACATCATGCCACTTCAACCCACCATCGTCACCACATTTCGGAGGGCTATGGGAGGCGGGAGTAAAGTCGATAAAACGTCACCTGAAGAGAACCATTGGGGCAGTTAAACTCACGTTCGAAGAGTATGTAACACTTCTCGCACAGATTGAAGCTTGCCTCAACTCCCGCCCACTGTGTCCGATGACAACAGATCCAGATGACTTAAATGTCCTAACGCCAGGACATTTCTTAATCGGGGCACCACTGCGAACGCTTCCAGAAAGAAATTTAAATGAAAGGAAGCTCACCAATTTGGACAGATGGAAGTTCGTGCAGCGTTTAACACCACAAGACTTTTGGAAACAGTGGAGTTCAACATATATCCACATCCTTCAACATCGACCAAAATGGCTGCAAACTCAAACTAACATCAAAATCGGCAATATTGTTTTTGTCAAAGAAGACAATCTCCCACCATCCGCATGGCTGCTCGCGCTAGTTATCGAACTACATCCGGGCTCTGATGGTCTTACCCGCGTGGTGGCCATAAAAACTGAAAATTCAGTATTGAACCGTCCGATCGCGAAACTATCCCCCTTGCCGCTAGCTAACTCGTCGATAGAATCGAAGTAAAACACTCTAAAATATAAAACAAGTGAAAATTCCCTGAACTGATCGAACGAACCCAAATCTACCCTGAACTTTATGAAAATCCTGAACTGATCTAACGAACCCCAATCTACCCTGAACTTTATGAAAATCCATGAACTGAATCAACGAACCGAACCGCCAATCTACTCTGAACTCGATAAACCCTATGAATTCTATTAAAACAAAAAAACACATCATAAGAAAGTACTACGAACTCAGTGCTTAAGGTCAACTTACCCCATAGGATGAATGTATTGTATATATGCAGATAAATATCCACTTTCACCATGTAGACCTATACTTTTTATTTTTTGTACATGCACCTTACCTGAACCCAAACGAGGAACATGATGACTGGAACAGAAAAAAGGACACCAGAGCAAAACTTCATCAGCATCAACCACCAAAATCGGAAGCGGGGAGTATGTTGGTTCCCAAAAATATTTCCATCGTTGTCAACACGCACTTCCACTTCTTGGGCAATGCATTTGGTTGCTGCAGCGAGAACGAAGTATACGCGCCGTCACTAAATATCCTGCAACGCAAACAAAATATCACAAACCACGAAATGATCTGCCGAACTGCCACAAGAATGACAGGCAGCAGGTCAAAGAACATGTCGACTCACTCACACCTATGCTAAATCCACAAGGGTCACTCCAACCACCTTCAATCAAATGGGAGTGCTGTCAACACATGAAGTGAGGGAGCAATCAGCGATAGAGCCATCCCGTTCCCACAATGTAAAGTAGGGTGCATTGTTAACAAATGTAACAATATTAGTGCATTATATGTTAAATGCACAGTATGGCACATAAAATGCAAGGCATAAAATGCAATGACCATATACGTACCAATGTAAAGAAAAACCAGCTGTGTTATAAGGAACGGAGATTACGAGGTTAGTGCGTAGAGCAGAACAGGCTGTGAATCCTTTGTTCGCATGAAAAGCTGCAAGCAACACACTCTGCTCAGTCCATGACGAGAGCCTTATCAGCAACGGATTATCACCAGTATTTGATTTATTCCTCAAGCGAAAAGCATCAAACGGGGGATTTAGGTTGTGGTTCAGTTTGGCAGCGATTGGATTTTCGTTTGGTTTTTGCAGAATGCCCCGAGCAATAACATCTTGCAGGCGCTCTTTTCACTGAAGATCAGCGAGCTCTTATTTTAGCTTACAATTGTCATTATGAAGCTCCAAAATATCTCTTTCAAGGCTTTGCACTCTATCATTAAGAGAACCAACTGCTTCACTTCGTTTTTTGTTGAAATTAGTTTCAAATACTGAGAGTAGGAATTTGAATTTTTCAATAAGGGTTAATTCTAAGTCGCGAAGCTGTTCAGCAATGGTTGACTTTTTTTCCTTCATTAAGATGTTGCCTGTTACAGATTTATCTGGAGTTACTGTAGTAGTCTTTGAGTATCTGTCGACGGGTAACTGGCATCTTTAGAGATTTTAGGGGGTTACAATAATCACCAAACAGAAAAATATTTTATTATTTACTTTTTGTGCAATGTAGAAAGGTTTATTATGGGAGGAAAACGTCTTGCGCACCAACACAAACACTGTGTAGGATACTTCTTTAACACTGTTTAATATTATTTGGGTAATTTTTAATTGAAACGGAGCGATCACAAACACATCTATTCACTTGACATTTGACTTCACAACTTACGGTACTTCGAACAGTGACTTACGGTACTGCATCAGCTCCATTCTTATCGGACCGCGTACTACAGTAAATCGCTGATGATCACAAATCTTAGTACCAACGCTGCAAGAATTTCGCTAAGCGATGTCTACGTCTGAACTGATCGCATTGCTATCGGAAGCACGTCTACAGCTTCGAAAATGGAGTTCCAATTGGTGGACTCTACTCGCTGGAAGGAACCCTGAAAATTGTGAGTACTCTTTGTTCGATCCTGAATGCTCACAGTTCCTCGTTAAGGTGTTGGGAATGTTTTGGTTCCCCGCAATTGACGTGCTGTCCTATCGTTTGAATCTAACCAACTCGTGTCCCTCGTTGATAAGTAGAACGTTGCTCTCCGAGATAGCACGTATCTTCGATCCACTTGGACTTCTTGTCCAAGTCAGTAATTTTGTTTAAAATTATGTTTCAAAAGCTCTGGTCATCTGAGCTACAGTTGAATTGGGATATTCCCTACCTTCCGATATTACCCCGAAATGGCTGGCCTATCGCTAACAACTCTCATCGTTTGAACAAGTTCGAGTTCCGCGTAACATGTTCGCTTCAGAAGTAGCTTTGGAACTTCACGATTCTTCAGATGCTTCGTTGGTAGCGTGTGGGGCAGTTGTTTACGCTCTTGCTAAATCGTCGGTGGGTGATAGAACAATAACAATCGTTTCGGCAAAAATGAAAGTTTCCCCCTTCAAACCGATTTCGATCCTTCGCTTTGAACTCTGTGGTGCGTTGATTAATAGTAAAGTCATTAGTGAAGAAAATAATTGATAGAACCTACGCTTGGTGTGATTCCGAAATTGTGCAGCATTGGTTGTCTTCACCCCCTTTGTCGCTGGACAACATTCATCGCCAATCGAATGGCTGCTATCTTGGAAACTTTACCTGGATATCCATGGCGATATGTTTCTTCGCAACCAAACCCTGTTGATTGTGTTTCGCGTGGGATCTTACCCTCCGATCTTGTTAACCATCGTATGTGGTGGACCGATCCATCTTGGTTGTCGCTATCAGAAGAATAACCAAACCTGAACTTTCAACATCGACATCTGATAGGAAGTCGGTACAACAAGAAGAAAAAGCAGTGAAGGCTCATGTACTGGTCACGTTGTTTTGCGGTCATATCTTTCACGACCTTATCAAAAACATTTTTTCCTGGTATCTTTTGCAAAGGGTAGCTGCCTACATCCTTAGGTATGTCGCCAACCTAAAACCTAAAACGTTAATACGAGTTGCCCACGGGCTGACATATGTATACTGAAGTTTGAAATGCCAAGATTTGCATCTTAAGGTTTGTTCATCTTAACGCATTCGAAGATGACATTCAAACCTATAACAGGTAGGTTCCTTACCATGAAAATCTAAACTGTTGAGGTACCCCGCATTTCTGGACGACGATGAACTACTCCGCATCGGTGAACGCATCAAATACGCGAATAGATCGTTTAACATCAAGCACCCTATCATACTCCCCAATTAGTCTTGTTTTTTCTCTTATTATTTCAGATACTCAGAAAAATTATCTACATGCGAGTGTATCAGAAACATTCACTTTATTTCGGGAACAATTTTGGATATTTGGTGGCGGAAACCTTATAGGGGAATCATTTATAGCTGCAAACCAGGCTTTATTCAACGCAAACTCACAAGTCAGCATATTATGGGTGAGTTGCCTTCTTATCGCATCCAACCAAGTCGTGGCTTTTCAAATGCTGGATGTGACTATGCTGGTCCTATCCCAATCAAGCTATCTCGCTGCCGTAAAGCCAAAACATTCAAGGAATACATTGCCTTGTTTGTATGCATGTCTCGTCGTGGGAAATGTGCCAATATATTCAGTGACAATGGTACAAACTTTTAAGGATCCCGACGGTTTCTCACTGAAATGCATAAACTACTGATGAAACAAAGTAATAATGAGTTCATTACCGCTTCTCTTACCAAAGATGGCATCCAGTGGCACTTTATACCACCGTCATCGACACACTTTGGGGGTCTTTGGGAAACAGGCATTAGGTAAGTTAAACGTTTGAAGAATAGTGTACTGTCCTTACCCAAATCGAACCAATTCGCAGCTCTCGTCCTTTTTGTTTTACATCGGATTTTGACTTGAATTCGCTAACTCCATCTCATTCTCTTACAGGCGAACCATTGATGCCGGTGTCTGAACCAAACTATTTGGATACTCTACCTAATCGCCGCTTACATCGGAACCATATCCAAAGTATGGCGCAAGAATTCTGAAAGAGGTGGCAGACCGAATATCTCACCACTCTATAGGAGCGACCGAAATGGCAAGGGAACAATACCAACTAGGTTCTTTAATGGGAACCTAGTCAACATTAAAGAACCGAATCTTCCATCTACAAAGTGGGAGTTGGGCGGCAAAATAGAGTCGGTAAACCCCGGAGCAGATTACCATGTACGAGTAGCCAGAGTTAGAACGGCAGTTGGTACATTTGTTCATATTAAAGCTCGCTCTACTTCCTGAAGTGTGTCCTGAAACTCTTTCCATGGGGGCGATATGTTTAAAATTCAACATATGAATACGATAACGCGTCCAATATCAACATAATGTAACAATCATGTAATCAATTCATGTTTTAACTCTTTTATACCTATCATATATCCACTCTTATACCCGTATTATAAGTCTCAGTTTGCTTTACAGTCTCTTTATCATTGTAAATTTATTCTTTATAAATTCTCTCGTTCACGTGGATCGAAAACACAGCAGTATCAGTCATACAAATTACAATTAAATACATACGTGCGTATTTATTTATTCCCAATTGCATTTCTTTTTTTTATTTTATTTCGAGTAATTAATTTTCAACCAACATCTAAACACCTCAAAAGCATTTATTTCGAAACTCACGTGCTTTTTCTCGAGACTTTAACTTTATATTTTGTATGCAATGTACGCATACAATTAATATGTAAGCAATGTACTCGTACATACACCTTTAATAGTTCATGACAACAGTTCAGTGTGAAAAACTCGGGCACTATCGTTCTTCAACGTCCGACAAGAAAGAGAGAGTAATAACATTTTCGCTGATTTTTAAAAATCGTTTTTTATAGTTTGGAAATTGTGGCATCTCATCTCAGAATAAATCGTAAAACAACTAAGATTTTATCGATTCCTGTCGAATTTGTCGATATTTTGGCGAAAAACAAAATGTTCAATCGAACGAAGGAAATGATGCTCATTGCATTGCAATCTGCCGACTGCAACAATCAAGCAAATAAATCGCCTATATGTCTAGCTGCCGTCAATTAGTGTGGGTTTCTCCGCTGTGTCCGACAATGAAGAACACTTCCAACACAATGTGCGAAGTGCAATATCTTCGGAAATTAATTTGCCAACAGAAGCCACATCGAATGCTCAATTGATGCCAAATACTGATGCCGTTTGTTCGGATGCATTTCATTAAATTAATTACTTTCCTTATAATTACAATCTGTATTTAAAATTAAGATGAACTATGTAAATTGAACTTAATCTAAAATGTAAACAAGTAAACGTAACGTAAAGTTCTGAATTTGCTATTGTATGACACTTAGTATAATAATTAAAGATGGAAGTAATTTCCGGATGACGAATAAAGAGCCTCTTTGCTGTTACTACTCAAGAAGGAACAACGTGTTTTCTTTAAACCGCAATTTTTCTACCCTTTTTCACCCTACATACATATAATACTAATAAACCCTACACACCCCAACACCATTAATGAACGTTTGTCACCCGGCGTACTACCAACTTCAGCCACCGATGAAAACATTGATCAACAATTAGAGCGATTATATAAACAACGTGATCCTTTATTGCCGCAATACGAAATTGTTGCACTTTCGCGGCAAACACTTCAGTCAAACCCGCAGCAAAATCGATTAACTGACGTAAGTGCAATTGAATCCATGGTGCCGACGATTTTTGTGAAATGCAAGATGGTTTGACGATTTGGAAGATGTTTGCACAATTTTTCAATTTGATAAACCTTTGCGCTTGGTCCCCAGCCGCCGTATGCTTGAGGGAACCGCAAAAATCTTCCTACGCAAAATTTCTGCTTTTCAATATTCTGATTCGAAATCTGCACTTATGCGTGAATTTAGTGTAAGAAGTGTGTGTTCAGTTGAACACACGCCGTTTAAAATCAGGTGAAAAATTCATCGTTACATTCTCGATATGCAAGAAATTGCAACGCGGTCGAACATACCCGAAGCCGAATTTGTCGACATGATCATCGAACGTATTGGAGATACATCCGCAAATGCCAGTTTATCGTACTCGGCATCCACCATTGCCAAACTGAAGAGAAATGTTGTACCTTACGAACGAAAACGCTTGCGACCTTCAGGTACAATTCGAATAATGTCTTCAGCCAGTCGAAACTTGTCAATTTCTGCATGACCCGCCGCAACTTCAGTCAAAGTGCCACTTCTTTAACCAATCAATCTGAGCTACAATTGCTCAAAATTTGGCCATTACCAGAGCCAATGTACGCAGCTAAAACGATAGCGAACTCCTGCTTCAAATGCTCATCAACAGAAAACGTGTACCGCCAATACCCCAACCGCGCCACTACTGCTACTGTTTCTGCCGTTGAGGAAGACGTTCTCGTCGAATCAATAGTGGCAGCATTTATCCGCCCATAAACGTGAAGTAGACCATCATCCGACAAATATGTTGTCAACTTGAAGATAGTACTGCCTTTTCGGCGGACTGGCCGACGACGAGCAATTTCAGCACGCAAGACATCTTTCAGCGGTTGGCGGCAGGATAAAACATCTGCTTCATTGAGATCAGATATCGACAGTTCTCCTTTTTCTGTTGGCTTTCGTTGGCATGCTCGAATAAATCGCAGGATCCAGGTAACTGTTCTTTGCCGCTTACGATATCTTAGGTCGTTCTTCCGGACACACGTGGGTGTGAATGTCGTCTGGCCAAACAGGCCAATACTCCTCGGGCATTTGAAGAAACTGTTGACCGCTTAACCAACCGTTGCTGACTTGAAGTTTGGGAAGAGTTTTCGCTCTTGTTGCTTGGTCCGCCGGATTTAGTTTCGCAGGGACCCAACGCCATTGACCTACTTTGGTGCGATAGAAAACTTCGGCTATGCGGAATGCCACAAACTGCTTATTTTTTTTTTTTTTTTTATAATCGGCGCGCGCTCAAGGGGTTTTGTACCCTTAAAATGTTCGTACACAGCGCGTGCGAAGGAAATTTAGGGAGGAAGAAAAGACAGGTACCGATGTACATTGTTTTTAAATGTTTGCAAGTTATAACGACCAGGAAACACAGAGGTCGGCAGGGCATTCCATAAGCGAGTTGTACGGCTTAGGAAAGAATCACGATATTTAAGAGTACGTCCGAAAATGGGCTTGAGGGTATACTGATGAGCATTCATAGCGAGACGGGTGTTACGGTTGAAAGTTTGAATGGGCGGAATGCTACTGGCAATTTGAATGGAGCACTGGTGGTGGAAATAGCGATAAAACAAAGTGAGACAGGAGACTTTACGTCGGTGTTCGAGGGTGTCAATTGATTGACTGATATTAGTATCACCAATTAGTTTTATCGCACGGTTTTGAATGTTTTAGCAGCACCTGACCAGATGTGGGCATTGTACTCCAGTTTTGGGCGGATAAATGCCTTATATATTGTGGCCAGATCAGAGGGGGTAAAATATTTCTTACATCGCTTGAGAAAACCTAGACATTTCGCAGCATTTTTGGCGACATCGAATATGTGGTCATTCCAACATAAGTTGTCACTGATACACATACCGAGAATTGAAAGTTTATCGGTTTCGACGATGCAAGTGCCATTCATGGATAATGGCTGGGTATTTGAATTTCGCTTTAATGACAGCAGACAGCATTGAGTTTTGGAAGCATTAAATTCTACTCGGTTGATAGTTCCCCAGTTGGTTAATATCGGAATTTAATGAGCTTAGCATACGCTGCCATTCCCGTTCTACAGCCGAAGAGCAGGGGCGTGAGTCCGGGAACGAATATGAGAAGCAGAGAGTGCTGTCATCAGCAAAGGAATAAATTGGATTAGAAGTAGCAGACAAGAGATCGTTAATGAAGATTAAAAAGAGTGTCGGAGACAGAACGGAGCCCTGGGGCACACCAGCATTTATTTTGTGAATATCAGACTTGAAACCGTCCAAGACAACTTGAATTGAACGTTCCGAAAGGTAATTTCTAATTCATTGAAGAAGAGAGTCATCGATCCCAAGAGCACGCATTTTCGACAAAAGAGCCTGATGCCAAACTCTGTCAAATGCCTTAGAAATATCAAGTGCAACTAACTTGCTTTCGCCAGATTGATGTACGCTTTGGTTCCACTTTTCGGTGAGACATGCCATCAAATCACCAGTGGACCTGTTGCTACGAAAACCATATTGCCGGTCATTGAGAAGTTTTCGTGTTTCGAGATATTTCATGAGCTGACGATTTATCAGCGTTTCCATGACCTTGGAAAGAAGGGACGTAAGTGCAATGGGTCTGTAGGAGGATAGAGAAGAAGATTCGCCTTTTTTAGGGACGGGCTGGACAAATGCTCTTTTCCATCTGCTCGGAAAGAGTCCTAAAGTGTAGGACTGATGAAAAAGCTTACGCAGTGGTTTTGCCAGCGTAGAAGAACACCTCTTCAGAAGAAGGGGAGATATACCATCTGGACCAGCGGATTTATGCATGTTGAGATCTTTGAGTACTCTTGCTACTACACGAGTGCGAAAGTGGATTCGTCCGATTGTAGATTCGACGCACTCAAGTGTAGGCGGGGACAAAGCACAGTCTGGGAGTGTTGAGCTAGCCGCAAAGTGTGCTGCTTGGTGCAAAGAGCTGACAGCTGGAATGTCATTGTAAATGAGCGTTGGGATGGAGGATGAGGCAGAATTTCTAATGTTTTTGACGAATGACCAAAAATTTTTACTGCCTTTGGGACATTGTAGTATTTTTTGCCTCAGGTTTTGGTCATATTGGAATTTCACACGCTTAAGAAAGACGTTGCAGTCATTTCTGGCTCGTTTAAACCTTTTTCGGTTTTCCTCTGTCGGGTTGGTCTTGTAGGACCGAAAAAACAGTTCTCTAACCCTGACAGCCTCTTTACAGCTCGAATTATACCATTCCTTTTCTTTTGGTTTGATACTCTTCATCCGATGAGGGATAAAGCATCTCATTCCAAAGAGAATAGTTTCTGTGATCATGTCAGCAGTGGCATCCACGTCGTTATCGAGGAAACATAACGACCAGTTAAAATTCCTAAAGAAGTTGTTAGGTCCGCTCCAATTGGCTTTCTCGTATTGCCATACGGTTCTTTTAGGAATCTTTTCTCTAACTGTGTGGTGGGTGTACAAGAATTTAGCTGATATGACACAATGGTCCGACGAGCCTAGAGGGGAGAGCACATCAACGCAGTACTTGTCAGGGTGAGAAGTTAAAAACAAGTCCAGGGTGTTGGCGGTATGACTATCAACGTCTAGTATGCGTGTGGGCTCATTTACAAGCTGGGTTAAGTTATTTTCCGCAGCGAAGATCTCAACACACCGTCCTTCGGGTGTTGTCTGTCCAGAATGTCGAAGCCAACCAGAATTGTGTATATTGAAATCGCCCGTAATCACGATTTCAGTATGAGGATACAGGGATACAATTCTTTGAATGGAATCAGACAGCGCATCAAACTCGTGAAAGGTCGAGTTGCTGTCCAGTTTGGGGCTTCTGTAAATAAAGCAGTAGTGGATAATTTGCTTACAGAGATGGAATTTTAACCACATGAAATTGAATTCCGGATTGGAACAGGGACTACATTGTGGTGGAATTTGGTAAGCTACATCACTACGCACATAAATGGCGAGACCGCGATGGGGAAAGAATAGTGGCACTAGTTCGTAGCCAGGTAGCTTCAGATCATTGTGGTCTGAGAGGTGTGGGCGGGGATCTACGAGTACCTGTGTTTCGCTAAGTGCCAAAACAGCTGGTCGGTACTTACAGACGTGGACGTACGCAGAAAAGTGATTACTTTTTAGCCCGCGTATATTGGCTACGTCCACCCTGAATTCCCTAGACATAATCACAAACAAACACAGTAAACACAAACACCGACGATACTAAGCAGGGCTGCGAAGTGAAAATTCTGACGATGGTTTACTGAAACAAATTGCTGTAGGTGTTATGCCCTTACAACAATATGAAACAGTGCACCAACAAATCTTCACACACAACCCGCTATCCATCAGTTGTTACATACACTCAGTCACTGCCCGTACCGTATGATAAATACCGTAACGGCAGCGACCGAGTGCAAGCAACAGTACTACGACCAGGAGCGGTGTAGGATTCCCACACTGTGTGATAATTTTTTTTTTTTTCTATGGCACTGCACTGTTTTTTTTTTCACGCGCGCGCGGTGGTTTTGGGTTTTGGGTTTTTTTTCTTTGTTTTTTTTACAGCACGGAGAAATACGAGTGCAAGATGACGTGTGCACTCGTCGGTGGTCGACATGGCACATCGTCGTGTCGACGAGGATCTGAACAAAGCCAATTAAGGCTTAGAAGTAAGAAATCAGTGGGAACCAATGAAATACCGAACATTGTGCTTCGACATCTCCCACTAGAAGCGGTGGACATTTATACCACCCTGTTTAATAATGCAATGAATAATGCACATTATCCAGCGCATTGGAAAACTGCGGTGGTACATCCCATTTCCAAAAGGAATAAACATACTTCCAATCCGGCGAATCTCCGCTCGATCAGTCTTCTTCCAAACATCAGTAAGGTTTTCGAGAAGGCGGGGCATGATATCATTCATGCTGCGTCTAAACTGGTCAGTTCAGTCAGTTTATATGCATTTTTATTGTTTCACTTAATTTACTCTTAATTTACTAAGCGTCTAAACTGGTTTCTGATATCCAATGGAACAAAGGCAAAAAACAGTGCACTGGTGCCTGCCTGATTGACTTGGAAAAGGCCTTCGACACCGTATGGTTAGAGGGACTCTTCTTCAAGCTGGACAGGTTGGGCATTAGTAAACCACTGCTGTATATTCTTTTTGATATGCTCTCCAGTATACAGTTCATCGTGAAGAATGGCGATGTGACTTCCGCTGGAATATTTAACATTAAAAACGGTCTGCAACAAAGTGCGGTAAATTCGCCGATCCTATTCAACATTTACACAAGTGATCTGATAGGTTCACTTCACCATGCCATAGCGTACGCAGACGACTTGCGTACAGATCAGGTCCAAAGATTGAGGTCATTAATACACTTTTGCAACGTGACTTCGACAAAATTAAACAATATTGCGATGACTGGAAGTTGAAAATCAACTTTCAGAAGTCGGAAACCATTCTGTTTAGGACGCATTTGTCTGGGGCCTCTAGGGATACCAGAAAGAATTGGCGAAAGTTCTCTATCGTCAGACAACATGGACAGCCACTTGCTTGTCGAAATGTAGTCAGATACCTTGGGATCTTATCCAGCCCATGCTTGTATTTGGATGTTCTGTGTGGTTCTGTGGTGAGAGCAAGTTTATTGGAAAAGATTCGGGTGTTTGAGAGGGCTTGTCTTAGGACTTGTCTTCGCTTATACAGAACACCAGAATCCGAGTACATAAAATTCTATCGCAATGAGGTCTTGTACAATAGGGGGAACCTAATAAGAGTGGACAATTTTGTTATTAAGTTGACTCGAAGGCACATTGCAAGAGCAATGACATCGTCGAACAACCTAATCTCTGGGGCTTACTACCCTAATTATATGTATCATGAGAGAGTTCGCTTTGACGGCTATGTTTCTCCAGAAGCGTTCCTCTACCTTGATAGCAAAGGTATGATCCAATACAGATTGGCTGTTCCGCTAATCTTCCACGTTGCTCGAACAGCTGCGGACAGGCGACTCAACTACGACAGAGACGTCGCACACGGCAGTGCGGAGCGTCTCCGGTTCAGTAGGGCGGTAGGGAGTCGCGATAGGAGGGATGTTGCTCAGCAGCACCAACAATTTTGGTGGCTTTTTGAGGGAGAGGATGCTTCGTCGTCGAATTCCTCCAATACTTGGTAGCTTCATGTGAAGCAAAGTGGGTCGCCTAATTTTTTTAGCCACGGCCGGCTTACATAGTTTTAAGTAGGAGTAAGTTAGATTTAAGAAAAAAAAATATATAAAAACCAAAAAAAAAAATTAATAAAACTAAAAAATTAAAAAAAAGAACATATTTATATGTTAAGTATATATATATTATGTATATATATATTATGTATATATATATATATATATATGTATATATGTATGTACTAGATGTAAGTAGTTTAAGTAGATTAAGATTTATTTTTAGGTAGTTTGTAGGATTTTAGTTTTAAGTTTTATAATAAAATATAAAAAAAGTCATGTTACTAAGTTTTTTTTTTGTAAAAAATGTTTTCTTAGTTTTAATTATAAGGAAATAGTATATTATAGTAGTAAGGTACGTCGAAAGACATAATTTAAGTGTTACGTTTAACTTAGAGTGCCCGCATGGGGTCAGTAAGCTAGAATTAGATAATTTTAAGTTAATTAAGCTAATTTTTAAACATTTTTTTGTCTAGCAAGTAAGAGTACTTTAAGTGATACAATAAAAAATTCATATAAACTAAACTAACTTGAAGCCAATTAAGGACCGTCTTCGAGTCACTCCAGAATACCGGGCTCTTGGGTGGCAGGTAATGGTGTCTAACGATAGTATCACAGAGTCTTACACCCAGTAGTACGGCGGACAACTCGAGGCGAAGAGTGTACATATACTGCTTTGTGGCACACCTTGTTTTGCTAATCTGGTCGTAGAATTGAGCCCGAAGATAAGTAACTTCAGCAAACGCCTCTCCACTGGCATCGACGAATGTGTGGAGAAATTTTAGCGGGAATAGGATCGCCCCACCCTTCCTCACGCTTCCACACTGATCCCAACTTCAATTTGATGTGTACTACGTAGTTCGCAACCATTTCAAAAGGATCAAACATCGACATTGCGATACTCAACAGCTCCCTCGGGCACCTATCATCCACCCAGACACCTTTGCTAACACGTGGAAATTTTAACCTAAATGTGAAGACGTCTTCCGAGTGCTTCCAGCACATAGCAAGAACTTTCTCGACTGCCACATTTATGTTCATGTCGACCACGTTATTTTGGTGTTCTGCGTCATGCAGTTGGGAAATTTCTCGCACCGCCTCGTACGAATTTGATGCAAGATTCCGAAGTTCAAATCCTCCAGCCCTGTGAATCGTGATAACAGCCTTTGTGACGTTAACTGATTCCGCAATGCTTTCGAAACAGTCCACGTAGTCATCTACATAATGATGTTAGACTATCGACTTGACGGTTGTTGGCTGATCATTCTGAAATCTCAGGGTGTTAAGATTTTTGACAAAGTTTGCTGAGCATGGCGAGCAGCTGGCCCCAAATCTCATAGATTGCATGACATAAACGTCGATTGGCAGATCGTCGCTTTCTCTCCACAGAAATCGTTGCGAGCACTGGTCTTTTGGATCTATTTGCACCTGATGAAACATCTCTTTGATGCCTTCAGTCACAGCTATAGGCCGCATACGAAAGTTGAAGAGTAGTGGCCAACACCGGTCGTAGGTCGTCAGGACCCTTTAATAAAAATGAGTTGAGCGAAACATCCTAACCTTGGCGGCGGCATCGAATACCAGTCTAATCTTATCTGGCTTGTGAGATTCCTAACTCCGAAATGTGGCAGGTACCAGCTTCTAGGTACTCTGTCTTACCTCAGGATCGGTCAACTTCCTGGCATATCCCTTCTTCAAATATCCTTATAAGTGGCAGCGAAGACCGGTTCCTTATGCAGCTTATTTCCAAGGGTCAGCATCCTTCGTTTAGCCATCTAATAACTCGGCGGGACGTTGACTGCATCTTTCTTCCACAGCAGACCCGTTTGGTAACGATTGCCGAGATTTATGGTGGTGTCAGACAGAATTCGTAAGGCTCTTTTGCCAGCAGTTGGAAGTAACTGCTTCGTCGGCTTCTTGACTCAAAAGTTCTCCAATGTAAAGTACTCTTCTACCATCGTGTCTAGGCGGATATCATTTTCTGGCGTTATCTCTTTGATATGGAAGACAGGAGCATCGTTGTAGCTCTCGCCTACTTCTGTTGAAGTCGTGCCGTAAATCACCCATCCAAGCTTGGTCTAGGTGATGACTGGCTCGGTATCTACAAGCTGTATAGTGCGTAACGGTGCACCTAGCTGGCAGTTATCAAGTCCGATCAGCAATCGCGACTTTGTGTTTTTATACGCACACAAAGGTGGCACAATACGTTGCATGCATAATTGCTGCAGATCGGCGTCCGTAAGCTTTTGAGTTAGCAAATCTAATGCAGTGACAGCTTGCACGCTACATAACGAAAACCTCTCCTTACGATCCTTTTCCTCACTTATTTCAACATCCAAACCCACGACTGCTCCCTTAACTTCTCCTTCCCAAGCCATTGAGGGTTTAATGATTTCTTATGATTCCGCAGCTTTAGTTGTTCGGCTTAGTCCGCACTCATGATCATAATAGACGAGCCTTCATCCAAGAGAGCATAAGTCTTCACCATGATGTTATCATTGTACAACATTACCGGCAAAACAGGAAACAGAATTTTGGAGTTGGCGTTTGCGTCGCAGTTCTGTAATATCTTCTTGGGTTCCGGATGTAGAGTTTCGTCTTGATGCGTGGTAGTTACCTTCAGGTCCTGTGGCTGATGCAAGGAATGGTGTTTTCTGGGACAGCTGCTAACTCCGCATGGCTTTCGAGATCTACAAGAACGTGCAGAGTGTCCGTATTTCAGGCAGCAGAAACACAATCGCCTGTTCTTCATGAATTCCCACTTCTTCTGAACGTCCAGACGCACTGCAGCTGGTAACTTGATGCTACTTGCCCCCGCCCGTTAAAACCCTGGCAGGTCTCAAAGGACGTTTAATGTTTCATCGCCATTAAGTTTGTGGTGTGGGTCCAGATGTAGCATCCCTGGTTAGCACCGATCCGGTTTTGGCACATAACCCCATAGGGGTCTGTGTCAACTCTTGCATGGCCTGACTGCATGCATAGGTAACCATGAGATCGCTAGGTGACTACACCCGAACATTGACAGCGGCTTTGAGTGGGGACCCAAAAGAAATGAATCCAACTAAACAAAATCAACAGAACCAGGAGAAGGAGATCAACGGAGAGAACCTTTTCCGGAAGAGCTCGATGGTGAGAAGATCTCCGGCTAGACAGTTGCCATCGCCGCAGAGGAGTCCTGAGGGAGAAGCAGCGCCTCAAAGAAGTATGTGGATGGTGCTGGATCCAAATAACTAGCCCTCCGTGTTTCACAAATTTGGGGGTCAAAGGCGATCAATTTACCAATCAATGCGGGATGCAATAGAAAGCATTACAACTCTCTATGAGCTCTCGGTGGATAAGATGCGTGATAACAAGCCCAAGGAAGTTATCAGCAAAACAATACCTCCTAAACATCCCCATGGCTGAAGGTGGTTTCGGGGCCCAAACGAAGGCTAGAGTCTATAGAGTCGCCGAGCTCGAAACGCCGGCCGAAGTTGCCGCCCATAGTCGAAGCGAAGAAGGCATCACGTGGCGAAGTGGTGCCCCAAAAACAAAGCAATGCCGGAAAGAGCAAGAAGACATATCCCAAGAAGCCCGCCATATCGACTATGACTGAGCAGCCCACAAATGGTCAAATAACCGCTAGGATGGCGAGCAAAGAACAGGCCAAGGGCGACAGCAGCGCCTGGTTGAAGGTTCCCAAAAAGAAGCCAAGCAAGCCCGCGCGCGAAAAGCGCGATTTGACGCAATCGTGGTGGCAAACAAAGGCGAACTTTCATACGCCGGAATCTTCGTAGGGTCAAACGGGACCTCAAACTCCATAACCTGGGTGAATCGGTTACAAAGATTAGAAGAACCCAGAAAGGAGACCTGTTGTTCCAGCTGCGCGAATCTGATGACAGAACCGAAGAATTCAGGTGTAAAATCGGTGAAAATCTTGACGCAGAGGCGAAAATCCGCATTTTAATCCAGATCCACGATAGAAATCAAAGAGCTTGACGAAGTCACCAGCAGGAGAATCATTTGCGATGCAATCAAAGCGCAGTACAACTTTGGAGTTGCCGAAGGAAATGTGCTCAGTCTTAGGAAGGGCTACGGTGGCACGCAGATCGCGACAGTGGGCCTACCGGTAGAGATGGCGAACAAATTGCCGGGATTCGGTAAAATCAAAGTCGGCTGGGTAAATTGCCGTACTCGTGTTCGAAAGGTCCTCACCAAATGCTTCAGGTATCTAGAGTTTGGGCCGTACGGCGCACCAATGCAAGAGCGAGCATGAACGATCCAAGGAGTGCAGAAACTGTGGAGAAGAAGGTCAGATAGCCAAAGAATTCAAAGAGGACGCTTTATGCTTCTGGTGTAAGATGGTTACGCCAGAAAGCGCTGGGCACGTGGCTGGTAGCAGTAAGTGCCCGGTATTCAAGAAGGCACTGACCAAATTAATATGATGAATGTTGTCCAGATAAATCTAAACCACTGCGCAGCCGCGCAGGACCTTCTGGCACAAACAGTAAGGGAGAAAAGAATCGACGTAGGCCTAGCCTAATAAGCGAACCGTATAAACCCATAGACGGAAGCAGCTGGACAGATGACAACACAAAAATGGCTGCGATATGGACCTGTGGGAACCATGACTTACAGTCAGTCGGCCATCGGGGAAACCATTTCGTATCTGCTAAGATATATGGTGTAAATTTTTATAGTTTCTATGCGCCCCCCAGTCTATCACTGGCGGATTATGTGAAGCTGTTGGACGACATTGTAACTAACGCACGAGGAAAACGC
Organism: Volucella zonaria; assembly: GCA_963966105.1. Lineage (NCBI taxonomy): Eukaryota > Metazoa > Arthropoda > Insecta > Diptera > Syrphidae > Volucella > Volucella zonaria. The sequence continues at coordinate 29,590,164 of OZ014533.1, read as the reverse complement.
CCAGTTATTATTGCTGGGGATTTTAACGCCTGGGCTACTGATTGGGGAAGTAGAACCACAGACGTAAGGGGGAGAGCTCTCCTCGAATCCTTCGCAGAATTGGATATAAGTCTGGCTAACGAAGGTGCAGCGGATACGTTCCGAAGGCAGGTAGAGGGTCAATCATCGACATCACATACATGAGCAACTCACTCCTGCGGAAAACCAAATGGCCAGTCAGTGAAGAATATACCCATAATGATTACCAGACTGTCTTATTAAATGTCGGCAAAGAGAAACACAGACTTTTTGTTGCATGCAAAAAAAGTGGAGACAACAAAGCACCTGGATCGGATGGCATCCCGAATAAGGCATTAAAGATGGCTATTAAGACGAGCCCGGACATCTTCTTAGCGACGATGCAAAGGTGTCTACGCCATAGAAACTGCAACACTTAGTGCTGCTTCCAGAGGGCAATAAGCCAGCCGGAAAACCATCAACGTATTGCCCAATATATCTGCTTGATACTCTAGGTAAGATCCTAGAGCGTATTATATACAATAGACTGCTTGCGGTGACGGAGGAAAATGGAGTCAGATCACCAGTACGGCTTCAGAAAATCTCGTTCTACCATCGAGGGAATAAAGGCGGTAGCAGATACATTAACCGAAGCAATACAAGGTAAAAGATGGGAATGGGAACAAAAAGATACTGCACAGTATCTCGCTCGACGTAAAAAACGCGTTCAACTCGGCGAGCTGGTCGTTTATTAGGAGATCCTTGGCCAGGATCGATACACCATACTATCTCCTGAAGATAGTCACGGACTACTTTAGTAACAGGAGGTTATGGTATCATACGGACGATGGTGCTAAGCGCTACAGAATTTCTTCGGGAGTCCCGCAAGGGTCGGTCCTTGGACCTCTTCTATGGAACATTATGTACGACGGAGTTCTGCGACTAACCCTGCCTGAGGGAGTCAAGGTTATTGGTTTCGCTGACAACATGAAGTAGCCAAGCACATTCACAAGGTGGAGTCTGCCACAGAGGAGACAGTTGTAAAAATAAAGGAATGACTGGAGTCTACGGGTCTGGAACTAGCTGCACACAAGGCTGAAGCTGTCCTAACAACCAGCCGCAAGGCGGTGGAATACGCGAACTTCCGCGTCGGAGACCAGATAACTAGATCCAAAGAATCCTTAAGGTACCTTGGAGTCATGATCGACAATCGGTAGTACTTCAAAAAAACTGGCAGTACGCCAGTAAGAAAGCATAGCTGATGCAGGCAGCACCTGGAACCTACCTACCTACCGAACATCGGCGGACCTGGATACGCCCGAAGGATCTTGCTAACCAGAGTGCTCAGCTCGGTACTTCTATACGCTGCTCCTATATGGGCGGGTGCACTGGCGATGAATGAATGTAGGAAAGAGTTATCATCAGCTCACAGGCTCTGTGCAATCAGAGTGATCAGCGGATTCCGTATAATCTCCGATGATGCAGCCTGCGTTTTAGCTGGAATGATCTCAATAGATGTCCTCGCGGATGAGGTGAAGAGAGTGTATCTTAGGCGACCCTTGAACCGGCAAGAGGCAAAGAGGGTTAAGAAAGAATAAAAGGGAGCATCCGCAATGCTGTGGCAAACCAGGTGGGACCGCTCCATAAAAGGCAGGTGGACCTACAAACTAATTCCCATCATAGAAACATGGACAAAGAGACCATTGGGGTACTGTAACTACAACATCACACAGTTCCAGTCTGGGCACGGTGGCTACCGGAAATACCTTCATAGATCTGGACACGATAGTTCGCCCCAGTGTCCAGAATTTCAAAATGAGGAAGAGGATGCGTTGCTTGCAGTGCTCTACTACAGCCGCTTTGCAGAAGAATGAGTAAATCTACCGAATCCAGAAAACCTCATAAGTCACATGACGCAGTCAGAGGACAAGTGGATGAAGATCTGCTCATTTATAGTGAACGTGCAGTACGCGCTGGGAAGAGCAGAAGCCCTAAGAAGAGCTCAAGAGGAGGCCTCGGGGAATAGAACATAATTGTTAACCAGCCCCGCGAAGTAGTACCTAACGGCAGGCCCGCGGGGAGAGTGGTTGAAGGACGTAGTGGTATGGATTAGAACGTAGGCGCATTCCTGGCATCGAATATTCGGGTGTTGTGAATCGTGCAATTTTGTTGCACGGGCTATCGCATCTTTAGAAGATTACCACATCCATTGGCGCAACCAAGAAAAAAAAAAAACAAAAAAAAAACTAGGTACAACGTTATCTGCTATCTTCACGTTATGTCTAAATGAGGCGTTTTGCGAAAACACTGCTGTACTCGGAAATGCCTACGCACTACATTTGAAATGCGAGTTGAAAATCATTTGAACTACGCAAACGAGGACAGCGAGTCGATGGGCAATATGACATACGCAAAGAAACTACACCGTGCTTGCCAATCAAGATGAATGCTTCTTTCTTCGCATGTTTTGACAATTGTGGCCAGCCCAACGTCTTTCCAGCATTTGAGAATTGCCAACGGCACTACGCATGCCTCTTCCTGCAGTGCATGTCAAGGTCTGAATTTATTGAAGGACGACCGACACTGTGATGTATGCAATAATTACGCATGCAACATTTCACATCCAAATCAAATTCGTGCATTGTTTGCAATCATATTGACCGCCTCTCCTTCATCTCCAATAGAGTTATGGGAGAAATATAAATCGCACATGGCTGAAGATATTTTCCGAATAGGCGAGGAAAATTCAAACATGAACTTAATTTTCACAGCAGATATTCTGCAGTTTCATTCGATTTAGAATTGCGTCACGAACACAATTACATCACGGGTGATCTTTTGTCGTAAGTGCAGTCAAATATAATAACATAGCCTTAGCTCTTACTGTGTCCGAAATAGGCATTGCTACCAGTTGGAAGAACTGCTTATTCTGCTATGAAATTGCCATTGAATAAGCAATTTATTGAAATTTCCACGTGCAATATTGTTCGGGATGAATGCACAATAGCACACAAAAAAACGCTTAAGGCTCTTGATCGGTCATTGTAAGATTTGCGTGGAAACGTCAGATAACTTGGGTGCACATTAATATTGCTTGCAGGAGATTTCAGGCAGGCATTACCTGTAATTCCCCCATCGAAACTAGCGGTCGAAGTAAATGCTTGCCTGAAACACTCTACTTTGTGGCGACATGTAAAAATATAGAAATTAACTGGAAATATGCGTGTCCAGTTGCAAAACGATTTATCAGCTGAGATATTCTTAAATCAATAGCTGGATTTTGAGAACGGAAAGGTGCCCGGTGATCTGAACTCAGGGCGAATTTCATTGCCTCATAACTTCTGCAATTTAGTGACTGAAGAATCGATTGAAAAAATATTTCCCAATATTGAAACCAATTATAAGAATCAAGATTGGCTGAGTGAAAGAGCTATTCTTGCCACCAAGAACAAGACGTCTAATAATATGGGGGTGGCCGTGGTGTAGTGGTACTAGCTATCGCTTCTCACTCGGAAGGTCAAGGTTCGAATCCTAGCCACAGCAAGTTTTCATTTGTGTAATTGGAACTCAGTTAGAAAATTCTGCGTGTGAAGACATAACACTGACAAGTAGATTTGGCTGTTGTAGGGTTTTTCAAGCACAAAACAACCGTTAAAATTCACAACCTCACATTCCGAGAGAGTCAATATCGAAACCAAATACACCTGAGTTTCAAGCCACTACATCACAAACTTTCCTTTCTCCTCCTTCTACCTTTCCGCCCGCGCACTGGCAACAGTATAAAGGTATTCATAACCCCTTAGGCGCACGTAAATTATAAAAAAAAAAAGTGAGGCAGTTACATACTCGTACTAGTCCCTCGACACTGTTGTGGAAGCAGATGAAGTGGTTAATTATCCAACAACATTTTTGGATTCACTCGATCAGACCTGTCAGAGGTCACCATCCACAAAGCTCAGGGTCAATCTTTAGAATTGTGCGGTTTTGATTTAGGCACGGATTGCTTCTCACATGGACAATTATATGTTGCGTATTCTAGAGTTGACAAACCAGACAATCTCTATGTGCCTGTTCACATTGGCGAGGAGATGAAAGTCCTCACCATGAACGTCGTGATCACATTTTCATGGTGTTGAAAGACTTTTTGACAAGCGGAACACTTGAATCGGAACATTTTTAATTTTTAAATTTGACCAGTTGGCCTGAAACATACTCTTTTATACACTTCCTTGCTCATCAACGATCAAAACCAAAATGAAAAAATATGTCAGAAATGGGACCTTATGGAAAAAAACGATGTTCCTCACCCGAGAATCCACTTTAGAAATGGATTTTCTTCCTACTTCAATAAAAAGCGTTGGTATACGCACAAGCATTGTGAAATTTTTCTTCTTTTTTTTCTTTTCCATTTAACCAGACTGAGCCACAGCAACGCGTGGTCGGGTACAGCTAGTAACAAATATTTATTTTTAAAAATAGTAAAGTTTGAACAATTTTAACAGCATAATAGAATTCCATTTTTGGAAATTGAGCAAAAACGAAATCATGAATTCCGTAGAGAAACCAATGGAATATGCCTGAATGAACTCACTGAATTCACCCAATAGTTATGACACTTCTTAACGCTGTCAATGTCACTTTGTTTATTACTTATCTAAAAAAGGAAAACAAAGCCAGCGATGGATTTTTTACTCAGAACTTTGCCTACAAATTAACAATTATTTCTCTGTGACATCAATGAAACCATCTCAAGATGAAGGTCACTAAATATTTTGAAACACTTTTGCGTAAAAACAAAAACGCCGATGAGAACTGGTGCACATATTTGTTCTTCATTGTTCTTCGCATAGTGTTGGTCTTTATCCCACAACTTGGATACGTCCATCCGGATGAGTTTTTCCAATCTTCTGAAATATTTATCGGTAAGTGTGGAACGGGAATTCGGGAATTAACAGATTTGTATTAAGATCTGTAATTTCTAGGTGAGCACTTCCAGCTAGAGCATGTGAGGAGCTGGGAATTTAACAGCACATTTCCTCTTCGCAGTGTTGGTGTCTCATTTTTAACACTGAAAATTCCTCTTACACTACTCGAGATAGTGGCAATAAACCTAAGAGAAATCTTTGGAATCAATATTATTTGCAGTTATACGTATCTTGTCTTTCCTCGTCTTATCATGTGCATGCTGTCCTTTGTCAACGATTGGAGTTTATATAAAACCTGCCAACTATATAGTCTACGTTATGAAATTCGGTTATTGGCAATGGGTAGTTCGTATGTGATGTTAATTTTTGGCACACGAACGTTCTCTAACTCAGTTGAAATGGCGATCTCGTCCGTCCTACTTTATTTAGTCGCTGAATGCATGATCCATTCAAATACGGTAATTTATAAAAAAGAATTTCTCGAGGAGCGTTACGATAGAGCCGATTCCATTGGCGAGAAAGTGAAAATTTGGAAGTTGAAGAACGCCTTGCCTCCACATAATTTTAATCGGATTATCCTAATGTCGACGCTCTGCGTTGTGGGAGTATTCAATCGGCCGACATTTCTTCTTTTCGGCGCTCCAATGGTGTTTTATTGGATGCTTCGTGGAATGGGTACCAAGTCAGTTAACTTTAGGGACTTCAATCTACGAATAGCTTTGTTTTGTATTTCTGCCCTCCCCGCCATTGCCTTCTTCACGCTGGTTGACTCATTCTATTACAAGTACCTGACACTTGGCGAAATTCACATGCTAGACATTAGTATAAATAATTTCGTCTTCACTCCATGGAATTTCATAAAGTACAACATTGATCCGAGTAAGACAGCGCAACATGGACTACATCCGCGTTATATTCATCTGTTAGTAAACATTCCATTGCTTTTCAATGTGTTGGGAGTGATAGCGATGGTGTCATTTGCACATCAAATGCTTCGATTTTTTAGAGCTGAATATCAGGGATTACCTAGAGCACAATCTATTGTTGGGCTGATGTCAGCAGCAATATTCGCTCCACTGTTTTTTATGTCGCTTATCAATCACCAGGAAGCACGCTTTTTGATTCCATTTACATTCCCAGTTATTCTGCTGCATTCTCCAAAGCTGGTGACTGGATTTTGCACCGCCTATCCTTTTAAGGAAGAACATCATCTATTAAGATTATTCTATAAAAAATGTCTATGCAGTCGAGCAAGTGCTAGGTATCTTCTTAAAACCTGGTACACCATAAACATTATGCTTGTGATCTTTTTCGGATTTATTCATCAGGCAGGGATATTTCCCCTAGCTCAACATTTCGAGACGTCAATGCAATTAAAGGATCCGACCGTAAACATACACCTGGTCACTAGTCACATGTATAGTTTTCCGCTTAGTTTTATAAACAGCCCTAGTAAAAGTATTCTTCATTTGAATCGAAAAACCGGACAGAAATATCGGCACAGTAAAGACTTTTACTTGTACGAATATGGAAGCACAGATCTCACAAAAGTCATCCTTAAACTTAAAATAATACTTAATCACTGTGAAAGGAAATTGCAAACAGATAATATAAAGTACCACTTGTACTTGGCTATTCCTGCAAGTTTGACTGATCGTCTAAACGAATTGGCAAACAAGTCAAATTTGACCAACATTGATTTTGAATTAATAAAGGTCTTCTACCCGCATCTATCAACAGAGGCGTTTCCTAATCCATTTGGACGACATCCTTGCGACTTACATCCGGCAAGCGATGATCTTGAGGGAACGTGTGATGCATTGGCTGTTAACGGAAAAGAGATATTCCTCTCGCTAGCTTACATTAGCAGACAGTTTTCATCATTCATTCATCAATTCGGATTAGCGCTGTACAAGTTCGAGCTAAATCGAAAGAAGCGAATTTAAAAGGCACGAACCGGAGCCCTTGAGAAAATCTAGTCCGTAAACTTAGTTTAAAACATTTGATACTTTGCACTTAAAGCTTTTTTACTGTTTGTTTTTTGTTTTGTTTTGTTTCATTTGATATGTTGAAAATAAAGAAAATTGTAATTTTATTATACATTAACACTATTTGTCTTGTTTTTATTTTTGTATTGAGATGGTTTTCCATGGTGCCTGTTCAAATCGACTGTGCATGCATATCATGTTAATAATAGTATTTAACTTTGGGTACGTAGTTCAGTTCTTGACTCATACAATTTTTAATAGTGATTGCAAATAGATTCTTCTTCATTCATATGGCAGCTTCTCCTTTCGACTAGCAACCATTAGAGATTAACCTATGGTTAATGTATGAGCCGATAACTCTTACAAGTAAGGCATATGCTAATGCTTTGGCCCTTCTAAATTGTATCTTAATTAAAACCTTGTTTACTATGAGAACTCAAAAAGAACTCAAAAAAATAAGAGAACATTTAGATGCCTTTATACGCTGGTTTCCTAACATTTTTTTTTTTTTTGTTATAATCAGCGGACGCTCAAGGGGTTTTGTACCCTTAAAATGTACGTACACAGCGCGGGCGAAGGAAATTTAGGGAGGAAGAAAAGACAGGTACCGATGTACATTGTTTTTAAATGTTTGTAAGTTATAACGACCAGGAAACACAGAGATCGCCAGGGCATTCCATAAGCGAGTTGTACGGCTTAGGAAAGAATCACGATATTTTAGAGTACGTCCGAAAATGGGCTTGAGGGTATACTGATGAGCATTCATAGAGAGACTGCTGTTACGGTTGAAAGTTTGAATGGGCGGAATGCTACTGGCGATTTCAATGGAGCACTGGTGGTGGAAATAGCGATAAACCAAAGTGAGACAGGAGACATTTCGTCGGTGTTCGAGGGTGTCAATTAACTGACTGATATTAGTATCACCAATGAGTTTTATCGCACGGTTTTGAATCCTATCTAGCAGGTGCAGAGAAGTTTTAGGAGCACCTGGCCAGATGTGGGCATTGTACTCCAATTTAGGGCGGATGAATGCCTTATATATTGTGGCCAAATCAGAAGGGGTAAAATATTTCTTACACCGCTTGAGGAAACCTAGACATTTCGCAGCATGTAAACGTAAACGTAAGTTGTCACTGACACAAGGGCAAGTGCCATTCATGGATATTGGCTGGGTATTTGAATTTCGCTTTAATGACAGCAGACAGCATTGAGTTTTGGAAGCATTAAATTCCACTCGGTTGATAGTTCCCCAATTGGTTATGCTGTTAATAGCGGAATTTAATGAGCTTAACATACGCTGCCATTCCCGTTCTACAGCCAAAGAGCAAAGACGTGCGTCCGGGAACGAATACGAAAAGCAGAGAGTGCTGTCATTGGCAAAGGAATATATTGGATTAGAAGTGGCAGACAAGAGATCATTAATGAAAATTAAAAAGAGTGTCGGAGACAGAACGGAGCCCTGGCTCAGACCAGCATTTATTTTGTGAATATCAGACTTGAAACCGTCCAAGACAACTTGAATTGAACGTTCCGAAAGGTAATTTCTAATCCATTGAAGAAGAGAGTCATCGATCCCAAGAGCACGCATTTTCGACAAAAGAGCCTGATGCCAAACTCTGTCAAATGCCTTAGAAATATCAAGTGCAACTAACTTGCTTTCGCCAGATTGATGTACGCTTTGGTTCCAGTTTTCGGTGAGACATGCCATCAAATCACCAGTGGACCTGTTGCTACGAAAACCATATTGCCGGTCATTGAGAAGTTTTCGTGCTTCGAGATATTTCACGAGCTGACGGTTTATCAGCGTTTCCATGACCTTGGAAAGAAGGGACGTAAGTGCAATGGGTCTGTAGGAGGAGAGAGAAGAAGATTCGCCTTTTTTAGGGATGAGCTGGACAAATGCTGTTTTCCATCTGCTCGGAAAGAATCCTAAAGAGTAGGATTGATGAAAAAGCTTACGCAGTGGTTTTGCCAGCGTGGAAGAACACCTCTTCAGAAGAAGGGGAGATATACCATCTGGACCAGCGGATTTATGCATATTAAGATCTTTGAGTACTCTAGCTACTACACGAGTGCGAAAGTGGATTCGTCCCATTATAGATTCGACGCACTCAAGCCTAGGCGGGAACAAAGCACAATCTGGAAGTGTTGAGCTAGCCGCAAAGTGTGCAGCAAGCAGATTGGCCTTGTCCAAAGAGCTGACAGCTGGAATGTCATTGTGAATGAGCGTTGGGATGGAGGATGAGGCAGAATTTCTAATGTTTTTGACGAATGACCAAAAATTTTTACTGCCTTTGGGACATTGCAGTATTTTTTGCCTCAGTTTTTGGTCGTATAGAAATTTCACACGCTTGAGAAGGCGTTGCAGTCATTTCTGGCTCGTTTGAACTTTTTTCGGTTTTCCTCTGTTGGGCTGGTCTTGAAGGACCGAAAAAACATTTCTCTAACCCTGACAGCCTCTTTACGGCTCGAGGCGCACCATGCCTTTTCTTTTGGTTTGATACTCTTCATCCGATGAGGGATAAAGCATTTCATTCCAAAGAGAATAGTTTCTGTGATCATGTCAGCAGTGGCATCCACGTCGTTATCGAGGAAACATTAAAGTTATCGAGGAAACGTTAAAATTCCTAAAGAAGCTGTTAAGACCGCTCCAGTTGGCTTTCTCGTATTGCCATACGGTTCTTTTAGAAATCTTTTCTCTAACTGTGTGGTGGGTGTACGAGAATTTAGTTGATATGACACAATGGTCCGACGAGCCTAGAGGGGAGAGCACGTCAACGCAGTACTTGTCAGGGTGAGAAGTTAAAAACAAGTCCAGGGTATTGGCGGTATGACTATCAACGTCAGGTATTCGTGTGGGCTCATTTACAAGCTGGGTTAAGTTATTTTCCGCAGCGAAGATCTCAACACACCCTTCGGGTGTTGTCTGTCCAGAGTATCGAAGCCAACTATGTAACCTTACTTAATTAGATGGCGTTGCAGCCCAGTGTGATCCTGGGCCTGAGCCAATAAGCCTCTCCAGTTAGCGTGGTCTCTGGTTAACTGCACCTAGTTGCGCCCTCCAAGTTGGTTGAGGCGAAGGGCCCCACTTGCGTGCGCCACCTTGGATGAAGTCTTCCTCTACTGCATTGTGCCTCTGGATTAGAATCGAAGACTCTTCGGGCTGGAGCGTTGATGTTTATTCGATATTCGATTACGATTTTAGGCGACATTTTTCTGACCAGGCATGTACAGCTCGCAGAGTTCGTAGTTAGATCTCCTCCTCTAAACTTCGTCAACGGAAACCGGTTCAAAAACCACTCGAAGAATTTTGCGTTCAAAACGACTAAGGATATCGTCATTCACCTTTGAGGTCCATGCTGCAACACTATAAATCAGGACTGGGATGATGAGGGTCTTATGTAGCTTGTCCTTAGTATTTCGTAATAAGGTCTTATTACTCATTTGCCGTCTTAGGCCGAAGAAACAGCGATTGACAAAAGTGACTTCGTTTGATTTCTGATTTTAAAGCAGAGTCGAGGTATACAAAGTACGCTACTACCAAGTCATGGCTAATTCGTTGATGTTATGTGTCCCTCCTTGTTGACTGCATATACTTCGTTTTGTCCTCATTTAGGACTAAAGACGGCAGATAAGATCTTAAGAGCGCTGTTAAGGAGACGGATGTCTCTATAATTGGCGCAGTTAAGAGGGTATCCTTTCTCATGCATCGGACAAGCGGTGTTAAGGTTCCATTGTTCAGGCATGCTTTCTACCGATTAAATGCGTTGGTGCATACCTCTACCAACTTATTCTCCGCCGTTCGGTAGGCAGGCCGCCCAGTCCAGCAACCTTATTGTGCTCAGGCTTTGATATTGCTATCTTCACTTCATTTTAGTCGGGTATGTGGGTGCCTTGATTTTCACTGTTCAGGTTGAATGATTCATTCTGCCCGACAGCGGATTTTGGTTGCCCTTGGCGTTTAACAGTCTGCAGAAGTGGTGTTTCCTTATCCTCAGTACCGACTATTTTTTTTTTGTCATAATCTGCGCGCGCTCTAGTGTTTTTCAATACCCTTAAAATGCCAACACACAGCGCGGGCAAAGGAAAATTAGGGAGGTAAGAAAAAGAGGTACCGATGTACGTTGGTTTTAAATATTTGAAGGTTATAATGATTAGGAATTACGGAGCTCAATAATGCATTCTATAAGCGAGTTATACGGCTTAGAAAAGAAAGAAAAATTATCTAAGACGATTTTAACGTCATATTTCTGATATTACTGTTAAATTTTGTCAAGGAGCTCTCAGGAACATTCTTTCGTAACGCAGTTTTTTTCATCTGTGGGGGCGAGAGCATATATCAGGTTGATGTTGGCGAATAGAGGCTTGATGCGTATTGTTATAAGGTGTTCGCCAACGTGTAGAAAGCTCAAAACTTCCTGCCTAGATCTGCCGCTTACAACGAATCCGTACCCAAATAGACAATGTATGTTTCGACTGCAGCAATCACAGTAGTATATGTCACAGCTATTCATCCTACTTTATCCTGATCCATTTTACCACACTTCCTGAATGGCGATGATATCTGTTCTACAGCAATCGGGGTTATCCGCTAGTTATTCGGCTGCAAGCGATCTGTTCAATGTTTAAATTCGAGCGTTGTTGTCCTTTTTTTGTTTTGTATGGTTGTAAACAGTAGATTCGCCCCCAGCCGAGATTTTTGGTTGCTTCGCAACACTGAGCTTTTTACGTGCCCGGGTAGTTAACCATAAGCACAGCCCTGAACTTGTTTGGCGAAAGGGGCGGGATCTCCAGAGTCAGGAACCCATCACGGAAATATGAGAGCTGTCATTTTGGATTCATTCGCCACTATTTCTATTTCAGCCCTCTGACTAGTCTCATGGCTCCCACGAAGAGGCAAAACAAGCACAATTGATGTGTAGTCACTATTACAATACTGGACATAGCCAGGTTAACGCCGCTCAATGCCTATTCTAATCAATCGCAACCTTCTTACTCTCAGTTAATTAGTTGATTTTTTAGCATGCACATTATCCAGTTGATAATAGCGTTATTGAACAACTTTTTAATGACTATATAGAAAAAGTGTGTTCCTTTTCTTTCAGTTTTTCTTCGACGGTGCTGATGGCACTGTGGAGTGCTGTTTCCCCTTTGGTGTGCGGGTGCTAAGAGGAGGCTACGACTTTCGGGTGCAAATAAAAAAATAAATTTATTCCTGGTGATTTTTGTGAGAAGGTCCATATTCCGAATCGTTTTTGCCTTTAGAGTTACATGAGAACATCCAGGAAAATGAGTGTTACATAAGTAGGAACTACAAAGTTACTTTACAAACTTCAAGTTACCCCAAGGCGATTGGTTCATTAGCAAGCATTTTTTAGTCCGGCTGATTTAATATTATATTATACTTAGTTGCAGAAGGCTCTCCACGAATACATTTGGCCTGCTGCCTATCAGGGGTGAATTTCCTTTGACCGGAATTATAGACCACCCATTTATTGTCGGTGCCGTGCATTTTCGACATTGCAATTTTTTTGCCCTTCATGTTTAGAGAAAAAGTGCTTCCTCCAGTGCTTTTCCATGAATTTCATTTATATTGCCGCTTCTCTTGCCTATTCTCTGATTGATGGATAGCATTCGTCTGGAGTTTTATGCTCCTAATAGGTATCTACTTCCATGTTGACAATTTTGGGAGATTATGTGTTCAGACAATGTTCCATCCAATAACAAATATAAATTATAATTCTACACTTTGATATTAGCCATATGCAGATTTAAACGCCATATGTCGAAAAATCGAATTTCGAATACAGAGACTGACTGCCATGTAGGAAATGGTTTCGGGGCGAGAAAGGCGGTGTGAAAAGATATAGTAAAATTATGTAAATCACATAGTCTTATTATACTAAACACGCTAGCTATTAGCAAGAACTGCACTTGATTACGTACTGCAGCGGTGGATACCAAACGCAGATAGATTACCATATATGCTATAATAGCGTGATCTATGACGAACCACTAACAAGTCAGCACCGACTTTTGCTGACTGAATTTTTTGTAAATGGCAGTGAGAAAAGAAATAAACTGGAACATGCAGGGTGTTCCGGATAATGTGTCGAAAACTTTAAGGAGTGATTCCTTTGGGAAATGGGAGAAGGGGGGGGGGGGGGGGTTGTCGAAAAGGCATCCCCTCCGGGATACATACGTTTTAAGCATAGCTTTAATTTGTAAAAAGTTCAACGACACCCCATTTGTTACCATTCACCATAAATTTGAAAGATGTTATTTTCAACGGGAGTCAAAACAGGAAAGCGCACAGGACAATTTTTAATTTTTGGTGGATGGCCGTAGCTCAAGTGATAGTGAACTGGCTTCCAAATCGCAAGGTTCGGTGCCCGAATCCCAAACACGCACGAAAGATATTCATTTTTTCACTTAACTAAAATCAAGTAAGATGAGTGGTTGACTAGAAAACAATAACAATCCTGCTTCGTTCAACTGTAAAGTGTAATGTTGCAAACAAGAAGCGAAAAAAACGATATCAAGATTACATGCGGTAGTAGCAGATTCATTGTATCGGGAATTATAAGAGAGATACCTTCGCAATCTACATATAGCGACAGAACATGTAAGCGACAAAAACATGTTTAAGAGTGCGGCACAACGAAAAAAAACTCGCAAGAGTTAAAGATGAACAGGGAAATCTAATAAAGGGGACTGTGGGACTTGAAAAAGACGGGAAAAGTAATGGAATGCCTTATTCAACGACAAATTTCCACGCAGTACCATTCTCTCGGCTTTCGGGCACGAAGGGAAAATGGCGAATTTTTCGGAAGCCGAAGTTAGAAAGCTCTAAAAAGAATGAACCGAGGGCGTGTGGTCGGACCGGATAACATACCCTTATAATCGTCGGCGACATGCGGAAATCTTGTGTTAAAATGGTTTGCGATTTTATTCTATACATTGATAAGAGTCTATCGATTGCCTAACCAGTCGAGGGAGAGTTTTTTTGGTTCCACTCTATAAAGGCAAAGGCGACACGGGGAATTGCAACAAATACTGACCAGACAAACTAATAAAGCATGCTATGAAAATATACGAGAGACTCTTAGCCAACGCAATATTATTAAGCTCGATGTCATTCAATGTAGATTTGTGGGACATAAAGCGTGATTTAAAGCTTACAGAATATGATGCAGAAGCATCGCGACGCTTCGGAAAATCTTCATCGTGGTCATCGATTTGAAAAAATTGTTAGATAGAGTGCTTAGCGATCTTATCTGCACAAAATTTTTATTGAGCAATCTATTTGGTTTCGCCATCTTCAACGACGGTCGTTGGAAAACCAAGTCCCAGAAATGATAAGAGCTCAAGTCCCAACCGAGGGTTTGAAGAAAGAAAAATAATAGGATTACTCAAATACAAAACATTAGCAAACTCTCGTCCGAACCAACAATGTTATCCGAAATGCACAGAGTAGCCTATGAAATGCTTCTAAGGTCAGCAATTTTAGTCAACCCTATAAAGATATGTAGCATAAAATATAATAACAAGGGTTACATATTTCAACCCACAACATATCTCATTGGATATGGTTGTAAGGCCCACCCTTTGTATCATATGCCATGATATTGTAAGTTTACAGCAAAATATAAGTTCGGAATATTTGTTCCAGTTAAAACTATTGCATACAAATGCCTATCTCTTCTATTCACCTTTAAATTGTTGTGGAGGAACTGAGTGTGGGACCACAACAAGGGATACGTCCATTGCAGATCTTCAGTTTGGCGGGAAAGTCGGTATGTTTGTTACACGCAATATCTGGGGAATGGTTGAATTTATTGTGAAATCTTTTAACCTCATTAACTTTCCTATTGCCCTTTTAGATAATGTTGTGCTAACGAATAGTGAAAATGGGAGAAGAACAGTATTTGCAGCAAATACAATCAATTAATTTCAATCTCCAAACAAATAAATAACCGCAAATTTGAAATTTACGATATTTAAGTTGAAATGAATAAACAAAATAAAAGAATGCGAACATATGCGTTTTAGGCAAACTTGTAATAAATACATACTCGATAATACATACAATACATATGTGCTACAGGACGTTTGGTACCTTCCTAGGGTATTGGCCAGAACCGTCATTTGCGTCGGGAAAAACCTGCGACTACTTATTTGTATGTATGTTTATATAAATACTTGTGTTGACTATTATTCAATTAAATTGAAATTGAATTTCAACACACATGCATACGAACATACGAGTTCCATTTGCACGTAAATATGTTACACGATTAATTAAAGCAATCAACGGAATATGCTTTCAATAAATCAGCAGCTTAACTGAGCGCAGCAACTGTCAACAGTAAAATTATTATCGACAATGAATTTTTTAGGTTATTAATTAAATACAGTAACATTTCCAATAAGCCATATACCTGAACGTCACTAGTGTGAAATAATTGCAAAGCTTAATTATCTTGATACTAAGTATGAACTTTTTTAGGAAACGTTCTTCAGACGCTTCAGCTTTACCGCACTACAAAGCTTCTCATTTCTTCAGAAAATCCTGCTCGTATCAAGGTCACAAGGAATTCTAGAGAAAATTGAATCAGGGCAAAAGAACTATTTCGGAGAGGTAAAATCAAAAGAACCATGCTCGAATTTCAACTCTTTTTAAGGTTCTAGGTAATGATGGTGTTATTTGTATTAGAGCCGGCAAACGAGCACCCCATTCATGATCTCGCATCTAACCAATATCTTCTCTTTTTTTTTTTTAAAGGACTTAAAACTCACGTGGGTATGAAATGAAGACGCTTACAATTTCTCAGCATAGAAAGAGAGGGATAGGCAGAGAGAGAAAGAAGGGTGCTTGGACTCAGTGCTTATTTCGCTCCATGGGTTGCATCCGACATTTAATGGGGAGACTAAATTCTTAGTGGAAGTTGGTTTACTAATTTCTAGTCGGCTCACAGAGTTTACTTAGTCTAGGTATCAGACTATGGCCAGTGGCCATAACGGTAATGTCAGAACAGACAAACTATTTGTAGAATGTAGATGAGGCCAATACCTTTCTGCGGGGTACTGATTAGCTTTATATCAAGTTGTATTGATAACTTATTAAAAAGTAAGGCACTTCATTACTGGACTGAAATTGAGCAGAACATGTCTATGTTTCATATCTAAACATTATCTTATTTCATTATCCGCAGCGGTAAGGGTAATTAACCCTTATATATCCCAATACAATCTAATGTACCTAATTACAGTTGAGAATGCTTTCTTGCAGGCTTGATTTTTTTTCTCTTCTCTTCTTAGAAACTCTCATTGCAATCGGGCAGCTCCCAAGTTGAGGCTTAACGTTCTTGCGTGATACCCATTGACTCAAAGCATGAATCAGCTGCAACGCCGAATGCATGTCGAAGGAGTCTATGAAGCTATTGATCAAGTTTTTTTTATATGAGTTATGGTATGTGCTTGTAACCACATCATATTCGCTTGCTTAGTTCATTACTTATATTAATTGATTGCTTTCTAGCCTTATAACATAAAATGTATTAAGCCTATGGTATAACTCCGGATATCGGTTCTAGATAAAGCACTACTCGTGTCAATCGCGTGGAAGTGATTTGGGTCCATTTCGGCAAGATGGTGTGGATGTTGATTGTCAAATACTGTCATTTACTGAATTCAATGTGGTTGATCTTTTTGACAGATGTCATACAGTCTTTGGCAATTTTAATCATTTAGTCGTTTACCACGCAACAACGCATTTTTATTATTCAATCTTGTTACGAAAATGGGCGATCTGTAAAAGTAGCATTTCAGAAAATTCATGATCTTTTCCGATGAAGCCCATTTTTGGATGGATGGGTACGTAAATAAACGAAATTGTCATGTCTGGGGACTGAAAACCTCACACAAGATTCACGAAAAACCAATGAATCCCAAAAAAGTTACTGTATGGTGCGGATTATGGATTGACGGCCCGTACTTTTTCGAAGATGAGGCTGGAGAGGCAGTTACAGTGAATGGAGAACGTTACCGCAACATGTTGACCGGCTACATTTTTCCAGAATTGAATGAATTGGGTCTGGATGATCTCTGGTTTCAACAGGACGGTGCTACCGTCCACTCAAGCCATCAATCAATCAATTTATTGTGTACGAAATTTGAAGATCGCATTATTTCGGTTAGAGGAGAAGATGATGGGCCTCCAAGGTCATAGGATTTGACACCTTTAGACTTCTTCCTGTGGGGTTATTTGAAGAGTAAGGATCTCAAACATAACATCCAAACTGAAATTGCGGCCACTGACCCACTTATTCTTCAAAAGTCATTGATAATTTTGACCTTTGGATTGTCGCTTGCAATAGAAGCCATGGTGGTTATATGAACGATGTTGTATTCCATTCATAATTACCATAGACTGAACTTTATTAATCAATAAAATTTTACATTGATTTCACAAAAAATTTATCTTCAATTAAATAAAAACTTACACACTAGCTGTTGGCTCATCCTTTGCTATTTTGACTTTAGGCGTAAGTTTATAATGGGATTCAGGAAGTCAAGTTTAAAACTCAGGGAAGAGTCTTATAGTCACGGTCATCTTAGATCTTGTACAAAGTGTACAAGTAAACACAAAAAACAAAACGCCTACGAAGCAGCGCAACATAGAAGAACGAGAGCATGAGAAGCACCAGAACAATAAAGTGGGGGGTTCGGACGTTTTACCAGAATATAAAAAGAACATGTCAAGACTCAAGAGATGAACAAGAAAATTTAATTGTAAAGTCACGATCGGTGCTGAGAATGCTTGATCTGTCGTCTCGGAAAAATGTGAGACCTTCAGACGCCTCAGTGCCTTCTCAAGTGGTGGATATGGAATGCCATGTGGCTAACTGTAAAAACTGTAAAAATTTTAACAATTCCAAGTATCAAGAGGCAAGCAAACTCCTATTTGGAACACTTGCTGATGGCTGCCTAGTGGAGCATACTCGTATGTGCATCGCAAACGTAATACCCCTTTGAGATACTAAGCGCTTATAGAAACTGACATGAAACTCTCCAATAATCTTATCGATAATGTGACGAAGAATACACCAAGAATCGAAGCAAGCCGAAATAAATTCCCTCTTGCTTTTATGGTCTGGGGAGGCATTAGTTTTTACGGTTGCATTCAATTAGCTTTCATTGATGGAAGATTAAATGCTGATGGGCACATTGACGTAATAAAGACATTTTTAGAACCTTTGACCGATATGCTGTTTCTAGTACGCATAGACCCTATTTTTCAGGACGACTGAGCACCTTGCCACAGAGCCAAAAAGATTTGTACAACGCTTTTTAATAGCATGGTATTCGGTCAAAAGATTAAACAATATCTATATTACCCTGGTATAAAAATGTTGGTGTGGTCTGGAAACAATCCTGATTTGAATTCAATTGAAAATTACTGGGACTGATAAAACGATTCGTTGTTCAGGCACCAGACCACAGCAAAATTTTTTTTTTTCATTTTCCGAAAGATGCATTTGTTAAGAATACTCTAACCAAATTTAGTAAACAAATTCGCAAAATTGACGGAAAACAGCATTTTATGTGAAACCGTTCCAAGTTAGACTGGTTTGCTACCTAGCCATCCTTTGTTGGCTCCTATGAACCCTTATCCGCCCTAATATTTACCGGTTAATGTATTGTATTCGCTAGGAGGGAAGAAATGGGAAATTCCCGTTGCTGGATTGAATAGAAACCCGGTGATCAAAAGTAGAAGAATCCGACACGACAGTCAGTTATTTTTCGGCAGTCGTACGATTCTTATCTATCACTCGATTCGTATCGTGTATTCTCGAAACTACGTTTTTCAACTTGCCTGACAACATATTTGAAAAACTATTCATCTGATTTGCATGTCCCAAGTCTTAAAATGTTCAAAAATGCAATCTCTATGACACCACGTAGGGATTTTTTTTTATAAAGGGGCTGCTTTTATTTTCTTTTTAATAAACGATGAAAATTTTCTGCGAAAATGGGAAATAAAATTCGCTGGGCTACTATTTATTTTACATAAGGACTGAAACGAATAAAATGTATAAATTTTAATACGGGCTATACTTCCAAAGCGTAAAAATTGCAATCCCATTTTGTACCCAAATTAGCCTGTATATTCTCTAGTTTCAGTTTGTTATTGATTTTAGTTCGGTGCGGTTTAAAATATTTATAAAATATGATTTAAGAGGAACGCCGTAAAAAGATCATCGACAAATGGCTCGAAAATACTTCGCGTCCAAACCATTTCATCGCAAAAAATTTAAACATAGCACGCAGTACAGTGGATTCTGTTATTAAACGATATTTGGAGACGTTAACAGTTAATCGAAAACAGAAAAGTGGAGCTAAAAGTGGAGCACATGATACAAATTTGGTCAGGAAAATAGTGGGTACCGTCGTAAAAAACCAGACTATGTCATCCAGAGATGTTGCTCGGAAATGTAGTACCAACCAAACAATGGTACAAAGATCTAAAAAACGTAATGGTCTAAAAACACGAAAACAACAAAAAATACCAAAAGTTTCTGAAAAGCAAAAAAAAAAGTCATAAAAACACGAGCCCGAAAGCTATACGAGTTGATCGGCAACAAGAAAGCGTGCTTGGTTTTGGATGACGAAACTTATGCCAAAGCCGGTCTTCCAGGTGCGCAGTTTTAGAACTCGTTTGAAGCTGAGATTCTTCCGCAATCAACAACATTGATTGGGATGGAAAAATTCGGGTCAAAATATCTCGTTTGGCAGGCCATTTGTCAATGTGGACACAGAAGCTCATCGTTTATTACAACGGGAACAATTAACGGAGAAGTGTACATTAACGAGTGCCTAAAAAATCGGTTGATTGAAAAAGATCACGGATGTGATGAATGACATTCGAAAGAAGTTGAGGAAAGAATGGGAACCCAAATAATTTTTTTTATTTTTTGTAATTGTGAATGAATCTAATAAAAACAGAGTTTTAAAGCAAATAAAAAAAATTTACATGAATTATGAAAATATTTTTTTTTTTTGCTTTGAAGTTTCCAAATTTTATTCGTTTCAGTCCTTATATGTCTAGTTTATAAATATATTTTTTGCATTTTTGTGATAAACCGTGTGGCTGAATTGCTGTCAACCGCCAAGCAGCAACTCTGTCGGAGTGTCCTTTTGAAAACGGCGTACAGCGCAAACTATTCTTAAGATTCGAATAAAAAAAAATTGTCTTCTACATATATGTATACTATGTATAATGAATATTAGTATCAACAAAAAAAAACATTAATTGTTTGCTAGAAAAAAAATGTGAAAAATACACCCTCGTACTGCGCGCGCTCCGTGGTCTGGTGCCTTAAGAAGAACATCAAAATCAAGGCAGGATTTAAACAAGCCATAAAAATAATATTGGCAGAAGCTGATAAATTAAATTCCTCCGATAATTGCAGCTATTATTACGGCTCGGGGTAGACATACGCAACACTAGCTATTTTTTTCTTAATTTTGGGGTAATAACCCTTTTGTCTTAAAGAACTCGTTTTTTTAATTAATAACTACTTTTTTACTTTAAAATCCTTTTTTATTTTATATTACGTCAAATATCACCATTGAATTTACATGTATTCATTCAATTTATTTTTGTTATTTTTCTTAATTCTGTGCGGATAAAATCACTCAAACCAAATGTAAAATACCTAAAATAAGAGGCATACTAGATGGAGTGAAAAGTAACCTCCTTGGGAATTAAAAAAATTTTTTTTAAAATGTTTTTTTATTTTATTCAATATAGTCCCCTTTTAGTTTGATACATTTATTCCAGCGATTTTCCAACTTCTTGATCCTGTCCGAAAAGTAATTTTCCTTAAGGTCTGCAAAATACCACTCTTTGGCGTCGATGATTTCCTCGCGTAAGCTGAATTTTTTATTGATGGGCCATCTTTTGAGGTTTGGGAAGAGATAATAGTCCGAGGGATCCAAATCCAGTTACCAATCGACGCCGAAAGTCCGCCCGATTCCGCATCAGCAAGTCCAAACACTCTTTCGCCTTCGTGTTTTTGGTCAAAAGTGAGCAATCGCGGCACCCAGCGGCAGGATAACTTTTTCATATGCAGAATATTGCCCAAAATATGGCTGTGCGCTCAGTACTAATCTGTGTGGTATCTGCTAGCTGGCGCACCCTCACTTTCCGGTCAGCCAACACCATTTCATGTATTTTTTTGACATTGACCTCTGTAACCGGACTTGATCGGTAGTGGAGTTGCGGCCACCACGAAACTCTCGAAACCAATATTTGACGGTGTAATCTGACGGAGCATTAGCTATTATGGAGCTATTATCCAACTTTTCTTTTGTTTCCTTCGCCGTTTTACCTCTCAAAAAATAATGTTTTATGAGAGAACGAAAATCGTTTTTGTCCATACTCAACATAATGCCAAACACGTCAACAACAATCAGCTGTCAAAACAAAACTAAAGATAGTATCGCACTGTAATTCGGCATGTCTGCCTAAATATGAACAGACTTCAAGGCACCATAACCCATTTTGCAGTAGCAGCGCATTCTGGCGGTCAAGGAGGTCACTTTTCACTCCATCTAGTACGAAAAGTTTTGCAAAAAAGTTGCAGTATTACAGAGATTGTGCAAAATGATTGAAGTATTCTTTATCAGATGTGCATTCTCATCTATACCTCGTCGCCTGTGAAATGGGAATATGTGATTGTCAACATGGCACTAGTGGCCGATTTTGCAAACATGTTTGTATTGTAGAAAGAAAAAACGGATTAGTACTTGGCACATCGCCGCTTTTAAATTATCCTGATGGCTAGAATTTTTCTAAATTGCTTTAGAAAAATTTTCGCTAGAATTCTTCGAAAATATTTGAGTCCAGCACAAATTGAATTACTACATGACATCCATTTGAATTTTCAATTATTCCAGTGGAGGACAATGCAATGGCCGGTGAGACAAATATATGTACATGAGCATTTTAACAACGCCTTGCAAAATATTAAGACCCAATGGCTAAGAATAACCACTAATAACTAATTTTAGAAAAAGACTCTAATATCATGAATACCAGCATACTAACGAAATTCGTATGCGAACTGTCAAAACCTCAAACTCCTTCCAATATTATACACTTTATATGTGAAGAACATGACAAAAAAAAAAGTAGCAAAATTTGTTTTCACCCTACATCTATCGCTTTCCGTAAAGAAGGAAATCTTCCGTGTAATGTACGAATTCAGTCAGGTCGACCAACTATACTTAGTATGGCTGAAACGCCAAAAAGAGAACGTCTTCACAATACTTCATCCAATATTTTATTTTTTTAATTTTGGTAGGGGCTGAAGCCCCCATTTATTTGGCTTAATATTGTACAAGTTTAATCTAATTTAAAAACTAAGACTAAAAACTAACAGAAAGACTTAAGAGCTGGGAACCAACCAAGGAATGATGGAGGAGAACTTGTTTGAGTTGACCTTTCGGAGCATACGGGAGATTGGTTCATTGGTGACGTAAGAGATGCGGTGGACCGGCAGATAGAAGAGACGAGGACAACGTAGATCACGTGGGTTGGTGTTGAATAAAATAGAGTTGAAAAGGGGTGCGCAGTTGATGTAACCTGAGAACAGTCGATGAATGAAAATAATGCCAGCAATATTCGTATGTTCTTCTAATGAATTAATATTGAGAACTTTGAAGCGGTCCTGATAGGGAGGTAAGATTAAAAGGTCGTTCCAGGGCAGACCACGGAAAGTAAATTGGAGGAATCGACATTGAATACCTTCGAGAAACATGAACTTGGTGAAAGTTGGCATACTCAAGCGGAAGGCGAGCAAAGGTAACATAGAGAGACCTTTTTACATACAGGACCACCATAATAATTAAGCTCACATTCGAATAATATGCCCTCACTAATTATTAGCATCTCTATCTGTTTCACTCACGCTAGCCCAAATGGCGTGTTTATCCGTCTCAATCACGGCTTAACTGTCTGTCTCGCTCACACTTGGTATTCATTTTAACTTATTAAAAAGAATTAACTATGAATCGGATTTCCTTAACAAAATATTTTTTTTGTTCTCAATTAAGCGTTAGTCTAGCAAGTATCATACCGTTTTGGAATCCAGACTGAATACGCCATCTTTTGAAGTTACTTGCCAAAATGGCATAGTATATTTTTTTGTCAGTACAGTCAGTTCAAGTTCGGTGATTAGTTCAGGTATATGGATGGACAAAAAAGCAATATTTTAGTTAAAACCGATATAATTATATTTCAATTTACAAAAAAGTTACTCAGGGTTACGAGACAAAAAAAAAGAAAAGAAGAAAACTAAAGATTTGCGGTCACAGTACTTGAAAGATCGTCACAGGGTGTCAGGCTTCTCGAGTTTTTTTTTGAGTGCCAATAACTTAGATTTGGTGTGATAACCGACACCACTTGGCCTATCACCCGTTTCCGGCTTGACGTTGATTTTTGGGACACCCTGTATATAAATAAAAATATACGAATTCGTCAAAAGCCAATATGTATCTATATATACGTACATATAAAGAAGAAATCGATTCCACTCGAATAATAAAACGAATTATTACATCCTTTAGAATCAAATTCCTCTTCCGTTTAAAGTGAATCCCACTGGCATCACTATTCTAAAATACATTAATTTTTACTGAATTTTCAATCTACAGAAAAAGGTTCGCTTCGCCCGTATCGGTTATTTAAATAATTCGGGCCGATCTCAATTTGATTGTCGTTGTTGTATACTGTCCAACTGAATGGAATACTTTCTCAAACAATTTAAGACACTATTTCCCAGCATTTCCATTTGTTCTTTAGAGGGTTGTTTACATTACCCCAAAACACATAAATAAATATCACTTTTACCATCGAGACGGTAATAAATTGAGTATCGATTACTTGCAAAGTGTTTTTGCCTTTAAATTCTTGAATTCGTTGCCAACTGAAAATGTTTTCAACTTCAATTTTTGGATTTCTTCCAAATCTACATTTATTTCGAATCGTTTTGCTCATTTATTTAAACAAAAAGAAAAGTATTTTTGGTTATCCCCCTTGGCAAAATTTAAGAGGAATTATTAAGAAAAAAAAGCCGGATAATACTCGTACGAAAAAGCAAGGCTTAAGAAGTTGGCAACACGCTATTTCCACTTGGAATGCCACAACTTTGTATTGACACATTTTCGATTGAATGTCTACCATACTTGGAACTAGAACTCGAAATATATAATAACTATAAAACACGAGTTCAATGGTCTGAACCCAGGAAATGACCAACTAATGGAATTGCTATGTCCCATTTTTGTTTTCTACTGCACATGATAGGGAATCTTACAATCTGGGCATGTAAATATTGTAACTAAAAATTGTTGGAGCGTACGATAAGTACGTTACAAGTTGCAAAAGATCTAAAGATGCCAATGAACAAAAAAAAAAAAAAAACGAAGTACTCGTATTATTATCTGTTTATGTACATATTGTATAATTAGTAGATGGTGAAGGATTTTAAGCCTAATAGGTGGGGTGTAAAACATAAGCAAATGGCTGAGGTTTGTAGTAAAAATTGTACCAAATGTTTCTTTTAAGGTGGAATGGGTTAAAAAGCAAATAAAAGGCCTCATCCAATGTACGACCCCAACTGCTTCCAGCTTGGCACGCGGCAAAGTGGGGAAGAACGGCCTTAAGCATGGAAACAATTCAAAATACTGAATACCTGGTTGTTGCTGTAAAATTTACCATAACAAGCTACGAGGGGCGTTCAATATATTCTCGGTATCGATATGAAGGAAAATGCGAATTCAATTTAAATTGTTTTCATTTTTCAATATAATCTCCCCTAACATCAATACATTTGTTACATCTTGAGATAAGCTTTTTTAAACCCTCAAAAAAATAGATTTCCTCTTTCTTTGCAAAATACCCATTCATTGCCGACTTGAGTTCTTCATCATCCGAAAATCTTTTTCCACGAAGACATTTTTTCAAATCCGGAAACAGGAAATAATCACTAGGGGCAAGGTCTGGACTATAGGGTGGGTGTTGGATTTCTTCGAAACCACAATCTCGCGCAGCAGCCTTGGAAACTCGCGCCGTGTGAACAGGAGCTTTGTCATGAAGAAGCAACACACCCGCTGTGAGTTTACTCCGTCTTTTCTTTTTAATTTCACCTTTTTTTTTGTACTCAATGAGCAAGATTCCTTTTGAGTCCCAAAAAACTGTGGCCATGAGCTTCCCGGCAGACGGAGTGATTTTGAACTTCTTCGGAGGGTCTGTTCCTTTTTTATGCCACTGCATGGACTCTTGTTTGCTTTCAGGGTCATAGTGGTGGACCCATGTTTCGTCCCCAGTAACAATTCGATCCATAACACCGTCCGCGTTCTCACTGCACATCTCAAAAAGCTCTCTACAGCATGCGATTCTCACTTTTTTCTGAGGCGCTGTGAGCATTCGTGGCACCCACCTTGCACTGACCTTTGAAAGGTTAAGATGGTCATGAAGAATGGTGTGAATGGTACCAATTGAAAGCTTGGTGATCTCTGCCATCATTTTCACCTTTATTCGGGCATCCTCAAGAACAAGTTTTTCGACTTCTTTGATGCTTTCTCCCGTACAAGCAGTAGCCGGGGCGCCGGAGCGGGGGTCGTCTTCAATGCTCTCTCTGCCTCTCTTGAATTCACTTGACCACTTTTGCACAGTTGATAATGAAGGTGCGGAACCCTGGTAAACAGCCACCATCTCTTCATGAATAGTTTTTTGACTTTTTCCTTGCTTAGTGAGAAATTTAATTACAGCGCGATGCTCAATTTTCACCATCATCGTCTCTGTTGCAATTATGATTCTGTTTAACTAGAGATAAAACATTTATATGAAATTTTACATGAATGCACTAAATTAATAGTATTACTTGATAAATAAGTCAATTTATATATAGAACCACAGCTTCACCCCGATACCGATAATATATTGAACGCCCCTCGTACACTCGTTTCCACTTGTCAACTTTCGTCTTAATCCCTTCTAACCTTTTCCTGCTAAATATGTGTCCTTCCAACATTCTGAGAGGGTAATGGACAGCTACTGGCGCATCAGCCATCGGTGCACTCTCCCAGTATCTTGGAAGCACAACATAAACAGGTAGGGCGGACTGTCAAAAGCTCCGTGGAGAAACGCCAGCAGAGCAGGCGGACGGCCTGCTACAAAATAGAAAGGAAAGCGCTATATACAATAGTATTTTTTTTTTGTTGAAATGGTCCAGCGCGAAATTGTGGACTCTTGATCCACGTGTTCTGTCTCCCCTGAGGCGTAGTCTTCAGCCACTTCACTTTTTTTGACTAGTTTTATCTGTTATGTCCGTTGTTGCTTTGAAGGAGCGCACGAGTATCTGTGGAAGGCACCTGTGGATTTTTCCAACCCCGGACTTCTGCCTTTACGCTCCTTGGAGGTGACAACGGACGGCCTGGAACACTCTGAACATATGGCAAACGGTCATGTGATTTGAATAATACGCCTGAAACGCTCTGTCGAGATGAAATGCCTTCAATTCACACCAGTTGCCTAAAGCCAGGCGTACGGTCTGCAACTCTCTATAACACAGGCCACACAATACACCCACAAAAGCACAGGTGCAGACGAAACACAAGACAGAAACCGAAAAAAAAGAGCAATAACCAAAACACAAATTGTACAATTGAAAATTAAAGACAGACATTAGCAATGTAAAGAATGGGACACTATTTGGCATTCCCCGCAAATCTGCAAGGAAGTTCACCGGGTCCGTAAGATAATGTACCAAACAAATTGTTCAAAAGTTTGGACTTGAGACACATAGATCCTGACCTGCTTCCCCTTTCTTAGTATAAATGCGTAGAAAATGAACATTCTTTGTTACTTTGACTTATTTCTCGGATTAATTTCGGAGAAAGAAGGGGTTATTTGAACCCAATACAATCCAGGGGAAATGTTCAATCAGGCCAAACCAGATCTCGGAAATTTCCTCAAGGAACTGGGTAGCGAATGAGTGCACGAAAGAGCGATCCAGCGGAACTCCACAACATGGTTACACGTTCTAGCTAAATGAGCGTTCTACACATATACCATACATTTGGCCCGCTAAGAACCGGTTGGATGAAAAGTCAAAGTGACAAAGGATAATAGGAAAAATTATTATATGTACAATGGAAAAATTATATGTGTAGTAAAACAAAAAAATATATATACATATGGTACTCGTATATAAGTGGACAAGCAAAGGAAAGAATTCTTAGACAAGCAAAAAAGAAAGGGAAAACAGGACGGTAGATTTGTGAACAAGAGAGAGAGCCAGAAAGACGAGGGAAGAAGGATAACAGCGTAAACAACTAAGTATTGTATTGTGAGATTGTGTATTGAGGCTTTCGCCCGCGTTGTGGAAAAAAAAAAGAAGTTCAAACGGGATACCCGACCCGCTGAAGAGAATCACTTTTTAACCGTTCGGGAAGACAGAAGATAGCGCCCCACTCTTAAGCGGTTTTCATTCCGGCAGTTTTAACTGCCATTCATTTATCAGTAAATTTTTCTTGATACCGCTCTATTCATTGTGCCATACAAGATTCCGATCAATAAATCCCTGGTTATAACGTTATATTTGAGTTTGGTTGTTCTTTTCATCTTTTTTATGGTTTCGCAATTCTTTTCCAAAAAGATTCGTTGCGCCTACAGACACAGTTGTGTCTTCTTTTTTTCAGATATTTGCAATTGCTGTTAATTGTTTTTATTACCTATAAACCCATCCCCACCTGAGCAGCCGAAATTAGCAGCATTAGCCTGCTGTCTGTTGCAAATTTCCCTTGAGTTTTCTTTCTTTGGCACCAAGATGATAACATAAGTCCTACAAAGCTGCTACTAAATTATTATGTAATATAGGAGCAAAGGGCAGATTGCTACTGGCTGTTATCATATTCTTCTATGGCAGACCCATAAATTAGAAAATCGTCAATTTGAATGATTACATTTGGTATATCACTAAACACTAAAATTGTTTATCATTTCTGCGTGAATACCTCAGGCACCAAGTTTGTGCCAAAGGGCAGGCTTTAAAATCTATATCTTCCGAGCGGAGTTATAAAAGTGAAAAGTTTAGAGGATTCATAATCAAGCAGTAAGACCCTGAATCCTGAATTAGCATCTATTGAACGATAATACTGTGCATTACATAGCCGAGCTTTGCACTCATCTATTGGGTCTATAACTCAATTCGTGCGGTTTGCTAAGAGATGGCGTAACTTGTATTATTCCATTGTTATTATTCCATTGGAACATGCGTTACAAAGCTACTGTCATTGTACGTCATTTCAGTATATGTCATTCATTTGAAGCGTAAACAACAATAATTTTTTTCACTCAAATATGTCGAACTTTGTGCCTTAAAAAATGTTTTTGCGGGGAGTTCTTCATCATTACTTTAATATGAAGAAAACTGCTGCCGAAAGTCATCGTATTTTGGTGGAAGTTTATGCTGAACATGCTCTAGCTGAGCGAACGTGCCAAAAGTGGTTTGTACGATTTAAACGTGGTGATTTTGGCTTGGAAGACGATGAACGTCCTGGGCAGCCAAAAAAGTTTGAAGATGAAGAACTGGAAGCATTACTCTATGAAGATTGTTGCCAAACACAAGAAGAGCTCGCAGAATCTTTGGGTGTCACTCAAGCAGCCATTTCAAAACGTTTAAAAGCAGCTGGATATATTCAAAAGCAAGGAAATTGGGTTCCACATGAATTCAAGCCGAGGGACGTCGAAAGGCGGTTTTGCATGTCCGAAATGCTGCTGGAACGACACAAAAAGAAGGCATTTTTGCATCAGTGGTTGATCCACTATTGTTAGCGGTTTATTATTGTAAGTTAAAATTCGATTTGATGGAAGCACAAAATCAAAATCCTAGCTAGCAAAAGGTGGTATGATACATAACATTGCTTTGTGACCGGTATCTAAATAGTTGGCTCTTTAGACTTTTCCCGTTGATGTAGGTAGATGTCTCATGATAATAACGTCGATTCCAAAAATGATGTGTTGGACTCAGCTTCAACATTGAGTATAGACATACATATTAGAGGGGCACATTTTTGTGTGGTGGTTCTTTCTGCCACAAATTTTTCGCATACAACATCAATAGCAGGACTTCTGTGCTTGTGGATACATTTTTTATGTGTTTGGTCGATGGTTGGGTGTTTGATCGATGGGATTTATTATGTGCCTGTGGGTGTGATAACTGATCATTTTTATTTGGTGATGTATTATATGTTGAAATGTTTGGTGATGTGCGACTTTGTTGAAATTTACTCGTATACTTTTCAATTGTCTGTTCCTTTTAGCATTCAAGAGCTCCTTTTGGCTTCAGGCAATGTGATCACTATTGTTCTTGAAATCCCAATTGCTTTTTCAAGTCTTATGTCTCCCACGTTAAGTAACCGTTCTTTAATATATGTAAGTGTAAGTGTAAGTGTCATGAAGATGACATACAAAAATATCCCGCACTAGGTTTTCTCTTAAAGTTTC
Organism: Volucella zonaria; assembly: GCA_963966105.1. NCBI lineage: Eukaryota > Metazoa > Arthropoda > Insecta > Diptera > Syrphidae > Volucella > Volucella zonaria. The sequence continues at coordinate 29,560,675 of OZ014533.1, read as the reverse complement.
AAATTCACATGTTAAGCTCCAATTTTTTTTCTACGTCATTGCCAAACTCCTGCTCTTTAAGTATAATTGAGGATTTGGCTATACAGTGTCCATTATAATGCCACAGAGAGGACGAGCTGAGATAGTTCGTCGCAGTCCATCAAACTCGCATCGATCTACTTCACGTGCGCACCGCACTGATGATCAGCGCGCGACGGATAATGAATTTAATCGTATTGGCATGTCCCAATTACATTCGAGAGGGGCTGAATATGAACGACAATAAATTCAGAATGCAACAAGTTTATACCCATCAAACACAAAGCTAGCGAGCACAAAACAATGAACATGACCGATTGCGACGACGCGGTGCTCCTATAAACCTGGAACGGGCGGAATTCCATTACGATTCGGAAATCGATTATAGATCAATCACTATTGGAGAAATGTCAGTCGTTTGTCCACATTGTAAGGCTTTGAAATTCAGTGGCGAAACGCCAAAAATACAACAGTTGCTTCCAAATGACGCCGTTCAGTGCAACGCATATTGTACGGGACAATTGCATGTCCACTTTTACGGCAATTACAACACAATCCTCTTCCTCATCATTCGCTGTTGCATCAGAAAACACATTGAAATCATTCAACACAGTCAATTTCACTTCACAATTGCAGATTCAAGGGCAAATATATCATTTAGTAGGAGCGCTGTTGTAAAGCAATTCGGATGCCCAACAACAGTTAATCAGCTCACAATCCAACTGCGAAGTGAGCTATTGTTGGAGAATTGCAAACATCTCTTCATCAGAATAACGAATTTATCCAATTATTCAAAACTGCGTTGGATCGGATGCCATCCGATAGTCATAACATCGTCATCAGGGCTGATAAAATGCCAGCGGGTGAGCACGGAAGAAGATTGTGGCTATTTTTATTGTCATGAAAAATTTCCAATCTAGAGATAACGTAGTTCATCGTCGGAACAATGAATTGAAACACGTATCCGAAACCAATAAAAAAGTCAGTGCTATGAATTCGTACAGATTTACGAGTATGATCCATGAAGATGAAGATGAACATTGTGAAGTATGTCAAAATTGAGACTCAACGACTGACATATATTAGTTGAAACCAAAAGCAGCTCCGATCTGCTTTCCGCGATGTGATTAATGCTGGTTGCGATGCAAACAACGTGGTAAGGATGATAATTTTGCCGGAAGCCCTCTGTACATACACGAGTACACGCAAGATGTGATGTCGTATGTTAGACAATTTGTTCGCCCAGAGCTATTCATAACATTCACCTGTAACCCTCAATGGATCGAAATCAAGAAGGAACTGCTACCCAGCCAAACACTGGTTGACAGACGTGACATCACTGCCAGATGTCCGATGGATTTCATGATAAAGCATTATGTATGGTCACGTATGTGGTCATGCGCACATTTTGGTTTGATTCGTTGACAAAATCAAACCAGATGAAATCGGTTCCATCATCTCAGCCGAAATCCCGAATGAAGTTGCTGATCTGAAATTGCATGCAGTGGTGACTAAAAATATGATCCATCCATCAACTACGACTCACCCTGTATGATCAATGGCAAGTATTTCAAGCGATACCCGGGAAACATGATTGCCGACACCATCACAGGCAATGACGGGTACCCATTGCATCGTAGGGCGAATAGTTGTGGACAATGGGTGATCTACAGTTGTGAAGGTCAAAAGGGAAGATGTTGATGTGGACAATAGCTGGATAATGTCTTTGAGGCTCACATCAATGTGGAATACTGTAACTACGTCAAGCCGCTCAAATGCATATCCAAATATGCAAACATATGAACAATGGCTGTTTTCGGTGTGACAAATGCAAACGTCGAAGTTTCTCAGTATCGCTGATGAGTAGCAACGAGGCGATTAGGCGCATATTTTCCATCCACGAAAGACACCCAATAGTTGTACATTTGACAGTGCATCAACAAGAAAAGACTGCGTACGTCTCTATGATGGAAGCTGTGAAGCGCCTTTTTTGGAACGCGGGCGAACAGCACATTCTGCACTGAAATTGCCACTGAAAATGCAAATCAACGAGACGCTAACTTGCAACATCGTCAAAAGCACTCTAATGGCGAAGATTTTACAAAAATGCAAATTGATAGTTTGGGACGAATGTATGATGGCCCAGAAAAGGTTACTGGAGGCGCTGGGCAGAAGGTTGAAAGATCTTCGTGACGGTCAAAACATTTTTGGTGGAGCCATGATCCTGTTGTCCTTGTCCGGTGATTTTCGTCAGACTCTTCCTGTTATTCCACGTTCAACTGCAACTGACGAACTACACGCGTGCTTGAAATCATCAAATTTGTGGCTTCATGTGAAACCCTCCGATTGACGACTTACATGCGAGTGTTTTTGCAATAAGATCGGACTCTAGATGTGTTTTCGAAGTAATTGTTGGACATTGGCAATGGCAAAATTGCAGTTGACATCTAGGCCGGATTCATCACATTACCTACTTATTTCTCCCCGTTGATAGAATCGAAGGGAGAGCTCTTCAACGTGTTTTTCCAATATAGTGCAAAACTGCAAAAACCATAATTAGCTGAGCGAACGAGCCATATCGGCGTCGAAAAACAAAGATATCGATGATCTCAACACGACCATTCAAAATTTCATTCCTGTGCAGTCGACCGAGCGGACCACCGACGTGTGCACTCGTAATTTCTCGTATGCTGCACAAAAAAAAAAACCCGCGCTGCGTAAAAACAAAAACCGAACAACACCACCGCGCCAGTTACAACTTGATAATTGAATTAAATAAAACTATCAGTTTAATCGAGAAAATATAAAAAGTTTATTTTTAATCTAGAATTTAATCTTTTCTACCCTATGGTCAAACATCGAATGATCTTAATTTCCGCTAAACGTTTCTTCCGTTCTTCACACCCATATACGTACCTCATTCCACTCCATTTCATGTCACGGGTAAGAGCAAAGGGACCAAAAGAGAGAACATGCAAACACGTTGTTTCACACAATGGGAAGACACAAGCATGTACCCCGCGCCAAGTGATATGCACATGAATCAATAGCGGAGTTGTTTCCAATGTATAGGTCATTGTTGGGTATAAGAGGAGAATATGTGTTTCATTTGCGCTTAGCAACAACTGGCACCTGACGCATCAATGCACAGTAGCCATCAATGCACCAACCACACATGTTCGCATGGAGTGGGCACGTAGGCAAACATACTGCAAGAGGTTGCATCTATGCAGGTTACCACAACATGTTATTGCGTGTCTTGGTTGAGCCTTTGCCTGTGCACATAACTCGCGCGTGTGCAAAACAAAAATTGTGCAGTGCAGTGAAAAACAAGAAATAAAAAAAATATCACACAGTGCGGGTATCCCAGATTTCCCGCTCCTGGTCGAGGTACTGTTGCTTGCACTCGGTCACCACCGTTACTGTATTCATCATACGGTACGGGCAGTGACTGAGTGTATGTAACAACAGATAGATAGCGGGTTGGGAGTAAAAATTTTGTTGGTGCACTGTTTCATATTGTTGTAAGGGTATAACACCTACAGCAATTTGATTCGGTAAACCAACGTCAGAATTTTCACTTCGCAGCCTTGCTTTGTACCGTCGGTGTTTGTGTTTACTATGTTTGCTTGTAATTATGACTAGGGAATTCAGGGCGGACATAGCCAATATACGCGGGTAAAAAGTAATCAGCTTTCTGCGTCCGTCCACGTCTGTAAGTACAGACCAGCTGTTTTTTAATTCACTGATTAGGTTCGAACGAAGAGCCACACTGTTTAAGTTGCTTAAAGACCAAGCCCCTGATGTGCTTTTGGTTAGCGAAACTAAGCTTACCAAAAGACACAAAATGAGGCGCAGAAGATATAAAATATTACGGAGAAACCAACCCGACTCCATTCAAGGAGGAGGTGTTGCGATCTTTAGAAAAGGACTGCGTTTCAAAAGAATATACAGTCGTGTAGTACGCAGGTTCCAGGTGCTGGAAGCATGCATCATGTACATCGCTCTCCGTAGTGGAAAGCGGTTATACATGGTGTCTGTTTATGCACCTAAAGCTACTCAATCCACCTTATTCATCTCAGAGCTCGAGACACTTTTCCGATTCCTAAGACTGGAATTGGAGATGACAGATGGACAGATGGAGATTGACACATGACAGATAATTTTATTATTTACAAACCTTTTAAACGATTTGCGTCTCAGTTGTGTTGAAAAATTTTTATCCGCTATGGAATTCAAACGTGATAGTGTGATTGCTTTATATTTGGCTGGAAAACCACAAGTAGCTATCGTTAGAGCCCTCCAGCACCTCAACGTGAATAAATCATTTGTGTCTCGCACCATAGCTCGTTACCGTGATACTGGCAGTGTTGCAAAACGCCATGGAGGTGGTCATAAAAAACAGCAACGTGGCTCGTGAGCTCAACATATCCTTGGAACGGATGTAACACATAATGAAAAATGAGCTCAAGCCATTGCAGTTCCAAAAAGCCCACGATCTTACACCGCAACAGAAAAAAGTTAGAGTCGAAAGAGCGAAGGAGTTGCTACGCTTGCACGAAAATGGTGAGTTGCCGAATTTGGTTTTTTCCGATGAGTCGCCATTTGTTGTCGAGCAATATGTCAACAAACAAAACGACCGAGTTTACTTGCCAGAGAGGTCCTTCGAAAATTTACACCTTCGGACGGCTACCAGAAAGCAGGCAGCAGGCGGCCACCATAACCGCCGATGGTAGCTCTCCGCTCGTATTTTTGGACCGTGGCGTCAACATTAATGCGATCGTATACCGTGAAACTGTATTAGAGGCAGTTTTGAAGCCTTGGGTAAACAATCATTTAGGTCGGAGACCGTGGACATTTCAACAAGACTTGGCACCCTCTCACAAAGCGCGCGTCAACCAAGATTTTTTAAAAAACAATGTTCCACACTTCATTTCTTCGACAGAATGGATTGCAAATTCTCCGGATGCAAATCCGTTGGATTTCTCTGTCCGGGGTATTTTGAAGGCGGAGGTTGGCACTAAAAAATACCAAAGTTTGGACCACCTCAAACAAGCACTTCGCCGGGAATGGGCCAAGATACCGCAAAGCCACTTGCGTGCAGCGTGCGATGCTTTCTTCGGCCGTCTCAAGGTCATTATTCGCGCCAAAGGTGGACATATTGAAAACTACAGATACAATTTGAAAATTGATGTATTTTCCAACATTTTTTGCTTTGGCAAAATAAAATTTATCAAAAAATAAAAAAATTATAGCATTTTAAAAAGTTGGAGTGCGAGTCATTCACGCTGTAATGTTTCGACTCGTACTTAAGGCGACGGATAGTCCGTCGTTTCCCAGACACGGGTCCTATTTGGATCTCTTGCTGGTGGACACACGAATACACCTAACGTGCACTAGCCAACATACCATAAACTGTCTACGCACTTTCGTGTATGACAGCGACCATTGCGGTCTCAGTACCGAAATAACTATTCCCAACGAAACTGCGGAATTGGAAGAGTTTGTCCAAAGGCATTCCTACAATTATAGTAAGGTGCGTTGGACACACTTCTCAAGAATACTGATGAGAGCACTCTCCTCAAATTCGCTCTACCCACCGTCCAATACAAATCTGTCAAACGAGAAGATTGACAGGTATCTAAAACTAATGGACGAGACAAGCAAACACACAATGGACAAAACGAAACCTCGGTATCAATACACTGACAACGAAGACTTATTCCGCAACGCAACTATTGACGCACTGCACTGACATAAAAGTAGACTGCTGTCGAGACTAAAAACCTTGTACAGACAGTTTACTGACAGGCGTAACTTCCAAACATTAATAAAGGAAAATTACAGAAATTCTGTAATTTTGTATTGGAACACCAGCAATTCGAATATTTTCCCACAAATAAATAAAATATTTCGGTGAAAAGATCAAAACGACCTTTCGTGTCTTAAAATCGCCCGAACGACGGACAGCGAACAGATACTCATAGCAGCTGGCACCGATCCAAATGAAGCCGTTGATGATGACAGCTTCTTTGTGATCGAGGATCCGCAGGAGAGGTAAAGAGGAGCGACTTTCCAGGAAGTGTACAAGGCGAATGACGTCATTGGCCCCAACCACGACCTGGAAAATCGAGTCCTTGTGCACAATTTCTACCTTCGAAATGAAATAGTGAATTGGCGATTCGAGAGCTCGGGTTTCGCCCAGTTCAGTGACGAGAATATGGCAAATAATGCCATCGCCGACGATAGGGTACTACCCCCGTTCATTTCGAAGGAAGAGTTCCAAATGATCTTCGAATCACTTAGAAGTAAGAAATCAGTGGGAACCGATGAAATACCGAACATTGTGCTTCGACATCTCCCACTAGAAGCGGTGGACATTTATACCACCCTGTTTAATAATGCAATGAATAATGCACATTATCCAGCGCATTGGAAAACGGCGGTGGTACATCCCATCCCTAAAAGGGATAAAGATACTTCCAATCCGACGAATCTCCGCTCGATCAGTCTACTTCCAAACGTCAGTAAGGTTTTCGAGAAGGTGATCAATAAAGTCCTGACTAAGTGGGTTGAGGACAAACATATAGTTCCGGATAATCAATTCGGTTTCAAGGCGGGACATGATATCGTTCACGCTGCGTCTAAACTGGTTTCTGATATCCAATGGAACAAAGGCAGAAAACAGTGCACTGGTGCCTGCCTGAGTGACTTGGAAAAAGCCTTCGATACCGTATGGTTAGAGTGACTCTTCTTCAAGTTGGACAGGTTGGGTATTAGTAAACCACTGCTGTATATTCTTTTTGATATGCTCTCTAGTAGACAGTCCATCGTGAAGAATAGCGATGTGGCTTCTGCTGGAATATTTAACATTAAAAACGGTCTGCAACAAGGTGCGGCAAATTCGCCGATACTATTCAGCAGTTACACAAGTGATCTGATAGGTTCATTTCACCATGCCATAGTGTACGCAGACGACTTAATCGCCTACAGATCAGGACCAAAGATTGAGGTCATTAGCTCCGATAAAATTAATCGATATTGCGACGACTGGAAGTTGATAATCAACTTTCAGAAATCGGAAACCATTCTGTTTAAGACGCCGTTGTCTGGGGCCTCTAGGGATACCAGCAAGAATTGGCGAAAGTTCTCTATCGTCGGACAACATGGACAGCCACTTGCTTGTCGAAATGTAGTCAGATACCTTGGGATCTGGCTAGATCAATATCTGTATTTTAACATATAGATGTTGCTCTGGCCAGAGCCAAGGGTGCTTTTGCTCTTACAAAGAGACTGTTTTATAACAGCCAACTCGATGCGAGGGTGAAAGTGATCTGTTACATGGCACTTATCACGCCCATGCTTGTATTTGGATGTCCCGTGTGGTTCAACGTGAGAGCAAATTTATTGGAAAAGATTCGGGTGTTGGAGAGGGCTTGTCTTAGGACTTGTCTTCGCTTATACAGAACACCAGAGTCCGAGTGCATAAAATTCTATCCTAATAATGAGGTCTAGTACAATAGGGCGAGCCTAATAAGAGTGGACAATTTCGTCATTAAGTTGAATCGAAGGCACATTGCAAGAGCAATGACCTCATCGAACAACCTGATCTCCGGGGCTTACTACCCCAATTATATGTATCACGAGAGAGTTCGCTTTGACAGTTTTATTCCTCCAGAAGCGTTCCTCTACCTCGACATGAAAGGTTTGATCCAGGACAGTTTAGCGGTGCCGCTAATTTTCAACGTCGCTCGGACAGCTGCGGACAGGCGACTCAACTACGACAGAGACGTTGCACATGGCAGTGCGGAGCGTCTCCGATTCAGTAAGGCGGTAGGGAGTCGCGACATGAGGGATGTTGCTCGGCAGCACCAACAATTTTGGTGGCTAGTTGAAGGAGGGGAGGGTTCGTCGTCAAATTCCTCGGGTACGTGATAGCTTCACTAAGAAGCAAAGTCGGTCGTCAATCTAGTTAATTAGCCGTGGCCGACTTGCATAGTTTTAGGTAAGATTAGGGTAGATTTAAGGGGAAAAAAATATATATAACAGAAGAAAGAGGTGGGTAGCCTTCTCTAAAAAAGGGACAATCCCATAAAAAAAAAATTGTATGTGTATAGGCATAAGTACAATTAGATAGTTTAAGTAGGTTAAGATTTATTTTTTACGTAGTGTATAAGTTTAGTTTTAAGTTTTGTATTACAACAAAAAAGTCCAGACACTAAGTTTTTTTTAATTAAAATTTATTTTCTTGGTTTTAGTGTTAATAAATGTAAAAACAAAAATGAAAGAAGAGTGTAAGAAACGTGGAAAGACATAGATTGAGTATTGTGTTTAACTTAGAATGCCCGCATGGGGCCAGTAAGTTAGAATAAGATTGTCTGTAAGTTATTTCAGCTAATTTTTAAGCATTTTTTTTGTCCAGCATGTAAGAATTAATGAATTAACTGAAATAAAAATGCATTTAAAATGAATGTAAAAAAATGAAAGACCAGCTGTTTTGGCACATAGTGAAACACAGGTAGATTCCCGTCCACACCTCTCCGATCACTCTGATCTGAAGCTACCCGACTACGAACTAGTGCCACTATTCTTTCCTCATCGCGGTCTAACCATTTATGTCCTTAGTGATGTAGCTTACCAAATTCCACCACAATGTAGTTACTGTTCCAGTTCGGGATTCAATTTCATGTGGTTAAAATTCCATTAAAATAATTAAGCAAATTATCCACTACTGCTTTACTAACAGAAGCAGTAACGAGTTTGATGCGCTGCCTGACTCCATACAAAGAATTGTATCCCTGTATCCTCATACTAAAGTCGTGATCATTGGCGATTTCAATATACACAATTCTGGTTGGCATCGACATTCTGCACAGACAACACCTGAAGGACGGTGTGTTGAGATCTTCGCTGTGGAAAACAACTTAATGCAGCTGGTAAATGAGCCCACACGAATACCAGACGTTGATAGTCATACCGCCAACACCCTGGACTTGCCTTTAGCTTCTCACCCAGATAAGTACTCCGTTGATGTGCTCACCCCTCTAGGCTCACCGGACCACTGTGTCATATCAGCTAATTTCTCGTACGCCGACCACACAGTTAGAGAAAAGATTTCTAAAAGAACCGTATGGCAATACGAGAAAGCCAATTGGAGCGGTCTTAACAGCTTCTTTAGGAATTTCAACTCGTCGTTATATTTCCTCGATAACAACGTGAATGTCGCTGCTGATATGATCACAGATACCATTCTTCTTAGAATGAGAAACTTTATCCCTCATCGGATAAATAGTATCAAACTAAAAGAAAAGGCATGGCACGACTCGAGCTGCAAAGCGGCATGGCAAGCTGCGAGCTGTTTTTTCGGTTCTTCAAGACCAACCCAACACAGGAAAACCGAAAAAAGTTCAAACGAGCCAGAAATGACTGCAACGCCTATCTTAAGCGTGTGAAATTCTAATACGATCAAAAACTGAGGCAAAAAATACTGCAATGTCCCAAAGGCAGTAAACATTTTTGGTCGTTCCTCGAAAACATTAGAAATTCTGCCTCATCCTCCATCCCAACGCTCATTTACAATAACATTCCAGTTGTCAGCTCTTTGGATAAAACCAATCTTGCTTGCTGCACACTTCGCGGCTAGCTCAACACTTCTAGATTGTGCTTTGTCCCCACCTATACTTGAGTGCGTCGAATCTTCAATGGGACGAATCCACTTTCGCACTCATGTAGTAGCAAGAGTACTTAAAGATCACAACATACATAAATCTACTAGTCCAGATGGTATATCTCCCCTTCTTCTGAAGAGCTGTTCTTCCACGCTGGCAAAACTACCGCGTAAGTTTTTTCATCAATCCTACTTTTTAGGATTCTTTCTGAGCAGATAGAAAATAGCATTTGTCCAGCCTGTTCCTAAAAAAGGCGAATCTTCTTCCCTCTCCTCCCACAGACCCATTGCACTTACGTCCCTTCTTTCCAAGGTCATGGAAACGCTGATAAATCGTCAGCTAATGAAATATCTCGAAACACGAAAACTTCTTAATGACCGGCAGTATGGTTTTCGTAGCAACAGGTCCACTGGTGATTTGATGGCATGTCTTACCGAAAAGTGGAACCAAAGCGCACATCAATCAAGATAGAACTTGACATTTCTAAGGCATTTGACAGAGTTTAGGTCTCCATTCTGTCTCCGACACTCTTTTTAATTTTCATTAATGATCTCTTGTCTGCTACCTCTAATTCAATATATTCCTTTGCCAATGACAGTACTCTCTGCTTTTCATATTCGTTCCCGGACTCTCGCACCTGCTCTTCGGCAGTAGAACTGGAACGGCAGCATATGTTAAGCTCATTAAATTCCGATATTAACAGCATAACCAATTGGGGAACCATCAACCGTGTGGAATTTAATGCTTACAAAACTCAATGTTGTCTGCTGTCATTAAAGAGAAATCTACTATAAATACCCAGCCATTATCCATGAATGACACTTACATCGTCGACAGCGATAAACTTTCCGTTCTCGGCATGAGTGTCAGTGACAACTTGCGTTGGAATGACCACATATTCGTTTCCTCAAGCGATGTAAGAAATATTTTACTTCCTCTGTTCTGGCCTCAATATGTAAGGCATTCATCTGCCCAAAATTGTAGTACAATGCACACATCTGGTCAGGTGCACCTAAAACATCTCTGCACCTGCTAGATAGGATTCAAAACTCATGGCTTGATACTAATATCAGTCAATCAATTGACACCCTTGAACACCGACGTAATGTCTTCTGTCTCACTTTGTTTTACCGCTATCTCCACCACCAGTGCTCCATTCAAATTGCCAGTAGCATTCCGTCCATTCAAACTTTCAACCGTTGCACCCGTCTCGCTATGAATGCTCATCAGTATACCCTCAATCCAATTTTCGGACGTACTCTAAAATCTAAAATATCGTGATTCTTTCCTAAGCCGTACAACTCGCTTATGGAATGCCCTGCCGGTCTCTGTATTTCCTGGTCCTTATAACTTATAAAAATTTTTATTTTTTTTTTTAAAAAGAACTTAACACTCAAGTGGGTATGAATACACTTATAATGCCTCAGCATGAGTTAAGTTTTTTGGAAAATGGGATATAGAGAGAAAGAAAGATGTTTGGGATCAGTGGTTATTTCGCTCCATGAGTGGCATCCAACATTTAATGGGGAGACTAAATGCTTAGTGGACGTTGGCTTGATGTTGATTTCAAGTCAACTACTCGTCTTACTTAATTTTCGTTAACTGAAAAAAATGGGTGATAACATATGTCTTTCGGTTGATCGATCGGTTGACACAGTTATCAACCAGGATAAAGTAGTCAAATAGCCCACAGAATTCTTGAATTTGCTGGAATTGCCGGATTACGACCACATAATTAGCGATTGAAAGTAGGCTCAGTCATCATCACGTTGCGTAATCCTCGACTGTGCAATGGGACGAGACTTGCTGTGAAAAAGCTTATGAGCAACGTCATCGAGGCGACGATTATCAGAAGAAAGTACAAAGGAGAGGATGTTTTGATACCGCTCATCCCGATGACTCCAACGGACTTGCATTCGCGTTTAAACGGATGTAATTCGACGCGTGTCTGACCTTCGCGATGACCATCAACAAATCACAAGGCCGGTCGTTGTAAGTTTGCAAGATGAGTTTCTGTATTTCGGGCATGGACAACTACATATATGTCGCGTGTCGGTAAGCCATCATCTTTGTATATTTACGCGACGGAAAACAAAACGAAAAACGTAGTTTACTGCAAAGCTTTGCATTGAATATTAACCTCATTTCTTTACCATGTAAATAAAAGACATTGAATTCATTAGAATTACAAACGAGTTTCATTTAATCACCAAATCACTCAAACCGTACACAGTCCGGCCAAAATTGCCGATCTTAACGGTTTGGGGTAGAAAGGTTGATTGTGATTCATAATCGCTTATGAACAGTTACAATCAAATCAATTTTAGGAGGCACGAAATTCACCGGGTCATCTAGTTTGCAATAAAAGACTGACATATACCGCTGAATTTATTAGATGTCTTTATTGACGACGATAGACTATCGACTGACTCTTCAGATTGTTGTTACATAATATGTTTAGTAGTTAACCCTATAATGGGTGATATTTTAAGCGTTCGGCTTCTAATTATCAAATTAAAAAACATAGGGATATTGCAAAAGTGTATTGATTTTTATTTGATTGATTATTAAATGATTGCCATTTACCTTTTAAAAATTATTCCATGTAAATGTTGAGCACAATTGCGTTTTAAGTAGTCCATACGGAGAGTCCAATTTTGAATTACTTCTTCGAGCATATTGGCTGGTATCTCGCTGAAATAACACGTATAATGTTATCTTCCAAAAACCATAAAAAAATAGTCTAAAGGCGTGAAATCTTACGATCTGGCCCGCCAATTCACAGGTCCAAAACGAGAGATAAATTGCTCACCGAACTCATTTTTCAATTGGTCCATCGATTCGCGTGCGGTCTGGCATGTAGCGTCGTCTTGCTGGAATCACATGTCGACCAGGTTCTGCTCGTGCGTTTTGGGCAAAAAAAGTTCGAAATCATTAAACTATAGCGGCCACCATTGACGGTAACATTGTTCTCACGGTCGCCTTTGAAAAAATACGGGCCAATGATTCCGCCGAACCATAAACCGCACCAAACAGTACATTTTTGCGGGTGCATTGGCGGCTCTTGAATTGCCTGAGGTTGCTCATCGGACCAAATATAGCAGTTTTATTTATTACGAGTAACATACCCATTCAACAAAAAATGAGCTTAGTCGTTGAAGACGACTCCATAAAAAAGTGGATCTTCCTCCAATTTTTCTATTGAATTTAATTGAATTGACTTAAATCACCGAAAATTCGACGCTGCGGGAAGTCGTTCGGCTTTCGTTCTTACACGAACTGTATTTTATAAGGTTTTAGACCAACATCCCTGCGTAAAGTCTTCCACGTAACCGAGTAACACAATCCCAATTGCTGCGAACGGCGACGAATGGACAAATCACGGTCTTCATTAACACTGTCGGATAGAGCAACAATATTTTCTTCTGTACGCACTCTACGGATCCGGGTAGGTGGCTTAATGTCCAATAGCGTGAAATTGGTGCGAAATTTGGTCACTATGGCTTGAATTGCTTATTCAATAGGTCGATTATGACGACCGTAAAATGGTCGAAGTGGGCGACAAACATTTTTCACAGAGCACGAATTTTGATAATAAAATTCAACAATTTATAAAGATTATTCGGGTGTCTTTCCATGTTGGAATGGCATGTTTGACTTTGATATGAGTACATGTCACGGATTACGCGTGAGCTGTCAAAAATAGAATACTGAAAAACCAAACAGAAAAAATATTACCCTTCATATATGTAAATACATTATATGCCTATTAGTAACATACAACAATCTCCACAGAAAATAATCCAAAGATGTTAAATCACACGATCTTGGAGGCCAATGCACAGGTCCATTACGCAAAATTATATCTGGATGTAGTGCATGGTATGTTTCACGAATTGAACGAAGGGCTTCGAAATAAATTTCCATAATTTGTAAGCCTTGTTGTGGCATAAGTCTATTCATGATGAAATGGTTAAGCGAAGATTAAGTGTAGCAACAAAATTTATTTCAAAAAAACAATCTTTATACGTTCACTATCAACAACCAAATGCAACTACAATACTTCCTAGTTTATAAGGTATATTTATAAATTTTACGAGAAATGAGATACCATATGTACATACTGTACAATATATTTTTCTAATAAAAGTGTACAGTTGGGTTGGATGAATGCAAGAAAATATATACAGTGTTGTGCAAAACAAAAGCAACGAATTCAGCTCTCACATATAAGTGGAAATATTTCTTTTCTTAATGATCTTTCCAAACAAATTAAAATGCAGATTTACGTAATGATGAAAGAGAAACATGGTAATGTATTTTCCAAAAGAATAATAACTCGTATATAAGGAAATCATAACAAAAACCAGTATATGTTTATATCGGAGATATTACATTTGATATTGTGATTTGCGGTATTTTTTGCCATTCAACTTTTAATGCTTGAAACAGTTCCTGCTTATTCATGAAATGTTCTCCATCAACCCGTCGTTTTAGTATCCCCAAAAGCTTTTCAATGGGATTCACGTCCAGTGATTATGCCGGCCAATCAAGAACTTTTACATTATAGTCTTTTAACCAATCCTGTACCACCTTCGAAGCATCCTTCGGGTCGTTATCGTGCTGGAACACGTGGCAATGAAATTTTTTTCTAACCACATACCGTTGGAGGTTTTATTCGATGTAACTAACTTCTCGTCTACAGCTAACATATCAGTAAATCTTCTACCCAAATTGATATGAAGGAAAGAATATCGCAATTTATACCAAGGAGGCTTATGGAGAACTTATGAAATTGCGGTTTTCGAATGCTATCTCTAATATCGAAATTTTAACAAATGCTGTCAAGAGAGCTAATCCCGCAACCTCTGAAAGAGGACCCAACTGCAAAAGTAGAACACAGGACTGGTTTGATGATGTGTGCATCCGAGATAGAATTACATCTTTTGCATTCCTCAAGCTGCTAAGAACTAGCAACTCCATCGAACTAAAAAACTTTTCCGTAGTACTCGTATTTTAAAAACCTGTGCTGTACCAAAAAATCCTTTGCGTAGTTCCAGAAAGCTATTAAAACTTTAAATGGAAAAAAATTCTGTTGTTTGCATAAAAACTGCGACCACAATAACCCTACAAATTGTAGAAGAATATCAGCAATGTTCCTGAACCGCCTTAGGGTGTGGATCAATAACGGATATATCCTGAGCAACCTGCAAGTCGCTTTCAGAAAAGAACTGCATATAGTAGACCAGATATTTTCACTTGTCAGTACATATTTCAGAAGCTTAACATACAAGGAAAAGCATAATGAACTGTCTGCTCTCTTTCGTGGGTTTTCGAGCCCCATTCGACGCTACTCCCGATTTTTAAGAGGACGCAAGTCTAAAGTTATTAATGTACTTTGATCCCTGTATACTCGTATAAACAACTGAACATAAATCTGAGATGGAAACATTCTGTCTGATGAATTCGAAGCAACCATTGGTATGATACAAGTGTGTGTCCTTAGCGCACCGTTGTTCACTTTGTACTCGTACATACTTAAATGATATTATAGAAGAAGTTAAAGGAGGAATCGAGCTTAACCGACAAAATATTGCTGCGCTCTTTTACGCCGATTATGTGGTGTTTCAGAACCGCAAGACCCGGAACTTGCCGGAAAATTTAACGAAGTCGAAAATGGTGATATTTAAAGGCGGAGTTCCGAAGCGACAAGTGGAAGTTTCAAGGGAAATATATAGAAATAAAGCGGGAATACCGAAATACCTCGGGGTTGTGATAATATCAAATGTAACCCACTTCCAGATGAAACTTCCGGAGAAAAAGTGTGTAATTGGCTCATTATGAGGTAGTTGCTTAAGTGAAAAATATATATCATGTATTTATATATTTATTCACGTATGTACACACCGATCGTGTGTCCACCAACCTTTCCCGTGATCTTGTATTACTAACAATAAGTGCGAAGGAACAGGACCCTTGGGTACGCTGCCACTGAAGTATAAGTTATGTAACATATGTACGAATAGCTCAAAAATTGAAATATGGGGTTATTCTCTCACTTCTTTTCCTAGATCCATGGGGGAGGAAAGGATACCAAAGAAAAAAGATACCAAAGCAGAGA
Source organism: Volucella zonaria (assembly GCA_963966105.1). Lineage (NCBI taxonomy): Eukaryota > Metazoa > Arthropoda > Insecta > Diptera > Syrphidae > Volucella > Volucella zonaria. Next base: position 29,544,868 of record OZ014533.1, on the reverse strand, counting down.
AAGAGTGAATAATAATATACAAGAACCTGAACTTGTCGCTCATGCCTAACGAATATGTCGAGCCACTTAAATCGAAGTTCAGGTCCCTGCTTGAAAAGACAGGACGCAGAGTACATGACAATTTTATACAGTAAATGAAGCACAATATAAAGGGTGTTTCAACAAGAGGTGTAGCATTTGTGTTTGGAATAAAACTAACAATTGTTGAGATATCTTTGAAACCTTTATTGCTTTATAAATTAGACACATGGGGATTATTTACAGAATACAATATCTTCAAAATGACTTTTCCCGAAATTTTCAGTCACTCATTCGCATAATTGGGGTTGGCTGCGAAGATTCTTCCTCACAATCGCAGTTGCAGTCGCACCTAATGCCAAAGTTGGACATAAAAGTCGAAGCCTACGCCATTACCGGTGAAGAGTTGATCTACATGTAGTGGAAAACTTACTTTAGCTCTTTTTAATTCACATTACTCAAATGCATAGTCACGTCAGTTCTCACGATCAGCCATAAGTTATACAATAGCCATACATATGTACATACATTGCAACTCCAACCAAACGAAAACCTCAACTCAGATCTTCCAGCAAATTTTAAGTCTTAATGATCTCAAAACCTCCACCACTTATTTTTTTAATTTTTACGAAACCACAAAAATTACGAAGGTTATATATCCAGATAAAGATTTAACTAGCTTTTTTAACTAAATTCAATGTTCGCGTATGGTCGGCGTAGACGTTGCTTTTAGCATGACCCCAAAGAAAAAAGTCTAACGGTATTAAATCGCAGGATCTTATCGGCCAATGGGTGTCTCTGAAATGCGAAATTACGCGGTCAGGAAACTTCGTACGCAATAACTCAAGTGTTTCATGACTTGTATGGCACATAGCACCATTCTGTTGATAGTAGATTTCGTTCGTATCAATATCATCGATCTCCGGCTACAAAAAATTGTTTATCGTGCCTCGGTAGGGCGCTCAATTAACCGCAATGGCTTTTCCGGCCTCATTTTCAAAAATATACGGCCCTATGACACCTCTGGCAAATACCCCGGGCTAAAAAGTTACTGGTTCTGGGTGCATTGGTATCTCCTGAATTACTCGTGGATTTTTGGTGCCCCAGACGGGACAGTTTTGCTTATTAAAGTATCCACCAATGCGTAAATGGGCTTTATCCGAAAACACGATTTTCTTCCAAAAATCTACATCAAAAAATTCCGGGAATGTATTCAGCAAATTGGAAATACAAGTTTATTCATCTAAATCTATATTGTCCCCTTCAGAGTAATCCGGATCGACTGCAACACACTTATGCCAGCGCTTGATCCAATCCTCGAAACATTTTTTACATTCGGTTTTCGGTATGTCTATCAGTGCTTCCTGCGATTTTTCCATTACTTCCTCTCGGCTGCTAAAACGCATTGCCCGTAGTGGTTTTTCAACTCGATTGAACAGAAAGAAGTCACAGGAAGCCAAATCAGGTGAATTCGGTGGCTGTTGGATGCTATTGGTTGCATTTTTCGTCAAAAAATTACGAATAATGATGGCACTGTGCGTTATCATGGTGCAAAATCCACGAGTTTTCTGCCCACAATTCTGGCCTCTTTCGGGGAATTGCTTCACGCAAACCTCTCATAACGCCCAAATAATACTCTGTGTTTACTGTCTGGCCTTCTGGCAAAAATTCATGATGCACTACACCGTTGTAATCCATGAAAACCGTGAGCATTGCCTTCTTTTTTGACTGAAAACAACGTGGTTTTTTTGGTCGCGGCTCATTCGGTGAACGCCATTCACTTGTCTGATGTCTGGCATAAACCCACGTCTCGTCTCCAGTAATGATCATTTTGATGAATGTGGGATCGGATTCAGCCTCGCAAATCATCTCTTTTGAGACGTCAACACGGTCTCTTTTTTGCATGAAATTGAGGTCTTGTGGCACCAACTTTGCTGCTACGCGACGGAAACACAAATCATTAACCAAAATGTCTTGGACGGATCCAAAGGCAATGTTCAAGTCCTCGGCTATCTCTCTGATGGTTAATTTGCGGTTATTGACCAAAATTTCTTTTACTTCATCAACGTTTTCGTCGGTTTTCGATGTCGATGGTCTGCCACTGCGTTCATCAACTTCGATTGAATCACGACCACTTTTGAACCGCTCGTGCCACTGGTAAACGACCGTTTTCTTTAGAGAATCCTTGCCGAAACAAATCCGTTTTTTACACAAAATTTAATACAAGTTCGTTGTTGCAAATTTAAATCCATTTCTAAAATTGTAAAAAATCACCAACACACACAGAGATAGATATACTCTTGGCTACGTAACTTTTGCAAATATCAAGCTATGACGCTTAGATTTAGATGGAATGTCAATAACAGATTTACCAATTTAACAAAACAAAACAGAACTCAAATCGGAACAATGGGAGCGCCACACGGTGTTTAACTTTTTAATCAAGGCGGTATACGAGTATGTTATGAATACATAATTCCCCCCGCCTAGGTGTGAAGCGACGGCCATGATAATGTAACATCGTCATTTTGATGAGTCGGAGTTTTTTGGTCCATTTGGTTCTCATGTTCTTCTCAGTTTTTGCAGCGATGATGCTTCAATATTTTGGTGAAGTAAACTATATACTGTAATTGTTATAGGGATGAAGGTGATGATGTAAATTAATAAAAAGTTCGGTTTATGGTATGCTAGGCGGTTGGTTAGTGTAACAATCTTTGTGTTGACTAGGTTTGTTGATTCCTGGGTACTGCTATTTAGTTTGTCTATGAAATTAAGGTTATTTATTTTGCCAAAAATTTATGGATATTGGATTCTCTCCCAAAACAAGATTGGTTGGCTTCTATAAATGATGTTATTTAACTTCTTCTTAATGCAATAGAGAGTTCCAGAAATGAGCTTTTTTGTTAATACCACATGTTGAGGTCATCTCTATGTTGGGTGAGTTAATTAAAAGCAGGTAGCCTTCCTCCGGTTGGGCTGTACTACTCGTACTTCCAGTTGGTTTTTCCGCAACTTCGTAAGTAGCTACTTCGTGCTTGATGATGTTTGGAATACAGCTATCTGATGTTAAGTCTTCTTGGGCAATTGTATGTTTGTTCGACAATTGAGCAAGGTTCGTTTATACATATATTGAATGTAAAAATCCTTCGCAATGGCATACGATTAAGTAAGATTAATGTTAAAGGTCCGATTCATAGGGCGTTTTACTATGTGATATAGGTTGAAGGATTGTTGGAAAAGGATGGGCAATTTTATATTGAAAATTATATTTGTATGTTAAGGTATAGTAAGCTTCGAAAGTTAAAAATTCATAAAGCTGTTCGCCTGAGGAAAATTCTATATTCTACACATTTATGTATATGCTCCTGTATCAAATGTAGTTCGTTCGGATTCAAAATCTGCATGGAGATTATGTTGAGTTTAACAATATTTATTGATTCTATTATTTCTTGCAAATGGTTTGTAAGACTTTCTATATTATAGTTAATCTGGTATATGTATTGAACATAAGAAACCATAATGTCATCGATGTATACTATGTAGACAGACCACGCCTTGAAGATTTTGTAGCACATTGTCCATTACCCGTTGAAAGGTTGATTTTGCATTCTTTTATTCGAAAAGCGTTTCTAATACTCGTAGTGTCCTCCATCTACGGCGAATGCTGCCTTCTTAACAGCCAGTGGATTCATTTCTATATTCTAAATCAGGTGATCTTGCCGGCCAATGCAAATCGCCAAAACAAGAGATTAGGCCACCAGGAAATGCAGCCCTCAGAATTTCGGTTGTGCAATATGCGCCGTTGTTTCATCCTGTTGGTACCACATGTTCTCCAGTCCCAATCTATCCAATTGAGGAAGGAGAAAGTCGATGATTACGGCTCTTTAGCGCTCGCAGTCCACAGTAGTCGTTTGGCCAGCGGCGTTTTCAAAAAAATAAGGCCCGATGATGCTTCCAGCGTAAAAAGCACACCGTGCAGTAACTTTGAGCGGGTGTAATGGCTCTCTGTGGGTTATACCCGGATTTTCGGAGTATAGCGATTCATGTCCTGTTGACATGTAACATATTTTGCATCTGTTTACGTAGAATTAGAAAATTATAGCATCTTCCTATAGGGTGATGATTTTGCGCCACCTTGTACGTACATGCTTTTTTCCAATTTGTCTAATGCAACATTAATATTGAGAATTGAGCTTTCTGTAGACTATTACTAGGCGCCATTTAGTTTTGCAGAAGGAATCTTTTTTCTATAGAACAATCCAAATTGGAGGGCTCCTGGGCGAGTAGCTAGACTGTATTATGCCTTTTGATTTGAGTTTGTGTTTCTTCTTTTTGGATCTGGGGATATCTATATGGTAGAATTTGCTGTTCTTATTTTTTTTTTGCAAATGAGAGTTTCTACCCTTCTTTAAGGAATATATCATCATATTCTCTATAAATTTTGACTACTGATTTTTTCTCTTCTAAATTAAAAGAGTTTCTAAAAAGTTTTGTGGTATTGTGGGAAAGGGTAAAATCAGTGTCTGCGTTATTAGTGAAAAGGTCAAATGAATTTAGTTCAGAAAAATCGTTTGCATTGCAGGTATAAGTTGTAAGGGGACGTTCAAGGAAAAGTATTTGATCGCTATTAGAGGTATTTATTACAACCAAATGGTTGTAGCACTGTTTTGCCAGGTATATTCCTTCAGGAGTAAATAAGTTAGGTGTTAAATATGTCTTGGTAAGCAGAATATCTCCATCTTTGACGTCGACCGGTAATTTTACAATCGTTTTTGAGTTTGCAGAAATAGTGAATTTCCCGGATATTATATTTGGTTTGAACTCATGTTGAATTCTAGCATTTTTAGTAATAAGAAAATAATTAAACAGATCCACGAAGCTCCTAATGAAAACAATGCATCAAGTTCTATTAATCCATCAAAGTAGTGGTGGAAACTAAAGATAATTCTTTACCCTAACGAAATAGAACTCATCCAAGGAACATTTAACACATCAATTAACATAAAGTCAAACAAACATCTTTATTCTAGAATAATCTCTAATATCCGTATCCATGTCCTGTCACAAGAAAACTTTTCCCTCTTGCATTACCTATAAAACTATAGAAATAATTGTAAAACCATTTGTACAATACAACAATAACGATAATAGAACAAAAGTACAATATTTTGACTCAAAATGCCATAGAATAGAAAGTAAATTCATTTGTAAGGGGTCTTGCCATCGAAAATCAACAACCGAATCAACATGCATCGGAAACATAATGAAAAACTTCTCAGCAAGCTGCGCGACTTATGATATTGGTGTAACATCAACAGCAACCCAATCCGAAAATAACTTCATCCTCCTCGTTATTGTAAACCAAACCCAAATCAAATCAACTTGCAACACCACTCAACAAAATTTAAGTGGAACTTAATTCAAAATGGAAATTGCGAAGTGACCATAAACGAAATCACATATAGGAAAAATATATACACCAGTTGGACCATATCAACACATTCTCAGCAGGCAGCATGCTACAACTCCATATCCCCAAATTGTTCAATTGAGACAATATAATGAAATAAACCTAACGATTTCCAATTCTTACAGTAGAAACAACTAGATACTCTATCCATAACCGCAAATTAACCATCAGAGACATAACGGAGGACTTGAACATTGCCTATGAATCCGTCCAAGACATTTTGGTTAATGATTTGGGTTTCCGTCGCGTAGCAGCAAAGACATCAATTTCATCAAAAAAGAGACCGTTCTGACGTCGCAAAAGAGATGATTTGCGAGGCTGAATCCGATACCACATTCATCAAAAGGTTCATTACTGGAGACGAGACGTGGGTTTATGAGTACGACACGCAATCCAGACATCAGGCAAGTGAATGGCGTTCACCAAATGAGCCGAGACCAAAAACACCACATCCTTTTCAGTTAAAAAAGAAGGCCATGCTCAGGTGCATCATGAATTTTCGTCAGAAGGCCAGGCAGTAAACAAAGAGTATTATTTGGGCGTTATGAGACGTTTGCGTGAAGCAATTCCCCGAAAGAGACCAGAATTTTGGGCAGAAAACTCGTGGATTTTGCACCATGATAACGCACCGTCGCACAGTGCCATCAACAAAAGAAAGCAAGAAAAAAATCCCAGATGGCTGACCGATGTGACATCAACTTTTGTTTACGTTTATTAGTGCTTTGAGAAATACATTAGTTTGAATTCTTTACGAAAATGTTTCATTATTTAAAGTTAGAAATATTAATTAATAGAAATTCAAAAACAACAATCGTTTATGATTTAATGCCGGGGTGTCTGAAAATAAATTTAATATGTGTACGTATGAGACAAAAAGGCGACTTCTATTGTTTGAACACATACTTACATATGTATGTATGGCAAATGCAATTTATTTATTGAAAAAAACAAGTTTGCATCAAAATTATTCCATGTTAAAAAGAAAATATTACAAGTTCCAAATAAAATTACTTATGTCCATTATTTTATAAAATTGTTTTCGCCATTTTTCTTTTTCTTTTTGTAAAATTATTTTCGATCGCATAATTAAGGTGCTTAATTCTGAAGTACATTCGCTACCAAAAGAAAATTTCTTCGATTTTTCTTTCGGAAGGTATGTTTTTTGTTAAATTTAGCAATTGTTTTAAGTAACTACGACAATAAACTATTTTATTCTTATTAAAGTTTTTAAAAATTGCCTCCATTTTTTCCATATTAGCCATCATTTCGACTGTAGGCTTTTGAAGAAATCCCTCGGTCAGTTGATTAATCCAAGGAAATGACGATCCTTGCTGCATGTCTTGAACAGATAAATCCGGATTTTTGATCCTGTGGCAAACGCAGTCTGCTAAATGCTCCAATCCATCGTACTGCAAAGATTCCAGTTCATCCGCCGGTTCTTCAGTCGTTGGAAAGTCAGTATTTAGTGTCATTGGAAGGGTGCTACTTAAATAGCCTGTACCTTCCAAATCTTCCAATTCAGTTTTCAGGTCATTATACAAAAGTTGTAGGGAATTATTCGCCATGATAATGCCTAAAAGTGATGTAAAATTTAAAAAAAAAAAAGAGTTTAATACAACAGTACCTTTCTGGAAGGGCATCATGTTTTTTTCCCTTGTACTCTCATGTTAAGCATCACTTCCTTGATTTCGAATTGAAGCGATTCTGAAATTCCAACACCTTGAACTCTTTCGCGACTGTCTTGGTAAGGAACTCTTATGTTAAGACAATCAAACCAATCATTCACCTGAAATTGTAAATAAGTTTGTAATAGTTGATTTTAAAGAAAATTACTTGTATTAGATGTTTGAAAAATTCAGAACACTTAAGCCATCCTTCGGAACTACATCAAAACTGCCAGCACCCATAATAGCTTGTAGCTAGCTTCACCTTTTGACGCTCTGAACTTTTAATATTCAAATTCTATAGTGATATTTTGTATGCAATATTTACATCAAACTTATCATTCGTTTTTGAAATATGTTCTTCAACGATTCCTTTGGAAATGATTTGCCCGTCCAAAATGAAACCAACACTATCGACAATGTTGTTTCGGGTGAGTTTTATAAGATGAGGCACGTCAGCAAATACATATACTTTCTTCGATTCATCCGTTGGATTTCGGAAAAAGATGTTGTTGCAGTGATTTCAAGTTCAGAAAGCAAGTCTTGATTTATCCCTATAAGATAGACGATTGCACGCACTTTGAAACCGCACGCACTTAATTGCTCGTTAATACTAAAAAGTATTTATTTGGTCATCCATTAGTCGAAATCTTAAAAAATTGGCTGTTTCCAATTACCAAACAAGCGCCTTATCATTTCTACTTGAACGTATTTTGCTGCTTTAAGCGTCTCGTCTTTGCGTTTGTCGTACACTATTTTCTCTTTGACTTTCATTTCGTCCAATGAAAGTACACAGATTCTATCCATTTCTTCCATATCCACGTTTTTCATTATATCCAACACGGTTTGAATTATTCCAGGATACACATCTAGCTTTGAGCACCACTTTTTCAAAGTAATTACAGCTGGAAGAGGATAAGCTCTGGGGCCAGCTGCATGTATGGCTATTGCATTCCCAATATCTTCAGATGACCATTTTAAGCCTCTCCAATTAAAAGCGAATTGATTGAACGCGGACTAAAGTGCATCGAAATCAAAAAAAATATAAAGAACTACGAGAGATACATAGACACGTTCTATCTTATCTCCCTAGAAAATGGTTCGGTGAAATTAAACGACCTAAAAAAAATTTCCGATCAGTTTTTCACACACAAGTCAGTTGGAGCTTTCAAAGAAAAATGAAAAGGAAACTGACACAATGCCAGAACTGTCAGAAGTTCGGGCACGGCGAGCGCCACTGGCATATAAAAACATATTGTAGAATTTGTGCAGGTTCACATAAGACTTCCGATTGCAACAATAAAGTAATTATTAAATGTGTAACTGCAACGGGGATCATAAAGCAACTGATTTATCTTGCGTAAGTAGAGCTAAACACTTAGAGCTTAAAAGCAACATGGTCAATCGGAGAAATGAATCTTGTTCGGGCTTTAAAAAACCTTTTTTGCACGTGAAAGCTCCCACTGCTGCACCAGTTCATAATGTACAAATTAATTTGCAATCTATGGCCGCGTTCAGAATTCTAGGCAATAAATTGTTAGTCAAAGCCTAACATTCTGAATGGCAAAGTGACTGCATTTGCAGTTGACATTTCGGTATGACTCATATGTCATAATTGAGGTTTTACTTTTTATTTCCACTTCAGTTTTTTTTTTGTGAATTTGATGCGTTTGCAGAATAATATAAAAAAATATTAAAAAAAAGTCTACAATGGGCGACATAGAAGATGAACTGCTGAACTTCCTCTAAAAGATCTTCCGCCACCTTAAGTTTTTTGGCTTCAATCTCAAAAGCATCTCGTTGAGCTCTGTCGACGGTGTGCACACAACCGGACTTGAAGATGACGGACTTTGTGAAGATGCGGAAGTCGGTTCAGTTGGCTGAAACGGGTGTTTTAATATTTTTGGAGATTCGGCAGCTGAGTCGTAGGTCGGACAATCCTGAACACGCACTTCTTCCTCGTAAATACTGCTCACTATTTCAAAATATAGCCCTGTCATGCGGCCTCTTCCAGTTCGTGTTTTTTGTTGTTGTCAAGTATTCTATGAAAGTGCGTTTTCAAGATTTGTAACTTTTTGTCCAGGGAAGTTTCCGAAAAGCTTTATCCCTCACTTTTCATTCGCTGCCGAATCTTGGGGTTCCTCAAGTCCAACTTCTTCTCACGGCACTCCTCTAAGAACAGAAGTACTGACTTGTGTTCCCACACTGCATCACTTTCTGAAAATGCAGAATAATTCATTTTTATTTTTGTGAAATTCGTACAAATCATAATACATACATTCAGAATTTACTTCAGACTCCATGGCTATTTTATTTATTTACGTCAAGTACAACTGTTACTTGAACAACAAATCGGCGAATCAGCTGATTTTTGACATTTCTTCAACTAACTGAAATTTCAGGGAGATTTGTTTTGACTAAAAATCCAGTCCATTACCACACAAAAAGCTCCTGCATTTGCTGTTACTCTCGATCAATCAGAGCCGTTAGACTATCTAGTGCCTAGAATTCTGAACGCGGCCAATGACGGATTTCCTATCTCTTTCACTCAGGAGGCAAACGATCGAGAAAAACAACCATCATGCAGACTTCAACAGCTGCGTTCAGACAACAACCACTTGGGGAAATGAGCAACAGCAATCAACATGGACGACAAGAAAATACGGTATAAAAATTACGAAAGGTAGTGGTGCGAGTTTCCACGAAGATTATGCCTGTCAAGGATTTTGAAATTTAGATTGCCAGACCTTTTGAAAAATATCTTACGCACTTTAAAGCAATATAAATGACGAGTAGGAAGAATTTTCAAATTACGGAATAATGGGACTTGAACTTGATGTAGATGATCTTTAAAGCAGAGATTTCTCAAAATATATTTCTGAATGGTTAGTAGTGGTTGTATTTTATTAAAACAGACTCCTCCCCAGCAGCTACTACCATACTGCAATTTAGCATGAAATATAGCATAGTATACAGATGTAAGTAGTTTTGTAGAGCAAATACCTCTCAAATAAAAAAAATTACGAAGCGTAGACCGTAAATATTTCCTCTAGGCCTCGGTGTGGTTGAAAAAAGACATCTTTGAGTCAATAATTAACCCCAGGTACTTGAATTCATCGACTTTATCAATAAGAAAACAATTACCATTGCAGGCAAGGCTGCTTAAAAGGAAGGACACTCAGGTGGATGGTAAAATATATTAGTTACAAAAGTTTTTGGACAGACAGACTGAAAAACAGAACTAATAATTAATTTGTGCTCAGCAAACCATATTCCGAATAAGCTTAGATCCCAGTTTATATCTGCTATCATATCTAAACGGTTCTTAGTACCATACACACAACCTATATCGTCAGCAAAAGGGTTTAACATTCCTTTAAAATTCAACCCAAATAGAGAATTTATGTATATTAGGAAAAGTAAAGGTCCTAAAACCGATCCCTGTGGTACACCTATATTAATATATATTAATAAATTTAATTCCACTCCTGGTTTCATCTATTTTCACCCTTTGAGATCTATTCTCCATGTAAAATTTAAACCACACGAAAATAAAGCCCCGAAAACCTGCAGAGCGCTCATTGGCTTTTCCCTTTGAGTAGGAGCTTTTTAATTTTTAGCTTTTTCATTTGTTATTTTTTTTTTAAACGTCACAAATGTAATATCTTTGAAAAAATCATTGCACATGCCTGTGCAAAATATAGCAACTTCTTCCCTCACTCAAAGAAAAAAAAAACAAGCGGGACGTTTCTGGGAGGATCGCATGCTAAATACAATACATGAGAAACAGCAAGCGTTTTTTATTAGTTTCTTTGATACGAGTACAGCCCTGTAGAAACATTGCTTTGCTGCAATGGCTCGTGTTCAGTATCATAGTGCCTTAAAACTAAAAATTATCGAAGATTTTAACAATGTAGAGTCACAAATCAATCAATCCCGGTTAATAAAAAAATATAAAGCTACCGGCATAGTCCACAGCCGACATTTAAGTGGCGGCCACTGCAAAACCACATGACGAACTGATATGAAAATATGTTCTCTTATTAAAAAAGAATCTTTTATCAGTTCGAAGGAGATTGTAACAGCTCGCAATTTAAACATAGATGCAAGCACCGTGTGCAGACCTGCCATTGCACATGGTTTAAAAAGTTACAGACCTTGGAAGACCTAGCACAAGGAAACATCTTCAAAAAGGTTGCTTCACTGATTTATATCTTATTTCTTTATTTTCACTTAATAATCTACTTATAGTTTAAATTTTGTTAAACAATACCTTAGCTGCACCGCTGAAAAGTGAAAAACAATACTTTTCTGAGATGAATCCAAATTAAATATTTTCCATTCAGATGGTTTCGATGCACAGTACGTGCAGCGAAGTACAGGAGAACGGCTAAATCTCCGTTACTGTAAGGTGATAGCTGAGCTTGGAGCCACCCCTTAATGGTATAATTGTTTGGACTTATTTTTCCGGACTTGCTTTCCGCTTGATTTTCTGTCCTTTCCCTGAAATCGAAGGTATAATGGACCGTTTTAAGTACAGCCGCTTCGATGGGTGTTCCAACATAACAACAACCCGCAACACGCATCAAATCTGGTAAAAGAGTGGCTCCACGATAAAGGAATTTCAGTTCTTGATTGGCCAGCATAATCTCCAGACCTGTATCCCACCGAAAATCTTTTTGGGATACTCAAGCGTAGGGTAGCTGGCCAGCGTTTTCGCAATAAAACTGATCTGAAGAATTTTTTCGCAGAAAGTCGAGAAAACATACCTGGTACTATTTTAACCAATTTAATTAAGAGGCGTGCTGCTGTAATTAGAAAAATAATGGATACTACATATATGTACAATCTTCTGAAGAAGTTGCTTATATTTTGCACAGGCTTTTTGACTTATTCTTTTTATTTTTATATATTTACAAACTTTTTGATGAACAAATATTTCTTAAAATACAGTGAATTAAAAGATCTTGCTCTAAGGCAAAATTTCTCAAGTGTTTTCTTTTCCCTTTACGGATAAATGAATAAAAAATTTTAAACAAAAGATCAGAATGAAACGGTTGCTTATATTTTGCACAATATTCTATGTATGTTGAAAGTTTAGTAAATAGGTTCGAAACGAAATTGTATTACTACAGTAACTTCATGGCCTGAGGTTAATAAAAGTAGTTTCATTATAAAGTTCTCTGACTCCTAAAAGGCTCGATTTTACATAAGTTGCAGGTAGTTTTAGAACAATAAAGTTCAATTAACGAGAATATTTTTATGATGTTATATATGTAGGTAGCTATAATTGAAGTTTTATGACACGGTCATATAATGAAGGAAGCATTTTTATTATCATTCATATGTGAGAAAATACTGTGAATAGATGAATTCTGAGCAAAGTGATCGTCTGGCGTAGGAGTTATTAATTTAAAATAGCATGGCTTTCGAAGAAACATGGTGAAAGCTGAGTTGTTGGATGTTTTCAACTGCCACAAAGACAAATTTGAGGTACACGTGATAGATGAAGTTGGTTGATATTGGCCTAAGTAAAAGATTTCGTAGCAAGGCAAGACAAAACTTTCAAAATAAAAGACGCTAAGCTACTATGAGCAGAAGCACTTAAGAAAGTGTTCAGCGTACGAAAAATATGTAGCTTAATTGCGTCAAATATGTTAAACTAAAAGTCGAGCCTAAGATGTATTTTCTTCGTATTTCTTATTAGTTTGCTTTTATTATATTATTACGTAATATTTTACAATGTTTGGTACAATAATTAAAACATGTAATTTTTGCAGTTTATTTATTTTTTTCTCAAAAACATAGTATCATCAAAGGAGGTAGATGGCAACACTATGGCAATTATGTTCAGAAATTCCTGTCGGAAAATATGCATAACTTGCTATCGCTATGAGAGCTTTCAAGAGTGAAAATCTTATGCCTTTCATTGTAACCAGAGTGAGAGGTAAATATTCCTAGCTTCCCTGTACTGCAGATTTTTGTTGAACAGGGTATAATTCAATCTTTTCTATTGGATTGCTTCTGTAACTGTAACTGAACGTTTATCTTTTTTTTGCCTTATCACCCTTGCGGACTGTTATCTATGAAGTAGCCACTGGAAGTGCTGCTTAAACATATTGCTGTGCTTGCCTGACTAAGCTTTCTCCGTTTTTACGAGTGCCTGCGTTTCAGTCTTGGGTTTCTTGGAAAGCCCCGAGATGTTGTTTTTTCGACTTCAGAATAATTTCACATCCAGGAGTCTAAGATGGAACTTTTTTTTTGATTTGGGACCTTCCGTTCCCTTTTTCGCACTTAAGAATCATGTAGGTGCTAATGATAGTGTACGAACTAATGATTATACCAACTTTTTTCAGAGTGCTTGATATCCTACTACAGCTCCGGTAACCTCTTTGATGATGATGCAATTGCACTGATTGGAGAAGCTGAGCTTGCATACTATTAAGGCTGGATTTCTTGCAACACCGTTGAATATTTTTTAATGTTTATTGCTTTACTAAAAAGAGTAAACCTTTTCAATATAGAATATAACTTTATTCAAATAATTGCCTTGGCTAGCTTTTCAATATCCAATTTTGAATTAAAATCTAGATGGTATGAAATTGTATTTCATATGTGATATCCCACAAGAAGGAGTATCGAAAGAGCTATCGGTGGAAAAAAACACCTTATTTCAAAATACACCAACTGGTGGTTCGTATTTGTATCACTGTTCAGAAGTTCTTTAACCAAACCAACCAAATAGGGATATAAATCAAAAAATGTTCTGAAGTAATTAACTCTAATAAATCGTACTCGTACTAATAAAAAGCCTAGAAAAATAATTTTGCTGGTTCAAGGACTTCTCTTTTACTTATTTTGCTTTCCATTATCAAGTGCAATGCTTTTTAATTGGGAGGTGAATAAGACTTCTAACATCCTTAAGAAAACTGAAGAATATCACCAAACAAGGCATTCATTAATTAAAACTCTTTTTGCTTACATAGACAGTTACTTCATCGACACATTAGATGTACTTACTTTCATGGCAAACTCGTCCAAATGCTTGTCCTGTGCTAAAACCAAAACCAATTTATTGTTGCCATTACTTCCTGTCATTCATCAGAGGATAAGCAATGCTATAAAATTTAAGGAATGCTTGAGAACTCTTCGGTTAGTGTGTAAATGTGCATGCACCCTTATACCATACTTCGCACAACATTCTATGATCTCTAGCATAAATGACAAAATATAAGAGAAACAAATAAAAACCATTAAACCATAAGGCGCTTCCTATTCTGTTTAGAATAGAGCTAGATCCTTGAATAGTTTCTCTAAGTGAATTTTCTTCATGACTTTAAGTAACGAGTATATATGTAAATACAATGCTGCTCCATACATCACGTTTGTGAAAACAAATCAAAAAGATTTTGTACGATTTATTACAATGCAGAGAGATGGATTTAGTTCGGCTCAAATAGGTTACTAAGCGAATTGAAGTTCATTTGTAGGCACTCGCTTTTAAGATTGCAAGTATGAAAACTGTCCTAATACTAGCTGTTTTTTAGAGTTTGAAAATGTAAATCCTACCATTTTCGAATTATATCTACATATTTCACGCAATGGGTACTTCAGAGCGTTGAAGGAAAATCCTTATTTAAATTGGAATTTTATATTTAACAATTATAGTATACCATATTTCCCAAAAACATACGGCACAAAGTAATTATTTGAAAATTATTCAATGCATATTAGGCACAATACAAATATGTACACATAAATTACACCTGCTTGGTTTGTTTTCATCTCTTTCTTTTCATTCACAGTGAATATTTCTGACATAACACGGTCAACACGAAAATTTCTTAGTTACTGTGGCATGTCTCACCGAACTAATGCGTTTAGCAATCTGGCGAAAGCACGGTAATTGCACTTGATATTTCAAAGGCAATTGAGTTTGGCATCAGGTTCTTTTATCAAAAGTGCGTGCAACGGATTAGAAATTATTTTTTGGAACGTGGTAATTGAAGTTGTTTTGGACGGTTTAAACTCTGATATCCTCAAATAAATTCTAATGCGCCTCAGAGCTCCGTTATGTCACCGACACTCTTTTTAGCCATCATCAACTATATGGTATTTCTAATATATTCCTTATATTCCAATATATTTGTTTGCTGATGACAGTTCTCTCTGCTTTTTACAATCATTCCCGAGCTCGCGTTCCTGCTCGTCAGCTGTAGAACGTAAGTGCCAGCGTATGTTAACCTCATTTAATTCTGATATTAACAGCATAATTAATATTTAACCACCTACATAGTCGAATTCAGTGCTTCACAATGCTGTCATTAAAGCGAAATTTTAACACCCATTCGTTAATCATGAATGGCACTTGCATTACCAAAACCGGTATGTGTGTCAATGACAACCTAAGTTTGAATGGCCACAGATGTGATAGCGCCAAAAATGCTGCAAAATGTCTTAGTTTCCTTAAACGATGTGAGAAATATTTCACCCCCCAATATACAAGGCATTCATACGTCCATTCAACGATGGGATTCAAAACCGTACGATAAAACTCATAGGTGATGCTAATATTGCCCAGTTAATTGACACCCCCGAATACACATGTAATGTCTCCTGTCCTGTCTCACCTTCTTTTATCGCTATTTTCACTATCAGTGTTCCAACGAAGTCGGCAATATCAATCCGCCCTCTTAAACCTTCGTCCGTAACATCCCAGTGCGCATCAATTTACCCTCAAGCTCAATTTCGGACATACGAGTTCTTTGTGATATAATGACTCCTTCCTAAACCCTACAACTCGCTTATGGAATTCCCTCCCGAGCTCTTTATTTCCTGGTTATTATAACTAGCAAACATTTAAGACCAACGTACTCGTATATCGGAACCTCTCTTTTTTTCCTCCTATCTTTTCTTCGCTCGCGCCCCTTGAGCTCACGATGATTACAATATAAAAAAGAAATGCGTAGATATCCATTTTTATTATAAATCTTAATTATTTCCGAGAGGTTGATATTTTTGCAATTATACTCTAACATTTTCTCTTCTTTCATTAAGCACTGACTCGTATTGTTGTAAATGTAATCCTACTTATCATATGTATATGTATATGCATTTTTTTTTTATAATTTGCACGCGCTCAAGGGATTATTTTTTTAGTACCCTTAAAATGTTTGCACACAGCGCGGGCGAAGGGAAATCAGGAAGGATAGAAAGGGAGGTACCGGTGAACGTTGGTTTTAAATGTTTGAAGGTTATAATGACTAGGAAATAAAGGGCTAGGCAGGCCATTCCATTAGCGAGTTGTACGGCTTAGGAACGAATCACGATATTTTAGAGCACGTCCGAAAGTGGGCTTGAGGGTTTACTGATGAGTATTCATAGCGAGACGGGTGTTACGGTTAAAAGTTTGAAGGGGCGGAATGCTACTGGCGATTTCTATGGAGCGCTGGTGGTGGAAAAAGCGATAAAACAGAGTGAGACACGGACCATTACGTTTAGTTAGTTTTAAATGCATTTTATTATTTAAATCATTACTCTTACATACTAACAAAAATGCTTAAATGCTAGCTCAAAATTACTTAACAATCTTGTATTAACTTACTGGCCCCACACAGGCACTCTAAGCTACTCTAACTTCTTATATCTATGTCCTTCGACTTTATTTATATTTTATTTAAATATGTATATATTTTGTATACTTAAGGCTAAGAAAAAAATTGTTAACAAAAACTTAGCATCTGGACTTAATTTTTTATAAAAACTTAATATCTAACTTAAAATAAACCTTAGTCTACCTAACCTATTGTACATACACAATACACACACGCAGATATTATACATACACAATTATATATATTTCTTAAATGCTAACCTAAACCTATGTAAGCTGGCCATAGCTATTCACAGAGCAAATAAATTGGACAGCTCTGCCTCATTAGTGAGGCTGGTCCGTAATTGACGGAAACGACGACGACGACGACGAAACATCTTCTCCATCATTCAACCACCAGAAATGCTGGTGCTGCCGAACGATATCCTTCTTATCGCGATTCCCCACGGCCCTACTGAACCTGAGACGATCCACACTGCCGTGTGCGACGTCTCTGTTGTAGTTGAGTCACCTGTCCCCAGCTTTCCGAGCGACATGGAAGATTAACGGGACCACTGATCTATCCTGGGTCAACCCTATCTGATCTAGATAGAGGAATGCTTCCGGTGGAACGAAGCCGTCAGAGCACACACTGTCGTGGTAAAGGTAATTGGGGTAGTAAGCCCCAGATATCAGGTTATTCGTCGAGGCCATTGCTCTTGCAATGTGCTTTCGAGTCAGCTTAATTACGAAGTTGTCCACTCGTATTAGGTTCGCTCTGTTGTAAAGGACCCCATTAGGATAAATTTTTTTGTACTCCGACTCTGGTGTTCTGTACAAGCGAAGGCAAGCCCTCTCAAACACCCGAATCTTTTCCAATAAGCTTACTCGCACATTGAACCACACGGGACACCCAAATACTAGCATGGGCCTGATAAGGGCCACGTAGCAGATTACCTTTACCCTCGCATCGAGTTGGCTGCTATAAAACAGTCTCAGTCTCTCTGGCCAGAGCAGCATCTACATTTTTATCAAAATACAGAAACCGATCTAGCCAGATCGGTAGTATTTGACTACATTTCGACAGGCAAGAGGCTGTTTGTGTTGTCCAATGATCGAGAACTTACGCCAATTTTTCCTGGTATCCCTAGAGGCTCCAGACAGCGGCGTCCTAAAGAGAATGGTTTCCGACTTCTGAAAGTTGATTTTGAACTTCCAGTCATCGCAAAATCGTCTTATCTCATCGAAGTCACGCTGCAAGAGAGTATTAATGACCTCGATTTTTGGACCTGTTCTGTATGCTATCAAATCGTCTGCGTACGCAATAGTATGGGGAAGTGAACCTATCAAGTCGCTTGTATAAATGTTGAATAGGATCGGCGAATTGACCGCGCTTTGCTGAAGACCATTTTTAATTTGAAATATTCCAACAGAAGTCACATCGCCATTTTTCACGATGAACTGTCTGTTGGTTAGCATATTATAAAGAATGTACAAGAGTGGTTTACTGATCCCCAGCCTAGTCAGCTTATAGAAAAGACCCTCTAACCATACGGTGTCGAAGGGCTTCTCCAAGTCAACAAGGCAGGCACCAGTACATTGGTTTTTGCCTTTATTCCATTGGATATTCCGATATCCAGTTTAGACGCGGCATGTGAGACATCAAGTCCCGCCAGAAAACCGAATTGATTATCCGGAACTATACGTTTGTCCTCAAACCACCTAGACAGAGCTCTATTAATTACTTTTTCAAACACCTTGCTGGTATTCGGAAGGAGACTTATCGACCGAAGATTCGCCGGATTGGATATATCTTTTCCCTTTTTGGGGATAGGTTGCACCACCGCTGCTGGATAATATGCATTATTCATTGTATTATTAAACAGGGTGGTGTAAATATCCACCGCTTCTAGAGGAAGATGTCGAAGCACGATGTTTGGAATACCATCGGTCCCCACTGATTTCTTAGCCCTGATTGTGTCGAAGATCTCATGGAGCTCTTCCTTCGAAATGAACGGTGGTAGGTCACCCTCTCTGGTAATGACATTATTTGCCATATTTTCGTCGCTGAACCGGGTGAAACCAGAGCCCTCGGATCGCCAGTTCTCTACTTCATTTCGAATGTAGAAGTCGTGCACCAAGACGCGATTGTCCAGGTCATAATTAGGTCCAATGGTATCAGTGGCCTTGTATATTTCCTGGAAAGTCGCCCCTATGGCCTCAACCTTCTCCTGTGGATTCTCGATCACAAAGAAGTCGTCATCATCAGCGGCCTCATTTCACGAGACATTACGTCGGTTTTCGAAGTTGTCCATTGTTTAAGTGATCACACGGTTTTGGATTCTATGTAGCAGGTGCAGAAATGTTTGGAGCGCACCCGACCAGATGTGGGCATTGTACTTCAATTTCGGGCGGATAAATGCTGTTTGGAAATATTTAAATCCATTTATAAAATACGTACTTTCAAATTCTATTCATAAAGTTATACTGTACATACCTTTAGATTTCAATTCTTACTTCAAGTTTAATTTGTACTTTCAATAATTTGTAAATTCGACTGGACTCAACAATAATTTGAATTTTAACTCTCTTATATTAATGTATCATATTCGAACTAAATTGTGCTCTCATACTCATTTAATGATGTATAACACTTAATGTGTAACACTAAAGTCAATTGTTGCTTTGAAATGTAACATTCTTCCACTTGTGATTCAACCATTAAAGAGGTACATAGCATCAAAAGCATTTTCGATTCATTTACTAGTAATAAAATATTTTGTACTCGGAATATTCTACAACATTTTGGTCCAAATCGAGCCGGATTGGGTTTTCGCCAATTCGAACTTTCGTTTAGTATCACCATCATCATCAATATTCTAGAGAGAGAGAACGTCATCAAATTATCGATCGAAGCACTTCTCACAAACTTGGAGGATTATCTGGACACCCGTTAATTAATTAATACATTGTCGGACGATCGATATTTGTCGCCGTTGCGGTATCGAACATTTGATTGGACAGTTATCGGACTCAGAACATGTGTAATACAAAATTCGCTCATGTATGTATGACCTTTGCATGACCTATCAATTTCATTTAAATTATTGTATTTGCATGCATATCAATAGAATTTTAATTGAAGTGGAGTGAATTTCGGATTTTGAATTTGTTATCATAAAATATTACATTATTTGAAAATGAATACGATTAAAAGTCTGTCGGTTCTGCGCTCAGTACGTGGTAATCTTAAGGGTTCATTAACAAGATATGCCTACTTTACCGAAAAACTCTGTGAGGCTGTAAAATTAGAAGCTCTTCAAGTTCGTATCGAGAAGGTTGATGAATTATTCGAAAAATTTAATGCTACTCAGGCGCAAATTTATGAATTTAGTGAGGAAAAGGATTACGGTGATCCTGAAAAGGAGTTCGAGGAGTTCGAATCAAAATATTTTATAGTTAAATCGGTTCTACTCTCTGAAATTCGGGAAAGATCAAAGTCTGATCTTAATGCTCATACAGCTTACAAATCTTCGCATTTCGAACCTGCTTCGCAAAATATCAGTAATTCAAATTTAAGCAGTCACGTTGATGATTGCCTCCCTAAGCTCTATATTGAACCGTTTGAAGGTAATTACAAGGATTGGCCAGCATTTCGGGATACTCGTATGTTTGAGAGTTCTGTCCACCAAAAACAAAACTTATCAAACACTAAAAAATTCCACTTTCTTCGTTCGTGTCTCCGTGGAGAAGCCCTTAATTTGCTTACACATATCCCAGTGTCCGATGATACATACGAACAGGCATTTGACAGATTGGTAAAAAGGTATAATAGACCGCGCTACATCATCAATAGTTTATTAGAAACATTTAATCAACTACCGTCAATTCAAATCCCAAACATAAAGGTTCTGCGAAAATTATCAGATGGTGCAGATGAGGTGGTTCGGGGGTTAGACTCACTTAAGTCATTCGAAAGAGATCCTTGGATGATTTCCATTCTTTTATCTAAAGTAGATTCAGATACTCGGCAAGCCTGGTCGTCAGATAGTGTAGATAGCGAAGAACCAAGAATTAAGGAACTTTTAACGTTTTTGGAACGTCGGTGTGAAGCGCTCGAATCCTGTAAATTACACGTTCGTGATCCATATAAAGCAAGACCTTCATCGTCAGTACGAAGTATGCAAGCGACAGCAAACATCGTGTGTCCAAAATGGAATGCATTGCATAAACTTGCACAATGTATGGATTTTGTTGCTATGGATATAGAGGCAAGGAGAGATTTTATAAAAAATCAAAAGCTTTGTTTTAATTGTCTGCGAGCTGGTCATGCTTCAGCTCGTTGTCCGTCTAAATTCAGATGCAAAAGTTGCAATTCACGTCACCATAGTTTGGTACATCTTGGTAGTACTACTACAAGAAGTACAAAAGCTACAGAAGCTAGCCCATCAACAAATTCGTTTACCCAAAATTCATCTTCTCCTGCTCCTTGTGCTTCTTCCTCAAACACATTCATCTCAAATTATTCAACAAATATACGACATATGTTGCCTCAAACATTGCTACCTACAGCTGTTGGAAAAGTGTTAGATGCTAGAGGAAACTATCAGCTAGTTCGCGTACTTATCGACTCGGGATCACAAGTCTCCTTTGTCACTGAATCTTGTGTCCAAAAACTTGGGCTCAAACGAAGAAACGCGCGCATACCTATAACAGGTATCGGTGCAAAATCTACTATCACATCGAAAGGGGTAGTATCGATGGTTATCAGTTCTCGCTTCAATTCGGCCAACATTTCTGTTGACACGTATATTTTAACAAATGTTACATCGTTGTTACCAACAATTTCATTTGATGTGCATAATTGGGATTGCATATCCACATTGGAATTAGCCGATCCATATTTTAATCAGTCTAGTTCAATCGACGTCCTACTTGGTGCAGATAAAGTCTGGGAAATCTTTTTAGGCAAAGCTATTCGCGGATCAAATGGACTTCCAATCGCACAAGGGACTATTTTCGGTTGGGTTCTTGCTGGGAAAACCACTTCGGACATCGAACAAGAGATACAGTCTAATCATACACTCCTTGACATCGACTCAATTTTAAAAGCCTTTTGGACGATCGAAGAGGTCGATTCAAAATCTATTCTTTCGCAAGAAGATATCGAAATCGATCAGCACTTTCGTGAAATACATCAGAGGGATAAAAGCGGGAAGTACATCGTCAGACTTCCTTTTAAGGTACGTCCATCGTTCGCCGGTACTCTCGATGGTGCATTCTCTCGTTTAAAAACTATGGAAAAACGTTTTTCGGCAAATGAAAACCTCGCCCAATCCTATTCACAATTTCTTGATGAATACCTAGCCTTAGGACATATGGTAAAGGTTCCATCATCAGAAATATCTAAGTCGAACACATTTTATATGCCACACCATGCAGTGGTTAAGCCGGATAGCGTGTCGACAAAGCTCCGTGTAGTGTTCGACGGTTCGTTCAAAGACAAAAACGGAATATCGCTAAATGATTCGCTCATGATCGGTCCCCCAATTCAGCGTAACCTTTTCTCCGTTTGTCTCCGTTTTCGACGCCATAAATATGTATTTACCGCTGATATTGTTAAGATGTTTCGTCAAATTTGGGTAGACAGAAAAGACACAGATTATCAGCGCATCATATGGCGTAAATCACCCACTGACATCCTAGAACATTTTCGGTTGTGTACAGTTACATATGGAACATCATGTGCGCCCTATCTATCAGTTCGCGTGTTAGAGCAAATAGCGTTTGATTATCGAGACGAGTATCCTGAAGCATGCGAGATACTTCTTAATGACTTTTACGTCGATGACGTGGTCTCAGGTGGAGACTCCCTCGCTGATGTCATTTCCAAAAAGCAGTGCTTAATCGAACTTCTCTCCAAAGCCGGTTTGGAATTAAGTAAGTGGCAAAGCAATTGTAAACAACTCCTTCCTAATGCTCAAGTGGGACAAAGTCATAGTATTTCATTAGATAGCAACTCTGATCCGTGGGTGAAAATACTCGGTTTGCTTTGGAATTCAGAAGTAGATTGTTTTTCGTTCGTCTTAAATATAACTCCAACAGAAACTCTAACTAAACGTCAAATCCTTAAAGAAATCGCTCGAATCTTTGATCCCCTCGGTTTCCTCGCGCCGTCTGTAATACAATTAAAAATAACCCTTCAAGAATTGTGGCACCAAAACCTCAACTGGGATGACCCTCTTCCAAGGTCTATCGCTACACAGTGGCTCAAATATAGGAAAGAACTACCAGCCCTTACAAAAATTAGTATTCCTCGGTCCATTGGAGTAGTGGATGCCACATTTGAGTTGCACGGTTTATACTTCCCAATGGAGACATAACAACAACCATAGTTGCAGCTAAAACTCGAGTTGCACCAATTAAGCAACTTACCATACCGCGACTAGAGCTGTGTGGTGCTCTTTTGTTGGCACGATTGCTCGACTCTGTGCAAAATTCTCTAAACATAAAATGCTCAAATGTCTTCGCTTGGTGTGATTCACAGGTTGTCCTATCTTGGCTGTCGTCTCCACCCCGGCGTTGGGATACGTTCGTGGGTAATCGAACCGCCGAAATACTCAACACTATTCCCCGAAACAGGTGGTATCACGTAAGGTCAGAACAAAACCCAGCCGACTGCGCATCTCGAGGCGTTTCGCCGTCACTATTAATAAATCACTCACTATGGTGGAAAGGTCCTAGTTGGCTAAGGAAAACCAACGATACCTGGCCGATGATAACTAATTTTCAGGAACACCCAACTTGCAAGCAAGAGGAGAAAAAGAATCGCCAAACATATATAGTCGTTACCAATTTTGGTCATCCATTCGAAACTCTAGCATTACGAGTATCGTCGTGGACAAGACTTATTCGTATAGTTGCCTTCATACTAAGGTTTATTTCGAAATGCAGAAAATTATCTGAAAAGAAAACCCATGTCCTCGCTCCTCAAGAATTTTACTGTGCAAAGCGTGAAATCATCAAATGGATCCAAGATATTTACTTTGGAAAATACATTGTTTATTATAAAACGAATGGAAACTTCTGTAGGAAATGTAAAATACTTAATCTTAATCCTTTCTTAGATGATGAGCAGATACTTCGAGTGGGAGGAAGGCTTCACGAGGCAAACATCACGTACAACGTAAAGCACCCAATAATTATCCCTAAAGGTCATGCTGTGACAACCCTTATCGCAATCGATGCTCATCAACGCTTACTACATCCAGGAGTATCTACGCTATTTGCAGTCATTCGCCAAGAATATTGGATTATCGGATGTCGAAATCTTCTACGCAAAATTACACATCGCTGTGTCAAATGTTTTCGACAAAGAAAATCCACAATAACGCAAATTATGGGAAATCTTCCAGCGCAGCGTACTCAACCAAGCCGACCATTTTTACATTGCGGATGCGACTATGCTGGACCTATCATACTTAAACTTAAAATCGGACGCAAGGTTCACACTTCGAAGGGCTATATATCCCTATTTGTATGTCTCGTGACTAAGGCCATACATTTGGAGTTGGTGAGCGACCTCACCACAGACGCATTCTTAGCTGCCTTTCGTCGATTCACTGCTCGCCGTGGTAAGCCGTCACATATTTACTCAGATAACGGCACCAACTTCCACGGATCTGCTAGAATGCTTTCAGATATGCAGCAACTCACGTTATCACAACATCATAATTCTATCGTTGTCGAATCGCTTGCTCGTGATGCCATCACTTGGCATTTCATTCCTCCCTCGGCACCACATTTCGGAGGGCTGTGGGAAGCGGGTATTAAATCCGTTAAGCAACACCTTCGGCGTGTTATTGGGTCAAATATCTTAACATTCGAAGAATATTATACGCTATTAACTCAAATTGAAGCTTTACTAAACTCTCGTCCTTTGTGTCAACAATCTGATAATGATTTAGATCCATTAACTCCAGCACATTTCGTTCTAGGTGAATCTTACTCAGCTGTTCCCGAACCGTCACTAGACAACATAAATCCAAATAGGCTCTCCTGTTGGCAATCCTTACAAGATAAAGTACAAGGGTACTGGAGACGTTGGAGCATGGAGTACTTGACCTCACTTCAGCAAAGACCACGGTGGTCACAACCTCAATCCAATATTCAACTCAATGATTTGGTCGTCATCAAAGATACAAATCTACCACCGGGGAAATGGTCTATGGGTCGAGTTACAGCTATTCACCCAGGCAAGGATGGCAAAGTTCGTGTAGTGACCTTAAAAACTGCCAACGGACAATTACTTAGACCAATACATAAGCTAGCAGTACTACCTCTATGCTGAAACTTCGTTCCAGGGCCGGCGGAATGTTTGGAAATATTTAAATCCATTTATAAAATACGTACTTTCAAATTCTATTCATAAAGTTATACTGTACATACCTTTAGATTTCAATTCTTACTTCAAGTTTAATTTGTACTTTCAATAATTTGTAAATTCGACTGGACTCAACAATAATTTGAATTTTAACTCTCTTATATTAATGTATCATATTCGAACTAAATTGTGCTCTCATACTCATTTAATGATGTATAACACTTAATGTATAACACTAAAGTCAATTGTTGCTTTGAAATGTAACATTCTTCCACTTGTGATTCAACCATTAAAGAGGTACATAGCATCAAAAGCATTTTCGATTCATTTACTAGTAATAAAATATTTTGTACTCGGAATATTCTACAACAAATGCCTTATATATTGAGGCCAGATCGGAGGGGGTAAAGTATTTCATACATCGCATGAGGAAACCTAGACATTTCGCAGCATTTTTGACGGCACCGAATATGTGGTCATTCCAACGTAAGTTGTCATTGACGAACATACCGAGAATGGAAAGATTATCGGTTTCGACGACGCAAGTGCCATCAATGGATAATGGCTGGGTGTTTAAATTTTTCTTTAACGACATCAGATAGCATTATGTTCTACATTAAATTATACTCTGTTAGTGGTTCCCAATTAGTTATGCTGTTAATATCAGAATTTAATGAGCTTAACATACGCTGCCATTCCCATTCTACAGCCGAAGACCAGGGACGTGGGAACGAATATGAAAAGCAGAGAGTACTGTCGTCAGCAAAGGAGTATATTGGATTAGAGGTAGCAGACAAGAGATCATTGATGAAAATTAAAAAAAGTGTCGGAGACAAAACGGAGCCCTGGGCCACACCAGCATTTATTTTGTGAATATCAGACTTGAAACCATCCAAGGCAACTTGAATTGAACGCTCCGAAAGGTAATTTCTAATCCATTGAAGAAGAGAGTCGACGATCCCAAAAGCACGCATTTTCGACAAAAGAGCCTGAGCAGCATTGCTATTATGCCGCTACAGATCGCCCGATTTTGGATCACCTCGAAGGTGAGGCCAAAATTTTGCTGCTGTTGAGGGTTCCAATCATTTTCCTTTCGGTCTCTTTTTCGAGCCTCCACTAAGTTGCTCATTTTTAAATTTCTACACTATCGTTTACTTAATGTAGAGACTTAGGTAAGTGCGCGTACTTCTCCTTAAATAACATTCTTCATTACAATTTTATAATAGTAGAGATAAAAAAATCTATTGTAAAACAACAATGTGAATGTTAGCCCTACAATTTTTAGTGTTAGAACAGACGATAATCAAATATTATTTATCTGACTGCCTCTAACCAAACAACCTAAACTCAACAATAATACTTAAGTTATTGTCATTCGATTTTAAAATTTTTTACAACTGATCTTATGTACAAGTACTCGTATTGTACATATATAGTATGTAATGTATCTAACAAATTTTGGAAGAAAAAGCTTAGATTGATAATTGTTGTTTTTAATAAAAATTTAAAACAACCTTGGTTAAGTTAGAACTTAAGCTAGTTTACTAAACTGAACGGGGTGGCGAGCACTTGTTATGTCTTGTCACGAGAGGTTCGATGTTCGAATCCCAGCCTCGCCCGAAAGAGATATCATCCATTTTTTCAGTTAACGAAAATCAAGTAAGACGAGTAGTTGACTAGAGATCAACATCAAGCCAACTTCCACTAAGAATTTAGTCTCCCCATTAAAAGTTGGATGCCACCCATGGAGCGAAATAACCACTGAGCCCAAACAACTTTCTTTCTCTCTCTATCCCATTTTCCAACAAAACTTAACACATGCTGAGGCATTATAAGTGTATACCCACCTGAGTGTTAAGTTCTTTAAAAAAAAAAAACCTAATTCGATTCGTAGCAATGTATTACCTACGTGACTAACCGACTTTTTTCAATTTTTCTATGCCATCAAATTTCGATGCATTGCTTTACATCATCAATCCGATTCCTGTTCGAAATCGCAGGACTAAGACTGAATAGCTCCAGATCGTTGACGTACCCATCGTAGGTAAGCAAAAGTGTATAATACGAATACCATCCCTAGCACTAACCCTATAGCATCAGTTTGGTGAAATGGATATAAATGGGATATAGGTATGAGCCCGAAGATTAGGTCATTGTCCCTGTCTAATTCTGGTGTTCTGTGCACAACGAGATAAGTTCTAAGGTACTATCTCTCAAACATCTAAATCATTTCCATGTAGCTACATAGAACGAGTAGGGACAAATATGAGTCATAAATGGTCCGATAAAAAACTGTAGCCTACGACTTTTTAGTTAATTACATCTATATTTAGTCCATAAAAAAAAGTCGCGATATATGCATATATTTGTATTTTAGGTACCTTGTTGGTTAAAGTTTGGCTGTCTACCAGATTGGCATTTTAAGTCACTAGTCATATGTAGAAACATCTATCAAAAATCTAACTTTTAATTCATTATGTTTTTCTTACATACCATATTTTCATTCTTGTTATTATTTAGAAATTCTGAATCTTAACGCGTTAGTAGTGAACTCGTATCTAGAGTAGATATATCCTCTCCTACCACCTAGTATGCTTATTGATTCCTGTAAGTCTATGGATGCAAAATTCCATCACTCGCTGTTGTAATCTTACAAACGTCACACAAAATTGGAAGTCAAAAGCGATGCGGTAGATCATTCTGGTTTAAAAGTTCTCTTTTCATCTTTAAAATTGTGCTATACCATATACTTCAATTGAGTTGTTGGCCAGAAAGTACGCATTATCATTCAAGAAATGGTTCCTTCTGCTATTAAAGGGTGTTTCAACAAGAATAAAACGAACAACTGTTGAGATATCTCTCAAACCTTTATTGCTTTATAATGAAGACGCATGAAGCATGGATGCTGACATACCATCTTGATCAAAAAGTTCCCGGGTGACACCACCGTGTGGCGCTCCCATTGTTCCGATTTGAGTTCTGTTTTTTTCTGTAAAGTTAGTAAATCTGTTGTTGACATTCCCTCTAAACGGTCGTTTACCAGTGGTACAAGCGGTTCAAAAGTGGTCGTGAGTCCATCGAAGATGATGAACCCAGTGGCAGACCATCGACATCGAAAACTGACGAAAACATTGATGAAGTAAAAGAAATGTTGGTCAATAATCGCAAATTGACAATCAGAGAGATAGCGGAGTACTTGGACATTGCGTATGGATTAGTCCAAGACATTTTGGTTAATGATTTGGGTTTCCGTCGCGTAGCAGCAAAGTTGGTGCCACAAGACCTCAATTTCATCAAAAAAGAGACCGTTCTGACGTCGCAAAAGAGATGATTTGCGAGGCTGAATCCGATACCACATTCATCAAAAGGTTCATTACTGGAGACGAGACGTGGGTTTATGAGTACGACACGCAATCCAGACATCAGGCAAGTGAATGGCGTTCGCCAAATGAGCCGAGACCAAAAACACCATATCCTTTTCAGTCAAAAAAGAAGGCAATGCTCAGGGTTTTCATGGACTACAACGGTGTAGTGCATCATGAATTTTTGCCAGAAGGCCAGACAGTAAACACAGAGTATTATTTGGGCGTTATGAGAGGTTTGCGTGAAGCAATTCGTCGAAAGAGACCAGAATTGTGGGCAGACAACTCGTGGATTTTGCACCATGATAACGCACAGTGCCATCATTATTCGTAATTTTTTGACGAAAAATGCAACCAATAGCATCCAACAGCCACCGAATTCATCTGATTTGGCTTCCTGTGACTTCTTTCTGTTCAATCGAGTTAAAAAACCACTACGGGGAACGCGTTTCAGCAGCCGAGAGGAAGTAACGGAAAAATCGCAGGAAGCACTGATAGACATACCGAAAACCGAATATAAAAAATGTTTCGAGGATTGGCATAAGTGTGTTGCAGTCGATGGGGATTACTCTGAAGGGGACAATATAGATTTAGATGAATAAACTTGTATTTCCAATTTGCTGAATACATTCCTGAAATTTTTTGATGTAGATTTTTGGAAGAAAATCGTGTTTTCGGATAAAGCCCATTTACGCATTTGTGGATACTTTAATAAGCAAAACTGTCCCATCTGGGGCACCAGAAATCCACGAGTAATTCAGGAGATACCAATGCACCCAGAACCAGTAACTTTTTAGCCCGTGGTATTGGTCAGAGGTGTCATAGGGCCGTATATTTTTGAAAATGAGGCCGGAAAAGCCATTGCGGTTAATTGAGCGCCCTACCGAGGCACGATAAACAATTTTTTGTAGCCGGAGCTCGAAGATATTGATACTATCAACAGAATGGTGCTACGTGCCATACAAGTCATGAAACACTTGAGTTATTGCGTACGAAGATTCCTGACCGCGTAATTTGGCATTTCAGAGACACCCATTGGCCGATAAGATCCTGCGATTTAATACCGTTAGACTTTTTTCTTTGGGGTCATGCTAAAAGCAACGTCTACACCGACCATACGCGAACATTGAATTTAGTTAAAAAAGCTAGTTAAATCTTTATCTGGATATATAACCTTCGTAATTTTTGTGGTTTCGTAAAAATTAAAAAAAATAAGTGGTGGAGGTTTTGAGACTTAAAATTTGCTGGAAGATCTGAGTTGAGGTTTTCGTTTGGTTGGAGTTGCAATGTTTGTATGTATGGCTATTGTATAACTTATGGCTGATGGTGAGAACTGACTTGGCTGAATTGTTTTGGTTTCGAAGGTGTACGGATATGTGTGACTATGCATTTGAGTAATGTGAATTAAAAAATAAATATCTTAAGAGCTAAAGGAAGTTTTCCACTACATGTAGATCAACTCTTCACCGGTAATGGCGTAAGCTTCGACTTTTATGTCCAACTTTGGCATTAGGTGCGACTGCAACTGCGATTGTGACAGCGATTGTGAGGAAGAATCTTCGCAGCTAACCCCAATTATGTGAATGAGTGACTGAAAATTTCGGGAAAAGTCATTTGGAAGATATTCTGGAAATAATCGCCATGTGTCTAATTTATAAAGCAATAAAGGTTTCAAAGATATCTCAACAATTGTTAGTTTTATTCCAAACACAAATGCTACACCTCTTGTTGAAACACCCTTTATATTGTGCTTCATTTATTGTATAAAATTGTCATCTACTCTGCGTCCTGTCTTTTCAAGCAGAGACCTGAACTTCGATTTAAGTGGCTCGACATATTCGTTAGGCATGAGCGACAAGTTCAGCTTGCACTGAGTATTTTTCCATTCTTGTATATTATTATCCACTCGTTCTCTGCTTTGGTATCTTTTTTCTTTGGTATCCTTTCCTCCCCCATGGATCTAGGAAAAGAAGTGCGAGAATAACCCCATATTTCAATTTTTGAGCTATTCGTACATATGTTACATAACTTATACTTCAGTGGCAGCGTACCCAAGGGTCCTGTTCCTTCGCACTTATTGTTAGTAATACAAGATCACGGGAAAGGTTGGTGGACACACGATCGGTGTGTACATACGTAAATAAATATATACATACATGATATATATTTTTTACTTAAGCAACTACCTCATATTGAGCCAATTACACACTTTTTCTCCGGAAGTTTCATCTGGAAGTGGGTTACATTTGATATTACGAGTATCACAACCCCGAGGTATTTCGGTATTCCCGCTTTATTTCTATATATTTGCCTTGAAACTTCCACTTTTCGCTTCCGAAGGGCTCTTAACTCCGCCTTTATCGGTTAAGCTCGATTCCTCCTTTAACTTCTTCTATAATATCATTTAAGTATGTACAAAGTGAACAACGGTGCGCTAAGGACACACACTTGTATCATACCGATGGTTGCTTCGAATTCATCAGACAGAATGTTTCCATCTCAGATTTATGTTAAGTTGTTTATACGAGTATACAGGGATCAAAGTACATTAATAACTTTACACTTGCGTCCTCTTAAAAATCGGGAGTAGCGTCGAATGGGGCTCGAAAACCCATGAAAGAGAGCAGACAGTTCATTATGCTTTTCCTTGTA
Source organism: Volucella zonaria (assembly GCA_963966105.1). NCBI lineage: Eukaryota > Metazoa > Arthropoda > Insecta > Diptera > Syrphidae > Volucella > Volucella zonaria. The sequence goes on along the minus strand of OZ014533.1, from coordinate 29,513,727 downwards.
TGTTAAGCTTCTGAAATATGTACTGACAAGTGAAAATATCTGGTCTACTATATGCAGTTCTTTCCTGAAAGCGGCTTGCAGGTTGCTCAGGATATATCTGTTATTGATCCACACCCTAAGGCGGTTAAGGAACATTGCTGATATTCTTTTACAATTTGTAGGGTTATTGTGGTCGCAGTTTTTATGCAAACAACAGAATTTTTTCCATTTAAAGTTTTAATAGCTTTCTGGAACTACGCAAAGGATTTTTTTGGTACAGCACGGGTTTTTAAAATACCACCGAAAAGCTTTTTAGGCCGATGGAGTTGCTAGTTCTTAGCAGCTTGAGGAATACAAAAGATGTAATTCTATCTCGGACGCACTCATCATCAAACCAGTCCTGTGTTCTAATTTTGCAGTTGGGTCTTCTTTCAGAGGTTGCGGGATTAGCTCTCTTGACAGCATTTGTTAAAATTTCGATATTAGAGATGGCATTCAAAAACCGCAATTTCATAAGTTCTCCATAAGCCTCTTTGCTATAAATTGCGATATTCTTTCCTTCATATCAATTTGGGTAGAAGATTTATTGATATGTTAGCTGCAGACGAGAAGTTAGTTACATCGAATAAAACCTCCAACGGTATGTGGTTAGAAAAAAATTTCATTGCCACTCGAAATTCGCTCAAATCAGAGATCCAATTTCCCAAAAGAAAGCAGTAATCTATAGTTGAATAAAAGTGTACTCTTCCCGATGATCTTCATTACAGCATCTGCTTGGTACTGGGCACTTAAAAGCATTTGCTATGTCAAATATCTTAGCGCCCTTGATATCGCAAATTATGTCTGGAGAACTACGTTTCACACCAAGGATCTGCCCGCAAAACCGATGCGACGAGCATTCTATGTATTTGGAGATCCTAAATTGTTCTATAGGTCGTCGAGCTTGCTAATATCTTGTACTCAGTTATTACAGTTTCATTATATTTTAGTTATGTATGATGTGGAATTATTCATTTTTAATTTCAGGACGGATGACTTTTACCCCGGAATTATTTGACCTCAATTTAACAGTCATCTTATCAGCGCTAAAACCTTCTTGGTCGTTAGAAGACAAATTTGTCATTTAAAATATTTGTATTCATTTGTTAACGTTTTAAGAACCAGTAAAAAATAATACTTTAATAATTCTAATAATACAGATACCCAATTTATTAACTAGGACAAGTAAGATATATTGAACAAAAAATTACAAAAACCTAAAAGACAATATCTTTAGCGGTAGCTGCCAATGATACATAATTTCCTCTGTCAATGTTCAACATTAGAAGGAAATTCATATTAAATGATTCGTACATTTGTATCTTCAAATTACATTGCACTCATCTTACATGGTGCAGTTCTTAGATCTATATCGAGCGGATTTCAATGATGGATGAGCTCGGCCAATATATATTCACTGGCAAAACGCAGAGTCCTTGTTGGAATAGTTATTGCACATTACACGCCCTTGTACATGTGCCTCAAATCGCAAGGCTTAGGGCGCCTATGTTAAATATACTTCTTACTACTGCAGAAATTTATGTAGGGTGCATGCAACTGAGCAGCATTACGACCTCAATTCGAGACATGAATCCTTTTATAGTTTAAAGCAGTCAATTTATACGAGTATACTCACCATTGCAGCATATGGTATTAGCAATAAGATAGTTACGAAATTCTTGGTCTGCACAGAGCAGTTGTTCGTTTCTCGTAAATTCAAAATCCATATATGAATTCCAGCATTCGTCATATGAAGAATCGATTTTAGAAATCAGGCAATAATTTCGATAGTTGTTAAAATAAGGGTAAGAAACGTTAATAGGCTGAATCAGTAACTTTTCTAATTTCACATAACAAAAAGATATCTTCACCTGTAAACCTGCCATATATTCACTAAAATAATAGCAAATTGTAGAACGTGAAAACACAATTAATATAAATTCAAAATGAGCTACTTACAAGTATCTCATTTCAAGATGTTTTAATTTATCCTCGATGATTCCAATATTAAAGACCACCACAATATCATACTTAAGTAATAATGCATTTTGTAGCAAAGAGGTTGGTTCACAATGTGGGGTTTAATTTCATTTAAAAACTCGAAGATCCCTGCTGTTCCTTTTATTAAAAAGAAAGGTATTCATACATCTTTCAAAGATGTAAAATTAATTTCATGCCTTTTCTGTTGGTGGTATTGAATAAATCGTGAATAGATGAAAAGTGCAAATCCTTCTCAATTCATAAACACCTTAGTAAGGTGGTGCAGACTACTTGCAGTTAATACTCAATTTTCTTTAGAGATTTGACGGGAAAGTGATGTATAATAGATTTGAAAGTGAATGCATCACTGCCCTATTTAAGAATTCAATAAGAAAGCATTTTCATTTAATCCAATACTATCTCTACCGTGAGACTCAATATATGTTCTTCAGAAAAGTGCTTTCCTCATTTGGTAGGCCACTAACATAGAAAAAACCCGATTGGCTGATGTGCAAAAAAACTTAACAGATTAATAAAATGTTAATATGGTAGATACTTGGACATAGTCAACTTGAAATTATTTTGTAGTTAGATTTTAGTAAGTGATTTTTTTTCAAGTGAAGGACGTTCGAAGGAAACATTTTCTGGATAGAAACAAAGTTTATATAAATTTCCAGAATTTCCAAAAGTCAACGTTTCTGATAAAATATCATGTTATGGTGGCCGTGGCTGAAGTGGTAATGCATTGACTTCCAAACCGGATGGTTCGGGGTTCAATACTAGCCGCGCTCGAAAGATATTCTTTTTTTCAGGTAACTAAAATCACGTAAAATGAGTGGTTGCCTAGAATACGTACAACAACAAGTCCAATTACACCATTAATTTAGTCTCCCGATTAAATTTTGTATGCTACACTGATCTCAAAAATCTTTCGTTCTCTTTCTGTCCCATTTTCCTAAAAACTTAACGAACTCGAAACCTCAAACAAGAATAACGAGTTTCCAATCTGCCGGTGCAACGTTAAGGCCAGGACAAATTGGGAAGGCCTAACTTGCTATAACGTAAATAAAAACTTTTTTTATTTTCTTACCATAAACAATTATGGACCAATGAAAACCTCAAACGGAATTTTATATCAGCAGTTCCAGCTCCAGCGCCAACATTAGTCTCGTTCGTGTCAGAAGTGAAGAATATAAACTTCAATTCAACGTCAACTCTCCAAGGGATGATCTTGTGATCTGCTCGAAGTACAAACGTAAAAATTGTATGCTACCTATTACTCGTTACACTTAAAAACATACAAGCCGAAGCATGTACGAGTACCTACACTCCACCTTGGCGAAAGTGAAATAAATGCAAACGAATCCACTAATTCAAAGTCATTAAAAACGAAAGGTTTTCCGTTATAATTACACCCACGCACCGCCCTTTGGTGCTTTGAACCATGAGTGTATTGTAAGTATAGCGCCTGCCTGACAGTTATTGACATACCCTTAGCGGAGTGACGAAGTCGAGTGAGCGGCTAAATCCTGTGGAAAGGGAGTTGAAATCCTTTTGCCCGCGAAGCGTCCCATGCAGGTATCTGTAAGACATATGCGCCTACCTGACAGTTGTTGATATATCCTTAATTGTTATATTATACATTGAAAATAAAAGGATCAAAACCATTGAGTCAAATGTGTTCACTTTAATCACTTCAAACTTCTTAGGATGGCAATTGATTTATATCGAATAAGCAAAGTCAAAAACGATGAAAAGTGAAATAACGCCAAATTGATCTTATTTCAATTTCACAAAGTGAAAAAAACCCAAACGTTAGAATATGGCTTTATCGCACTTACACAAAGCGAAATATGGCCAATAGTTTTGCATTTGAGTTTGTTTCACTTTGGCCTTATTTCACGGCACCCAGTAGAAGTAGACAAAATTGTTATGTGCTCCATTAACAGTTAAATGCATGCATTTCTGGTTTTTAATAAAAAAAAATATGTCCGTGTAAAATTTAATCTCTATATAGAGAAAATTTTTTTAAAAAAATCAATATAATTTTTTTTATGACGTTAATCCGAAAAAAAAACAAGTGGTATCAAATCTGATACTTTATACATTACAAGTTACATTAATTAGGGGCATGGAAAAAGAAGAAACATTGGTATTGTCACATGAAGCAACATTGCATTTTTTTGCATATCCATGATGTCAGTTTTCTACACTTTTGGTATTTGCACTTGCTTCTTGAATTGTTCGTATTCAACACCATCCCTTCTAATATCTACCAAGGGACGGACCACTTTGGAATTGTTTCTGGAGTATCCTTTTTTATATAATACCCAAGCGTTTATAACTGTTATATCTAAGAGGTGGTTAAACAGCCTCATGGTCCACTTTCGAGATTTTATACGTATACGGTATCGACCGGTGAAGGCGTCCATCAAGTCCACGCCTTCCTTATGCGAGTTATATTCTTTGACGACTCTGGGACAAGTTATTTGAATTTTTCTTTTGATTTTCCTGTCACAGCGTTCAATTGTCTCTGCTGGTTCTAAACCAACATAAGTTAACATCAACTAAACTGGTTATTGTTTTACCAACTTATTGCCGCTAAGTCCACACCTTTGTAATAAGCCATATTTTCGTGGTATGATCCTTGTTGCACGTTAAACTTTAGTACTTCCTTTTTATCTGCTAGCTTACAGGTTTTGCCTACAAAACCTGCGTACAGAGAGTACGGTGCTAAGACAAAAAATGCCCTATTTTCTTAAATATTGAAACAAAGATATGTTGGTATAAAAACTATCAAAATAAATTATGCAATTGACGTGCGTTAGGATCGAACGCAACAGCCGAACAACAGCATTAGAAACTCCTCCTAAATGTGGCTCTTTTGGTAATCGTTCAATACTCTTAGTTCCTGAATAAATTTCAAAACTGTATATCTCAAACGAGAGCATAACACATAAAATGTAAACCCCCATTTGTGGGGTTTGTTGGGCAAGTACTGCCTGACGAAATGGCCAATTTTGATTGCACACATTTGCCCATCCAATGATAATCGATGGTCAAAAGGGACACTTTTGAATTTTTATTTTGATGATCTATAACTGTCCTAACCTACTGCAGTCTGTTGTGTTCACGATGATCGGGCGGGAAGTGTTTGTTGCTATCATTCCTATTGATAATTCGTGTAATTTGTTCAAATCTGTTCAAATGCATTCTGGCTGTTATCGGACCAAACTTAGCTTTATTTGACCAGTATCATCTGACGCTTGGGTAACGCTAAATGGATTTAAAAAATAAGAATTCCAATAAACTTACGTAATTCGAGCAGAGTGACAGGGTCTACTAAGTTGGAGTTATTTTGAACAGCGTACTTATTTGACTCTTCAACAAGGAGCATAGTAATTTTTCTTCAATAGAGTATGCAAAGAACTGATATGGTGCTTTTAAATCCATTATATCTTTCGAAGCCTCTTGAAAAAGATTCATATTTGTTATTTTCCATATGCAATAGTATGGTATTTCCAGGATCGAAGATGTGATCTACCCATGCAACAGATTATTGGTGGTTTGCTTCTAAGTTAATTTTCAGAGGTATTTATTACTGGAGCTTCGGAGCTATTATTTATGGCACTAAGATCTGCGGCTAGGTCGTTTTCGTCCTCAAAGTCTTTCTCCATTTCTGTCTGAATTTTATTGTAATCAAGTGTATACATTTTATATTTGAGTTGGTAAATCAATGCATACCATTTACTTTTTAAAGATTATTTCATGTAAATGTTGACCACGACTACATTTTAAGTGGTCCATACGGAGAGTCCAATTTTGAATCACTTTTCCAAGCATATTGGCTGGTATCTCGCTAATAACACGTGTAATGTTGTCTTCAATGGCTGCGATTGACGCTGGTTTATCGACTTAGACGAGATTGCTCATCGTACCAAATACGTCAGTTTTGTTTATTAACATACTCATTCAACCAGAAATGAGCTTCGTCGCTTTTTGATAAAAAAGCGAATATTCCTCCAGCTTTTCTAAGGCCCACTCCCGTTCTTGCACGAGCCGTATTTCGTTAGATCCTTACGTAAAATCTACCACATAGTCGAGGAAAATAATCCCAATTGCTGCAAACGGCGACGAATGGACAAATCACCGTCTTCATTAACTCATTAACACTAGCGGATACATTTTCCTCTGTGCGCCCTCTGTGCGCCCTCTATGCACACGGATAGGTGGCTTGATGTCCAACAGCATGAAATTGGTGCGAAATTTCGTCACTATTGCTTGTTCAGTAGGTCGATTATGACGACCGTAAAATGGTCGAAGTGCGCGGAAAACATTTTTCACAGAGCACGAATTTTGATAATAAAATTCAATAATTTATAAGCGCTGTTCGGGTGTACTCGTAAGTCTTTCCAAAATGAAATGGAAACGCTAACTGAGCATGTTTGACTTTGACAAATGTCATGAATCACGCGTGAGCTATCAAAAACAGAACACTCAAAAACAGAAAAAAAATTACTCTTTATATTAAATAATAACAAGTAAACAGATATTCACAAATAATTTTTTTTATTTAAAAAAAAAAACTCGAGTCTAACGCAAATTAATTTTGATGTTTCATCAAAAAAATCACTATCTTATCGGACTCCCGACGTCAAATACTCGTATTATGTTAAATTGCAAAAAACTGCAACCGTTTTGGCAACTGACAGTTTGTTTTGCTGTAAATGTGACAGACACACAGCCAAACGAAAAAAATGAAGATGTGGTCAATAATTACCGTTATAATGAATGGAATCAAATATGATACTTTATGCATTTAAGGGTTAATTTCAATATATACATATACATAGTTATTTATGTATGAAGGTATTTCCTATATCGAATCGAATCTCCTCTTATTTCTATATGGAAGTAAATTAAATGTAAATATACGAGTATGACGAAAGGACTTGGTTAACTGAATTCATTTTTCACATGTAGCTAAATCTACTATATCTTAGGCTTAAATCTAGATTAATGGTAAAGATACTTTATATTTTACATTAGGTTCTATCGATTTTAATTAATGTGCTATAAGTATGGATGTTGTGATATACATATGTATGTATTTTCCGTTTTTTTTTTTTAAACAATATAATAGATTGATAATAAAAGAGTATAAGTTTGAAACAATATTTAGGTAGATTTAAATACAAACTTTAGGACAATAATGCACATACTTAAATTCAAGAACATCGATGTTAATGGATTATTAGATTTGTAATGGTGTCGTCGACGATGTGCGCACAGGATATTTATCTATCTAGCATCTGCTATCTTGATGATAGAAACTAGTATAAGTTGTATATAGATATGTAGGTATGAATAAGCCTTAATAGATAAGAATTTATTAATTTGAGCCATCCATACTTTTGGATGGCTCAAATTAATTATTACAATGATATTCTTAAAACTAAAATTAAATACAATACAATTAAGTTAAGTTACAATAAATATATGTATATCAATTTATGACAAATTCTTTTTGACGGAGCTTAAACGTGAATTGGGTCCGAGACTTCATCCCTTTTTTCTTAGATTTTCGGGACTAGGAAGAGCGAGATGATCTTTGATAAGGCCATGCATCTTGGTTAGTCGAGCGCCAAGAGGAAAACGGAGATCTAATGATAGATTTTAAAACAAGAGAGCTTCAATTCGATTCAGAGGGCTTTTATAAGAATGCAGCAATGGAAGTGGGGTGGGCTAAGTGACAACTCGCCGCGAACGAGGTTTCGGTCCATCTTCGCCGTTGGGTTTTGATGAAATCATAAAAAAGAAATGTCGTTGTGCAATTTGATTTTTATTTTGGTTTGATGTAGGTAGAATGGAACCTGTCACAAAGTCACGGATTATGAGAAACCTTCGATTTAACAGAAAATATGAGAAACCAGATTAATTTTTTGGATTAGTATAATCGATCCATGCCCGTGGTAAAAATGGTTGGAGGGTATTAAATGAAAGTCAATGAGTTTGCTGGTATCTCAAGTCTTTCGCGTGATAGGCACTGATTACCTTGCCCTCACCACGCGATATTGCACGAATTTCCGGCAAGGTTTGGCATTAAAACTTTTTGAAGAATTACTCCAAAAAAAATTGGTTCGATAGATTTCATCCCCAGGTTTGAAGATTCGAACTGATGATCGGAAATTGTAAGTTTTTTTCTGCCGTGCAGCTTGTTGAATTTGAGACAAATACATATATGTTCCAGCCTGTCTGATCTTCCTTGAGATAAGTACGAATTCCCGCCAAGATGGACCTACTCACCCTCCCCGAAGCATTGTGTGTGGTGAGTAAAGGGCGTTACGAATATGTCTCATACCGTACTTAGCTAGGCAATTTCCAAACTCTTGTAACACGAATTGTTTTCAATTGTCACTATGCAAAATTTCCGAAACTCCAAATTTATGGAAAATTTATTTTTCTAAATATTTGATTGCAATTTCTGCATAGCTTTAAGAAAGATAAATGCTGACATATGTATAGTCAGAAATTAAGAAGATATTACCTTGTTTTGAGTGTACATACTCGTATGGGCCCATGATACCAACGTGCATCTTATGAAACGGTAATCGAATATCATGTTGGGTTCCCATAGGATTTCTCATTATGAAGTCCGACACTTGATTTACCTTACAAGCGGTACAATTGTTGACAAAATTTTGCACATGCAGTGCCATGTTAGGGTTTTTCGGTTTCCGCCATGAGCGTAATTTGGAGGATTGTGCTTCTTCTCTTCTGTTCACTAATAACTTCTGATAAAGCAGAAGGAATTCATAATTTCCATTGGTTTTTGCAGTCAATAAGGCTGTCGTCATTAGAGAACTTTTTTTTGTAAAAAAAAATTATCTTTGGTAGGTTATTTTCATTATCCTTTACTATTCTCAGAAGATCTAAATGCTCATGCGATTTAAATTCTGGGGAATTTATGAGTGAGCAATATTGTTATCGGATATTATTAATAAGCAATCCACGTACGCCCGAGATAACAGATTTTGAAAACAATATTCTGGTTGGTATATGGTTGAAGTTTTAGAGACCGGCGAGCTAATCTACCACTCAAGTCTTTTAAGTTCATCAGCCATTTAAGATTTGTATGGTTGGTAATAATTGTAAATGTACTACCCTCCCCACATGGTCTGAACATTGTACTGCTATAACAGCTGCCAAAGTTTCGAGAGACCTGTTTTTATGATGTAGGAAGCGGAAGATCCTTGATAGCGGGTGCCTTATCAGGATTAGGTGTAATACGACCTTGATCTATGATACATCCCAGGTACTCAACTTCCTTCAAACAAAAGAAAGATTTTTAGAGATTGTTTTTTCAAATTAACGACACAACCTTGAAGGTGCATTACACAATCCAAAACGCATGGCGGTAAATTGAAAAAGTCGTCGTCCTGGCACAGTAAATGCGGTCCTCTGTTTTGACTTTTCCTCTATTGGAATTTGCCAAAATGCATCTTTGAGATCCACACTACTCATGTAGTGCGTTACTAAAAGTTAACTAAACAATACCTCTATATGAGGTATTCTTACTAGGTTTTCTGATAAGGGCTACGGTAGAGCCCCAAGCACTATGGCTCTCTCCAATTACACCCATCGAGAGCATGCGATCCAGCTCATAATTGACTTTCCTTAATATTGCAGTAGATATTAGGTAATGTCTCTGCTTTACCGCCTGTGTATCGTTCGTATCGATAACATATTCTTCTAAAGTGGTTTTATCGAGTCCTTACTGACCGAATGAAGGATAAAATGGAATGTAGTTCAAGTTGCTATTCTATTGTCAGGCCATGTATTTATTTGCTTTGGTTTAAGAACTTTCGCTAAAAATTGATTTCCGGCTAGTAGAGGAAAAATTTCACTGATAATATTCGGTACAATTTTAAATTTGGACCAAAAACCCAGCCCCAAATACAATTTCTGGATAAAACCTGGAAGAAGGTTTAAAATTGTGGATCTATTTAATCACGGCTTTGATACCTTTTCGCTCTGCCTTATTAAGAGTGGAAATCAATGATAAGAATATTGAGTTCCATTATCAGCTCCAAGCAACTTTTACCCAAGCAAAAAATATCTAGCAAACCTGTTACTTAGTTGCCGTTTAGGAAGTTGTTCGCATATGGCCCTTTGTCGCCTACGGAATCTGTAGGATGGGATTCGCTTATCAACATACGATATGCAAACCTTTCCTCAAGTCTTCTTCGCAGTTAGGTCGATAGAGTCTAAATTGGAAATAATATTATGAATGTAAAACCTTGTCGCCTTCATTTGTTACAATTCTACTTATTTTCTGGAAAAGTTTGCATCGAACGTGTTGTTTATGAAAAAATGCTTCCCTGAGCAGGGCGATATTGTGGACAGTCTGGTACGGTGCAGTTGTCCATGCCACAATTGTAGCAAAATAATCGATTAACTATTAACTATCTTTTTACAGTTGAAGCATTCAACGACTGCATTTGGTGAACGAATCTGGCCATTCGATCGGGAGCGCTCTAACAGGCGAACTGCAGAGACACTTTCGCATTGATGATGATGACTATTAAAAGGTTGATCATTTATGGTAAAAACTGCAAATCGTTGACATGCCTCATACGATTCTGCATAGCATAGCGAGATTGTATTATCTTCTCCGTCCGTCTGCATTCTTCTCGGAATTGCTCAGGAGTGGATAAATGTAATTCATCAGACGCATGTTAATATTATTACGAAAAATGTTAACAAAGTCGTGATTTCCTGTCGTCTCTTTTAATTGGCTTCGAAGATGACATATCTCTTTATAGAATTCATCAAAGTATTTGTTACGCATATGCCTACGATTTATAATCTGCCTCAAGATCTCAAAATCAATTCCAAACCTTTTTAAGCTTAGGCCAATCACTCCTGGGATTATGTCGTAAATGTTGCCAATACAAATCCAATATCTAGAAAATGCTGAATTATGACTCCGTTGGATTTATGGAAATTATGGAATTTATGGAAATTCACCTCACGCCCTTAATTCACACCCAAGTTATTCTCACGCGTTAAGCTGAAATTATGAAATTAATCAGCACTGAATGCACAAAACCAAGTGTTTCATGTTTATTCGAAAAATTTATTTAAGAGAGGGGTTGTTCATATTAAAAGCAATTAGAGAGCAAGGACGTCAAAGGAGCCATTCATATTACAGTAGAAGTAGACTAAAAGTGATTCGCTCCATTAATGCGGTTATAATGGGTGATTTTTTAAGCGTTTGGTTTTTAATTGTCAAAAAAAAAACAGAAAAATTGCAAATTTATTTTAGTTGATTAATCAATGCTTGCCATTTACTTTTTAAAGATTATTTCATATAAATGTTGACCACGACTATGTTTTAAGCGGTCCATACGGAGAGTCCAATTTTGAATCACTTTTTCGAGCATATTGGCTGGTATCTCGCTAACAACACGTATAATGTTGTCTTCCAAGGCTACAATTGACGCTGGTTTATCGATATAGACGAGTGATATAACGTACGCCCATACAAAATAGTCTAGAGGTATCAAATCGCACGATCTAGCCGGCTAATTCACCGGTCCAAAACGAGAGATAAATTGCTCACCGAACTCATCTGTCAATGGGCCCATCGATTCGCGTGCTGTTTGGCATGTCGCGCCATCTTGCTGTAACCACATGCTCGTGCAAATCGGGCCAAAAAAAATTCGAAATCATTACACGATAGTGTACATCCATGTGACCATTTTTGCTTAAAGTCCCCACATTTTTTTTTTTTATAATTGGCGCCCGCTCAAGGGATTTATGTACGCTTAAAATATTTGTACATAGCGCGGGCGAAAGAAACTTAGGGAGGAAAAAAAGAGAGGTACCGATGTACATTGGTCTTAAATGTTTGCAAATTATAAAGAAATATAGACGAAAAACATCCGTAATTTTAAAAAAATATGAAGCTAAACAGAATACGATGTATTGAGGCAAACAATGGAACAACGAAACACAGCAGTGTCTCTGACTCGGTGTTGAGAATGTGAAAAAAAGCACTTCTGCAGACTTTTAAGCGTGGATGGTCATTCTTATTAATGCCCCATTGTTCAGCTTGAAAATTGCTGACCAGCTACGGATAGCAATATTAAAACAATTATCCCAGTCGGAATTATACATGTAAATATTTAGATTTTCTCTGGTATTTTTATTTTTATAAAAACATGGCTCTTAACAATTATTTGTGAGAAACAAAATCATTTAAATGTCCACCACGAACAAATCTACTAACTTCAAAATTTTCAATGACTCGTTCACACATTACCGCATTGCTGTTGGCTTATCCACATAGACTTTATGTGTTCGCCACCGCCGCACCAATCAAAATAAAACGAGCTTTTAATAATATTGCTACTGCTGAGCTGATGTTTATGCTCTTTACTGTTTTTAAAATACAAAATTAGGAAAATCTTACAAATTCAGTTTTACTTACTTATCGGTGTATCTTAGCAGATGACTCGGCGGCTGGCGAATATGAAGACAAAATGGTAAGACACCGGAAAATTCAGCATGGTTTAGCGCGCTGGAAAAATGACTGTGCTAACGTCAATATCAAAGTCGGATGTGTTCACTGTCAAGCCATTTGACAGGAGTTACATCAATGTTACATTTGTCTTTAATTTCGTTTACGACACCCCACCCCCCATGAGGCGACCGAGTCTTGAAAGCCTCACTCACATCTAGCAAGGCAAGTCTCACTGCGGGCCTCCGTAGTTGCATTCTTTACTTCAGCTGAGCGGACCTGCCCATCCCGTCCTGGGAATACAAGAACATCTTCTGGTGGTTAGGTGTGAGGGTATAAATACACTTATAATGCCGCAGCATGCCTTAATTTTTTTTGGAAAATGGGATAGAGAGAGAAAGAAAGATCTTTGGACTCAGTGATTATTTCGCTCCATGGGTGGCATTCAACATTTAATGCGGAGACTACATTCTTAGTGGAAGTTGGTTTGTTGTTGATTTCTAGTCAACTACTCCTCTTACTTGATTTTCGTTAACTGAGAAAAATGAATGTCTTTCGGGCGAGGTTGGGATTCGAACACCGAACCTTCCGATTTCCAAGCCAGTCCACTACCACTTGAGCCACGGCCACCCACTTCCTCAACTAAGACCGGCAGGTGAGTCAATGGCCGGCTATTGATGATGTTTTCTGCTTTGAAGAGTCTCGATTTTGAGCATCGTCTCATGGAGTGGGTATGACAAAGCCGAACGAACCGCTCCCTGCTCCCTACATCCGCCGGCGTGTGGGTTTACGGAACAGTTAAACACCCGCTGGATCCCAGCTGAGGAGAGCTCCGCTTTGATGGCTTCGTCTTGGAATGCGTAATTGCTCACCAACTCCTTACTGGCTCTCCCAGGAAGCTTGTCTCTTTGTCGCTCCTTATACGCATTGGGATCCCACGTAGGTTTACAAATTGCGGATACACAGGATGCACGCATCAGTTGACAAGTTCGCCGCTATCTCCAGATGTAGGGCTCTTACCGTTAGGCAAGTGAAAATAGGGAGCCAGCGCTTCTCCGTTCGACGGCGTATGGTGATGTTTACGGGGCCGAAATAATCGAGGCCAGTATAAGTAAATGGCCTGACATAAGGCGTTAACCGGTCCTCCGGGAGCTGACCCATTAACGGCGGCAGTGATTTGGAGCGCCGGATTCGACATAACTGGCATTCACTTTTACACCTTTTAACGGCGGTCAGCAATATCGTTAGGCGGTTGAGGCCACCCCGATTCCGGCAACCTTAAGAATGTGGGCCCATCCATTTGTTGTCATTCCGGAACTGTAAGTAACTGGCATGAGTGGCGTCATCCGCCGGATTCATCTGAGATGGCACCCAGCGCCACTGACTCCTTGGCTACTCTGCATGATTTCCGCCTTACGAAAGGCCACGAATTCTTTGTGACGGCGGGGGTCAGATCGGAGCCAATGTAGCACGGCTTTTGAATCGCTCCGAAACATTCGATCGATGGTAGGTAAGTCGTGACAAGCGACAACGGAGTTACAAAGTCTCGTTGCCAGAATCGCCGATGACAGCCCCAGACGGGATACAGATAAAAGTTTCTTCGGGCTTCTCCTAGTTGTACCATAGGCGAATGATACGAAGACCTCTTCATATTCGAAGCGAAGGTATGAGGCAGCCCTAAAGCTTCTTCGCTGGTGTAGACAAACATGTGTAGGCCAACTCGGCTGGTTTGTATTAAATGACAGTTGTGGCATCTAGGGATCTTCAACTGTGCTAAGTACGGCAGTAGCAACTTATACTCTCTCTATCGTGTAAAGGATTCGATGGGAATAGACTCATCCCATCCAACTCAATGACGCCAGATCGACTTTAAGACAAGCTTTAAAGGATGAGTGTAATTAGCAATCATCACCAGGGGTCAAAAATGGACATAGTTATGCTGAGGAACTCCCTCTTGGTAGGAAATCTATCATCTGTCATGACATGGGTCACTATTCCAACAGAGACCCATAACTTTCTCGCTTGTCGTGCCAAATTCATGTTCATGTTGACAATTTCATTGGACTCACCGGTACCTTGGTATGCGATATACATACTTTGCAGTACATTCGTCAAGCTCGATGTAAGGTTGCATAACTTGAATCCAGTATCTCCATGCATTCCAATCCATGCCTTGGCAACAGCGACGCCTTCTGACGCACTTGCCAAACTGTCGACACAGTCATCCAAATAGTGGTGGCTGGGCTGATGATGGCTTTAGGAACCTTAAAGCGTTAAGGTTCTTGACGTAATTGGCCAAGCAGGGAGAGCAAGCAGACCGAAGGTCATTGCTTTCATCATGTACATGTCGATCGCCTTCCCTTCGTCCTCTCGCCAAAGAAAGCGCTGCAAGTGGTGATCTTCTGGTCGTATGAGGACCTGGTGAAACATTTCTTTTATATCACCCGTAACTCCGGCGGGTCGTATTCGGAAATTGCATAAAATCTTCACCAATGGTACGTAGTCATCCGGTCCCTTCAACAAGAAAGAATTTAAGGACACTCCACCAACCTCCTCCGCAGTGTCGAACACCAACCGAATCTTCCCCGGCTTGTTGGCGTTCTTAACTCCGAAATGATGGAGATACCAGGTCTTCGGAGGTCCTGCATCTGCTACAGTGGGCGTCAATTTTACGGCATAACCCTTTTCCAGATAACCGGCGATGATGTTCTTATACATGTCAGCAAAGTTGGTGTCTCTCCGCATTCTGCCTTCTAGACTTAGAAGTCTCTTCGTAGCCAGTTCGTGGTTGTTGGGCAAATGGGGTCCATCCTCATTCCACAGCAGGCCAAGCAAAGCATTTATTTAGCCTCACCGTTGTATTGTAACTCCAAAGCTAAGCTTTCGATTCAGAAAAAATCTTCGACAAGCTGATTCAGTCGTCCATCCCTTTCCGAAGACTGACTGCTGCAGAGCACGATGTTACCCTGCATGTTATCTTCTTCCCCAGAAGGCATCCTACCATATGCAATTCATCCAAGCTTCATAAGCGCAATAATAGACCCCTGCTCCAGGGTATCGACAATGTCCATTGGCTATTGTCCAAGCCGATAAGTATCTCAGGTTTGGTTTGATTATAAGTGGCGAGATAAATTTCACGCCGGAAAGTTCTTCGACTGTTTGAACTCCATGTAACGCGAATCTGACAACTTCTTTCTGGTTTGCGCCTGTCGTCATCGTAAGTTTAGGTCTCTGGGTTTTCTCATAAGGCTCAGTCATTTGGCTAGGTCTCAGAACATAATTGTGATGGATGACCGTTCATCGAACAAAGGGCAAAACTTTGAAGAGGATTCTGGAATGTCTAACGCCATCATAATCCAGCACGGACCTTTCGGATTGCGGCGCTTCATTTCCTACGACTTCCAGCGATGACTTCATAATAGGTTGCGTATCATGAAGAAACTGGTGATACATCTTTTGGTAGTTGGCAATACCGCATGACCTTTTAGTGCGACATGTCCTAATATGTACTGCGTCCATATTTTAAAAAATCCAAAACAATCCAAAAGATGGTTTTTCTTCACGAAATCAAGAAATTTGGCAGGAATAGGTAATTTGGTGAAACTATGTACTGTATCCTCTTATTGGATGCAATGTTCCTTCGCAGTGTCGTTGTTTCCATCTTTCGTCGTCGTCTGGGTAGTGTGCAACACGTTTCCCCTTCCTGGCCTTGTTGGCGAGTCGTTCAGATTCTATAAACCATTTATGTAGGCTTTATGATACAGATTAAGTGCTAATCGACCAACCAATCATTAAAATGTTTGATTGTCGGGTATAGCTGAATACCAGCGCTGTATTGTCCCCATCATAACCTTTTATTCATCGGCAACATTCCGACCAGCTCAGCGAATAAAGTAGGATTAGCTATATGCTGGCGCATTCCACTCGTTTCCAGAAACACAGACAGATTTTGCATCTTTGTGGCGAATGGCACCATCAACTCCAATTTATTCTCTGGAATCGGTGGATTTCCCTTACTGTTACCAAATCTGCGAATGTAACAGGTCCATAATCAAAAAGTAGGGAACTGGCAGCACTGCTACAGTCAACGAAAAATCATCGTCAAGTTGGTTTTTTAAAGCGCAGCTGGCGAGGAGACTAGACGAGCACAAAAACCAAGGAAAAAAGAATTTTTAAGAAAAGAAAATTAAAGTTTGTTTAAAAAAATAAAAGTTAAGAAAATCAAAGTTCGTTAAGAAAATTAAGAAAAGAAATCATTCGAAAAAATTCGAATTGCTTTTCTGAATTGGTAGCCGAGCCACCCCCACAACACTAACCTTCCTCAGTTGGCTTGGAATGAGACATTCCGGATGTCCAAAACAGAACTCCAGATTAGCCATCACTTGTTGGACATTATTGGGGTGGATGAGCAAAAACTCGACCAGGTCCCTCGCTTCTCCCCTAACACTTTTCTGCAAACGGAACATGTTCTTAACATGTTAGAAGATTCTGTAAAGGCCGTACAGAACATAGGCCATTCTTGAAATGACAGTGTCAACGTCCGAATATCAAAGTCGGATGTGTTCACCATCAATTCATTTGCCAGGAGTTACGCCAATGTTACATTTGTCTTTAATTTAGTTTACGACACTTTACTTTTCAAAAAACCCCAAAGAAAGTAATCCAATGGTGTTAAACCGCATGATCTAGGTGGCCATGACGTGAAGTTATTCGACCTGAAAACTTAGGCCGCTATAGCTCAATGTTTGTCCGTGTTGTGTGACTCTTAGCCCCATGCAGTTTAAAATAAAAATCGTATGTGTCTATTTTTTCAATTTGAGGCCACAATAAATAATTCAATACTTTGTATATAGCATTTGAAAATAATTACTCTTTCATTTGCATATTCGAAGAAAAGTGGACCACCCGTCCAAAACTTCACCGAACAGTACCTACATTTTTGTGGATGAATGATCTTTCTGAAATTCTTTCCAGATGCGACAAATTTGTTGACCAATCCATCCAAGGTGCTTTATCAGCATCATCTAAGGAGCAATTTACGAAAGTTCTGAGTTGATTATGATTTGTTGGTGTGTAACTATCCATGGTTAAAATTCTACGTGGGTCTACTTCACAAAGGTCAAAGATGACATAAAAAAGGTAGCATTCAGAAATTATTCACTACTAACCTCTGGGTGCGACTTTTGAAAGACTCTTTTTGGAATGTCGCGCCTTATTGTTAGACGAAGTGAAACACGATTATCGAAATAAATTTACATACCCTGCAAGCGTTGTTTTGGTTTTGGTCGCCTTGTCACTGACTCTAACTGGGAATTCTCAACATTGTCAACTCGTCTCACACTTCATTATGCATTCTGCATATTAACTTGATTGTTCTTCTCGCAGCAAAATGTGGCCATGATGCTTGAAGAAGTAGTAGTCAGTTGACAAAAAGTACGCTAAATTTAGTATGGCAGTGCTTCGCAGCCCATTTTGTTAAACTGCTGCTGCATTTTTTTAAGCAAATTGTAACCGAACGTTGGTATGAATGAAAAGAAGACCTTCCCTAGTGACCAATTTCAAATGTAAACGTAACAGTTTCTGGTTTTCATTTTTTCTCCTCCTTTAGTTTAGGCTTATAGTAATGCTCTAGCATCTCATATTCTCATATCGATTCAAACACTGCGCTGAACGGCGTAAGCTGGCGTACAAAGTAAAAAATAAAAATATACATACTTTATTAACGAAGGCGCAAGCTTTGCTTCAAATGCGTGCTTCAAATTAAGACGCGTTCTGCTATAAATACTTTCTGACATTTGTAACATATTCATCTCCGTCGCTGTAATTTTACCTTGATACTCCTCATACGTCATCTAAGACAGCGATGCGTATGTTAAGGTCGGACCGAGGCAGTAGTGCCTCGCAATTACTGCTATACTTCCGCGCCATTTTAGCCATCTCATTCTATATGCGATATCACCATCGCCATTCGCTTGATCATTTACAACTGAATCCAAAAACATTTATACATTTTTTGAATTTCTAGACGATAACTCCTCCTATATAAATGTCGTGGTTGGAATTTAATGAGATTAATAAACGCTCCAGATTCTGATGAGGGTCAACGACAAAATAGAGCCTATCAGCATTTGATTTAAAAGTATCCCACAAAAATTTGAAACTAGCATTTCGAAAGGCTGTTTTTAAACTATTAGAGAGTGGAATTTTGCCGAAATGTGGCTGTTGTCAAAGATTGGCGTATACCCATAATATTATTTTACAGATAAATTTGGAAACAACGCGTCAAATTTGAAAAAGAACCAAAACGATAATTTTCAATAACTTTCTATACAACCTAACTAAACTATTAAGATTTTTATCTTCATATTTATGTTAATTTTCAACTACTGCTTGTGTTTTTTGTAACTAAATTGTTGCATCGGTAGAGTCTGATCAATTATCAAATTAAAAATAACGTTAGAATCTTTCAAGTTATCTATAACGAATGACATAGAGTTTAAAAACTATATCACCCTATTCTTCCGATCTCTAAACTCAAAATCTATTACAATTTCTTAAATAGCTGTCAGTTGTCACATTTAAACACGGAGTCGCCAACCGCAAAACGGTTTGTTGGAAGTTTTTTTGCGGGCGGTAGTTTTGTTAATCGTATTTTTATCCATAACTATTTTAATTGTGTGTTGAAATAATGAATGAAGTATTAGCCAATGCATTAACAATGGATGGAGCTGCAGAATTATTTCTTTTAGAGAAGCATCGCTTTGATAGTTTCAAAACATGGCCATTTGCAAGCAATACTTCTTGCAGCATTCAAAAGGTAAAATTACCGGGTGTCTTACTTTTTGTAGTTTTTATAATACTTATAATTTACAAAACATTTCACAGATGGCTGAAGCTGGTTTTTATTGGTGTGGGAATGAACGAGAAGTTGACACGGTAGCATGTTTTGTGTGTGACAAGATCCTGGATGGATGGGAGTCATCAGACGATCCATGGTCCGAGCACACGAAACATGCTCCTCAGTGCATGTTTGTGAAATACGCGCAGCCAGAAAAGGACTACACAGTAAGTTATTCATGTACATATGACCACAAGAGTGGTGTTTGGAATATTTCTTTTCGCTGAACTCAAATTAATTCGACTTTCTGCTAATTTTTAGGTAGAGCAATTCATCGATCTATTTGGGAATGTCATCAAGGGCAGGTTAAACAAATGTGGAAATGCTTTGAAGAAACGCATTCGGCAGTTCTCAGAAAAAAAGATGAATGTGTACTTGAATTCCTTTAATTGATAAGTTATGATTAAGACCTGCTCTTGATAAGTGTGGTGTAGTTTTGAGTCGTAAAACTTAGTTTAAAATAAAATAAATAACTATAATTTAAAAGAAACATGATTGAAATAATAGATGTTGCTAAGCGACTAGCTGAGAAGGAATATTCGCGGAACATAGGTAATTCGGTATCATAACTCAAGCGGTTGTTGCTGAAACCACTTCCTGGCGGAGTTCAAAAATGTTATAACGTGTTTAGTGTGTGAATATGCATACAGGAGAAGTGGAACAGGGTTACATTTTAGTTTGCAGCTATGGCAATATGTGTTGAAGGGTATTATATATTCAGTAGAGTTCAACTGAACAGTCCGGGTGTTTTTCTTTATGTTGTCCCGAATCTTCCTGAGTATAACAAAGTTTCTTCTTTCGTAATCGACTCTTGCGAGCAAGTGCTGAAAGATTGACGAGTCATAGTGGAAAACTTTGTTGAATTTTGTGATGTTGTAAGGTGAGGACAATCACATTTTTGGGGCAGTATCAAGTACAGTATGAGACGCTATCATCTACCAAATTCCATACTATGCTCCTGAACTTGGAAGTGTTTGGGACTGACGTATCCAGCTACGAAATAATGCAGCGACTACGTAAGAATAGTAGAAAACTTCTAAACGAGTCACTTATGACTAATTAGGAAGATTGGAATTTTTACAGATCGAATCAAAAAGAATATAAGAAGATATTTCCGATTTCGAAAAGCTCCTCTTATAAAGCTCTTGTGTAAAATAGAAACAGTCTGTGAAACTGCGTGTAATCAAAATCCTCAAACGAGATAGATCAACCAGAGTGGAAACACGGTGAAAATCGTATAGCATCTACTCTCAGCCGAAGGCAGAGTCTTTTTGTCTCATACTTAAAACTAGGTTTCAGGTAACCTAATTAGAACCAGCTGCAAGTAAGATGAGTAACTCAACATGGCGTAGCCTGCATCTGGCATCGGTTGTGGCGACGGATGAGGACATCAAACACGTTGTTGCTTCGCCTAACAGTGATGGCACATACCCAGTTATGCTCTAAAACGCAGACAACCCTAGACGTGATTGACGATTCAGTGTTCACAAACTAAAAATGGGCTTCCGGTCAATCCTCTCAAAACTTAGATTGTTCTTTTTCGAAGAAGGAGGAAGTTGACAGTTCTGACTCATCTAGTGCTTAAGGGCACTATCCATTTCTCCAACGAAGCTAAATATTTGGGTGTCGACATTCTATGTCGAAACTTCAAAACGATGTCAGGCTTCTGGCGATGTAAAAGAGGTTACGGCAAGATATGGCGGTTGCCACCAAGAAGAGTTCTTTGCATCTGCACGGCTATGATAAGACCAGTTATGTCCTATTTATCGATTGTTTAGTAAAATGCAAAAATACGTCACTGCTGCTTTTATCAGACTTCACAAACCGGTCTGTCTCGGCTACATGGGGGCTGTACCATGCACGCTTAGCTCGGCTCCAGGCGAACTGATAAATCTTTCTTCCCTTTGATATCTATATCATGGACGGCTCCGCCCTCAAAGCCATCTTTGTTTAAAGGGAAACCGGCTTCCAAATCGGAAGGTTCGGTGTTCGAATAGCAATAGCGCCCGAAAGACATTCATCTTTTTCTGAACACTAAGATGAGTAGTTGACTGAAAAACAACAATAAACCAACTTCCACTATCAATTTAGTCTCCCCATTAAAAATATTGGATTGGAAATAACGAGCGAAATAATCACTGCACCCAAACAACTATCTTCACTCTGTCCAATTTTCCAACCACGCTGTCGAAAAAATACGAAATCAACTTTCCCTGTGCCCAGAATTGAATTCGACCTGAATTTAAGCCAGGAAAGGAATATAGTCAGGTCTTCATGGATGGCTCCAAAATCGATTAAGGATGCGGCGTCGCTGTCTTTGTAGAGGACGACAATATTGCATTTCCGTCGGAGATATAGGCAGTCCTGAAAGTAACAAATTATATTGTGACAATTTCGTGGAGTGTGGCATTTGCATCTGTAGCGACAGCAAAGCTGCGCTTAAAGCCTTGTTGAAATCTCGTATGACTTCACTAAACCCAGTCAGAAGGCTGAATTTACCGAAGCTTGACTGGGTCCCGGGTCATCATGGGATCACGGGACATGAAATCGCCGATGAAAGTTTTTCATGAACGAAACCTGCGCTAGGACTGCTTGAGCATCTTTTAGGGCTTCTATTGACAGTTGAGTTTTATATGAGCATAACTGTCGATGGCAAGACTATCCAGATTACCGGCAGACCAAGCGAATACTCCCCGACGGAAAGACGGCAGGTTGCTTACCGGTGCCGTGATGGGCCTACGGATTTGTAGAGAACTTAAGTTTGCTAAGCATAAGTGACACAAAATCGTGTTTGGAGTGAAAGTGATAACGACACGGCGGAGAATGATGCGAGCGTTTTTAAGGACATCGAATACGTAGTCATTCCAACGTAAGTTGTCACTGACACACAAACCGAGAATGGAACGTTTTTCAGTTTCGTTGATGCAAATGTCATTCATGGATAATGGCTGGTTATTTCAATCCATTGAAGAAGAGAATCGTCGATCCCAAAAGCACACATTTTCGACAAAAGAGCCTAATACCAAATTCTGTCCAATGTCAGAAATTTCAAGGGCAGCTATCTTGCTTTCCTCAGATTGATGTACGATTTGCTTCCACTTTTCGGCGAGACATGCCATCAAAACGCAAGTGGACCTGTTCCTACGAACATACTGCCGGTTTTCGTGTTTCGAGATATTTCATGAGTTGACGGTTTATCAACGTTTCCATGGCCTTGGAAAGGTGGGGCATAAGTACAATGGGTCTGTAGGAAGAGAGAGAAGATTTGCCTTTTTTAGGGACGGGCTGGACAACTGCTGTTTTCCATATGCTCGGAAAGAGTCCTAAAAAGTAGAATTGATGAAAAAACTTACGCTGTGATTTTGCAAGAGAGGAAGAACACCCCTTCAGAAGAAGGGGAGATATACCATCTGGACCAGCGGATTTATGTATGTTGAGATCTTTAAGTACTCTAGTACACGAGTACACGAGTGCGAAAGTGGATTCGTCCCATTGAAGATTCGACGCACTAAAGTGTATGCGGGGACAAAGCGCAATCTGGAAGTGTTTAACTTTCCGAAAAGTGTGTTATAAGCATAGTCCTTGTCCACAGAGATGACAGCTGGAATGTCATTGTAAATGAGCAATGTATGCTGCTATTGGGTTTTATATACTGGAAGAATTAAATATCGCCTGTACACTACTCTACTTATATAGGTGGGTGGCCGTGGCTGAAGTGGTAGTGTATTGGCTTCCCAATCGGATGGTTTGGGTTTCTCAATACCAGCCGTGACCAATAGCCTAACTAAATTCTCGTGAGATGAATGGTTGCCTAAATACCACATCAACTCGATTTACACTAATAATTTAGTCTGCCCATTAAATGTTGGGTGCTATCCATGGAACGAAATAGCCACTGAGCCCAAACATCTCTCTTTCTCTTTCTGCCCCATTTTCCGAAAAACTTAAAACACGCTTTGGCATCATAAGCGTAGTCATATCCATTTGAGTGTTAAGTTTTTTTTTTTTTTTTAAAAAAAAAAGTTAGTTCAAAATTTATTAAATATGATGACAATGCCTTGAATCAATTGTAAACGACTTCGGTAACGGACAAGGTGTTGTAAGTGGTAGAGCAGCTGCCATACTGCGATCCACTGAAGCTCATCTTTTGCTTGACGATTCGACAAAATAAATTTGCCGCACCATATAGTTTTCAAAAATTATGTATTTGTGTTCAATATTGAAATTATTTGGAGCGCATTATTATAAAAATAGTTGTGCATAAATGCGTATGAAATAATAATTAAAAATAATAACACTTACATATTATATGTAAACTATATTTAGGAAGTAAAAAGAATGTTATATGAAGGAGAATATTGATTTATAAAAAATATGTTAATTTTAAAAATGTATATCATGATATGACAGCAATATGATGACATAATAATAAGTTATGTAGGGCTTAAAAAATATAATATTTCATAAAGATAAAAATATACACATACAATGAGTTAGTACTCTTAGGCCGAGAAATTTCAAGGAGGCTTAAAAGAAGTAAGGCTGTTGTAAATAGTTATCTTGCGAATCCACAAAACTATGGGAAAAATCAAAAAGGACACACGGCAGAAGCAACAACATTGCGAGAAAAGCGGTTAATTCTACGGCGTGCCTGAAATTCTACTCTACCAGCTACTAAAATAAAGGCAAACAGCGAAGTATCAGCCAGTATAGCAACGGTCCGAAGGATAATACGAAAAAGTGGTACTATACAGAGAAAAAAAAACTTAAATGGAAACCTGTTTTGAGGCAAGAACACAAGGAGCATCGAATGACTTTTACAGAAGAACATGTCGCTTGAAGCAGTGAATGGAAACGCGTTGTCCTTTCGGATAGAAAAAATTTTACCTTGACGGCTCCGTTGGTTACAACTTTTATTTTCATGAGAAAGGAGGAGCTTATTTTGGCAAGACACCACAGCCGTACATCAGATTTAATAGTTGGGGGGCTATTACTTACTATGGCACAACCGTGTTGGAGTTTTTGTTGGAACGGCCATTCCCAAAAGTGAAAAACATTTTCAGACCTCTGCCTTGGATATTCCAACAAGACAATGCCCCCACCCACACTTCCAGGGTTGTTAAAAGTTTAAGTCAATCAGCAGACGTGGAACTTTTGCCATGACCGCCATATTCACCGGACTTAAACATAATCGAAAATGTTTAGGTATGGTTATCTCGTAAAGTGTATGAAGGACGCTGACAATTTGAAGACAAGAACACTTTAATCGAAGGTATTCGTGATGCCTGGGCCCAACAATGATTATTTAAAAAAACTGTAAGATTCTATTCCAAACCGTCTTACAGAGGTC
Source organism: Volucella zonaria (assembly GCA_963966105.1). Lineage (NCBI taxonomy): Eukaryota > Metazoa > Arthropoda > Insecta > Diptera > Syrphidae > Volucella > Volucella zonaria. Next base: position 29,488,956 of record OZ014533.1, on the reverse strand, counting down.
ATATCGAAAAATTGCAGGCATACTCATTATTAATGTAGAAAAACATAATAAATAAATGTTTTAAAACCATAAAATTAAAATTTTTTATTAATTTTTTCCTTTCTTTCGAGGATTTTGCATATGCCCTCATCCTAGTGGCGCATCTTTTTATACGCTTTTCAAGTACGAGTACCCATCGAGTATAGTCAAATCGCACGATATAGCTGGCCAATTTACCGGTCCAAAACGAGAGATAAATTATTCACTGAACTTATTTCTCAATTGGTCCATCGATTCGCGTGTTGTGTGGAATGTAGCGCCGTCTTGCTGGAACCACATGTCTACCAGGTTCATCTCGTGTATTTTGGGCAAAAAAAGAGTTCGAAAACATGATAGTGAGCGCCATTGACGGTAACGTTGTTCTCACGGTCATCTTTGAAAATATACGTACCAGTGATTCCGCCGGACGATAAACCGCACCAAATTGTGTGTTTTTCCGATACATTGGCAGCTCCTGTACTACCTGAGGTTGCTCATTACCAAATACGCAGTTTTGTTTATTAACATACCCATTCAATCAAAAATGAGTTTCGTCGCTGAAGAGAATTTTTCGATAAAAAAGTTGATCTTCCTCTAGCTTTTTTAAGGCCCACGCACTGAAAATTCGACGCTGCGGCAGGCCGTTCGGCTTCAGTTCTTGCATGAGCTGTATTTTGTATGGTTTTAGACGAAGATCTTTGTGTAAAATCTTCCACGTAGTCGAGTAACACAATCAATCCCAGTTGCTGCGAAAGGCGTCGAATGAACAAATCCTGGTCTTCATTAACACTGGCGGATAGCGTTAAATTCGTACGAAATTTGGTCACTATGGCTTGAATTGCTTGCTCAGTAGGTCGACTAAGACGACCCTAAAATGATCGAAATGCGCGAAAAACATTTTCTACAGATCAGGAATTTTGATAATAAAATTTGTAAGCATTGTTCGGGTCATTGATAAACTAACCTAGATGTCAAATTCTACTAATACTTTTGCAAACCCTTAACTCAAAATTTGATAGAATGAGAGCGATTTGCACGAGTGTGTGTAATGTGGATGACGTTTATTTGATTAAAATGGGCGTGGTTTTTATAAAATGAGAGTGAAATTGCCATTGATGACAATTCAAACGTATTCACAGACAGGGTCACACGGACAGGGGCGATCAGTAGAAAACCGATTTTGATTTTCCAATATCTGGAAAGTTCACCATCTAGGTTAGTTCATCTATAGTTCGGGTGTAAGTCCCTCCATGATGAAATGGCACTGCTAACTGAGCATGCCTGACTTTGAAACATGTCACAAATCACGCGTGAGTTGTCAAAAATAGGACACTCAAAAACCAAATAGCAAAAAAATTACCCGTTACATATGTATGTATTTCCTTCATCTAAAAATTAGAGAAAGATTTTGTAACTGACTTCAATCTGGTCCGTTCCAGTTACTTGCGATCTGAATAAATACTGAAATTTTTAAGAACAAATAAAATGAGGGCATGCTGGTGACTCTATCTTACTTTATTAGCCGTGAGCGGGGTGGACTAAGGCGTCAACTAACATGTACCTACAGTCAACCGCTTCTTGATAACCGCCTTTATTTTCGCAGTTCAAGTTGGTTAAGATCGTCGTTATTAATGCACCGCAGCTAAAGCAGCCTCTTTCTCTGTTGCGTCGCACTCTAGGCTGGATTTAATTACTATGTGGAGGGATTATTTCCTCTTCCGGCGTTAAAGTAGGTGGTGAGGATTTGTCAAGACAAAAACTTTTAATTATAAAGCTTTGGTAATGTAAATGCTGGGTGGCGTCGTTCGAGTCTTTAGTCAACGGTCAATGGAATGGTATTTCGAAAACTAACAAAAACTGCTGCTCTAAGAATGGCCAGCCATTGACTTAAACTCACCGCTTTGTCGTTTTGCCGCTTAGCTGCCAAGTTACTTACAGTTTAGCAGAAGAATAAGTCAATTTGAATACCATTTTAAAGATATTGAGGGCATCACTTTCTTCATCTGTTTCGGTGTGAGAAAATATAAATATATAATTCAAACACAAAATCTTATTCGAGAAATTTTTCACTAAGCATGCCATTACCAATCCACAATCATATAATCCTTTTTCTCTATTTCAATGTATGTGTTTACTGGTCAATCATTCGCGTTTCTTGGATGTTAATTATACGAGTAACAGCTTTGTAGAATAGCTGATGTGGATTCCAACTAGTCTTCTGCGCGCACACATATTTTTAAGAGATACAAATGCAATTGTACTTGAACGCTTAGCAGGATTATCAACAATAATTAATCTCATACCCGAATTCTCTCCTTAACGAGGTGGTGCTGCAATTATCTTCGCGGACAGCCACACTGCCGTGTCTCCTAGGTAAAAGCCGCACTTGCAAACAAAGCGCGTTGTACAAACTTGAGAAGTTATCCTTTTGGTCTACACTCTGGGCAGTTGGTAGTTACCAACTCAATCGAAAACCAGATCTGCGGTGAAGGGGATGAGGATGTCTACCTCCCCACAATACTAGGGCGACATGCTTAAATTTACTAAGAGACTTCATTTCAAAAATTTGGTTTGACAATATCTTCGGCGGAGTACAGGTTTTGCCACAAAAGTTCTGATCGGCTCGGAAAAAGAATTAAAAGTTGGCATCTCTGGACTAGCTAGAGTCCATAAATCGCAACTAACTGAGAAGCGTAGCATTCATTTTTCAGTCATCTTTCATAAGTATCAACAACATATTAATACATCATCGCGACATCATTAAAGAAGTGGCTGTAATAGATGGGTGGCCGTGGCTCAAGTGGTAGTGTATTGGCTTTCAAATCGGACGGTTCGGCGTTCAATCTCCACTCCGAAAGACAAATTCTGTGGAGCAATTACGAACAACCCTGCAGTGTCATGTCAATGTCTCTTAAAAGACAAGATGACAGTTACACCGAGAACGGGAAACAAAGGGCACCCTTGCTCTTTGAAATTAAGTTTACTAAGCTTCTGCGATGGAAGAATGACGAACATATCGAGATTTCGAAAGGAAAACTGGGAAAAAACATCAATATGCTCTTTAGAATCAAAATAGACCAGAAATTACTAGGTGTGAACGGTATAACACCAGTTCTACTGCAAAAAAGGGTAAGAAGAACTGCTGTCGAACCCGGCCAGAATACCAAAAAGGAGCCTGAACTGAACCATAATACTATGTATACGTGCTCTTGTACATAGAAGCCTCTCATGAAGCCATCAAACGAGCCCTAGAAACAAAAGGACTGGAACAGTTTTTAAGTGGATGTATTGTATGAGCTGCTGAGTACGATAAAATGCTTTTGAAGCAATCAGGAAATATTACATATATATTTTTTAAACAATACTTTTTAACACTTCTTTGGAATCCAAAGTATTTTTTGTCATGAATTTTGAATCTTTGACGTATACAAGATGATATTAAGACGACAAATGAAACTTGCAAAAAATTGTAGCCCTGCGAAAGAACTGTACATCATCTTCGCCGATCTGAAGACAACTTGGAAATAAAATTGGAGTACATTAAGCCAGTGTTCAATTAACGTACGTACAATAATCAGGTAAGTTATATTCGAATAGTCAACGATCCAGATTTAACGAAAATATTTTTGATTCAGATACATACTCTTAGACTTCTGGACTTTATGGGTAAGGTTATAATTTATGTCTGGTTTCAATATATCCTAGTAAGCCTTCAGTTACTGCAGAATACATCGGAGCGATTGCTGATTTATTGATGAAAGGATATTGAAATATAGACATAAAACAGTCATGACAAATGATTTTGGTTACGTACCATATGTAGGAATATATTTTTTTTATGTTTGATTTTCAGTGTAACCAATAGAAGGCGATTTTCGGTTCAACTCACAGAAATAATAGTTTATTTTAAACAGTTCCATAATATATTGCAGCAGTAATTTATGAGCGAGTACTTTCCGCTATCCTTTAACTACACTACAAACTGTCTTCCCTCAATTCAGCTGCAGGCGAGTTATGTCCTCGAATTGATTCCAACTCGTGGACCAATCCAAGCGAACTTTTGCCAAAGATAAGCTTATTTATGTTGTGCCATAGTTCATGAATAACACCCTCCCTCAAGTCAATGTAGGTATATAAATTAATATTGATAGTCACCCAAGCGATGCATAAAAATAAAACGTATCCCCAGTTTCGTCTGTAGGTAGCATTTGAGATTTATGCATTCTCCCTGTAAACAATAAATTGGGTCACAAGCACAACAATGTCTCTTCTAAATTCAACGGTCTGCAAACAAAATTAATGCTATTTTGAGCCATTTGTGGACTTGTGTTCAAATTTGAATACTTAGACGAGTATAATAAAGGTGCATTTTGCCGTTACAGCTAGCACTTAGAGCTCACCTTCAACTTCAAATACTAAATTTACTTAAAATCTTCTGCATGACCTTGAGATTCGAAGTTTGTCTTCTTGACGTGATAATCGATGAACTCTGAAGTTATTAGATTTAACGTTGGAAGCTACTTCCATAAAAGTTAAATAAAACTTTTTAATGAACACACTGATAGATGGCATTTGAGTATAATGAGAAAAATATATGTAATGTGGAGTTAGTGGGATGTATCGAATTTGTTTAAACTTTTTTTTTTTCGAAGGAAGTTGTCTGTCGGCCATTTTGATTTTCATTTCACAAAAAAACAGCATGGGAAAATATTATTCGTGAATAAGATAACGAACTTTTCAAACATGAATCCTGAAGGTCGTTACACTACACTATTCTTTTCAACTCCAGAAATTCTTTGATAGCTTATGCTATCAAAAAAGTTCTATCAGGGGTGGTAAATTTTTTTATTAGAAAGTGTGGTATTTACTACAGCGATTGTTGCAAAATGGAATATCTATAACATTGCAGACTTAAGTAAGAAATCTTGAGCTCTGTCACGGGGACCTTATCCTAATCCGCGTTAAGGCGCGTGCCGCTACCTTCAGAAAGAAATATGAGGCACACCGTTCACCAAATTACTAATGTGGATATCGACGATCTTCATTATTGTAATTGCCTGAATATGTCATATATTTAGATTCCAACCACTACTAGATGCCACAATACACAAATCAGTGGAGAAATACTGTGAGAATATTTAACATTCAACGACTATGATTGATGCGTATAAACCGCCAGAAGCTTTATCAATTTTGCATCCTTCAAGCTTTCGACAGATCCTATTCAGTAGCATTGTCATTAAAAAACCCATCAAAAATGAAATGCTGTAGTCGGTTTCACCTGACAAGAACCCCCAAATCTTTGGAATGACAATAAAGAAAATTTTGCCGATTTCTACAATGTCTAGCTCTTGTCAGATTGATCATGCCGATTGCACTAAAATGCAACTGTATGTCAGCCATTTCAGGTTAGATGTTATTGCTTATTTGATTCCTCTTATTTACTGCTGTGTAAAGTAGGAACACCCTGTTCCGAAAGACTATTCATAGGAACTACCGACTCACGTTATCTAAGGCTTGCTCGAAGTCAATAAAAAAAGTAGATAGAACGGATAACAGCGCAAAGGTGGATAAATGGTCGATGCAGAAAGATTTGGGTCGAAAGCCTGCTCATTCAGCTTCAAGTGTTAAATTCAGGGGTTCCTTGATTACGATCAGGATAACCTTCTCTTCTTTTTTGGGCAAGGCTGTATCACATATCCGCCTATGAAAACAAATTATGTTACGTATTACCCTTCTACGACAACTTGAAAATCAGAGGAATGAGTTCCTCTCACATCGTAAGAGCTCATATGTTATGTGCTAGATATGATGTGCCCCACTTGTTTTGCCGATGTAGTTGGCGTAGTTTAGAAAAATTTTATATATTAATGCCTTATGCCTTATGTTTTTCTTGAGCACCTTAAGAGCGGTTACAGTCTCTGTATTGTTAGTTAGTCCGATTCGTCGATGTTTGAAAATTGTTTGCCTTGAAGTCCTCATGCATATTCCGGACTAAAGCGTCACTTTATATGATATAATGCCATTAAGTATATCCTGTGCAGATGGTCCTCTCATAGCAAAAACCAGCCTTTTATGCTTTTCACGTAATTTCGCTTTGAGTTGCGTTTTGCGGTAAATTCTTTGGTAACAGTATAATCATTCGCATCAGTTTATTTTGTTTTTCAGATGGCATTACTTTTTTAGTTATATCAATCTCCCAGTTCAAAGCTGATTTTGTGTTTTTTTTGCTATTTCACGAATAGACTAACCCCAGAACGAAGTTTGTAAACCGTACAAATTTATTTCGAAAAATCGTAGTTTAGTTCGTGAAGTTTACCGTGTGCTACGTGCATCTTACTGTCGACATAATAATTGTTTGAAGGAAACATTTGATGCGCGCCGAATGGATGTAAACTGGCGTCCAAGATAGCGATTTAACACCAGCGATTTGGATTATTTTCTGTGGAGATACATATGTAATTTCGCTGGGCTACGCCTATAAACCGGAGACAAAGTGTCAAACTACCCAGCGTTATTGCACAGTGGTCGAGAATTGAACTTCCATATTGGACTTTATTCGAGAGCCACATTACTCGAAATTATATTTGAGAAATAATGGCATCAGATTATCATTCCCAATTCTATACCTCTAAAAAAGACATCCTTTATTTTCCACGTCTTAATCAACGCTGCACTTTTCTTTTTATTCACGATATTGGACTTCAAACTTTTATCTCTATATTGATGAGTAGTAGACGCCTTGAGACAAGGCATGTGTTTTATTTCTCAGCGTCTGGTATGTATGTTCCTTTCATCTTCGGTTGCGAAAACCTTTCTCATAGGCCTCTAATATTCGTCTACAGTTGTGTGCTCCGATCTGCTAATCGTTTCTGGTTCTAAGATGAGATGGCATTTCAATTGATGGCGCACTGCAACATACTGAAATCTGTCGGTATAGTGCCTAGTTACAGCGTGAGCGTTGGCGCGGGTGCAATTAACGGATGCAGTACAAAGGCATATACCATAGGGTGGTAGTCGCGCTCTTAAATCTTCGTTTAATGGCAATGTAGTCATGGTGGTCTGATATTCCTTTTTAATTAGATGTAATCTTATTATTAATAAATCCGATGTTCAAACAACGTCTCCGTTTATTAGACGATTGGTATTACAGCAATCGACAAACCGCTCACTATTCTTATCATGATGACCATGCAACCATTAGGTGTCAGGTTGTAGGCGGCAGCTAGTAAAACGATCTTCTTTACATTATCAGTTGAGTTTTCTGTCGGTGCGTAACTCTGAATACGAGCAAAAAAAAAAAATATAGTGCAGTGCAGTGTTAAAAAAAAAAAAATACAACACAGTGCGGGTATCCCACCTCTCACGCTCCTGGTCGAAGTACTGTTGCTTGCACTCGGTCACACGGTACGGGCAGTGATTGAGTGTATGTAACAACTGATGGATAGCGGGTTGTGAGTGAAAATTTTGTTGGTGCACTGTTTCACATTGTTGTAAGGGCATAACACCTACAGCAATTTGATTCGGTAAACCAACGTTAGAATTTTTACTTCACAGCCTTGCTTAGTATCGTCGGTGTTTGTGTTTACTGTGTTAGTTTGTAATTATGACTAGGGAATTCAGAGTGGACGTAGCGAATACACGGTGGCTAAAAAGTAATCACTTTTCTGCATACGGCCACGTCTGTAAGTACAGACCAGCTGTTTTGGCACATAGTGAAACACGGGTAGATCCCCACCCACACCTCTCAGAACGCTCTGATCTGAATCTACAAGACTACGAATTAGTGCCACTATTCTTTCCTCATCGCGGTCTCGCCATCTATGTGCGTAGTGATGTAGCTTACCAAATTCCACCACAATGTAGCCCCTGTTCCAATCCGGAATTCAATTTCATGTGGTTAAAATTCCATTAAAATAATTAAGCAAATTATCCACTACTGCTTTACTAACAGAAGCCCCAGACTGGGCAGCAATTTGACTTTTAACGAGTTTGATGCGCTGTCTGACTCCATACAAAGAATTGTATCCCTGTATCCTCATACTGAAATCGTGATTAAGGGCGATTTAAATATACACAGTTCTGGTTGGCTTCGACATTCTGGAAGGACAAAACCCGAAAGACGGTGTGTTGAGAGCTTCACTGCGGAAAATAATTTAACCCACCTTGTAAATGAGCCCTCACGAATACCAGACGTTGATAGTCAAACCGCCAACACCCTGGACTTGTTTTTAACTTCTGACCTGAACGCAGTACTTGTTGGTGTGCTCTCCCCTCTAGGCTCGTCGGACCATTGTGTCATACCAGGTAATTTCTCATACGCCCACCACACAGTTAGAGAAAAGATTCTTAAAAGAACAGTATGGCAATACGAGAAAGCTAATTGGAGCGGACTTTCTAACTGTTTTAGGAATTTTAACTGGTCGTTCTATTTCCTCGATAACGACATGTGTGCCCCTGCGGACATTATTTTTTTTTTTTTATAATTTGCGACGCGCTCAAGGGATTAAGTATCCTTAAAATGTTTGAACACAGCGAGGGCGAAGGAAAATCAGGGAGGATGGAAAGAGAGGTACCGATGAACGTTGGTTTTAAATGTTTAAAGGTTATAATGACTAGGAAATAAAATGCTAAGCAGGGCATTTCATAAGCGAGGTGTACGGCTTAGGAACGAATCACGATATTTTAGAGTACGTCCGAAAGTGGGCTTGAGGGTATACTGATGAGAATTTATTGCGAGACGGGTGTTACGGTTAAAAGTTTGAAGGGGCAGAATGCTACTGGTGATTTCTATATAGCATTGGTGGTGGAAATAGCGATAAAACAGAGTGAGACATGAGACATTACGTCTGTGTTCGTCAATTGTGTCTGTGTCAATTGTTTGAGTTATATTTGTATCACCTATGAGTCTTATCGAACGATTTTGAATCCTAACTAGCAGGTGCAGTGATGTTTTGCAGGTGCAGATGTGTGCATTGCACTCCAATTTCGGGCGGATAAATGCCTTATATATTGAGGCCAAATCAGAGGGGGTAAAGTATTTCATACATCGCTTGAGGAAACCTAGACATTTCGCAGCATTTTTGACGACACCGAATATGTGGTCATTACAATGTAAGCTATCACTGACACACATACCGGGAATGGAAAGTTTATCGGTTTCGACGACGCAAGTGCCATCAATGGATAATGGCTGGGTGTTTAAATTTCGCTTTAACGACATCAGATAGCATTATGTTCTACATTAAATTCGGCTCTGTTAGTGGTTCGTCAATTAGTTATGCTGTTATATCAGAATTTAATGAGCCTAACATACGCTGCCGTTCCCATTCTACAGCCGAAGAGCAGGGACGTGTACTGTCGTCAGCAAAGGAATATGTTGGATTAGAGTTAGCAGACAAGAGATCATTGATGAATATTAAAAAGAGTGTCGGAGCATTTGTGCCAGCATTTATTTTGTAAATATCGGACTTGAAACCATCCAAGACAACATGCAGTGAACGTTCCGAAAGGTAATTTCTAATCCATTGAAGAAGAGAGTCGTCAATTCCAAATGCACCCATTTTCGACAAAAGAGCCAGATGCCAAACTCTCTTAAATGCCTTAGAAATATCAAGTGCAACTACGAGGGGCGTTCATAATATTCTCGGTATCGGGGTGAAGCTGTGGTTGCATATATAAATTGACTTATTTATCAAGTAATACTATTATTTTAGTGCATTCATGTAAAATTTCATATAAATGTGATTATTAATTCGCGTTTTATCTCTAGTTAAACAGAATCATAATGGCAACTGAGGCGATGATGGTGAAAATTGAGCATCGCGCTGTAATTAAATTTCTCACTAAGCAAGGAAAAAGTCAAAAAACTATTCATGAAGAGATGGTGGCTGTTTACCAGGGTTCCGTACCTTCATTATCAACTGTGCAAAAGTGGTCAAGTGAGTTCAAGAGAGGCAGAGAGAGCATTGAGGACGACCCCCGCTCCGGCGCCCCGGCTACTGCTTGTACGGGAGAAAGCATCAAAGAAGTCGAAAAACTTGTTCTTGAGGATGCCCGAATAAAGGTGAAAATGATGGCAGAGATCACCAAGCTTTCAATTGGTACCATTCACACCATTCTTCATGACCATCTTAACCTTTCAAAGGTCAGTGCAAGGTGGGTGCCACGAATGCTCACAGCGCCTCAGATAAAAAGTGAGAATCGCTTGCTGTAGAGAGCTTTTGGAGATGTGTAGTGAGAACGCGGACGGTGTTATGGATCGAATTGTTACTGGGGACGAAACATGGGTCCACCACTATGACCCTGAAAGCAAACAAGAGTCCATGCAGTGGCATAAAAAGGAACAGACCCCCCGAAGAAGTTCAAAGTCACTCCGTCTGCCCGAAAGCTCATGGCCACAGTTTTTTGGGACTCAAAGGGAATCTTGCTCATTGAGTACAAAAAAAAAGGTGAAACCATCAACGTCACATCCTACGCTTCCACTTTGCATAATTTGCGGGAGGGAATTAAAAAGAAAAGACGGGGTAAACTCACAGCGGGTGTGTTGCTTCTTCATGACAATGCTCCTGTTCACACGGCGCGCGTTTCCAAGGCTGCTGCGCGAGATTGTGGTTTCGAAGAAATCCAACACCCACCCTATAGTCCAGACCTTGCCCCTAGTGATTATTTCCTGTTTCCGGATTTGAAAAAATGTCTTCGTGGAAAAAGATTTTCGGATGATGAAGAACTCAAGTCGGTATTTTGCAGAGAAAGAGGAAATTTATTATTTTGAGGGTTTAAAAAAGCTTATCTCAAGATGTAACAAATGCATTGATGTTAGGGGAGATCATATTGAAAAATAAAAACAATTTAAATTGAATTCGCATTTTCCTTCATATCGATACCGAGAATATATTGAACGCCCCTCGTATCTTGCTTTTGCCAGATTGATGTACGCTTTGCTTCCACTTTCTGGTGAGTCATGCCATCAGATCACCAGTTGATCTGTTGCTACGAAAACATGATCACAGAAACTATTCTCTTTGGAATGAAATGCTTTTCCCTCATGAAGATGAAGAGGATCAAACCAAAAGAAAAGGCATGGTACGACTCCAGCTGCAAAGAGGCTGTCAGGGTTAGAGAAATATTTTTTCGGTCCTACAAAACCAACCGGACAGAGGAAAACCGAGAAAAGTTTAAAAGAGCGCAGAAATAACTGCAACGTCTTTCTCAAACGTCTGAAATCCCAATACGACAAAAAATTGAGGCAAAAAATACTGCAATGTCCCAAAGGCAGTAAAAATTTTTGCTCGTTCGTCAAAAACCTAAGAAATTCTGCCTCATCCTCCATCCGAACGCTCATTTACAAGAGCTGTCAGCTCTTTGGACAAGGCCAATCTGCTTGCCGAACACTTTGCGGCTAGCTCAACATTTCTAGTTTGTGCTTTGTCCCCTCCTTCACTTGAGTGCGCCGAATCTTCAATGGGACGAATCCACTTTCGCACTCGTGTAGTAGCAAGGGCACTTAAAGATCTTAATATACACAAATCCGCTGATCCAGATGGTGTATTTCCTCTTCTTCTGAAGAGGTATTCTTCCTCGCTGACAAAACCACTGCGTAAGTTTTTCATCAATCCTACTCTTTTGGACTCTTTCCGAGCAGATGGAAAACAGCATTTGTCCAGCCTGTCCCTAAAAAAGGCGAATCTTCGTCTCTCTCCTTCTACAGACCCACTGCACTTACGTCCCTTTTTTTTTTTAAAGAACTTAACACTCAACACTCAAGTGGGTATGAATACACTTATAATGACTCAGCATGTGTTAAATTTTTTTGGAAAATGGGATAGAGAGAGAAAGAAAGATTTTGGACTCAGTGGATATTTCGCTCCATGGGTGGTATCCAACATTTAATGGGGAGACTAAATTCTTAAGTGGAAATTGGCTGGATGTTGATTTCTAGTCAACTACTCATCTTACTTTTGATTTTCGTTAATTGAAAAAATGAATATGTCTCTAGGGCGAGTCTGGGATTCGAACACCGAACCTTCCGATTTGGAAGCCAGTCCACTACCACTTGAGCCACTGCCACCCACAAGGTCCCTTCTTTCCAAGGTCATGGAAACTCTGATAAACCGTCAGCTAATGAATTATCTCGAAACACGAAAACTTCTCAATGACCGGCAATATGATTTACGTAGCAACAGGTCCACTCGTGATTTGACGGCATGTCTAACCAAAAAGTGGAACCAAAGCGTATATCAATCTGGCGAAAGCAAGATAGTTGCACTTGATATTTCTAAGGCATTAGACAGAGTTTGGTATGAGGCTCTTTTGTCGAAAATGCGTGCTTTTGGGATCTATGACTCTCTTCTTCAATGGATTCGAAATTACATTTTGGAACGTTCAATTCAAGTTGTCTTGGACGGTTTCAAGTCTGATATTTACAAAATAAATGCTGGCGTGCCCCAGGGCTCTGTTCTGTCTCCGACACTCTTTTTAATTTTCATTAATTATCTCTTGCCTGCTACTTCTAATCCAATATATTCCATTGCTGATGACAGTACTCTCTACTTTTCATATTCGTTCCCGCACTCACGCCTCTGCTCTTCGGCTGTATACTGGGGAACTATCAATCGAGTAGAATTTAATGCTTCCAAAACTCAATGCTGTCTGCTGTCATTAAAGCGAAATTCAAATACCCAGCCATTATCCATGAATGGCACTTGCATCGTCGAAACCGATAAACTTTCCATTCTCGGTATGAGTGTCAGTGATAACTTACGTTGGAATGACCACATATTCGATGTCGTCAAAAATGCTGCAAAATGTCTAAGTTTCCTCAAGCGATGTAAGAAATATTTTACCCCTTCTGATCGGGCCACAATATATAAGGCATTCATTCGCCCAAAATCGGAGTACAATGCCCACATCTGATCAGGTACTCCTAAAACATCTATGCACCTGCTAGATGGGATTCAAAACCGTGTGATACTAATATCAGTCAATCAATTGACAATACCGAAAATACCGACGTTATGTCTTATTATTTGTTTTTTTAATACTTTATTTTAACAATATCTTTTAACGCTTATATTTAATACAAATAATAATAAATTCAATTAAAATGATACGTAAAAAAGGTAATTGTATAAAATAGCTGAGTACAATCTTTAGCCAAGTCAAGACAGTGATGAAAGTACTTATCAAGTTATACAAAAAAAAAAAAATTCAAAAGGATCTATTGATGGGGAAACAATAGAAATTTATAATGAATCAAAAAGTGCAAATTATATATAATTTTAAAAGTCTATAAATTAGTTTACATCATCGGATTTAATAAAACATGAACTTCTGAATGATTAAATGAGGAAAGCCACTTTTTTATTTCATTTAAAAATACTGTTTTTACCCTCTCACACCTAAGTTTTTCAGGTAATCCATTAAATAAACGAGGAGCGTTAACATGGAAACAATGGGAAAAATGCGTTTTTTAATGGTTGGCACAACTAAAAAATTTCTGCAGTTGATTCGCAAGCTATAGTCGTCTAGCACCCTAGTTTTAAAATAGCCTGAGTTGATGAAAAAATCTTTAAAACTTTATAACAGTAAAGGTGTCTTAGACGAAGAAATTCAAGAGATCTGAATAGCTCAAAATTTGGTGTCCTGGGATTACCTTTGGAAATAATTCCTATCGCGTACTTTTGTTTTATTAATAAGGGTTTTATTTTCTTGAAATACGTACCACCCCAACAAGAAATTCCATATTCCAACTTTGATTTTAATAACCCGTTGTAAACCAATTTTAAAACAGGAAGATTGCAGTACATACTAAGGTGGAATAATTGTCTTACAACTCCGTTCATATATTTTTTCAAGTATAGTAGGTTGAATGGTCATTCCAACAAAATTTTCGATCGAATATAATACCTAAATATTTAAAGCTATCAACACTTTCGATCAAAAAACAGTTTGCGTTGCAGGTATTCTGATTGTTGAAAACCATATCTCCCAAGACAAATCGGTTGCAAGTTGGTGAATGTTAATACTCGTATAAAGGTATTTCTTGGGAAACATTACCTCTGATATTAAATAACATGAACTTCCTTTTGTTGCTTACTATCAGCTTATGAAAATTAAACCATCTTCTAATAATATCTTGGTCACAATTTACATCTGCAACCATATCAATTAAATTATTGTTTGAATAGAAAAGATGTATCATCAGCAAATGCTGTGATTTTACCTTTAAACGGTTGTAAAAATAATGAGTTAGCTTAAATAAGAAAGAGGATTGGACCCAAAACTGATCCTTGAGGAACACCCATATTTAAAATTTTTTGTGAACTGAAAGCATTTTTAATCTTAACAACTTGCTTACGGTTGGATAAACAGGAAAAATTGAGCCTCTAAAACCCGCCTTATAGAACTTATCAAGTAGCAAAGTCACTTGTCTCACTTTGTTTTATTGCCATAGAAATCGCCAGTAGCATTTCGCCCCCTTTAAACTTTTAACCGTAACACCCGTCTCGCAATGAATGCTCATCAGTATACCCTCAAGCCCTCTTTCGGACGTACTCTAAAATATCGTGATTCGTTCCTAAGCCATACAACTCGCTTATGGAATACTCTGCCCAGCTCTTTAGTTCCTAGTCATTATAACTTACTAACATTTAAAAACAATGTACATCGGTACCTGTCCTTTCTTCCTCCCTAAATTTTAAGGGTACAAAATCCCCGTGAGCACGCGTTGATTATACAAAAAAAAATTGCACAGTTTCCATGACATATTTTCATGCTTATTTCGTTCAGCCGAGGATGTTCATCTCTTATCTATCTTTGTAGTTCGATAAATCTGGAATTGGTAGGACTTATATATCCTAGTTCTGTTTTGTGCTACTTCTGCGATTTCTAATACATACTAGTACGATGTAGTCATTGCTATCGTCATGGCCACTTTTAAACATGCAATTTTTAACCATTTGTGGGTATGATTTGTAAGAACTCTGATTCATGAAGTTGAAAACCAATACAATGTACTTATATTATGTATAAAACTTACATACGTATATATAAAACTTAAAATGGAAATTATCAATCAGGGTACGCGTCCAAAATTGTACGTTTCCTTAATTTTTTTAGTTCCAAAAATATTATTAAGTAAACTAAGGGCGAAGTTATAATTGCCGATAGTCGGTTTTGATTATCATTTTTTGACGAGAGCATACATTTTGATTTGCCTTCAATGACCGCCAGATACATTTTTGGTCCTTCTGGTTCAATTCTCACAAAAGGGACACTAACCTCCTCTGGTTTCCTCCGATTATGTCAATATAATTTGCATATACATGAGGTTGGACAGAGTTTTTTAAATATTCTGCTTCTGGTGTTGGCTTGTGAGCTGTGCATAATATCTTCAAGGGAGATGTTAAACAAGTCGCGTGATAGCGCTTCCCTTCTTTCTTCATATTCGGGCAGACGATGCTCAGATTCCTTTTAGGGGGCATGTGTTCCTCTGACCAAATTTTACATATGAGCTAATTCATGCTCTTTACCAGATCACTTCCTTCAGCTTTAAAAACATCGGTAGATAAGATTTCGGAACCAGAGGATTTGTTAGACTTAAGTTTGGAAATAACTAACTTTACTTCATTTTTCGTAGGTGGACGGACATTTTCGCAGCCTTCGTCCGAATTGAATGGTGTGCCCTCAATAACAGCGATATTTTCACCATCTTCGTTGCTTAATAGTAAGCCGAAGATGTTTTTCCATAAAGCACGGACTGCGTTTCAACTACGGTTCGGTGTTTGTTGCTCTGAAACGTCCCTTTTACCTTCTTGTATAATTTTCGAACCTCATTTTTACAATAGCATCTTTTGCCATTGTAGCTGCCTGTCGTTATAGCCCTCTACAGTAATTTCCTACAGCTGTAATATAGGTACTGTTCTTAATATCCGCATTCGTACGTTAACTACTATTATGTAGTCGTCCGAGTCATTGTTGGCACTTCGGAATATGCGGACGACTAGAATACTGGATGCGTGTTTTCCGTCTACCGCAAGGTGATCAACCTGACTTATCGTATTTGGATCAGAAACATGTGCTTTTTTTTGCCCGCTAAAATATAGGAAACGGATGTGATATCGTGCTTGTTGTGCATGCCCATGTCTTCCTCTCTTATTTTAACATAAAAGTAACCAAATGTAATTTTTAGGTCGTAAGAAACTGAGTTCCAAAGCCCGGGACCCCTTAAGTCTGCTTTAAATAACAAACCGACATCCAAGTATGCGCTGTGCACGATAACAATCGCCGTAGTAGATAATGATTACATCAATCGTATAATCTTCCACTGTATCCATCAGCTATACAGTGTCCTCACCCTCTAGGTCACGTTTGCATGGGTAAGTCGTTTTTACCAGAGTGTGTTGTTATTTTCGCCATACTTATTTCACCACAGCAGATTAGTTTCCTATAATAGCAGGACGCTATCAGAAACAGATATTGCTTAGTGCTCGATAGGATATGCGATATGACTAAACCTGAGCTACCCTATAGGTAGATACTATGGTCAACAGTCGCCGAGATTTTTAACCAAAAATGAAAAATACTTCACGTATCTACAAAGAAAATCCACGGGTTTAACTGAGCAGTTATGGATCATCTTTGGTACTTCACTTAATATAAAATGCTCCTAGCATTTAAGGAAGCTCGTGAAACCTCTGTCAACGCACAGAGATCCATTCAATTGCGATGACCTGGTCATTTTCTTTTAAAACCATCAAATTAAAGAAAATTAAACAGCTGAATGGCCATGCTTGTTGTACATAACTAAAATTTGTTTTCTCCCTAAGACGTGTCAATGTCGTAGATAGACGAATATACAAACATCTAATCCAATTATAGTACGAGTACATAGTCTATTTGGTAGCGTGTCATCGAACTAAAGTGAAAGTACGGCTCAATGTACGGCACGAGTATCTTTGTTCCCAGATTTATCACCTTAGTTTAGAGATTGTGCTGCAAGTTCTTAGGCACTCTGGAGCTGTCTATGTATGTAGATGTGTATCTAAATATTAAATGCTTTTTCATATCGAAAACATCGTTATAGTATAGTGTGCTTAGGAACAAGGTAATTAATTTTCATTTACCGATCCAAAAACAAACAAGAGTTTCTTTTCCTTTTTTGACTTTGGTTGAATATTCTTACATTGGCCCCATTTCCTCGTAAAGGTTCGTATAAAATGAACAAAAATAGCACTAGGTGGATATCTTCATCTCACTTTCGCGTAATTTATAACTAACCTTTTGCACGAGTAGGTATGTAATATATCTATAGGTCACATCGCGCACGAGGACGACGTCGACCGTCCCAATACTAAAAAAATGGGAGACAAAAATATCACACCACAAAATGCTAGCAAACAAAAGTTGGAAAGCAGATCCAGTGCTTCAGTTCGTTTTCTATCTTTGAGTTTTAGGTTGGGGAGCGTCGACAGGGTCTGTGTTTCGGAGCACTTAGAGGTAAGGTTTTGTGTGTAGTACATAATTCCATTAGTGTCACGCCAGTTCTCTCAGATATGTATGTACATTCAAACGTACATACACACGAGTATGTACTAAGAGTACTTTTTCTCTACCAGTGCTTTACTATCTGCATTTCCAAAGTAAGAACACCATTTCGCCACCCCTAAATTGATAGAACCTATTTGTGTGGGCGTGAGATCGGAAAGTGGTAGTAAAGTCCCAGTAGAAGTCAGTACGACTACGAACATAGCTTCCGCAATCTGATATTTTTGCAAAGTTAAATCGACTTAATTCGCTGATGACATATTTCTCTGAACTGAGCAGGCATACGAGTATGCAAAGGGATGTGAACGGAAAAGAAGTGCTCAAATAAACTAGAAAACGGGTGATGACGCGAGTATACAGTGTCTCTGCAAAAGTTTAACGAAATTAAAGTTTCCGTAAAGAGAAACATGGATTTCTATTTAGAAATGCTTTTATTAGTCGTTTATTTTTTCGCTTGCATGAAATACTTCTGAAGACAGATTATGCTGAATTTAGTTGCATTTTCAGATTTTCATATTTCGCAGACATATGTGTTTAAGATTTCTTCTATATTACAGGGTGACTTACTTGAACCATAACTTTTTAAAACGCTAGAATGTTTTTACTTTTTGATAAATTTTATTGTGCCAAAGCAAAAAATGTTGGAAAATACATCAATTTTCAAATTGTATCAGTAGTTTTCAATACGTTCACCTTTGGCGCGAATAATTACCTTGAGACGGCCGAAGAAAGCATCGAACGCTGCACGTAAGTGGCTCTGCGGTATTTTGGCCCATTCCCGGCGAAGTGCTTGTTTGAGGTGGTCCAAACTTTGGTATTTTTTAGTGCCAACCTTCACCTTCAAAATACCCCAGACAGAGAAATCCAACGGATGTGCATCCGGAGAATTTGCAATCCATTGTGTCGAAGAAATGAAGTGTGGAACATTGTTTTTTAACCAATCTTGGTTGACGCGCGCTTTGTGAAAGGGTGCCGAGTCTTGTTGAAATGTCCACGGTCTCCGACCGAAATGATTGTTTGGCCAAGGCTGTAAGACGGTTTCACGGTATACGATCGCATTAATTTTGACGCCACGGTCCAAAAATACGAGCGGAGAGCGACCATCGGCGGTTATGGCGGCCCAAACCATCACCATCGGTGCTGCCTGTTTTCTGGTGGCCGTCTGAAGGTGTAAATTTTCGAAGGACCTCTCTGGCAAGTAAACTCGGTCATTTTGTTTGTTGACATATTGCTCAATAATAAATGGCGACTCATCGGAAAAAACTAAATTCTGTAACTCACCACTTTCGTGCAAACGCGGCACCTCCTTCGCTCTTTCGACTCTAACTTTTTTCTGTTGCGGTGTAAGATCGTGTGCTTTGTGGAACTTTAATGGCTTGAGCCCAAGCTCATTTTGCAGTATGTGTTGCATCCGTTCCAACGATATGTTGAGCCCACGACCAATTTTTTTTCCACTTCGACGCGGATTTCGCTCAATTCAAGCCTTCACTTTCCGAATCATTTCTGCCGATGTTGCTGTTTTTTTATGACCACCTCCATGGCGTTCTGCAACGCTGCCAGTATCACGGTAACGAGCTATGGTTCGAGACACACATGATTTATTCACGTTGAGGTGCTGGAGGGCTCTAACCATAGCTACTTGTGGTTTTCCAGCCAAATATAAAGCAATCACACTATCACGTTTGAATACCATCGCGGATAGAAATTTCTCAACACAACTGAGACGCAAATCGTTCAAAATTTGAGCTCACTGTCACGAATGGTTTAGAAATTATAGCAGTCTGAAGTTGGTTGCAGTTCGAGTCATTCAGGGTGTACAACAGTTAGCTAATGGGGAGAATTATAGTTTTGAATATGAATTGGTGGTTAATTGTAATTTTATAAGTTATGTTATACCTCTGCCGAGTCTTTAAATATAACTTAGAGCTTAGCATCTTCATTATTGTAATAGTCAACATTACTTTTGAATCCGAAGGACTAGATCGCTTGTGCCAAAAGACAGTGCTCCCCACCTTTTGTATTTAGTATTGCTGGTGCAAATTCATACTTGTGCAAACTCTTTCTTTTATTTCCGAGAAAGGTAACTTCTAGTTCATCACACAGGCTGAATTTTAAAGACCAATATAGCAAATGTGGTTTGTGTGTCTAAGAGTTGTAGACCATGTAGGCGACCATAGTTTAGGGCTTAGGCCACTCTAGGTCATCACACAGGCTGAATTTTAAAGACCAATATAGCAAATGTAGTTTGCTAGATACACAAACACAGAGCTGTAGACTGCATCCATATCTTGGCACATGCATGTAGGCGACCATAGCTTAGGGTTTAGACCACTGTAGGATTTTCAAAAAATCGATTTTTTTTTATTGCGTTCCTTAGGACCTCAAAAATGATATTCCAAAGGTTATAGCAGGGAAATATTTCGATGTACTTACTTTTCAAAGTACAGTACAAGGCCGCCAGGAAGGCAGCGAACTTAACTTAAAATTTTAAACACGTTTATCTCAAAACTGCATTTTTCAAGTTGACCGCACAATTTTTAACCAATCCACTTCAAATTTTAACAAGATCTTTTAAAATAAGAATATTGTCTAAATACGAGTAAGTACGTAGAATTTTTAGTTCCTTTCTGCGAATTTTGGAAGTTTGGAAGTGGGCCACTCAGCCAAAAATCAATATATCAATATATCCTACGTACTTCTCTAGCTGTTGTTATGTACAATAAAAAAAAATTTAGTGACTTATCATAATTCAAAGTTTACAGAAGCGGTTGGTATGGCCATAAACCCTTCCAAAAAAGAGAGGTCATCTGAGAAACGCTGCACAGCCTCCATTTTTAAATAAATTATTCTATAAAAATTATGTTTTACAGTCAATCATATAAACAATAAACTACTACCTTTGTAAACTCGATTTATTTTATATTTTCCCTGAAAAAAAAATCACAAAAAAGCCTAATTTTACGGACTCTAGAGTGCTCTAACCTACTATGCATACTATCAGTATGCAACTTTTCAAAGCGGCGATCGAATTCCACATTAGTTTTTTCACTCAAAGTTATTTCAAATGAGAAGTAACCTACAATTGAATAATTTTTGAGAACAACTACTGGCAAAAAAAACTCCCGATAACAACCACCGTTTTAGGAGGATTGGGAATTAATAAACTCATTTATAGTACACCAATCGTATAGGCCTGCTTGTGCTATATAGAAAATAGTCACAAAGAAGTATCCATATTGCTGCCAATGTGTTCATTATTTTTGAAGACTCTCGTAATCATAGTAGCCAACGGCAATTATCTCGAATTGTAAGTGTGACAGTTCTCAACGTTCACAGACTTTGTCTAACTATTCACCTATGCGGACGTATTTTTCTTTTTCTGCCGTATACTGAATTTATTTAGTTTTCCATTTTCCTTCAAAGCCCCGTAAACTGCCGGCTCAGTATATTTCCCGTCGTTGTTCGTTGACCTAATTTTGTCTGCTGATTTCACATATTCACCTGTGCCAGTTAACCCCAAAAAACAAAAAAAGATCAAACAAAAATTAATAGTGCTGATAAGTGTTCGTCGACCTACTTCAACTTAAATAAACAAACAATTGAAAAGTGCTGTGCTAGTTTTCTGTCCTCAATTGTTGACCCCAACGTCGGATGGGTAGCCTGTGATGGTCGCTGGCGAAAATCTTTCCAAATCATATGAATCGAACTTACCCGGAGATCCATTACTTACCTCAAGGAGTGTTGCAGTCTCTTCAATTTTTACATGCAACAACGAGCCTATTAATGCAATGCTAACGGAGAATGGTCATATTAGCAGAACAAAACTTGACAGAATAGAAAAGCTTTAAGACTTAGTAAACTGCGTTGCCAGTAATGTGGAAGCTTACAAGTCCACAGGAAGAATGATCGAAAAGGAACCTCCTTAAACCAAAGTTTTGCCCACATAAACGACTATCAATCTTCCCGTACAGATCTCGACTTGCTTTTTCAATCCTCCTCTAAAACAATACATCCCGCCCCGCATCCATCAGATCTTACGCTTGATGACCAGACTCTAAAAATGATTGACGGCAGCGAGAAACTCATAGCGACTCGGTTGACCGTTGTCGAAATCGGTAAAGAAGTGAGATTAGCTTCCCACAAAATCGATGGAATACCCGACCATATTCAATTCCAAGCTGCGGGTAGCTCCCCGTATAATGTCTCAATTCATAATGAATTAGTAGAT
Organism: Volucella zonaria; assembly: GCA_963966105.1. Lineage (NCBI taxonomy): Eukaryota > Metazoa > Arthropoda > Insecta > Diptera > Syrphidae > Volucella > Volucella zonaria. Next base: position 29,467,163 of record OZ014533.1, on the reverse strand, counting down.
ATAGAATCTCACATGCCATCCTTTCCAACTACTCCTAACGCCGCCGTAACAAAAGAAACCGAAACCGCTCTGCCTTTACCAACTAGTATCCCGCTCGGCGTCGCTCCATGCAAATTGCTTAAACAATTCGGAACTTCATGGACCCCCTCCGAATGGAAAAACTGACTCGAAAAACTGGAAAAGGGAAACCATACGTTGAAGGTGCTCCTCAACACGCTGATACCTCTTGGGTTACGGAATTTCTTTCACCGAATGAAACATGCTAACACAAAAAGGAGTTCTAATACCGATCCTAACTGAAGCTTGAAAACAAATAAGTTCCCCAATTGTAGTCCTCCCTCCTCACTTATCCAAAACAAAGCCCTCACACACCAATCCTCTAATCCCCACCGTCCAGGAAGGCCTCCCTACCGACCCTATCAGTCTCAGGAACCCTTATGTCAAATACCACGAGATTTTTAGCATGTCCCGTCAGAAAGCGGCAGACGACATTGCTGCATTCGGCCACCACGTTCACTCTAAGCAAGTCTCACACCATTGTAGGTGTGAGCCGACCACGATAAATTTTTTCGTCCATAATTTGCCTCACACTTCCAGAACCGTGTTGCGTAAAATGTGCCGGTAAACATCTCTCAGAAGAGTGCAACTTAAATAAAGAACTTCCACCGTCTTGCATAAATTGCCAAGGAAAGCACCCAGCAAACTATCGCGGATGTGAAGTGGCGAAAGAACTCCAAAAAAGGCGCGATACTCTTAAAAACACCTTACGTCCAAACCCAAACGCAACTACAAATAAACCTAATATTGCTAAAGAACAGGCAGTGAAAGAAAGAAAATCCGTCGTGGTAAAGTCGAAGGATACACAAAAAAAGAACGCAAAGGAAAAGCCGCCACCGATTGACGCGCTAACGTATGCACAAGCTGCGTCGCAAGGAAATAAAAAAAGCGGTGTTACGCCAGATCCAGTGGCTCACGTTTTTTCCCTAATTCTCACTACTCTTGAGGAGCAAAGCAGAACAAATAAACTTTTAGTTGAAAAATTGAGCAATCTCGAGAAAGAAATACGTAAAACTCGATTTCAAGCATGAATATGAAACAAGTGCTTAAAATATTGACGTGGAACGCAAACGGCCTTATTAAAAAACTCGACGAACTGGAAGTGTTCTTACAAAAAGCCAATATTGACATTTGCTTGATTTCTGAAACTCGCTTGAGGAAAGGACCTCGTGTGGAACTAAATGGATACTGTGCTTATCATGCATACCACCCATCAAACAATGCCAGAGGCGGATCCTCATTGTTCATTAAAGATTGTATTGAGCACTCTATAAATATGAAGATTGAATGCGATGCAATGCAGTTAAGTTCGGTTCGCGTAAAATATAACCACCTGCACTACAACATTGCATCCATTTATTGTCCTCCGCGATGCAAGCTAGAAAAGAATGACTTTGAAGGTATCTTTGATTCACTCGGACCGAATTTTATAATTGGTGGTGACTTTAATTCGAAACATACATTTTGGGGCTCAAGATGTAATACAACGAAAGGCAGACAACTCTATGAAGCCGGTATGCAATGTAAAGGTGACTTTTTCTCGACAGGAAAACCAACATATTGGCCTTCGGATATAACAAAGACTCTCGATCTTGTAGACTTCTTGGTCACAAAGGGAGCAGCTAAAATTTCTACAAACATCGAGGAAAGTTATGACCTCTTCTCAGATCACTCACCAGTCATTTTAACACTAAGCATACTATTAATTAAGAAAGAAGTAGCGCCTAGATTAACTAATAACAGGACTAACTGGGACGGTTTTAGAAACTACTGCAATGAACATATTGTTCTAAACGTGTCGCTAAAAACACAAAACGAAATAGAAGACGAAGTCGGCAGATTCATAAAAGTCCTGCAGAACGCTGCCTGGAACAACACTCCAACTCCAATAAGAAAAGAGAAAGCAAGTAGTGAAATAAAATATCCGCCGGAAATAATAGAACTGGTAAGAGAAAAGAGGAGAGTGCGAAAAAGATGGCAACAATCCCGTGCTCCCCAGCATAAAACATACTTAAACCATTTGTGCAACAAATTGAAAGAAGCAATACGAGATTACCAAAATCGGAATATCTTTACATATCTCGAAGGTCTGACTGCCGAAAGAAGTTCAAATTACTCCCTCTGGAAAGCCATGAAGGGAATCAAAAAGCCTCAAATGCAATTTCCTCCCATAAGAAAAAATAATGGCGAATGGGCAAAAGGAGATAAAGAGAAGGCGGATCTATTTGCCGAGCACCTAGAAGAAACGTTTAAGCCTTTTGATGGACAGGCGTTAACAGGAGGTTCTAATTATATAATTACGGCACCGGACAATTTTAGAATAAAAACAGTGTTGCTACGAGAACTTAACCAAGCAATTAAAAAATTGAAAAATAACAAAGCCCCTGGTTATGATTTAATAACTGCTCAAATTCTCAAGGAGCTGCCAAAGAAAGCCCTGATCAAACTGCTCCATCTTATAAATGCCGCGCTAAGACTATTAAACGTTCCAAGCCAATGGAAATTTGCCGATGTTATAATGGTCCCGAAACCAGGCAAATCCCTAAATGAAAGAAGTCCTACAGACCCATATCGCTTCTGCCGATAATATCTAAAATATTTGAAAAACTCCTATTGAAGCGCTTGCAACCGATCATTGAAGAGAGACGTCTAATTCCTGAACATCAATTCGGTTTTAGAACTAAGCACTCCACAATTGACCAGGTTTTCAGAATTACGAATGAAATCGAGAAAGCCTTAGAGGGGAAAAAGATATGTTTTATCATGTTTCTTGACGTGTCTCAAGCCTTCGATAAGGTATGGCACGAAGGCTTAAATTTTAAGCTAAGCCAGGTTCTTCTTCCGAGATCTGCATACGGTTCTGGTTCGTACCTGGAAAACAGAGTTTTTCGTGTTAAACATGGCACCGAATACTCGGAATTTAAAGAGATAGCTGCTGGAGTTCCGCAAGGAAGTGTACTTGGACCGGTATTGTTTTTACTCTATACTCGAGACATACCGGAAGAATCAGGTACCATAGTAGCCACGTTCGCGGACGACACGGCGATACTAGCTACAGATAATTCAGTCGAGTTAGCTACTGGAAAGCTACAAACGGCTTTGGACAAAATCTACGAATGGACAAAGATATGGCGAATTGTTCTCAATGAGACCAAATCTACTCATGTCAGTTTTACTTACCGGAAAATAAACAACTTCCTATTTTCATTAACTCGGTACAAATACCATATGCAAATGAAGCAAAATATCTAGGAATGACACTAGATGTAAAACTGAAATGGAGGCCGCATGTTAAGAAGAAACGTGGTGAACTTGAAAATAAATCCAGACAAATGCACTGGCTACAAGTTAAACATACATAACAAACTGCGCATCTATAAGCAAGTGCTTAAACCTGTTTGGACGTACGGTATACAACTTTGGGGCTGTACTAAACCAAGCAACCGAAATATTCTCCAAAGCTATCAAAACAAAGCTCTAAGACAAATCGTGAACGCCCCATGGTATATCAGAAACAGTGATATCCACAGAGACTTAGGAATAGTTACCGTCGAGGACGAAATAAAGAACTTTGCTCGCAAACTCCGTATTCGTCTTCATGGTCATTGTAATAATAAAATACTCCAAATTCTGGACGAGACAAATTTAGTGCGTCGATTACAAAGAATGAGACCATTCGATCTGGCGCGATAAGGACTATCCGCATATAATAGCGGTACTAGCAGGTGCTTTTGCTGGAAAGCTACCTGCCCCACACGAACGTTATTCGAAACGGAAACTACTAAGTTAGTAGGTAACTTAGTGGTAGTCGATAAGAAGGGAGGCGTGTTTTTAGTGAGTAAGAATCTCACACTACTATGAGCAACGGGTTCATAGTGTCTATGAAGATTTTCAAAAAAAAAAATTCCATCCCACAACAACCCTGTTACTTTTTGCCACCAGAATGTAAGAGGTCTTCGCTCCAAAACCAACGCTGTTCTACGCCAATCGCGTTACCTTCATCTCGACATAAAGAAACAGGAATTGTTCCCCCTACTTTTAATGTTTTTCGCGATGAGGATCCTACCTGCCCAATTCCTCCAGTCGAGGCGTCCACAACAGCCTTAACTCTTCTCCTATTACCAGTCGCTAAATCCTCCCATATACCCAAACTCAAACAAAGGATTTTGTATGAAGCTCTAAGCTCCAATACAAATCACTTATTTCCCCTAGACAACATAGCTTCCTGAAAGGTAGGGAGACCATCACAAATCTCGTTGAATTCGTATCTTTTGCCCTCTCTGCCCTAGAGAATGGTAACGAAGTCGATGTAATTGCAACCGATTTTGGCAAGGCCGTCGATAAAATTTCTCATCAATTAACACTCTTCAAGTTGTCTGCTCTCGGCTTTGAACCCATACTGTTGAAATAGATATCCTCTTACCTTGAAAACGGTTTTTACAGTGTTCGTTTTAGGTCAGCCCACTCGGCTCCATTTTTTCTTCTTTTCATATTAACCATAAATTATCTCGATTGGATCATCAACCACTTGTCTGTCTCCCTTTACGTCGACGACACCGAATTTTTCAAAACCATTTCCTTTCTCCATGACTCCTTCCTCCTTCAACAAGACCTGTGGGTGGCAGTGGCTCAACTGGTAGTGGACTGGCTTCCAAATCGGAAGGTTCAATGTTCGAATCCCAGCCTCGCCTGAAAGACATATCATCCATTTTTTCAGTTAACGAAAATCAAGTAGGACGAGTAGTTGACTAGAAATCAAACATCAAGCCAACTTCCACTAAGAATTTAGTCTCCCCATAAAATTTTGGATGCCACTGAGCCCAAAATCTTTCTTTCTCGCTCTATCCCATTTTCCAAAAAACTTAACACATGCAGAGGCATTATAAGGACTGAAACGAATAAAATCTGTAAATTTTAATACGGGCTATACTTCCAATGCCTAAAAATTGCAATCCCATTTTGTACCCAAATTAGCCTGTATATTCTCTAGTTTCAGTTTGTTATTGATTTTAGTTCGGTGCGGTTTAAAATATTTATAAAATGTGAGTCAAGAGGAACGCCGCAAAAAGATCATCGACAAATGGCTCGAAAATTCTTCGCGTCCAAACTATTTCATCGCAAAAAATTTAAACATAGCACGCAGTACAGTGAATTCTGTTATTAAACGATATTTGGAGACGTTGACAGTTAAGCGAAAACAGAAAAGTGGAGCTAAAAGTGGAGTACATGGTACAAATTTGGACAGAAAAATAGTGAGCACCATCGTAAAAAATTAGACTATGTCATCCAGAGATGTTGCTCGGAAATGTAATACCAACCAAACAATGGTACAAAGATCTAAAAAACGTAACGGTCTAAAAACAAGAAAACAACAAAAAATACCAAAAGTTACTAAAAAGCAGAAAAAAGTCATAAAAACACGAGCCCGAAAGCTATACGAGTTGATCGGCAACAAGAAAGCGTGCTTGGTTTTGGATGACGAAACTTATGTCAAAGCCGACTTTACTACTCTTCCAGGTGCGCAGTTTTAGAACTCGTTTGAAGCTGAGATTTTTCCGCAATCATCAACATCGATTGGGATGGAAAAATTCGGATCAAAATATCTCGTTTGGCAGACCATTTGCCAATGTGGACACAGAAGCTCATCGTTTATTACAACTGGAACAATTAACGGAGAAGTGTACATTAACGAGTGCCCAAAAAAACGGTTGAATCCTTTCTTAAACAAACACGAGGGTTCAACATTATTTTGGCCAGATTTAGCTTCAGCTCACTATGCTCATGCGACGTTGAGCTTTCTTGTTGCTAAAAATGTCGACTTTGTCCCAAAAGATATGAATCCACCCAATATTCCACGGTGCCGTCCCATTGAAAGGTATTGGGCTTTGGTCAAAGCTAAATTGAGGAAAAGTGAGCAGTGTGCAAAGGACGTAAAAGATTTTAGTGCGAAATGAAAGCGCGTCCAAAAAGATCTCGGATGTAACTGTCACCAACCTTATGAAAGACATTCGAAAGAAGTTGAGGAAAGAATGGGAACCCAAATAATTTTTTTTATTTTTTGTAATTGTAAATGAATTTAATAAAAACAGAGTTTTGAAGTTTCAGTCCTTAAGTGTATTCATACCCCTTGTGTGTTAAGTTCTTTTTTTGTAAAAAAAAATCTTGTTAGTTTTTCGATCTGGTGCCTTAAAAATTGTTTGGAACTTAATATACCCAAATGCCAGTCCATCACCTTTTCACATAAGCGGCACCAACCTCCACCCCGACCCTTCCTTCTCCACAATCAACCTATCCCCTCCGTTCAATCTTATCGCCTCTTCGGCATTTTGTGTGATGGGGAGCTCAACTTCCGTTTACATATGGATGGGATAAGCCAACTCTGCACTAGGTTTTGCAAAACGGTGGTCCAAAGAATTCACCAAGCCATACGTGACCAAACCTCTCTATACTCGTATTACTTTTGTTCGCCCCCTCCTAGAGTACGCCAGTCAAGTGTGGTCCCCATATCATCGCGTTCATATCTCGAGAATCGAAAGCAAACAGCCTCGTTTTCTTCGATTTGCTCTTCGAGGTTATGCCCTGGGGCGATCCTTTTATTCTGCCCCCTTATCAAAACCGTCTCTACCTTATTAACGCAGAGATGCAGCCGACTTTCTCTTCATTCATCGACTTCTTTCAGGTCACGTTGAATGCGCGTCCCTTCACAGCTCTATTTTCCTCAAAACTAACCCTCGTAATCTACGTTTTTGTGTTTTTTTTTGTTAAAGAGTTAAATTCTCAAGGGGTAGGACTACACTTATGATGCCAAAGCATGTGTTAAGTGTTTCGGAAAATGGGACAGAAAGAGAAAGAAAGATGTTTGGATTCAGTGGTTATTTCGCTCCATTGGTACCATCCAACATTTAATGGGGAGACTACATTTTTAGTGTAAATTTTCTTGATGATGTATGTATTTAGGCAAACATTCATATCACGAGATTTTTGTTGCCTGAAAAAACGACTTTCGGCCACGGCTAATATTGAACCCCGAACCGTCCGTTTGGGAAGCCAATACACTACCACTTGAGCTACGGCTACCCACGTACCTCTCGTCTCTTCTATCTACCAACCCACCACACCTCCTACGGCGCGAGCGAACCAATCTCCCGTATGCTACGAAAAATCAATTCAAACCCTACCGTCTTTGATTTCCATCGCACCACTCCCTACCTCAAATTCGTTCTCCTTCACCACTTCAATCAACCTTATTAACCCTATTAAGCCGAATAAATGGTTGCCTTCGTCCCCACCAAAATTGAGATTGAAATTGAAATTGAAAACTGACGCGAGTTCATCGGGATTCGTTCACGAGGTTCTTAAATCTTCTCATAAGATTGCTGAATTTGGCAACTGCAATGCATCAGTTGGCTGTTGTTGTATTATAAGCAGTGCGACCCTTAATGATCGTGTTCTCGATTTTAAGAATGTAAGCTTTTTGAACGGTAAGCAGTAACCCCTTGACAAAGAAGGCGATCTGTTTCTTAGGACACTTGCGAAAATATCTGCAGGTTTTGCAATGGCACTTCATTTCAAACATAATCGCCCAGTGCGTCATTACCAGGACTGTAGTAAATAGGTGTGTAGTAAATAGTAAATCCGAGTTTGTAGAAGCTGTGTGCAGACCTCATTTCTTGTTCCAATCGCCTTGCAAAGTGATACCATTATTTCTTTAAGTGCGAAGTATATCTCACTTACAAGAGTTACAAATATGGCATAGATAAAATGACCAAAAGATTCGTGTTGTTGGGAATCCGAACTTTAATAAGATTAATAAAAAATTCTTAGATCATTTCAGAAGCGCCCTTTGACTGTTGCTATAATGACAGGCGTGTTTGGTCAGCCTAAAGTCGGTAGAAGATTTCCTTAAATCAGATGCATTGTAAGTGTTCATCTTCATATGGTTAAGACCGTGTATCACGCCTTGTGTGGGTTCAAAATTGATGACAATTGTTGGCTTAGGCCGAGAGTGTCCTGGGTTTTCTCAGTGCAATTAGTCTCCGCTAGATAATCGTTTCAGGCGCGGAGTTGCTGATGAACCTTGATTGTGTTTCGCTTGATCATGTTTGAAGTTGAATCTGAAATTGAGCTTTCGTTATGATATGTCAAATGAAATTCATGTTGATTTGACAAGTTTATTTGACCTTGAATATGTTGAGCATCAAGATTCGTAGATTTTATCATCTGTAGGTAAAATACATCCCCACTACGTCATCTAGCTTATCCAAAGACACCATATGCAAGACTAGTAGGTACGAGTATAACTAAGAGTGGGAGAAATATCGACGAAATTTAAAATGCTCCTAACCTTCTTTCTTCATGGTGTCTTTCTTTATCATGAGCTTCATTCCCAAAATGCGAATCTACTGCCTAAATTATACTGGGATAAATGTTAACATACAATATAAATCTCAACTATCTGTTATCCTGGAATCAAGTTGTAGACCCTAAAGTGATTGAAGAAGCCATAAAGTCATCCAACTTGACCCAAAGTCATACGAAAGAAGAAAAAATAATTACATTTATTATAATGAATGCTAATAAACAAGACAAAAAAATTCCTATTTCGCAATGAAGGCGTTTCCAAGGAAATGCATATCGACCGCGACGCTAATGAAAACTTCAAAAAGCTATCCAAAGAAAGATAAAACCTAATACATTCAAATTAGGCCAGTGTAATAGCGTGGTCCAGTTTTGGGAAGTAGTTAAAAAACTCAATAGTAAAAAAATGTATTATCAACAGGGAATTGTTACCTTACGCACTCGAACTGCCTTTTAAAAAGATACTAAATCACAATAAAAGCAGAAACATCCTCCATTATGCTGCTTCTGGACGGGAAAATTATGTCCTAGATGAGCAAATAATGTCCCAAGAAGTAGTCGGGACATGAAATAGGCTTAGAGATCGAAAAGCTCCAGGGTCGGATCGTATTTCAATAGAATTTCACAAGCACGGATCAGATGAGCTTGTAGAAAAAGTATGTATTGTTTTCAATAATGTATTGGAGTATGGTGTAATACCCCAGCAGTTTAAGGGAGCTATAATTTTTCTAATCTATAAAAAGGGATGCAAATCAAACCCTGCTAATTATCGCTAAATTTCATTTTTAACCGCTTCGTAGAAAGTCTTCACGGCTGTGCTATAAAAAAGGTTTACCAGGCTTACTCCAGGCAGGATTCAGAATGGGGTATTCAATGAAAACTAGAGTAAGGCAAAGTTGTTCGTTAAGCCCAGTCTTATTTGCACCCTTTATTGAGAATATTTTACCAGGTGTTGTTCAATATGCACTTCAAATCAAAGCACTTCCCTTTGCCGGAAACATTCATTCACCGTAAACACTCATTTACCGGAAATACTGAAAATAATGAATAATCGGCTAGCCGCATATTGCAGCTTGTGAAACCTCGAACCTCGAACCTCGAACCTCGAACCTCGTTATCAATGTGGAGAAGTCAAGGGCGATGCTTTTCAAAAATAGTGACGGAAAAAACTCCCACAATGAGAGATGACCGTTTAATGGGGATGAAATAGAAATAATCAAGGAGTATAATATTATCTTGGTGCGCTTCTAATGGAAAATATGAGTATGAAGTAGTTCCTGACGGTAAAACTTGTGAAAGTAGGAGGGTAATTGGTCTAATTAAATTTTATACCACCCAGGAGTGATTTACCCATACTGTGTGGCATATGTAATAGGTGCGAAACTGAGGGCGTTGTCCATTTTATAGGAACATGTCCAACATTGCGGGAAACAAGGAGACATTTCGTGGAAACTATATTTATCAGGTAAGCAAGTAATCGACCACCTTAACGAGATGCATGTTCGTATATTGTATGAGTTATGAAGAAATATCTAACGCAAAAGTGTATTATGTTTAATTATTTAATAAAACTAATCCTAAGCATTACCATTAAATTAAAAAAGAGGTCTACTAGGAATGAACTAATCCTAGTAAACGTTATTTTTCAAAAATAAGAACAACAAAAAGTTATTTTAGTTAGAATAGGCCCCTTCCGACTCAATACAGCGATTTGCACTGCCTAAAAGCATGTCGAATGAGTATTTTAGATTGATGGCCGGGAAGTCCTTCGGAATGTCGATAAAAACCTATTTGATGGCTTCTACGTCTACAGAACCCTTTCCTTTTATTGGCAAATGCATTTTTATAAAAACAAATCTCGCGCGCTGTAAATCAAGCGAATATGTGGAGTGGTTGACAGTTAAAATGCGATTTTTAGCCACAAAATCGGTCACAAGTGTCAATCGATGTTTCGTATACCTTGTCCACATTTATTCAACAGATTTATAGGAAGTTAATTGTTATTCAGTATTCAGTTTTCCTTATATCGATCTCAATGAACCCATTAGTTTGAAAAGCCATGATAGGGCAGATAAAAGTGTTTCTCCCTTAAAAAGCAAAGAATTATCGTTGGGAAAAAACTTCTTGAGCAGCACAATAATCCTGAACGATATGAAGAAAAAAAACATTTAAAAACACTAGTTGAATATTTTTTTAAAATATTTTCCGGATACATTTAGGCAACCAACCCCCTTCGAAATATGTTTAGTTAAAAACGAAATTTTTAAAATGATTGGTTTAGAAATTATAATTGGGACTTTAGGATATCCTCGATTAGTCACGCTATATTACTTATGTTATTCTCGCTTTCAATTTAAAATTCTGTTTAAAATCGGTTTTCTCCATCATATAACAGTTCGCTCCGACACCGAAGGCTTAAACCAGTTTATTTAGAAACGCGACCCTAATACCAAATGGTGTTTTCGGGCAAATTCTATTAACACACCGCAGAGTATTTAAGGCAGTGCAATATTTCCTTCTTCCCTTTTCTTTTAACCTGCTTTTCACTGGTTAGACATCTGCTGCTTTAGTCGCACTTATTTGATGGTGATACCCGTATTCGAAACACGTTTGAGTTTGTGGTTAGGATGAGCTGGTCCGTGAACTAATAAAATTCTAGCCTGGTCTATGCATTTTCTCTGCACTTTTAATTCTCTTTTTGCTATGGCACAGTAATGGATTTAAGATATTGTATAAGTACAAGCCAGTAGGTTATGCTGTGTTGAAGGTTCCATTTATTGCCAATGGTTTTTTTTGCAAGAGAATAAGGCTACTGTAGCTTTATTGATTCCTTCTTGAATGTTAGGTTTCCAGTTTAGTTTCCTGTCAAAAATGAAACCCAAATATTTTGCTGTATCGGAAAAGAGTAAACTGGTACCATTTATTATGGGAGGGTCTGTAATTGGATTTCTGTATTTCCTGGAAAAGAGGACAAGATCAATTTTATGGGGGTTTACTCCCAATTCACAGCGGTCTGCCCAACGGGTTAATCTGTTGAGATTTAGTTGGAGGAGTTCTTTAGTGGTATTAAGATGCTTACCTGAGACGGCTACCACCCGCTTCCGGGTAGGTATATCAGCAGTTCATTAACCACTAAGTTCCCGAGAAGGGGAGAGAGGACACCACCTTGTGGCGTACCTCTGCTAAGACATCTTTTAGCAGAAGCCCCACTCAGTTTGAAGTTGATTATCTTGCTATTTAGCATACGACTGATCAACTCCCCAAGTGCAAGTCTATCTGCAGAGTTGACAGCGCAGTCGTGATTGCGGAGGTGTTGACGTTGTTAAAGCACCCTCAATGTCCAGGAAAGCAACCATTGTGTACTCTCTATATTGTAGGGATCGTTCGATATGGCTAGTGAGTGATTGCAGAACCGTTTCCACGGACTTGAACCGTTGACAAAAGTCTTGGATAAATTTTTGCTCGTATATGGATATCAATCAGTCGTTCTAGAGTTTTCAGAAGGAAAGATATAGACTTATAAGTCTGAGGTCCTCTGGGACAGCATGAGAACATTTTCCGGCTTTGGGAATGAAAACTACATTGACTTCTCTCCATGACAGTGAAATGTGGATCAGTTCTACACAGCTCCTCATGATATTCTCTAGTGTAGGCAGGATAATATCTGAGGACCTCTGTAGCTCGTCAGGTATTATACCGTCTGGACCAGCAGACTTGTATGGTTTGAAGCTATGCAGCGCCCAGAGCAGTTTGTCTCTTGTAATCAGACCATGAATTTGAGGTTGTCCAAGAGCCCTCGGTTTTTTTCCAAACAGCTAAGCATCATAGGATTTGTAGAGAGGATTTTTCTCAGCCACGTGCTACAGAGGTTTCAGTGATTTTGTCACAGAATGATCTCCAGGATTGTCGGTTTGCCTTCCTTAGTTCTTTTTTGTATATTTTGAGGAATTCTTTGTATTAGTCCCACTCAATCACTTTTCTTATGCTTTTTGCTAGGTTAAAAAGTTTTCAGCAAGTATTTCTAAGCAGTCCCAGTGCTGATGTCCACCAGTGCGGCTTTTTCTTTCCTTAAGGTTGAATAAGAGGGCAGGAAGCGGCCATAGCCTGATTGAGAACATGGGTGAATTCCTTGACTTTCATGTAAAGCTCGTTCCTGTCACGGAGGGTACTTGAGAGTTCAGAGGATAGAGTTTCTGACAGTATTCCTTAGTATTTTGGTCAATCAGTTTTCCGAAAATTCCGGAATGCTGATTGGCTGGGAGGAGCATCACTCAAGCTAAATTGGAATTTTTTTTTTTTAACTTAAACCATATTATGTGTGATTTTGCACAGTTGTAAGTCCGATTTTTCTGGCGAGCGCTGGTGTTTTTATAATTCGTCAAACAAGATGTTTGTTTTACTGAGGCGAGAAACCTCTCAAGTGGGTGGCTTGCCAATCGGACGGTTCGGGGTTCAATACCAGCTGTGGCCGAAAGACTTTTTTTCAGGCAACTAAAATCTCGTGATGTCTATATACAACATCAAGTCAATTTACACTACTAATTTAGTCTCGCCATTAAATGTTGGATGCCACCCATGGAGCGAAATAACCACTGAGTCCAAACATCATTCTTTCTGTCTCTATCCCATTTTCCAAAAAATTTAACACATGCTGAGGCATCATAAGTGTATTCATACCCACTTGAGTATTAAGTTACTTTTTTTAAAAAAAACTAGAAAGAAAAAAAATTTGATGTATCTGTGGTCTGAAAAAGAGTGTTCAGACGATACCATCCAGTTGATTAGCATTTGAGTGATGTTGTCGGAGACAAGAGCGATGTCCAGTATTTCCTGCCGGTTTCTTGTTATAAAAGTGAGCTCATTGCCAATGTTTCAAAGAACGAGGTTAGTACTTATAATGTAATCAGAAAATAATTCACTTTTATCGTTGATATCGGTACTGCCCCATACCGTGTGATGTGCATCAGCGTCGTTTCCCTAATATAAAAGTTCTAATCTTACCTTACCTGTCTCTTGTTTAGAGCGAAGCGTATAAAAGTGTCCCAAGTCCACGAACCACGCCTTCTATGATCCATGGTTCCTAAATTAGGTCAATGTCTTCTCCGTTTTTGGAGAGACGCAGAATGAGTGCTGCCGAAGCCTTTTTTGAGTGATGGAAATTAATCTGGAGAAACCGTATTATTGCTACTGTTTACCAGAATAGCCTCCACTGCGGTGCTGTTGAAATTCTCCTATTCTGGAGATATGCTCAAGAGGTACACAAATTGGAAAAACGTCTTCAAACTGAAAAACTCCTTAAAAACCGTAACTGGTAGTTACGATTACCATATAGAAAGGAACAACGATATTTTTCTTCTGAGGTAGTTTGACGAAGGGAAAGTTTAACTTGCTTGAGCTGATTATTGCGACAGAGCAGTTTAATCTGTGCCAAAATTTTGTCTTGAATAGAAGAAAATCGAGATTCGAAATTCCGTGAATGACTCGAACTCCAACTTTTTAAAGTGCTATAATTTTCTTATTTTTTGATAAATTTTATTTTGCCAAAGCAAAAAATGTTGGAAAATACATCAATTTTCAAATTGTATCAGCAGTTTTCAATATGTCCACCTTCGGCGCGAATAATGGCCTTGAGACGGCCGGAGAAAGCATCGCACGCTGCACGTAAGTGGCTCTGCGGTATTTTGGCCCATTCCCGGCGAAGTGCTTGTTTGAGGTGGTCCAAACTTTGGTATTTTTTAGTGCCAACCTTCACCTTCAAAATACCCCAGACAGAGAAATTCAACGGATTTGCATCCGGAGAATTTGCAATCCATTGTGTCGAAGGAATGAAGTGTTGAACATTGTTTTGTAACCAATCTTGGTTGACGCGCGCTTTGTGAGAGGGTGCCGAGTCTTGTTGAAATGTCCACGGTCTTCGACCGAAATGATTGTTTGGCCAAGGTTTCAATACTGCCTGTAAGACGGTTTCACGGTATACGATCGCATTAATGTTGACGCCACGGTCCAAAAATACGAGCGGAGAGCTACCATCGGCGGTTATGGTGGCCGCTTGCTGCCTGCTTTCTGGTGGCCGTCCGAAGGTGTAAATTTTCGGAGGACCTCTCTGGCAAGTAAACTCGGTCATTTTGTTTGTTGACATATTGCTCGATAACAAATGGCGACTCATCGGAAAAAACCAAATTCGGCAACTCACCACTTTCGTGCAAGCGTAGCAACTTCTTTGCTCTTTCGACTCTAACTTTTTTCTGTTGCGGTGTAAGATTGTGTGCTTTTTGGAACTTCAATGGCTTGAGCCCAAGCTCATTTTTCAGCGTGTGTTGCATCCATTCCAACGATATATTGAGCTCACGAGCCATTTTTCTTCCACTTCGACGCGGATTTCGCTCAATTCGAACCTTCATTTTCCGAACCATTTCTGCCGATGTATGGTTCGAGACACAAATAATTTATTCACGTTGAGGTGCTGGAGGGCTCTAACGATAGCTACTTGTGGTTTTCCAGCCAAATATCAAGCAAACACACTATCACGTTTGAACTCCATCACGGATAAAAAATTTTCAACACAACTGAGACGCAAATCGTTTAAAAGCCTTGTAAATAAATAAATTATCTGTCATGTGTCAAAATTTGAGCTCACTGTAATGAACGGTTTGGAAATTATAGCAGTCTGAAGTCGGTTGCAGTTCGAGTCATTCAGGGTGTACAACAAAAACCTAGGTGAGCCTGATAAAATGGACTTCTTGCTTTCATCATATAGGATCGGAATTAAAACAAATAAATGGCCACTAAGAATATGTATTTTATAGTCATTTTATAGACCTATCGCTGTGCAATTCTGGGTTGGTATGTTATTCTGTATTGAATATGAAAATAGTAATTTGAGACCAAACGATCGAAAGGATGGACCGATGACGCGCTCATCACAACAATTTTCTCGAAAACGCAGCCCAAGAACAGGCGAATATCTTGACAAAACAAGCTGTTTATCAACTTCAAAAGCTAAACGGAAATATGAAATAGTTCCATTAGTTTTCCTTCTCTATTACGGACTAGAATATTAACCAGAGCATACAGTGGACAAAAACGATCGAAGGACAAACGATCTCAAGTTCTTCAAGTAAAGAAACTCGAATCTTTACTTTATTTTGCAATGTTTTTCAAATTGATTTTTAAATGTATTTTATTGAAATCTCAAAATACCAAAAAATTAACAAACAATTAAAAGCAATTTTTTTATTGTACTACATATTGTATAGGCAAATAACACTTTCAATGTAATTTTTATTTTTTTTTATTTTTTTGAAACGCCTGGTCCTGAGGTTTTAGCAGGGGACTTACTGATGTCGACTGTGAATGCATATTTTTCCATTCTGAAATTGAAAACAATTAAAAATACAATAGACCAGGCTGTACTTCGAGTCCGAGGCTTAAAATATTAGAGAAGTCCTGGGAGTTGTTTTGCCTGAACAGACTAATGCCACGCGAAATAGTGTAAAAAAGCTCTTTGATTTAAAGACATTGTGGAATGAAGTAGCGGGTTTGTGTAGCCTCAACATTATCGATCGCATTCGTATTACATTCATATTCATAATCTTATGTATTTTATAAACCTGCGGCTCATTCCCTTTCTCTAGTTGCATTTCCCTTTTTCGACCGATTGCTAGAGAATCACATTTTTAAAAGGTAGACTGACTACGAATTGTCCACCCGTTTCATATTTTTTTTTTTGGTTTGAAAAACTCCTTATTGCCGTGTTCTTCACGATTAATAAAAATTTGATAACAGTTTCTTCTACTGAAGTATAAATACTCCTAGCCTATAATCTGAATTCCATAAATTAAATATAATTGAAATAGCAAATTGGGCTATATAGCTATGTGCTTCTATCCGGGTTAACCAAAGTGAGCTTGGAGTTTGGTGCCTGTAGTCATACTATTTCTACTTACCGATTTTTATGGCGCATACGACACGTAAAGTATTCAAAATTTAAGAAAGTATGACCTCTTAAAAGAAGGAATTCCCTGAAATCATCTCAAGGACATATTGGGTATAGTTTTCTTTAATAAATTATAAGTACATGCCAAACAATAAACGCACACGCCTGAATTAAATTGTATCTATCAGAGTCTCTACCTCATTCAAATGAAATGTACTTCCCATGGCCACTAAGGGATGCACTACAAAGATGTTTCTCATTTCATCCCCTGATGTTCTCAACATTTTATAACTATAAATTTATCTTTACGAAATGGAAGCGAGGATTTCATTGCAGATTCCGAATACAAAATGTTTGTGCTTTTCTCTTATTCGGAGGGTAGTAGTCGGATCCTTTCTTTAGTTCAAGTTGAAATCTTTTCGCCATGTGATTTTGTTTTGATCAAATTTATAAGGGTGACGTTTTATCCTTGTCTTACGTAAACAGGATGTCGCTACAAGGAGCACAAGCTGAAATCTTTTGCCATCCATCATCGGAGTGGGTTAACTTTACGTCGCTTCTACAATGAGCTGCAGCAGGCTTAACCTTGTGGGAATGCCGTAGCGTAGAGGTAAGCCTTTCCTTATGTTCATGTGCTTCGGTGGGATTAAAGTTAATAATCGTAGGTGCGATGTGTGATTTTTCTTTTATGTGTGTCAAGGTTCTCTCATATAAAATAAATGGAAACGTACCAAATAAGGGCTCAAGATGATGTATGATATGTACGATTTTGTTTATTACAGATTTTTTTCTTTAAATAATATATGTTCGCAATTATTTATTATCACGTGTTTACTGCCTGGCTAGATAAATGAAGACGACAAATGTTGTCGAGTAGTTATTATTTTGATTGTGACAAAGCGAACATCGTAAAAAGTCGATTATTAATTTTGTCTGACCTATAAAAAGTATACGTTGGTTCTGCTTTTAGTAATCTGAGCCAAAACTTCTAACATAACACATTGGCTGAAAAGTCCGTGCCGTTTTATAGTAAAACACAAAATTTTTGCAAAATTCAACTTTATTTATCAACATAGTTGCCTTCGAAATGATTTTTCAATCTTTCGATACCAGTTTTGTAGAACGATTTCGGTTTAGCCTCAAAATAGGCCTCTGTTTCGGCGATTCGGTCTTAAATCTTTTTCCGGCGAGCATTCTTTTGAGGTCTGCGAACGGCAAATAGTCGCTGGGGGCCAAATCTGGAGAATACCGTGGGTGGGGAAGCAATTCGTAGCCGAATTCATTCAATTTTGCCATCGTTTTCATCGAATTGTGACACGGTGCATTGTCTTGATGAAACAGCACTTCCTTTTTCTTCAAATGCGGAAGTTTTTCTGCGATTTCGTCCTTCAAACGCTCCAACAACGCAATGTAATAGTCGCTGTTGATAGTCTGCCCCTTTTGGAGATAGCTGATGAAAATTATTCCATGTACATCCCAAAATACGGGTGCCATAACCTTGCCAGCCGAGGACGAGGTTCGTCGCCTGCTCGCTACTCAGCTGACTGCCAACTTGACTCTGGTGGGAAGTGATGGAACCAAATTTCATCCATTGTCACATACCGATGCAAAAATTCGGCTTTATTGCGGTTGAACAGCTTTAAACACTCCTCTGAATCATCAACACGTTGTTGTTTTTGGTCGACTGTGAGCAAACGCGGCACCCACTTTGAACAGAGCTTTCGCATGTCCAAATATTCGTGTATGATATATCCAACACGCTCTTTTGATATCTTCAGAGCCTCAGCTATCTCGATCAACTTTACTTTACATCATCTTCGGTGCTTGTATGACCACTTTTAAATTTTTCAATCCACTTGCGAATGGTTCGTTCGCAAGGTGCAGAATCTGGGTAACACTTATCCAGCCATTTCTTTGCATCGGCTGCATTTTTTTCCATCAAAAAGCAATGACAAATCAACACACGAAATTGCTTTGAATCCATTTTTTTTCACAATAACAAAAGTTGCTTCACTCACAACGCTATATCTCGATAACTAATAGTCCGACAGCTGTCAAATTTATACACGTATCTTTTGAAGGAAATGGTATGGAATTAATTCAAGCGGTGCCCTCTCTTAGAAACGGCACGGACTTTTCAGCCAATGTGTTATGTGTAGGGTGTCCGATGGCAGCTTTATGTTTTAAAATGTGAAATATCTTAAATTATCCTGGGGAAAAATGTCGTCATTTGAATCATTTAGTGCGCGAGTTTGTCACTCATACAATATTGCAGTGGTCGGGAGAGCCTCGTAACCTTGATTAAAAACTGCAATTTTTATGTGAACTTAGTCATTTGTTGGTGCAAAGGTTCCGCGAAACTTCTTTAGCTCTGAACACTAATCAGTCAGGGCACATCAGAATATGAAGGCCCACCGAGACCGCTCGTGAGGTGAAACACTGCTTGTGTGAATAGCTAAGGATCTGAGGGCGAAAGAGAGCGGCTGCTCTGAAACAATGTTGTAGAGATACCGCACAGTGAATTGGATCTTCTGGAGCGACGAGGCCTATTTCTACATGTATAAGGATACAAATAAGAAAAAAATATCGCTACTAGGCTCCACGAAATCATAATCCGCGACTTCAACACTAATGACCTTCACATTCCCTATGAGTTAGTATTTGGTGCGCATTATCGACTAAGGACTGAAACGAATAAAATCTGTAAATTTTAATACGGGCTATACTTCCAATGCGTAAAAATTGCAATCCCATTTTGTACCCAAATTAGCCTGTATATTCTCTAGTTTCAGTTTGTTATTGATTTTAGTTCGGTGCGATTTAAAATATTTATAAAATATGAGTCAAGAGGAACGTCGTAAAAAGATCATCTACAAATGGCTCGAAAATACTTCGCGTCCAAACCATTTCATCGCAAAAAATTTAAACATAGCACGCAGTACAGTGGATTCTGTTATTAAACGATATTTGGAGATGTTGACAGTTAAGCGAGCACAGAAAAGTGAAGCTAAAAATGGAGCTAAAAGTGGAGCACATGATACAAATTTGGACAGGAAAATAGTGGGTACCATCGTAAAAAACCGGACTATGGCATCCAGAGATGTTGCTCGGAAATGTAATATCAACCAAACTATGGTACAAAGATCTAAAGAACGTAACGGTCTAAAAACACGAAAAAAACAAAAAATACCAAAAGTCATAAAAACACGAGCCCGAAAGCTACACGAGTTGATCGGCAACAAGAAAGCGTGCTTGGTTTTGGATGACGAAACTTATGTCAAAGCCGACTTTACTACTTTTCCAGGTGCGCAGTTTTACAACTCGTTTGAAGCTGAGATTCTTACGCAACATCGACTGGGATGGAAAAATTCGGTTCAAAATATTTCGTTTGTCAGGCCATTTGCCAATGTGGACACAGAAGCTCATCGTTTATTACAACAAGAACAATTAACGGAGAAGTGTAGATTATCGAGTGCCTAAAAAAACGGTTGATTCCTTTCTTAAACAAACACGAGGGTTCAACATTATTTTGGCCAGATTTAGCTTCAGTTCACTATGCTCATGCGACGTTGAGCTTTCTTGTTGCTAAAAATGTCGACTTTGTCCCAAAAGATATGAATCCACCCAATATTCCACAGTGCCGTCCCATTGAAAGGTATTGGGCTTTGGTCAAAGCTAAATTGAGGAAAAGTGAGCAGTGTGCAAGGGACGTAAAAGATTTTAGTGCTAAATGGAAAAGAGCGTCCAAAAAGATCACGAATGTAACTGTCACCAACCTTATGAAGGACATTCGAAAGAAATTGAGGAAAGAATGGGAACCCAATAATTTTTTTTATTTTTTGTAATTGTGAATGAATTTAATAAAAACAAAGTTTTAAAGCAAATAAAAAAAATTTACATGAATTATGAAAATATGTTTTTTTTTTACTTTGAAGTTTCCAAATTTTATTCGTTTCAGTCCTTAATTGAATAACGTTAATAGCGGAAATTATGGGCCCATGATAGCAGATTATATTTCACCCAATTTGCCAGCACGTTCATGTGTGAGGAGTAAACACATGCTTGAAGATGATGGGTCGATTTCGCATGGCGCTATAACCTTCATAAATTTGCTCATTGACTTAACGGATAAGCCAATAGGAACTATCCGAAATGTGTGCGCCCGATGGGTCATGCTTGCTTATAAAAGAGTGGAAACTCAACATCAAATGCTGGTGTGAATTTGAAGGAGGTAATGCTGTCTTACTGGTGGAACCGCAAGCGTCTGATGTGCTATGAACAGGTTAAATAATATATATGGTATTGTATTCATATTGAATTTTTTAGGAAGAAAATTTATCGGAAACGCCCATTTTTGGCCAACAGAAAGGGCGTAGTCCATGATCACGACAACGCAGGGCCCCAGCTACCATATACTACTAGTTTTGCAACATCGGATTACTATCTATTGTGA
This sequence comes from Volucella zonaria, assembly GCA_963966105.1. NCBI lineage: Eukaryota > Metazoa > Arthropoda > Insecta > Diptera > Syrphidae > Volucella > Volucella zonaria. Next base: position 29,446,359 of record OZ014533.1, on the reverse strand, counting down.
TCCCGCCACTACAGGCGAGAACTTTTTTTCCAACTGATTGGATAAGATTCCAAAAGGTTTGGAAACCGTTTCATTGGTTAAGCAAAATAATTTTCTGACTGACTAACTGAAAAAAATGGAAAAAAGACATATCGTTTTCTTTTTAAAAAAATTAGTAATTTTGAGAGCGTTAAAATATCTTTTTATCCCCGTCATCATGAAATTTCTTATTTTTGTCTCACCAAAACCAAGTTTGGCGATCAAATCTGAGACTCCCAGTATTTACGAAATCGTAGTTAGTACAGCATTGAAGATTTTAAACTTGTGCCATTCCTTGAATAACTCAGACAATTTTGGCCCGATGTTTTTTTAAATTATCATTCTCAGTGACTCTTCAGGCAAGATAACATTCATAACAACTTACTGTCTGATGTATGATAGTTTGCACTCTGGTCGCATTATCCCGCCTTATTTCTTTAAAAATGAAGCAGTAGTTCCCGTTACTTTCAATGGTGACTGATATAGAAAGACGGTTAACAATATCTTGTTTACTGTTGTGTACCTTGCAAGTTGTGCTTATTTCCAGTAAAAAGAAAGCCCCTTCAATAAAGGATGTAAATCTTAAATTTTTTTTAATCTGTACAGAACTTAGGACTTGTGACCAGATAGGTCGCAAGTCAAGATAGGAAGATAGGGAAAAAAGCACGATGTTTTAGATTAGATATCTGAAGGGCGATTTTAGAAGAAATGACATACCCGTCAGGTGCGCTGCTAAGTTTCGTCCAGTGCAGAGTTTCAAAATACATAACTAAATTGAAATATATTCCACAGACTTCTTTTTTCGAGTACTCCGTCCTGATGTAGGTATTGGATTATTATCCCCACATGTATTACTGCTACATTCCGGTTGTTTTGAATACGCTTTATACTCGTATAAACGAAATCGATATGCATTCATTTTACAATAATTACCGTAACCTCTCTTTTTCTGGTTATTTTAAGTTTTCTCTTTTATGTTTATGTCCCTCTACAATCTCTTTTTTTTGAAAACCTTTATTAGTGGAGTCAGGTGTTTATCGTGGTGGGTTCGGTTCTAGCGAGAGTAATGTGGATGGAAATATGTGTCGGATGATTCGGATTTTGCATTCGCAAAACAGAGGCCTACAGATGTTTGCCATATAAATGCACAAAGCTTGACGCCAAAATTGGATGTATTTCGTCTGTTGTTTGTTGATTCTGGGGTTGATGTTATTTGTATATCCGAGACGTGGTTCGATTCTGATATTAGAGATAACGGTTAATGGTTACACGTTTTTCGTGGCGATCGGATTTCCCGAGTGGGAGGATGTGTGGCTGCTTATGTTCGCGACGGATTCGTATGTACAACTGCTTGCAAGTTAAACCGCAGTAGCTCTTCCGATGACCTATTCCTTAATATTACGTCTGGTATTGAGCATTTGCTAGTTGGAGTAACATACAAACCGAATAAGAGCATAGATATGACTCCTGTTTTCAAAACCCTAGAAGGGATATCATGTTCGACGCCGAATATCATTGTTTGTGGTGACCTTAACTGCAACCTACTTAATGTACGTTTCTGTGCTCAACTGGTTGAAAGTTTCAAGAGTATTGACCTAACGCCTGTTAACGTATCAATAGAAACTCACTTTTCAGATGATCCTGCCACTCTCTTTGAGGTGTTCCTTGTAGGTAATTCTGATAAATCTCTGCTTTACAGTCAACTAACACGTCTTGGTCTTGATCTACTGAACCTATGACATGCGGATAGTTACAACCGAAACCGTGTTTTCTTACAGATTTTAAAAACATAGACTATCAGAATTTACGGTCTGAATTTGTTGAGATAAAATGGGAAGACATTTACCTTATGTAATCAGTTAATCAGCAAGTATCATTTCTTGAAAGTAGTTTGAAAGCACTTTTCGATCGAGGCGTTCCGCTACGACCTAGGGCAATTAAAAGTAGTTCTCCTCCTCGGTTTAACAAAGGTATTTTAGAATTGACTCGCAAACGTTATTTTCGCTGGAAACATTATAAGCAACATGTGCTCTATGACATCTATCGCTCTATTCGCAAATTGGTTATCATACGCATACAAACTGCGAAGCGAGTGTTTTATGAGAATTACTTAAATCCTAACATTCAAACTGGAAAAGATCTTTGGCAAAAGTTACGGAAGTTAGGCAACGGTAAGCAAAAATCAGGTGCACCGGCAGACGTAGATGCAACATTCTGAGCTCGCAGTTTGTATCTGTTGGTGCCTAGGTATCCCAAAATCATAATATTCTTGGGATTAGAGGTCATACAAGTGCAGTAAATAGCGTTGAAGGAAATTTCGCTCGTTTAACATATGATGACGTCTTTGCAGCCCTGCTGTCTGTCAAATCAAATGCAACAGGCTTAGATGAAATTAATCCAAAATTCGCAAAACTTCTCCTCCCCTTTCTTCTAAAATATATAACGCACTTCTTTAATTCTATTCGAATCATCTGCGAATTCCCAGTTTTGTGGAAAAGGGCAAAAATACCACCGATACCCAAGTCGAATAATAATCGAATCATCCCCAAATATAGACCGATTGCTATACTGCCGTTTTTGTTGAATGTTTTTGAGAAGACAATTCTAAAACAGATGCAAGCGCACTTAACCAGCAAGCAATTGTTAAGTCCCTCCCAGTCCGGCTTTCGTGCGAAAAGGAGTTGCAAAACCGCACTTTTACTGGTCGTGGACGATATTCGCAAAGCCATGGAAGCAAACTGTCGTACATTTTTATCATTATTGGATTTATCAAAAGCTTTCGACACGGAGGATCGCACTATTCTTTGCGATAAACTGCTGTATAGGTTCGAATTCTATCTTCTTGCAGTCAAACTCATGCACTCCAACCTTATAAATCGCGAACAATGTGCGGCACTAGGAAATAAAATGTCATCCTTTCTTGGATCGGCTGCTGGGGTACCACTGGGTTCCACCCTCGGACCGTTATTGTTCTCGCTTTATGTAAATGAACTCAATCAGCTAGTAAAACGTTGCTGTGTTCATATCTTTGCAGACGATGTCCAACTTTATCTTTGCTGTCCGCTAGACAGAACTAGTTGTGCTATAGAAAATATAAACGAAGACATGGAAATTATCCAGCGGCTGACACTAAGGCACAATTTGACCCTTAATCCAGCGGAATCGAAACTTCTTTGTATTTATAAATAGAAAACGGATACATCCAGTTTCCTGCATATAAAATTGGGACAATCTTTTATTGAATACGTTCATACGGCAAGAAACTAGGGGATAGTATTCAATGATACCCTATCTTGGACCAATCCCGCAACTGTCATAACCGGAAAAGTTTATAATGGTCTCCGCTTGTTATGGCTCACCCATATTGTTATCTATAAGAATTTGGCAAGGTACGTCTTTAACAAAAGATATTATTACCATATACGAGGAAAATGCGAATTCAATTTAAATTATTTTTATTTTTCAATATAATCTCCCCTAACATCAATGCATTTGTTACATCTTGAGATAAGCTTTTTTAAACCCTCAAAAAATAAATTTCCTCCTCCTCCATTTATTGCCGACTTGAGTTCTTCATCATCCGAAAATCTTTTTCCACGAAGACATTTTTTCAAATCCGGAAACAGGAAATAATCGCTAGGGGCAAGGTCTGGACTATAGGGTGGGTGTTGGATTTCTTCGAAACCACAATCTCGCGCAGCAGCCTTGGAAACTCGCGCCGTGTGAACAGGAGCGTTGTCATGAAGAAGCAACACACCCGCTGCGAGTTTACCCCGTCTTTTCTTTTTAATTTCCTCCCGCAAATTATGCAAAGTGGAAGCGTAGGATGTGGCGTTGATGGTTTCACCTTTTTTTTTGTACTCAATGAGCAAGATTCCCTTTGAGTCCCAAAAAACTGTGGCCATGAGCTTCCCGGCAGACAGAGTGACTTTGAACTTCTTCGGGGGGTCTGTTCCTTTTTTATGCCACTGCATGGACTCTAGTTTGCTTTCAGGGTCATAGTGGTGGACCCATGTTTCGTCCTCAGTAACAATTCGATCCATAACACCGTCCGCGTTCTCACTACACATCTACGATTCTCACTTTTTTCTGAGGCGCTGTGAGCATTCGTGGCACCCACCTTGCACTGACCTTTGAAAGGTTAAGATGGTCATGAAGAATGGTGTGAATGGTACCAATTGAAAGCTTGGTGATCTCTGCCATCATTTTCACCTTTATTCGGGCATCCTCAAGAACAAGTTTTTCGACTTCTTTGATGCTTTCTCCCGTACAAGCAGTAGCCGGGGCGCCGGAGCGGAGGTCGTCTTCAATGCTCTCTCTGCCTCTCTTGAACTCACTTGACCACTTTTGCACAGTTGATAATGAAGGTGCGGAACCCTGGTAAACAGCCACCATCTTTTCATGAATAGTTTTTTGACTTTTTCCTTGCTTAGTGAGAAATTTAATTACAGCGCGATGCTCAATTTTCACCATCATCGTCTCAGTTGCCATTATGATTCTGTTTAACTAGAGATAAAACGCGAATTAATAATCACATTTATATGAAATTTTACATGAATGCACTAAAATAATAGTATTACTTGATAAATAAGTCAATTTATATATACAACCACAGCTTCACCCCGATACCGAGAATAGTTTGAACGCCCCTCGTATCTAGTTACTCTAATTAGATAATGAATCTCAGTTTTGTTAACCTTATTAAGTTCAGGTCGTTAATTCTACTGCATGGCATTATGCAGAGTCGATAGCCCGAGTATTTATACGGCAGACTAAATCTTGCCACCTCACAAAGAATAGTTACTTTGATTCAGCCCAGATTTAATTGTCTACAATTTGAACGTACACTTTTCGTCTGCGCCAATCGCTTATGAAACTTATTACCCACAACACTCAGGAGAGCCACAAGCGCAAAACAAATTCAAAACCAATCTTTTTAAACACTTGGCCAGTGATACACAATAAACTCTAAATAAAATCAACTTTTGGTTTGTAATACTTACGAGTATGTTCCCTTTTCAACATTTAAAAATTGTACTTTTTAGCTCAACATTTTTTTAAATTTTTAATTTTTAGATTTGTTACTACTTGAGTTTTTTCTTAAGCCTTTCACAAATTATGAGATATTATAATCTTTATAACCGTGAAACTATTATAAAATAAATAAATGAAATGAAATGAACGAACCAGATCTAGGATTATACGAATGCATTGTTGCAAAAACAAAAGGCATGAAGGTACTCCGGTAGTAGAATTAGGTGTTTTCCGATATTGCATCGTTAGTGTGAGGTGATATAGAGCGGAGAACTTATAATAGATCCCGTTTGCTGTAATAAACTCTTTGATCTCTCCCGAACTAAAAGTAGACCCATTGTTGCTAACCAAGGTGACTGGTACCCCAAATCAGACAAATATGTTCCGCAAAACGGCTATAGTATTCGAGGCTATTATACGTGTGATTCGACCATTCTTCGGCCACTTGGAATGCGCGTCGACTACAATAAGAAAGTTTTTGTCCATCAATTGTCCCGCAAAGTCTAAATGGACCTTCTGCAGTGTATTAGGTACTCCAATAGGTACTCCCATGGAAGTTGAGCCCTCATTCCACTCCCGCAAACTAAATATTCACGAGCTATATTCTATATGTCTGAATCTATCCGCGGTCACCAAACACAACTCCGTAAAAGTCCCTTCATCTTCACAATGCCTTAGTGAACCACGTGCAATTCGGTTAGTATGCGCTTCCTCAAACTTTAAGGTATCACCACTCAGCTATTTTCAAGGATTACACCATTTGACAAGGAATATTATTCACCTTAACCTTCGAAATTCGGTTGCAGGAGCTTTACGTGGTTTACGTGACATCTATGTGGACGAAATGCTTTTCTACCTGGATGGGACTAGGTATCATACTGGGAACAATATAATCGATATATTGAAATCAGCGTTTGGTGAGAGAGTGATTTCTAAATTGTGACCTTTAAATTGGCCATGAAGATCTTGGGATAAAATGACGGTTGATTATTATCTGTAGATGTACATAAAAACGTTTGTTGAAAAGTCAATGATAGAAGTTTTGGAAGATAATATACGTCAAATTATTGGGGATATACGCCACCAAATACTTAAAAAATTGGTTAAAAAATTAGTCGACAAGCGATGCATTGTAATTGCCATCCGCTTTAAACATGTGCGTGGCTCAAGTGGTAGTGTATTGCCTTCCAAATTGGAAGGTTCGGCAACTAAAATCTCGTGAAATGGATGGTTGCCTGAAATACAATAAGAAGTCAATATATACTAATAATTTAGTCTCCTCATTAAGTGTTGGATGTCATCCATGGAGCAAAGTAACCACTGAACCCAAACATCTTTCTCTCCCTCTCTCTCCAATTTTCCGAAAAACTTAACACGTGCTCAGGCATTTTTAGAAAAACAAAAAACAAAAAAAATTTAAGGAAAAAAATTGTTTAGATAAGAAGTCAATCTTGTGAATTTTCATTTAGATTTACTGTCCTGACACTTTGACAAAAATATTCTTTATAACTTCAAATACCACCTTGATCAAAAAGTTTCCGGCGACGTTCCCGTGTTGCGCTCGAATTGTTCCGATTTGAAAAAATCTGTTTCTTTTGCTAAGTTGGTAAATCTGTTGTTGACATTCCCTCTACATCTTAGCGTCATAGCTTGACATTTGCAAAAGTTACGTAGCCAAGAGTACATCTATCCATGTGTGTGTTGGCGATTTTTTACAATTTTTGAAATGGATTTACGAGTAAATGTGCAACAACGAACTTGTATTAAATTTTGCGTAAAAAAACGGATTTAATGGTGCGACAACGTTGGAAATGTTTTTCTGCAACGATTCTCTAGAGAAAACGGTAGTTTACCAGTGGCACGAGCGGTTCAAAAGTGGCCGTGAGTCAATCGAAGATGATGAACGCAGTGGCAGACCGAAAACCGACGAAAACATTGATGAAGTAAAAGACATGTTGGTCGATAACCGTAAATTAACTATCAGAGAGATAGCGGAGGACTTGAACATTGCCTATGGATCCGTCCAAGACATTTTGGTTAATGATTTGGGTTTCCGTCGTGTAGCACCAAAGTTGGTGCCAAAAGGCCTCAATTTCATGCAAAAAGAGATCGTGTTGACGTCGCAAAAAGATGATTTGCGAGGCTGAATCCGATCCCACATTCGTCGTTTTCAGTCAAAAAAAAAGGAAATGCTCACGGTTTTCATGGATTGCAACGGTGTAGTGCATCATGAATTTTTGCCAGAAGGCCAGACAATAAACAAAGAGTATTATTTGGGCGTTATGAGAGGTTTGCGTGAAGCAATTCGCCGAAAGAGACCAGAATTGTGGGCAGAAAACTCGTGGATTTTGCACCACGATAAGGCACCGTCGCGGTCGCACAGTGCCATCATTATTCGTAATTTTTTGACGAAAAATGCAACAAATACCATTAAAAAGCCACCGAATTCACCTGATTTGGCTACCTGTGACTCCTTTCTGTTCAATCAAGTTAAAAAACCACTACGGGGAACGCGTTTCAGCAGCCGAGAGAAAGTAATGGAAAAATCGCAGGAAGCACTGATGGACATACCGAAAACCGAATATAAGAAATGTTTTGAGGATTGGATCAAGCGCTGGCATAAGTGTGTTGCAGTCGGTCGAGTCCCCTTTGAAGGGGACAATATACTCGGACAATAACTCGAACTGCAACCAACTTCAGATTACTATAATTTCCAAACCGTTCATGACAGTAAGCTCAAATTTTACCACGTAGCAGATAATTTTATTATTTACAAGCCTTTTAAGCGATTTGCGTCTCGGTTGTATTGAAAAATTTTTATCAGCGATGGAATTCAAACGTTATAGTGTGATTGCTTTATATTTAGCTGGAAAACCAAAGCCCTCCAGCACCTCAACGTGAATAAATCATTTGTGTCTCGAACCATAGCTCGTTACCGCGATACTGGCAACATTGGAAAACGCCATGGAGGTGGTCATAAAAAAACAGCAGCATCGGCAGATGGTTCGGAAAGTGAAGGCTCGAATTGAGCGAAATCGAAGTGGAAGAAAAATGGCTCGTGAGCTCAACATATCGTTGGATCGGATGCAACACATACTGAAAAATGAGCTTGGGCTCAAGCCATTGAAGTTTCAAAAAGCACACGATCTTACACCGCAACAGGAAAAAGTTAGAGTCGAAAGAGCAAAGAAGTTGCTACGCTTGCACGAAAGTGGTGAATTGCCGAATTTGGTTTTTTCCGATGAGTCGCCATTTGTTATCGAGCAATATGTCAACAAACAAAATGACCGAGTTTACTTGCCAGAGAGGTCCTTCGAAAATTTACACCTTCGGACGGCCACCAGAAAGCAGGCAGCACCGATGGTGATGGTTTAGGCCGCCATGGCGTCAAAATTAATGTGGTCGTATACCGTTAAATTGTCTTAGAGGCAATATTGAAGCCGTCTCACAAAGCGCGCGTCAACCAAGACTGGTTAAAAAACAATGTTCCACACTTCATTTCTTCGACACAATGGATTGCAAATTCTCCGGATGCAAATCCGTTGGATTTCTCTTGAAGGGGGTATTTTGAAGGCGAAAGTTGGCACTAAAAAATACCAAAGTTTGGACCACCTCAAACAAGCACTTCGCTGGGAATAGGCCAAAATACCGCAGAGCCACTAGCGTGCAGCGTGCGATGCTTTCTTCGGCCGTCTCAAGGCCATTATTCGCGCCAAAGGTGGACATATTGAAAACTACTGATACAATTTGAAAATTGATGTATTTTGCAACATTGTTTGCTTTGGCACAATAAAATATACCAAAAAATAAAAAAAATTATAGCATTTTAAAAAGTTGCAGTTTGGGTCAGTTACCCTGTAGATTTAGATGAATAAACTTGTATTTCCAATGTTCTGGGAACTTTTTGATCAATGTAGTATGGTATGTTGTAACATTCATGCAATTGCAATATACAGGGTGTCCCAGTTTAGGTTTTCGTCCTGATAGCTTAAGATTCCTGAAGTTATGGCAAACAAAAATTGTGGTATTGGTGGGGTGTTTATTTTCACCCCCCTCCAAGTTATGGGCCGTTAAAGTAAGGAACCTCTGATTGCGAGGTGAAACTTCTTAAAAGACCGTAGCTTTCTAACGGATTCAGCTTAAGAAACCGTTGTACACATTTTTGAAAGAGAATTTCAGTGTGCATAAAATACACCAGCCAAAATTATAGCATTTTAAAGCTAACATTTTGAAAAATCGGTGGACCAATTCCTTCGAAATTTTCAACTTTTAGGTTAACTTTTTTTATCAAAACTTTTGTCTTCTCTTCGATGGAGAATTAAGCCAAGGATAAATTTTTCGCTATTTTGTGGAATTTTTTTGTTTAATTCGGTGACAACTTTTGAAATGGGCCGATGTTACTTTATTTACTGATTAAGAGTGAACGAGTAAGGTGTTTAGCAAATGTTGAAGAAAAAATGTTTTCGATTCGCGGATATGCCGATATAATTTTTGTTTATGGTTTCTGTAATGGGAATGCAGGGTTAGCTAGATTAAGGTACCAACGGCGATATCCCAGACAGAGGATTCCTTCTAGGCCGTCGGCTCAGCATATGGGTTAAGAAGAGAAAGATTGTCTAACATAACAGCAGCAGAAGAGGAAGAAAGAATTTTAAATGCTGTTAGAATACAGCCATCTATTAGCACCAGAAGGCTTGCAGCACAGTTGCAAACTCCAAGAACTACAATCCATAGAGTTCTACAAGCCAACCGTGTTTACCCCTTTCATTATACGCCCGTACAGGAACTTTTGCCAGGGGACATCCAAAAAAGGATTGAATTTTGCCAATGGCTGCTGCATCAACAAGATGAGAATGAGCAGTTTATTCAAAAAATTTTATGGACTGACAAAGCCCAGTTTACGAGAATGGGCATTACCAACCAACGAAGTTCCCACTATTGGGCAGTGTCTAATCCTCACTTAACACGAACAAAATCTTCTCAAAAGTAAAGATTCAGTTGAAATGCAGATGTTTTTCTTAACTGTGTACCATTTTACAGAAGGTTTAGCGTGAATGTCTGGGCCGGCATATTGGGTAGTATTTTAATCGGGCCATTCATCCTTGCCATTGTACCAATAATGTAACTTCGTTTTTAAATCAAACATTTAATGGACGGTGGATTGGCTGATTTGGTCCTTATCCTTGGCCATCTAGATCTCCTGACCTAACACCAATGGTGTTTTTTTTTTTGAGGAGCCATAAAAGAAAGGGTTTATTTGAAGCTCCAAGAGAGAATAAATACAGTGGCAGAGGAGCTAAGCGGCATTTTACCAAACATTAATTTGCAGTCTGAAATCATCAAACGCGCTAGAACGTGCATCCAAACTATAAAATTTGAAATTTTAAAGCGTAATGGTCCTTTTTAGGACCATAAAAACTATTTAAAGGGATGTTAAACTTATTTTGCGACCCATTTGCCTGGATAAAATAGTGGTTTGCAATAACTTCCGTTATTCGTAGGTGGAAAAGCTATACATAAAAATCCTAGATAATGAAGAGATGACAAAAGTTCTGATAAAAAAAGGTAACCTAAAAGTTGAAAATTTCGAGATAAACGCATTTTTCTGATGAAACTGCTCCAATGATTTTTCAAAATGTTAGTTTTAAAATGCCATAATTTTGGCTGGCGTTCATCACACTCGACGAAATTTTAGTATTTTATGTATACTGAAATTCTCTTTCAAAAATGTGTACAACGCTTTCTTAAGCTGGATCCGATAGAAAGCTACGGCCTTTTAAGAAGTTTTACCTCGAAATCAGAGGTTCTTCACTTTAACGGCTTATAACTTGGAGGGGTGTGAAAATAGACCTCCCCCCCAGCAATACAATTTTTTGTTCGCCATAACTTCAGGAATCGTCAGCTATCAGGACGAAAACCTAAGCTGGGACACCCTGTATTTGTATTTCATCATAAGAAACCTCCGAAAATCTTACAATAATATATTGCCATAAAATCAAGGAGCCATTAAAGCTCTTAAGTATTTTTACTTTCAGTCTCAAAGCTATGTATAGTTTCTCTTGAAACTTACTGTATGCCAATTAATTCAATTCTGCAAAATTCCAGACATCCCTGACACATGCCGATTCTGTAGCGAAAACAATGAGACAGCCCAACAATGCCTAAGAATTTTCAATAAGGTTTCAAATCACCATCACCCATTTCTCTGCTCTGAAAAAACTAAGCTTCATTCAAGAACTTGATTTCAGTCACAGCAAGCGGTTTCTAGTAAGGGAATCAACCAATCAATAGATCCAATGAGGTTGATGAATCATAACTCACTGATAACGGACAAACTATCAATCTTCAAACACAGTGTAAGAAGTATGGAAGTCTTTGGTCAGAGCATCAAAAAAAAATTTTCTCGTTTAATTGAATTAGAAATCTCTAGACCTAGAAATGAAGAAACCAAGCGCCACATCGATAAATTTTTGATTAAAATTACTCGTATATCTATCGGTTCCGTAATGATGGATTCCAACAAGAAAACATGTAGTTCTATCAACTCTCCGCGGGAAGATATAGATATTCATTTCCAGTCATCCATATCCAATCCCCATCTCCAATCTGCTACATATAATCATCCACCCTCAAAGCAGTGCGAGTCCATGCTTGACGTTATATTTGATAAAATCTATGAGAGTTGAATCATTTGGAAAACCTCTGTTAGGACGCAAGAGTTTTTACGACCCCGAAATATAAATAAAAAAAAGATCTTAGAAATGAAACTCGCGAGTTTAACTTTTAAGCAGAATTTTTATTCAGGATCTATCGAGAATAAATAAGAGAAATTATTCTGCGTTTTACATGCAACATTCTGCCACCCTTGATGTATCTGCAACTACGAGTACATCAACTTACTTTAATTTAGAAATGGGATCGGAGTCACGTTATGTATAGCACGTCGAACGAAAACTTTTTTTGTTTTTATATCTTTTATGTGAACATAGCCTTCGCTATCAGGTATTGCGTTTGCTACTCTTCCCAAAAGCCATTGCTTAGGTTGTGCGTTGTCTTCAGACACCAAAACTAAATCGCCCTCTTCGATGATTCGTTTTCTTCCAACCCACTTCGCTTTTCGTTGTAGTTCGTGTAAGTACTCTGAAGACCATCGACGCCAAAAGTGCTGATGAATGGCCGTGACTTGCCTCCAACGGTTTAGAGGTGATACTTTTCAGTCTTGGGCTCCGAAATGCCAACCGAAGGTTCACCTATCAAAAAATGTGCTGGCGTTATAACTGATTCGTCGCATGGATCATGGACATTACCGTCAAAGGACGCGAATTTAATATCGCCTCGATTTCTGCAACCGCTGTGGTGAGCTCTTCAAATGCGGGTCAGGTGGTATTTTACAGATTTTACAGTAGCCTCCCAGAGCTCGTCAATGAGGGGAGCGAGGTGGTATATGACGAACATCTGTTTCCTTCGCTGCACAGAATTTCGAACTCCTTCTAACTGCTGCTCAAAGAAGACTTCGTGGAACTCCTTTAATTCGCGGCGAGCTCCAACAAAATTTGTTCCATTATGATAGTGGAGCCACGTACATGCATTACGACGAGCAATAAATCTTTTAAGTGCTGCAACGGATGCTTTTGCTGAGAGATCGGAAACAACTTCCATATGCACTGCCTTCGTGGCAAAACATATAAAGACTGCTATGTAGCTTTTTATACTGCGCATTCTTCTTTGCTTGTATGTCGTCAACACTGGTCCACAAAAGTCTACGACGTCTATGGCGTGGACGGCATCTAAAATAGCGCAAACATTTTGTAGTCACCGATCTAACAACTTTCCTCAGATGTATAACCCAAAATCGCTGGCGAAGAATGGCCATTAACACTTGAGCACCTACGTGCATATTCGTTTCATGTACAAAGCGCACATAGCTTCGAACAAAACTGCTTTCGGCTGGTAACAAAATTGGATGATTTACGTTATGGGCCAAACTTGATTCCTAAGTCTGCCTCCCACTCGCAGAAAGATATCATAGCAGCTTTTGATAAAAAACACTTAAGTTCTTCAGTTTACTTGAAGCGTTTGCAGCTCTTTGATTGTGCACGATACTCTGCGCTGAAAAATGTTCCTGCAAAGAAAACACAATTCGAACTATCGCTTCGGACAACATCGGTGCAGTAGTGTCGGTAATAAGTGCAACCTGTTTACTTGTTTGTTCAAAAACATTTTGTCCTTCCAACCACTCAACGAAATTATTTCTTTTACCTGTTCTTATAAATGATGTAGTTCCCTTTTGCCTCTCTGCATCAACCTCAGATGGCTTCTTACGCAATTTGTTAGCTGGCCATTCATTTATTGGCTTGTTCAATAGCGGTGGATCTGAGAACTAAAAGGAATTTAGTAAATCGTCTGCATACATACCCGTCGATATAATGCTCGCAGGATTCATTGGAGATGGGACATGACGCTATATCGCAGACTTCGTTGCTTCTTGGATCAAGACAACCCTGTTAGCTACCCAGGAAAATGGAAGAGTATTCAGCCAAGAAAGTACGATCTCCGAGTCGCTACACAAATATACAACAATAGTTCGAACCGGAAAATTTTCCTGCGCCTTTGCCACTAATGGGGAAAGCAAATATGCTGCCATTAATTCCAATCTAGGTAGTGATTTAGTTTTAAGGGGTACAACCCTTGATTTAGTACTCTATAAATGTACCGTGATACGGATACAACGAACATAACATAAGTGTAGCATCCATACGCCGTTCCGAGGCATTAGCGAACCCATGCATCTCAACTCGTGCGCTACCTTTTGACTTTAAAATGTATCGTGATACCTTGACATTCCCTATTGTTTTCAGCTTATCGCGGAATCCTTCCCAAAGACTGTATAGATGCATTGGTTACGATTCATCCCAAGCAATTCTTTTAATCCAGAGATCTTTTAGAAATATCTTTGCCATCACAATGACTGGATTCACAAGTCCAATGAACAAGCTTGACATTTCCGCCAATACAATCCTTTTCGTAATTGTCTTACTATAATTTCATTTTGGCCAAACATACCTGAAGTCTACTATAAGCTCCCAGATGATCTCAGTTGAAAACAGCGCAAAGTTTCGTGCTCATAGATTCAGGACGAAGAACATATTGATGAGGCGAAAAATATTTAAGCTTACCCATCTCCGCTGCTTCAACTTTGACCCTATGACCTAGTCAGATACTCATCTACGAATTCTGCATTTTTCGTTGATAGATCTTTATTAAAACGCCACTCTAATGAATAAAACCGCCATTCAGCTGTCTTAAACGAATTTTCCAATCCAATAGGGTTTTAGCAATGACCGTGGTCTTTCCTGCTCACACTTTGTAAAAATCTAGCGTCTTCGGTTGGAAAGGAAGATTTCGTAGGAATTTGCTCCATCTCCCAGAAGCGCTCTACCAAATTGTTGAGTTGCTCATCTTTTTCCTCAGTCTGGTTTACGCTGACTGCAAAGCTTTGAATCTTCCCATGAATATTCCTTAACCGCGCCAAACACAACCCACCCAAGAACTGGTGTTTGTAATCGTGCCAACCCATCTTTGAGCCTTATTTGCCCAATCGACAACAAATCCAAAAATATTTCTGCCCCTAGCAGTAGATCTACGCGCGGTGGTATATTGCAACGTGGATACGCCAATTTGATATTTTTTGGTATTTCCCATTCAGCAATTTTTATGACTTGATCAGGCTTACTGCCTGTAATTTTAGGCAAAACATAAAATTCCACCTCTGTCGTATAATCGCTGAACCTAGATTTTATTGTTGTTTCTACCTTTCTTGTTATTCTCGTGCTGATGTCGCTAATGCCATTAACATCTAGCGTAAATGTAATTCTTGGAAATTTTCAGATTTGTGCCAAATATTGTAATTGCACATAATATTTATTTGCGAAGCTGAATCTAAGATTGCACGAGCTTCGTGATAGCCTCCTGAAACATCTTTTACTAAGCCATCTCTAAAAATACCTGCAGTCAGCATTGTTTGTAGACCCGCTTATGTCATTAGACGACACTTCTGAAACTCTATGCCGATGCAACAATACATGATGAGGTTTCTTACATACTACAAACTTCTCTCATTACATTGCTTAAACTAATGACCTTTTTTCAAACACAAAATACATGATCCCGAAGCTCGAGCAGCGGAATATTTGATCACTTTTTTAACAAATGCTACAACTCACCTTCTCTATTGCGAACGAAGAGGCCTATTTCGTTTTGACAATGCAGCTTTTGGCTTACCTTCTTTATGTACCCCTCTTACCCCACTCTGCTTAAGATCAACGCGCTTCAATTTTGTTTCACGGGCTTATAACGTTTGACACCTGGACAATATTGCTCAACAACAATGAGTTTGACATTTGATTGAAGCAAAAGTGGAAGCAAACAATTTATCTCCGGATCAAAAAGCAAAAAAGAAAAGTGTTTTAAGTGAAAGTTAAGAGACGCTTTACCTCAGGCAATTGAAATTCGAGTAAGTTGTAACACCTAAGCTATTTTATAGCCAAGTTAAAAATTCCATCATTAAACTAACCTATAAATGGTAAAAAGAGGAATATCCCACACCTCTCCAGAACACCAAGGAAATAAAAAACGCCACCTAAGCTTGAGTGAAATTGAACCAAAACTCGCTATGGGATCTACTTCTACTCTGAGTGTTGAGAGAATGCAGGAAATTCTACTCGAAAACAACAAAAAACTTGTGGAAAAATTAGCCTCAAAGGCAGATCTGCAAGATTTCTTTAAACAAATCTCAGCATTGAGTATGCGACAAGAAGAAGTTGAGCAAAAAGTTGTGTATCTGGAAGAACAAAACAAACGTCTTGAGAACCAGCTTGACCGACTCGTACAGATGAGTACTGAAGTGAATCTTGTTGTTCACCTGCCTGTTGAAGATCAAGTAGACATGAGCGAAAAGGCAAAATCCATTTGCGCCGGGTTAGTTGACTCAAGTCCGAATCAAATCGTCAAGTCTGCGTATAGGATACACAGCCATAACACGAACAAGTCTACGATAATTCTAAAGATGAGATCGAAGGAGTCTGCCTGGAGCGTGATGAGGAATGCCTTCAAATTGAAGGGTACTAGAATAAGTATCCAAAAGGACTTACCATTTAACGTTAGACAACGTCGGGCAAAAATGATTCCAATCATGAAGGAGCTTCGTCAAAAAGACGCATCAATAAAAATTTCTCTACGGGATGACAAGCTCCACATTGCCAAGAATGTCTTTACTTGGGACTCCGCGCTTGGATTGAGGTGTGGTGAAAAAAGTGGCATTGAAATAATATAATCCATTTTTGGTGACACTTCGTTAAATAAAAATCTTTTTATTAATGAAATCAGAAATACAAACAAAACAGTTACGAAAAAGAGCACTTCTCACAAAACTTCAAATTTGGCGGCTAATGTCAATCGCAGCAGTGACGCCAAACTTAGCAAAACACCAATATGCGAAAAATCTTTGGGTCCATCCACAAGCTCTAAGGCGGCTGTACGTGACGCATGATGTGCCCATGTCTACCAGAATGATGCTGAAAAAAACATAGTTATCAAGAAAATAAAAATTTTAAGCTACAATGTGTCAGGTTTAAAAAACAAAATGAATTTTGTAACATTTTTTAATTATGTAAAAAGTTTTGATATTTTTGTATTATTTGAAATACATCTATTAGATAATGAAGAAATTAGATTTAAGAATATTTTCTCAAACTATGAAAAAAATCTGGTCTCCTGCTATAAAAACTTCACTTTTCGGGAGAGGAAGTGGTGGAACACTATTCGGCTTTCGTGACGACCTCGAAGGACTGTATACGAGTATCATTGTAAAAGCTGGCGAAATGGATGTTATTAACTTAAAACTGAATACACTGGATGTAGTTTTGGTACCAATCTACTTAAACTGTAATCATTGGCAGCGTGATTTCGATAAACTTTGCGACTCACTGCACTCCTTGGACTGTGCGGATATAATGCTTATTGGGGATTTTAATGGTCGTGTAGGACTCACTCAAAACAATTTCGCATCGGGATACAACAGTACTCTGCTGGAACCGTGTCGCAGATCTAAAGACCTAATTTGTGAAAACAAAGGAGCAAAAATAACTGAACTTTTGAACAATTGACATGTGATTGTTGAATGGTAGTTGCGAAGGAGATCCAGATGGCGAATTGACCTTTATCAGAGGAATATCATGCTTAATAATAGATTACTGTTTTGTTTCGGGAAATTGGCTCAAGCTTCTAGACAGTTTTCAAATAGGAACCGAGATCTTTTCGGACCACATGCCTTTGGAAGTAACCCTTAATTCTACTGCTAACGGCAACTATGCTTGCACAAAACCATTAAGCCTTCTTCCGAAATTTGTCTGGAATGACCGAATAATGGAATCGTATCAGCGAAACATGAATGTGAATCTTATGGAACTACGCACACAGCGTTATACAGCCAATATTGAAGCTCTAACGGAAATAATAAAGAAATCCATTCCGCAACAGAAAGATTTAAAAACTCATAAAATATATAAACAAAAATGGAATGATTCTGATTGTATGAAAACTAGAACCAAATCTTTTAAATTTCTCAAACTTCTAAGGTCGAAAAACTTCAATATCTTTAAAGCACTCTATCAAGATGCCAGCAAGGAATACAATCACATCTGTTACATAAAAAAAGTAGCCTTTGAACAACAAAACATTGCGATTATAAATAATTCAAAATCTTCTGCTCAGTTCTGGAAAGCTGTCAAATACCTAAACGGACACACGTCTAACATCTCTGTAACTCTTAAAGCCCCGCAACTCAGGACTCATTTCGATAAACTTCTTAATGCCCCATTAACCTCGCCGCTACATCAATATGCAGCCCCTCTGCTCTTACACGAAAAATTAGATTTTGCATTTACCCTGGAAGAAGTCAATGAAGTAATATGCAAATCGAAATCAAATAAAGCACCTGGTATTGATCGCATCCCGTTTGAGTTCTATTAAAATTGCACATATGAGTTTATGAATTCTCTCACAATTGAATTTAATCGAATATTCGACTCTGCTAATATCTCCGACGTATTCAGGAAAGCAATAATTTTTCCCCTACACAAAAAAGGCGATTACAGGGACCCGAAGAACTACAGAGGAATCACATTTTTAAACACTTCAGCCAAATTGTTTGCTTCATTAATTTACAAAAGATTGTATGAATGGGTACAAGAACATAACATCCTTAAAGAATTCCAAGCTGGGTTTAGGAAAGGTTATTCTGCAATCGACCAGATATTCTGCTTAACAAACGTTGCTGAAACATATAAGAGCAAGAAAAAAAAGTTGTACGCCTTCTTTGTAGATTTTCGAGCAGCGTTCGATTCAATACCACGTGAAGCACTCTTTTACAAGCTTTACAAAATCGGTGTATCAAGTAAAATTATTCGAATCCTGAGAGCCTTGTATGAGAATAATATTGCATATGTATGGGATGGAGACTTAATTTCTGAAGAGTTCGAAACTTCAATGGGTGTTAAACAAGGCTGTATTTTAAGTGCTCTGCTTTTTATATTATACATCAACGATATAACAGATGATGTCAAAGGTGGAATAAGATTCAACGGTGTATTAATTCCTGCGCTGATGTATGCTGATGATATCGTCTTTCTGGGTGACACAACCCAAGGTATGCAGTTAATGATAAACAGGCTTAATGCTTTCTGTAAAAGTTGGAATCTCACTGTAAATCTTGATAAATCAAAAATGATGATATTCAGAAATGCAGGAGGACGCCTCTCACATTTGGAAAAGTGGAAGTTAGACGGGGAAGAGATTGAGGTAGTATCCAGATACAGATACCTAGGTATCCTAATATCGTCCTCCTTAAATTTCGTCGTTCTATCTCATTCTCCACTGGCAGTCTAAGCAGACGGGACCAAAAATCACCCGAAGAATTTACCATTCAAAGCAGCCAAGAGTACCCTCATCTATTTTTGATAAAGTCCATGCCTCTGCGCCACAGATTAGGACTGGGATTATTTAGGTCTTATATAGGGCCACTTTTGTTTTAGAGAAGAATTTGTTAGTCAGTTGCCTTCTTAGCCCAACGAAGCAGCAATTGGCAAGAGTTATTCTTCATTTGATCTTATCGCTGCTGTCATTGTCTGCATTGGGAACGGAGCCTAGGTTCTTAACTGCCTCGACGCATGCGAGTAATTGGGCGGACTTTCGATAGATTGTGCCTCGTGTGTTGCACTATTCTCTCAAGAAAAATGTAAAAGAAATCGAGTGACAACGCCATTATCTTGTCTGAATCATATTTAGACATCAAAGGTCTCGTTAAGTTATTTACCTTGACCTTAATGGAGCGGCGTGCATTCTCCATCGTCATCCTGCACAAGTGGACGAGTTTGCCGGGGATGCCAAAATTCGAGATTGCTCTGTATAGCTCGTCCCTATAGATGTCACACGTGGCTTTAAAATCGTTGAATAGATGGTGTATATTGATTTGGCGCTCATGGGTTTATGTAAGATCTGCCATAGTGCGAATATTTGGTATATGGTGGGCTTCCCTGGCCTGAAGCCACACTAATATGGACAAATCAGGTTATTGACGACTAATAGCTGGCACAGTTCGGAGGATCTCCATTCTACAGATGAGTTCGCGTATGATCTTTACCAAGTCATCACCTGGCGCTTTAAACAGCTCGGCTGTCAGGCCGTCCACTCCAGCAGCTTTGTTGGACTTAAGCTTAGATATGGCTATCTTCACTTCATCCAGGGCGGGAGGACGTAATTTTTGGTCTACATGGTCCAGGTCATTGTCGTTTTAGCTGTTGCTAAAAGAGCTATCTGTTCGATTTGGGAACGTTGCTTCAAAAATAAATATGTATCGCAAAGTGCAAAACAAACTTTGTTCCACTCAACCGCATCGCCGATAATGCTTTACGGAGCTCAGGTATGGGGTTACAAAGGCTACGATGCTGTGGAAAAATTTCTTCGCTACTTTTTAAAGGAGATTTTCCGATTACCGAAAAATACCCCGAACTATATGCTACATCTTGAAACGGGAACTCCTCCTTTGCTCTTGTACATGCTCAAAATGCACTTCAACTATATCCCAAAAAGACTAGAAATGAATGAATGCAGAATACCAAACGTAGTTTTAAGAAGCATAATTAGAACAAACGGAGGCATTTGCGAGGAATGGAAGAAAACAGCTTCTGAATGCGGATTAAATCTGTCTATTCAAGTGAATGAGCATCCTCATCTTTTAAGAGAAAAATTTAACTTGGTTTTGGAGAATTTTGGCAGACATACATATGACCAATATGTCGAAGAAGCTGAATCGTCACTGTTTAGGAGCTATTACAGGAAACTAAACCATTTTCTAAATGAAAAAACATACTTCCTAGATAGTCACGCCAAAATAAGTACTATTTTCAAACTGAGAGGGGAACTCGTTCAACTAAACTTTATACCCCATAGACCAGATTTACCAATACTTTGTGACCTCTGCAACATGAAGAAAAGAGAAGACATCTTACATTTTCTTGGTGTTTGTCCGATTTTAAAAGAATTTCGGCTATCAATGTTCGGAAAACATGATTTAGACGAAGATGAAGTAATGAGCATTTTAAATGGAGAAAAAGGATGGAAAGTCTTATATAGAAAGCGTATCATAGATGGAGATTTTTAATGTAAAACTTAAGTATGTATTTTGTCAACCTGGTAGACGGCCACAGGCCAAACCATTAAAGACTTAGGTTAATCGTTACATTGTAAAACATTTATTGAAAATAAAAGTCAACTAACTAACTAACTAACTAACTACTGCTGAACAATCTTCTATACTATACACAATTTAGTATAGTTAATAGTTTCTCCCCATTTGGCTTGTGAATTCGAATTCAGATTTTCCATAACAAGATATATAATAAGATCGTTAGCAATATTTTCATAAAGCATCGCATTCAAACTCGCATTTGTAGTGTTAATAATTTTACGTAAATGCTCAGCAGAGCCTCTGGTAGTCCGTGGGATTTCAAACAGGGCAGCGATGTGCTCTTCAAACATTAGTGTCTTTTTATGAAAATAACTCTTTAAACGTTCCAATGTTTTAGGACAGTATTCGTCCGTCTCGTCGAATTCTTTTAATATTCAAATAATTCAATAAAATATTAAATTTATGTACATATTGAGAATAAATAAGAGAAATTAATCTCCGTTTCACACGCAACAACCTCATTGAAATAGTATGTCACAAATTCACCACCACAATTCCCTGCCGCACAACAAATTTATTTACAATACTTTAATTTTGGTTGAATTGTTAAGAACCGAAGCCGAATCATAGCCACATCCTGTGCCCACAGCCCAATCTCCAAATCCTCAGACCAATCTTCGATCCAAAAATCTTATGGTGATATAACTGCTCTAACATCAACTCCTTCTGACGTCACCCCGCGGAAACTTGTCACACAATTTATGTCTACATGGACACTTTCAGAATGGCAAAGGAGGCTAGATTGGCACCGTACAACGAATCAGATGTTCACCACCCTACTCGTCAAAGAATCTCCAAATTACGCAAACGTTGCTTGGATCTCTGAGTTTTTCACGAAGAGGTACGGCATCATCATCAGCCAATGCTCATCTCATCACAAAAATTTCAAGCTAAACTTACTAAATTTGGAAAGATGCGTAACTCCAAATGGACCGATAAACCCATCAGTGAAAATACAGAAAGAAAACGAAACAACGTTTCAGTTTACAAACCTAATTATAAATCGCCCAGATCCATTCTACGTTCCCATCCCAAACCTGACTTAGCTGTAAAATCAAAATATTTCCCAATCTTTCGACTCGTGCCTATACCTCTAAGCAACCCGCTTCACGCTACCCCATAAATGCACCAATTGCCACTCTTCCATCCAAGCCCCAATATCAACGCGTTTCTTCTAATTTTGCCACTGCCCCTGATAGGGTCGCTGCTCAACCATCCACCTCTCCTCCTGCTAGCAACTTCTTTTCCAATTTCGATCTTACAAGTGGAGCCAAATATCTAAACTTTATTAGCTCGGATATCTTAAATCCCGCTTCCAACTCACCTTCCTCCTCGGTTGCACCGGCCTTTGCCCTCATTTTCGGCCCCCTTTAGCCACCTAAAGAATATAGATACCATGGAATACCGTTATGTGCTCTCTCGGCTAAGAGATAAAAATATATATGAAAAATTACGTCTCTTTTTCACATATCTTCACGGCAAATGCGACTTTCTTTGCTTTAAGGGAAAATCCAAAACAATAGGCTCCATCCAAAAGGAAAGTCTTCCTATTGATGTAATTAGTCTTAGAAATCTGTACATCGGGTACCACGGAATTTTAAAAACACCTCCCCAAAACGTTGCGGAAGACCTCGCTGTTTCCGAAACTATGTGCACTCTGAAAGAGTCTCTCACCTCCATGATAAATTTTTTCGTTCCTAACTTGCCTTCTTTGTCTGCATCTCAATCACATTCCCCTACTCCTCCCTTTTACATTTTACTACCAAAACGTAAGAGGCTAGCGCTCTAAAACTCGCGTTGTTTTGTCTAAATCTCATGGCCTCTCTTTCGACGTCTATGCTCTTACAGAAACCAATCTGATCCTCGGCATAAAGAGCCAGGACTTATTCCCATCTTCTTATAATATTTTCCGAGATAACGATAATTCTCTCCCTATGGTTGACCATCATGCCCTTTACTAAGCTGATTCCCTCTGCCCAGGCGCCCTATTAGCTGTTCACAGTAGCCTTAATTTTTCTCTCATCGCTGTCTCTTCTTCTGTTAAGCTTGACTCTCTCAATTTTTTACAGTGAAATTTTAAATTCCATTTCTCTATACGTTCCCTTTTCACGTCATAAAACATCACCTACTTCCCATCCCTGGTACAATAGAACACTTCGTTATTTACGAAACAGAAGAAATAAATTATGGGCAGTTTTTATTCGCACAAATTCTTATTCTGACTACTCTAACTATCTTGAAACCTACCACTAATTCACCCAGCTCTGTAACTGCCTCTATCAGCGCTTACTCGACACTGGGCAGACTAACCTTATCAATCATCTTAAGACTTTTTATCTATTCGTCAACTACAAAAACAAAAACCAGACGGTTACCCGTCCTCTCTCACATTATATGACCTGCCGACCCACATAGCTATTGTCAACTATTTTGCAAACTTTTTTAAGCAATTATTTGCCGACAAATTCTTCATCCTTGACCCCATATGTTTCAAGTACCTTCCCAAAATTTTCATTGGCCCCTCTCTCCCTCAGTCTTTTGATCCTACCCTTGTCGAAGAAAAGTTACAAAATCTGAATAATGAATTTTTAGCTGGGCCAAAGGCTCCCAGCAATTTTCTCTGGTAATGCGATCGATGTTATTGCTACAGATTTTGCTAAGACCTTCGATAAAATATCTCATTAATTGATCCTTTTAAAATTGTATGTTTATTAGGTCAGCCTTCACAAAGCAGGCCACTAGATTCCCTTCTTTTCATTTTAACTATAAACGATATTGAGAGGATTATTAAACATTGCCCGCTATCCATTTACACCTACGACACGAAGTTCTCCAAAATTATTTCTTCACGCCAACATTCTATTCTCATTCCAGAAGACCTCGATAGGTTTTCCACTTGTTATTGCTTAGAGTCTTGAAATGCCAAACTATGACTTTGTCACGTAAGTC
Source organism: Volucella zonaria (assembly GCA_963966105.1). Classification (NCBI taxonomy): domain Eukaryota; kingdom Metazoa; phylum Arthropoda; class Insecta; order Diptera; family Syrphidae; genus Volucella; species Volucella zonaria. The sequence goes on along the minus strand of OZ014533.1, from coordinate 29,422,553 downwards.
CAATCAATCTCCTCCACGGCTTTATTTTCTGCATGGCCAACCCATACTCCAGTTTCAATCCCTTCGTGACTTTGGAATATTATACGATAGAGGGTTAAACTTCCGTTCGCTTATTGATGAGATAATCCCTAAAGCCAACTCATCACTTGGTTTTATTAAATGATGGTCTAACGAATTTTGCAACCGCTATGTGACCTCCTCTCGAATATGCCAGCCAAGTGTGGTCCCCCTTTCGGCGAATTCATATAGTATAACCCGAATCGGGAACATTCAACATCGTTTCCTTCGATTTTCTCTTTGATGACTATCCTGAGATGACCCTTTTATTTGAGCCCCCTATCGTGACCGCCTCAAACTCATTAACCTGAATACCTTTGAAATAGACTGCTCTCTGGTTCTGTGGACTGCACCTCTCTTTACAATTCTGTTCCCTTCAGCACTAACTCTCAGTGACCTCACCTCTTTTATATTCCAACACATCCCACCTCTTATGGTTTCAGCGAACCAATCTCCGCCATGCTCCGTGAGGTAAACGCAAACCTCCCCGTTTTTGAATTTTATCGGAGCACTTCCCGTTTCAAACTTGATCTCCTCCACAAGGAGGATTTTAATTTTTGTTAGTTTGGTCCTAGTTTTTAAGTTAGATTAAGCTGGTATTAAGCTAAATAGATGCCCCCAATAGATTTAAAAAAAAAAAATTAAAAAAAACTTGTCAGTTCCGTAGGAAACATTATTCGCGCGTGCGAATAAGGTGATAATATCTGTAAAATTTAAGTATGCAAGTAAAATATCGTACTTGTAAATACACACTTCTTTTGGGCCGCAATATTCTCTTTCTTTTTAGCGTTTCGCTATCTCATTGGGACGGCAGCATTATGGAGGGAATAACTCGATTCGATTTATTTCTCTAAACTCTCAGTAGTCAGTTCACTTCTCGAGGTGATTATAGTGGCCGACGTTCAAAGAAGAATCCGAAGAATTCACAATTTTTAAATTCAGCAGAGTAGTTAGTGGCATTTTTATTTTGTATATAATTCCGGTAATGCCACATTCAATTTAATTAATTACAATGTGGGGTGAACAGCAAAACTAGCTTTTTAAGTTAAAATGATTAAATATAATATAAATGCAATACTAATAAATTCAATAAATTAAATAAATAAACAAGCAAGAACAAAACAAAAAATATCTAAATCAAGCAACATAGTGCAACAATTTTTCAATTTCATCTACAGTATCTGACACCCATATTCGTACAGCACCAAGTCATAAAGGAAATCGGCGAAAATCAAAATAATGACTTAACAATCCATTTGTCGATTTGACAAAACATTAATGAATTTATTTAAAAAAAGGTATCCGTATGGAAAAAACATATGTCTTAAAAAAAGCAAAAAAACAAAAAAATGTTGAATATTTCATCTTCATTCATCGTACATCTACAAACTAGGTTTATAACCGAGGATTAATACTTTGTAGGGAACCCTTTACGTTGTATAATCTCTAGTAATCGGCTGGGCATAGATTCTACCAACTTTTTGGTAACATCTGGAGATATATGTATTTCCCCATTCTGTCTTCAAAACTTGTTTCAATTCTTAACATTACTGATTTGTATTTAAGTACTTAAGATGGACCCATACATTCTCTATTGGATTAATACCTGGTGATTGTTCGGAAGTCTCAATAAATTTGGGCAGTTGTAAAGTAACCAAAGACGAGAATCTAGCGCCTTGTGCTTCTCTTCTAAAAGGCTTATATATTTTGAGGCGTTCATTATCCCATCACCCGCACAGAAAAACACCCCCACACCATGACCGATCCCCCACCATGTTTAACAGTAGGCAAAAGGTTTTCCTTGTTGGGACTCGTTTTTGGCTTTCCCCAAACTTTTCGTCTGGTTTTTTCCTAGCTATCCTGTTCTTATTATCATATTTATTCAACCACCTGTTAATTGTTCTTGCACTTACTAATTTACCAGTGACTTCTCTTAATCGTTTAACAAACACCATATTGTATGTACATATATTGTAGACAAGGAGCCACGACTTTATTTTTTTAAAATCATAGAAGAATTTATAATGTTTGTTATATTTTCAGGAAGCTTATTTAATGACTTGCGAGATATGCCAGCAGAGGAATTCCCGAAAAGTGTAGTCCGAAAAGGTACAATAGTACAATAACTGCCCCTTGGGCTGTAAGATCCAATAATAGGACTTCGCATATAACCACTTCACATTATTTGTAATTTTACGCTTTTCATATTTCAACGGCTAACAAAAGAAGAGCATACATTTCCCATCCGTAGAAAGATGAGAAGGCATCCCGAGATAATGTGCTTATAATACTAGCACCCGCCACATCAGCACCGAGAACCTGGACCTGGAAGCGAGCGTAGGCTGGACACTCGCAGAAGTAGGGCTATGCGGAATCGTCATCATCGCACAACAGGTGTCGCAGGAAGTTGTGTCACATACCTATGTTCAGAATAATGAGTTATTAGCAAAAGCGTAGATATTGAAAAGCCGTGTCTATCTTACTGAGCTTCGCTTAGCACGTTCATCGAAGATTTAAATTCCCGTGATTCCACTGTGAACTGGGACTCAAACAATTCATTCTTCCAATTACGTTCAGTGTAGGCTGGCATACTCGAACTAGTTGCGAAATTGTAAGGGGTTTTTAAGATTTCCTAACGAGGAATGAAATCTAACGTTGTTGTGCTCCAGAAAGATACAAGCGCCGCATTCTAAATCAGTTTTGGGGCCGTCCGTGAAAAGTCGGCTACATTCCCTTCCTGGACCAGATTCTGGTCGAAACTATTCCTGGGAGTTCCAGTTCCATAAGACCAATATCAAAAGTCAGTCGGCGCGCAAGGTCATCAAAACTCTAGTGCCATTAAAGTAAGCGATGGTAGCTTAGAGCCAACATTGTTGATAACCAGGTTAGGAAATGATTGCCTCTCAAATTGCATTTGCCACCACTGCTCTTGCCACCACTGCGCTTGGTGTTGGCGGTAGTACCGAGCCATAGGAACATAGGCTGACGCAACGCCAAGTTTGTGCAATTCTCCCTTCGTTTCGTAGCTTATGTCTGCAGCAACAGTTGCCCAAGTTTAGATGGTGGTCGGTGTTTCTAATCGCATATTATATTCGAAAACACAGATGCATTTATTCCACACCCAAAGTTCCTGTATAGTTACAATATTATCTGAGGTTTTGTTAAAACACGGAAAGGCTCCTATATAGAGATGCAGTAGCAGCCTTGGAACGTTGGCTGATAATCTGAGTAAATATAATAGATAAGTACTGGGGTAGTCGTCTTCCATCTGTACTTATTTGGAACCAAATTTTAAATGAACCCTTCCAAGGTGCAGATAGCAACGTGGGTCATACTTAGATTTAATGATCTCGATAGTAGCTATGTCTGACTCCACAACGAAAGAAGAGCCGTCCTTGTTTTTTCGATTCTTATCCTGTTTGTGAGCATAAATTTTCCAGCTTTCAGTGTCGAGTCTATACTTCGTTTCTTTTAGTTGCACCGGAACTCATAAGATGGCGTGCGTCAGTTTTGGTGGCCTGATTTCTATCCAGCAGCATTTATTGGTTGTTTGGGACTTTCAGCACTCGTGCCTACAGCGGCACGTCTTCTTTTCCTCTACAACCGTTCCTTAGACGGAAATCTTTCAGAGTGTGCCTCCTCTAGAGCCAGTTCGAACGTTTCGGTTTCCCGGGACAAGATGTTAGTACTCTATCCAATATGTCTAGACTTTAACCGTAGCATGGTCTTTCTCTCCGGTACTCTCTTCATCGTTCCAGCATAATCTACTACAGAGATCTAGGGTCTTTGACTCTTAAGACATCCTGTCGTGGTGCAGTACAAACGCTGAAACGTGAAAACAGTACATTATTTAAGATATACATATATGTACATTAGGGTGTCCCTTATATGGTCGATTTTGTTTTCCTTTTAAATTTCGTAACGCATACCCCCTAATTCTTTTAATAATACTAAACGCTAACCACGTGCAAAATTTCATGGTTATATAACAACGATAACCTCTGCCGACAAAGCCTCAATGTATTCCTATATAAACGGTTCTAAAACATCTAGTCGCATATAAGCTATATAAGAATAAAATTCCTATTTCAAAATAAAAACACTGTGGAAGATTAATTTGGGTACGCTTTTATTTATAAAAATTAAATAACTGTATAATTATACAGGATACTTTCTTTTTAAAGTTTCCTTTTTACAATCTGGGTACAACTTTCTATGTTCTTGAACACAGCGTAACAAGAACTGTTGTTGTTTTTCGTCAGCAATAATTAAACCATGAAAATCTTCCATAAGTTTCACACCTCTCTCTGTTGTGCATAACTTTTTGTATAGCTTTGTGAAAGGAAGGAATTTGATCCCAGGAAGAGACATCTTCTTGGGGAAAAGTGTTATAAAATTTTAACAAATTTGTGCTCTTTATGGTCAAGAAATCACTCAAACACTTTTCTGTAACAAAATGAAAAATTATTTATTAACAAAATTAACAGTTTTTTTAGGGATAGAATGAAAAACACTTATTCAACTCACCGTACATGAAATAGTGAAAATAAAGCTATTTCTTCTGATAAATACCATAAATTTTGATTGAACTTGGTCAAAGCTGCTTTAGAAATCACCTTGTCGACTGTTTCATAGTTCTTCAATGTTTTTAAGAAGCATATATCTAGATTCAGGGCTTTTACTGCCAAATTGCATCCAAGCCAGGGCTCTAATAAGCCGTTGCAATAAATAAGCAAACATTTTGCAGTGATAGCTTGTCTTTAGCACACATTTTAAACTGGGACCGCAGCAAACATATCTTTAAATCGTAAATAGCTCTCGCCATCCTTCGTGCCTGATGCATTGCGCCAGGAGGTCTGATTTTAAATTTGTTTTCATTGCCTGCTCTCAAAAAAACAATAGAAATTCAATCAATTCCCGATAATCGTCACGTATAACTCGTTTCAGTAATTCTTTTTTATAATAGTTAATTAATTCGTTAATGACCGTCTAGCAGAAATATTTCTTTGCGAAATCAGACCATGTTTCGATAGCAATTGGATCAACGTTCTTCCAATTGTCTCTAATTTTTTTTCAATAACGGGATATCCGGACTGCTGGTAACTTGGCGGATCTTTAACTCACATACACATTTCAAAACCAGTTCATATATATGATGACGGCAAACAAAAAGTAACAATTCTCTTTCTATAATAAGATATAATCTGTACCTTATCTTAGAGGTCATAATCAGAAATCGCATTCAAAATAGCTTAAGCTTTGTCCATGCCAGTAGAAGTTTCGAGTTTGGGCATTGCTAAAATATGTTCTTTTTCTCCGAATGAAAACAGAATTGGCAGCCGTTCCTCTTTTGAACCCGTCACATTTAAACTTGGCAACAGTTTTCCATCCCAATGAACTGTCGCAATTTCAGGCACGTTATTCTGAAAATCAAATTTGATCGATTTTGCTCTTTCTTCTCTCATTTGGGTCCGAATTCGTTGAATTGAAGACTTGTTGATTGTAAAATCTTCACAACTGAGATCAAGTGCTTTTACTACAGCCTGAAGTATGTAAACAGAATCCCTTACACTTAGTTGACACCTATCTAAACCAGCAACTAATTGAGGGGTGATAAAACATGTCCTTCCTCTTTTTGTGGTAGACAGTGAACTCACGGGTTTCGTTTGCGAAGTGGAGGGCAAATTTTCATCCAAAGTTTCGTCAGAACTGATAGACTGTTCGTGAATATCTTGAGGTGGGGCATTGTGTGAAGTCGAGAAGTTCTTGGCAGTCAAATACTTTAGTCTTTTTCTTCTTCTTCTTTCTCAGCTAACTTTTTGTCCACCCGCTAAACAACCCGAACGCCCTGGCACACTTTGCTTTTGTAGAAAAGTTTTGCCTTCCTCTATTTTGATCTTTCCTAGAGCATCAGCGTCTGCTGATCTAAATCTAAATCTGTTTGAAATTTCTCCTCGCGGTGCTTATAAACGTCCTGTGGTTTTTTACAGATTTTTTTTCAGGGCTCTCTCCAAACTTGGTAAAGATCCACAAGTTTTTTTTACACAGTTAGGTACAGCTCTGGCGGGTATTATTGCATTTTCCCAAAATACAATGCACTCCCGAATCACAAGATTTGCACTTTCATTTACAGTCAATTTTACTTAGGGAATATTAAAGAAAAGAACTAAGAGAACTTGTCTATTAGACGGTAACATTGCACCAGTTATTTAGTGATTTATCTCAACAACCAAGGAAATACTTTCTTTAATACTTTTTAGTTCCACTAAGATGTTGAAACTTTTCTATTATGCACGTTAGCTATTCGATAAAATGCAAACAAATGACAAATAGAACGAAAATGGGGGTCATGCTCGTAAATTGTATGAACATATAATTCGCGCGCAACTCGAAACAGGTTACTGCGAATCAAATAAGATAAAATTTTATTTTCAACTATTTTATGGCCAAGTGAAAAAAATTAGAGCGTATGCGTTAGAAGATATTAACTTTGAAAAATAAGGTACACCCTAATGTACATATATAATTCAATGGTTATTGAAAGATGCGTCTTAATAGAAGGAGCAAAATATTCGGTTTCCATACCCAACTAGAAAATCTTACGTTGCTTCTTCACATGATTGCTTCTAAATTTTAGCAGTCTATAGCAACCATGTAGTGATGGTTCCTGCAGGAACGGTTTTCCAATTTCTAAAATTTTCACACACTTTTTCTGTTATTTAAGCTCAATACTAATACATACTTGTACTCTCTTTTTCAACAACCACATCGGCTACCTTCATGACAAGACTTCAATAACCTCCATCAACCCCCAGTAAAAAGCGCACAAATCGTGTTAATTTTTTTTTGTAGTTTGCTTTAGTGTTGTGGCTGTTTGTGACTACGCGTGTGTACTTTTTCCTCCAGCATTATCGGATTTTTTCTTTCAAAGTAATTACCGGTGGTTAAAATAGGACACCGTGAAAACCGTTACGAGCTTTTTACGATTTGTCTCCCATTCAATTCAGTTTCGTTGCCACCACGTTCATGTTCGCTTAACTCTTTATCAGTCGTAACTATGTGTCTTCGGGTTGTACGATTTTGAATTGAGAAGGGGAACAAATTCTTTCTATGGTGTAAAGTAAATTGAAACTCCGGCACCGGCAGACAAATAGTAACAAAAAAAAAATAAAAATAATTAATAATGCCATGCATTCAGGATTTACTATATTTGACAGACAATTTTATGTTTGGTAGTCTTTTTAAAGGACCTCAGTGAACTGTGAATGTGGCAAATACTATCAGACATACTGTCCCCAAAATTGTTCAACAATATCCTGCACATACGGTTATTCGAATATGTACACGAGTATGTAATGAACGCAAACTACAAGGTTTCAATTTCAATACCCGGTATAAGAGTATGAGTACTCATATGAGAGTGCATGACGCGACCTAGTTCTTAAATTCCTTTCAAAACGGTAAATTGGTTTGTTCTAGATATGTTTTTATCTATACATAAGGCCACGTACGGCTTCAATAGCTTAAAGTGAAAGGAAAAGTGCTGGCGAAGTGTTTGTTTGCTTAAAGTGCATCGTAGGAATCTAAAGTGAAGGTGATTTTCATGGTGGGGGTGGTGGTTAGATGCAAGGAGTGTGACTAAAGCTCTGCAATGCTAATTTCAAGGATATATCCGATATAATCTCTTATAGTGTAACCAGATTAAGTGATTTATGAATTTACACTTTACTGAAGAATCTCAATATACGAGTAATCGTTGTAGTCCTTGCACGTGCTTCAATGTTCAATGATTAGATTTTTTAAGTAGTTCTATAAACTATTCAAATTATGCATATACGCAACCAAAAGTGTTGATTAAAATCGACATCAAATAAGATAGACTGAATTGTGCTTATTTACACAAATTGTAGTGGTTATGAGCTCAATGTTTTTTTTAGTGGTCTTTGTAAAAAAAACTTATTGGTTTTATCACAATATTAAATTTTGCTGCCTCTAGTCTTCGATAAGCCTGGCGCTTAACTTGTCTTTCTTTTGCCGGAAAAAAAGAATAAGATACAAAATTGAATCGACGAACATTATGATAACAAAAATGTGATTTGTACGAATTATGTGCACTGCAGGCTATGAGTTTGAGTTCGCATCTTCCCTCTGTTTCAGATAGTCTTGACAAAATCTTGACGGGTGTTTACTGTCGTTGTTCTGTTGGAATACGAATCCTTCGCCAATTAATCTTAATTCAGAAGTCACAGCGTTTTCTTCCAATATTGTTTTCAATGCCTCCTTATTTATTTTTCCAATCACTCGAACGAGATCTTCCACCCCACTTGAAGAGAAACATCACCAGACCATAACAGAACTGCCTCCACGCTTGATGTTAGCAACCACACAGTCTGGCAGCTTCTTTTGTTCAGCGCTGCGTCGAATGAAAATTCTCTCTTTTGTGCCAAAACATATCGAACTTGAACTCATGGGTCCATAAAACTCGGTTGAAATCTTCTTCGGTTCAGATTTCATGCTTTTTAGCATATTCTAACCTTTTCTGCTTGTTTTGTGGTTTCAATAGGGGTTTTCGAACAGCAACTCGCCCAAATAGTCCAGCATGTCTTAATCTCCGTTTGACCGTTGTCTTACAATCAGTTAATAGACTTATAAGCAGTCAATTGACTAGGAAGCAGTGAATTGACTAAAAAGCAGTCAATTGACTTTCAGTTAAATATCTGCAGTAAAAAGACTTATTGACTGCGAAAAATGACTAAGAATTATAAAAGACTTATAATTGACTAAAAGACCTGAATCGGTGAAAAAGTACTGCAGCCATTTAACTTGCAGTCAATTGACTGCTTTAGTTGACTGCACAGTCAGAATATTCGAAATGACTGGTGACTGCAATTATGAAATTAAAGTACTAAGTCAAAGTCATAACTTTTATTCAAAGATTTTAGTCAAATGACTGCGACTTATCTGACAACTCTTTTACAACTCTGCCCCGGAGGCATCTATGATGCAGGAGTAGATGGCATTGGGGCGCTTGCGGTTGCTTGGCTATAATTTGTCGCAATGGGTCGGTTCTCGCCACTAGTCCGTACATTTCAACTCAAATATCCCTTTTGTCTCGCGGCAAAATATCAAAAAAAAAAAAGAAAAGAAAACAAGGTTAGAGCTGAAGAATGCTGTATTCCTTTATGATGAACGGAAAAAGAAAGATCACAACTGAGTGCCATCACTACTGTGCAAGACCAGGAATTACGCGCTTAAAACTACCTACGCTGACTTAATCCTGAAAACTGAAAATTTAAATACCGAATTATAATTAAATCTATGGTTAATTTAACCCTATGCTACCTACACCGAATAAACTGTCCCTGATCATACAGCGATGACAGTCGTTCCGTCCATTCGCACACCACTCGCTCTATAGGTTTAAGATTAGGCCACTCTAAGATTTTCAAAAACTGCATTTTTCAAGTTGGCCGAACCCATAACTTGAACAATTTTCAACCAATTTACTTCAAATTTTAACTAGATCTTTAAATATATATTGTCTAAATAAGTATGTAGAATTTTGTTTATATGGCATAGTTCATTTGTTATTAACAATTTTCTGGCAATTTTTCTGTGAAATTTGCAAGTTTGATTTTGGAAGTTCGCCAATCGGCCAAAAATCAATATATGCCAAAAAAATCCTACGTACTTCTCTAGCTGTTCTTATGTACAATAAAGAAAATTTTAGTGATTCATCATAATTCAAGATTTTCAGGCGCTGATGGTACGACCATAGACCCTTCCAAAAAATAGAGGTCATCTAAGAAACGCTGCACAGGCGGCATTTTTAACTAAATTATTCTATAAAAATTCTGTTTTACAGTCAATCATATGTACAACAAACTTCTACCTTTGCAAATTCGATTTATTTTATATTTTCCCTGAAAAAAATATCGCAAAAAAGCCTATTTATACGACATCTAGAGTGGCGTAACCCCTTAAGTCATCATGACAACAAAAAAACTGACTTCAAATTTATTTAAAAAAATAAAAAATTTACAAATAAAACTTACGAACTAATGAGGTGAGTTTTGAGCATTATTCTACTAAAACTACTAATGCTACTCTTGTTCTACACTTGGAAGTATCCTTGAAAATTTAATTACATATACAGGGTGACCCCTAATTCGTTGAGGATAATTTGTAAAATGATTCCTGGGCATATGGTATTCTAAGAAAAAAATGGTTCTACAGTAAGGGCCTATCTCCAATGTTGACATCATTTATCGTGGATTTAAGAAAAGGCTTATTATCCATGTTATCGGAAATTACTCTGTTAGTACTAATGCTAAAAACTTCGTGTAAGACCTTGTTTTTAGAAGAAATACCAGCCTTAATAACGGTGTTTAAATGAAGTAGATATCTTCTTTGAGTCTTTAGATATCCAATTTCTAAGCCTGGTCCGTTTTCATTGCCATGCTAATTTTTGAATTTGAGGTCACTATACTCCAGGAAATGCCTAATTAACATATCGTTTTACTATTTTTTTCTTATAGCCATTAAAGAGTTTTAAAGCGTGATCTATTTTGTGACTACCTGTCAAAACCCTCATTTCCTTACTTTGTTCCTTAAAAGTTCTAAGAAGAGTTAGGTTTAGGGTATGAAGGCCTATTTGGAAAATATACCTTACAGAAATAGTAGAAAAGATTAGGAAAAAAAATTAATTCATCATTTTAATTTTTACGCTAAGGTTACAGTTGCTTAGAAACGCTGTTTGAAATGTCAGCATTTACAAACCAAGAATACGCAGATATTATTACGTTTATGGGCTATGCAATGGAAGTTCAATTAGTGCGCGACAAAGATACCATGAACTTTATCCTAACCGACGGCTTCCTAATACGTATAGGAAACGGAATCAGTTTCGAATACACGATCGAATGCGCGAGCTCCACAAGTAAGAAGGATTTCGGCTGATGAAAGAATCCTGGATGCTGTTACAACTCACCCATCAATCAGCATCAGACAATTCAATGTTTGCAGACATAAAATTCCTAATGTACTGCATGGAGAATATCTTTATCTATACCACCATACACCTGTACAAGAATTGCTTCCAAATGATTTGGAAAAGAGACTTGAGTTTTCTAACTGGTTGCTGGAGTGGAGCTTGGATGATAACCAGTTTACTAGCAGAATTCTTTGGACGGACGAATCTCAATTTACAAGATGGGATCACAAATTTTCATAATCTTCATACATGGGCTGCGGACAATCCACATACAATGAGACGTTAATGATTTAAATACAAATTCAGCGTCAATATGTGGGCAGATGTACTTGGAAACAAGTTATTCGGGCCCTTAAAACTTCCACCTAGGCTGAATTCTACAAACTATCTGGAGTTTTTGCGAAATGATTTACCAAAACTATTGGAAGACATTCCACTGGTTCAACTAGTTTCATCATATTTTCAGCAGGACGGTGCTCTAGCCCACTATGGTCGTGAGGTTAAGAATTAGCTGGATGAAGAGTACGGTAACCGTTGGATAGGAAGAAATGGACCAGTTTACTGGCCCGCAAGTATTGGATTTTTTTGTATGGGGAAGAATGAAAGAACTTGTTTATTCAACGGAAATAGCAACTTTAATGGAATTAGAAGATCGTATTCTCGAAGCGCCATCAAAAGTGAGGCAGCAGTTAGCATCAATAAACTTTCACAGTGCAATCCAAAAACGGGCTCTAGCATGCATACAACACCAAGGAGGACACTTTGAGCACCTGTTGTAACTGTTTTAGTATATACATAAATTAGAAACTACCTAAGACCACACAAAATCATTTTTTATTCATAACCTTTGGAGCTTAAAGCAAAAAAACCCTTTTTTTTATAAATTTTAACTGCTGCAGGTTTTTCCAAGTATTATAAAATCTGTGGGTTTTTCCGGAAACTCATTGATGATTTTTTTTATTATTGTTATTTTCAAAAGAAAAAAATAGTAAATTTTTTTTGTTAATTAGGCATTTCTTGGAGTAAAGTGACGTCAAAGTCGAAAATTAGTATGGGCAGTGAACACGGAACAGGCTTAGAAATTGGATATCTTAGGACTCAAACAAGATATCAACTTTATTGAAACGACGTTATAGAGGCTGTTATTTCTTCTAAAAACTTAGTCATACACGAAATTTTTACCATTAGTGCTAATTAAGAAATTTCCGTTAACATGGGCCAGGGTACACCAACGTAAGCCTTTTCATAAATCCTCGATAAATTATGTCAACATTGGAGATATACCCTAACTGTAGAACGATTTTTTTCTTAGAATATACCCAAATTATAGCCAACGAATTAGCTGACACCCTGTACAAATAATTTTGTTTTCGCGTAAACAAAAAAAAATTAAAATAAATTTCAAAAATAAGCCACTATTAAACACTATTCTTAATAAAAGTATTTAAAAATTCAATAAAAAAAAAAACAAATTTATATCTTAACCTATGTTGATTATATCTTATCTACAATAATTTTGAATTCGCTCGTTTGTTTTTTTAGTTTTCCTTTTCTCCCTTTCCATTGTTTAATTTAGATTTCCTTTTCTCGCGGATTATGATTATAATCTCTGTTTTCTCTTTTTTTTATTATTATATACATACATACAATATACATATATACATTTACAGCTTTTGTTGTTGTTTTTGTTGGGGATGTCCCACGGAGCACCCCTTGTAGGCGATGTAGCTACATACACATATATGGAGTATCATAAATTTTGCGCACTATAAGCTAACTGCATCGTTCTTATTACATACACACCGGTGAATCACCTTTATGCGTATGGTTCAAAGAAATTCGAATATTAGTCCTTTTAAAGTTTTTGTTTTGCTCTTTGCTTTTTTTTGTTTTACCCCGGGCACTGGCACACACTGTGAAGAGATTTCCCCGACGGTTTTCAAGTTTCTTTTTGGCTTTTCCTCTTATTTTCAAAGAGAAAACTCTTAAATTCGACGCACAGTGTGTGTTAAAAAAAAAACAATATGTTCGCCTATATTCAAAATGGGAAGGTTTTTCTTTTCACGCACACTGTTCTGAACAGAGAACTTTCCTTTCCCATACTGTGACATTGACCGGCCGCGCTGATTCAAGTCCGCATCGATCAGCTGTGTTTAGTTTTCCTCAAATGTCAATCTCCTATTGTTGTTCTCTTCACATCCTTTGTTTAAAACTGCCCCTTTCTTTCCTTTGTTCAAATCTTCTTTGTGGTCTATCTCTATTTATTCCCATCTCCATTTACTCTTCCTCTCTTCGCAGAAGGTTCTTGCCTAAATTGTGTTTCTTTTCTAATTTTTCAATCGTCCTCAAAGAATCGTCAAATTTGGGACATGTCACGATGGATCACACTTAACTTATTACATATAACAAAAACTGACAAAACCTATTACACATATACATACATAAGAACTGAAACGAATAAAATCTCTAAATTTTAATACGGGCTATACTTCCAATGCGTAAAAATTGCAATCCCATTTTGTACTCAAATTAGCCTGTATATTCTCTAGTTTCAGCTTGTTACTGATCTTAGTTCGGTGGGGTCTAAAATATTTATAAAATATGAGTCAACAGGAACGCCGTAAAAAGATCATCGACAAATGGCTCGAAAATACTACGCGTCCAAACCATTTCATCGCAAAAAACTTAAACATAGCACGCAATACAGTGGATTCTGTTATTAAACGATATTTGGAGACGTTGACAGTTAAGCGAAAACAGAAAAGTGGAGCTAAAGACAAATCGTGCACGCCCCATGGTATATCAGAAACAGTGATATCCACAGAGACTTAGGAATAGTTACCGTCGAGGACGAAATAAAGAACTTTGCTCGCAAACTCCGTATTCGTCTTCATGGTCATTGTAATAATAAAATACTTCAAATTCTGGACGAGACAAATTTAGTGCGTCGATTACAAAGAATGAGACCATTCGATCTGGCGCGATAAGGACTATCCGCATATAATAGCGGTACTAGCAGGTGCTTTTGCTGGAAAGCTACCTGCCCCACGCGAACGTTATTTGAAACGGAAATTACTTGATAAGGTAACTTAGTTGTAGTCGATAAGAAGGGAGGCGTGTTTTTAGTGAGTAAGAATTTCACACTACTATGAGCAACGGGTTCATAGTGTCTATGAAGATTTTCAAAAAAAAAAATTCCATCCCACAACAACCCTGTTACTTTTTGCTACCAGAATGTAAGAGGTCTTCGCTCCAAAACCAACGCTGTTCTACGCCAATCGCATTCCCTTCATTTTGATATTTACACCCTGACTGAAATCAATCTGATTCTCGACATAAAGAAACAGGAATTGTTCCCCCTACTTTTAATGTTTTTCGCGATGAGGATCCTACCTGCCCAAATGATGATTCCTCCAGTCGAGGCGTCCACAACAGCCTTAATTCTTCTCCTATTACCAGTCGCTAAATCCTCCCATATACCCAAACTCTTCGAAAGGATTTTGTATGAAGCTCTAAGCTTCCAATACAAATCACTTATTTCCCCTAGACAACATAGCTTCCTGAAAGGTAGGGCGACCATCACAAATCTCGTTGAATTCGTATCTTTTGAACCCATACTGTTGAAATAGATATCCTCTTACCTTGAAAACCGTTTTTACAGTGTTCGTTTTAGGTCAGCCCACTCGGCTCCATTTTTCCTTCTTTTCATATTAACCACAAATTATCTCGATTGGATCATCAACCACTTGTCTGTCTCCCTTTACGTCGACGACACCGAATTTTTCAAAACCATTTCCTTTCTCCATGACTCCTTCCTCCTTCAACAAGACCTGTGGGTGGCAGTGGCTCAACTGGTAGTGGACTGGCTTCCAAATCGGAAGGTTCGGTGTTCGAATCCCAGCCTCGCCCGAAAGACATATCATCCATTTTTTCAGTTAACGAAAATCAAGTAGGACGGGTAGTTGACTAGAAATCAAACATCAAGCCAACTTCCACTAAGAATTTAGTCTCCCCATAAAATTTTGGATGCCATCCATGGAGCGAAATAACCACTGAGCTCAAAATCTTTCTTTCTCGCTCTATCCCATTTTCCAAAAAACTTAACACATGCTGAGGCATTATAAGGACTGAAACGAATAAAATCTGTAAATTTTAATACGGGCTATACTTCCAATGCCTAAAAATTGCAATCCCATTTTGTACCCAAATTAGCCTGTATATTCTCTAGTTTCAGTTTGTTATTGATTTTAGTTCGGTGCGGTTTAAAATATTTATAAAATGTGAGTCAAGAGGAACGCCGCAAAAAGATCATCGACAAATGGCTCGAAAATACTTCGCGTCCAAACTATTTCATCGCAAAAAATTTAAACATAGCACGCAGTACAGTGGATTCTGTTATTAAACGATATTTGGAGATGTTGTCAGTTAAGCGAAAACAGAAAAGTGGAGCTAAAAATGGAGCTAAAAGTGGAGCACATGATACAAATTTGGGCAGGAAAATAGTGGGTACAATCGTAAAAAACCAGACTATGCCATCCAGAGATGTTGCTCGGAAATGTAAGACCAACCAAACAATGGTACAAAGATCTAAAAAACGTAACGGTCTAAAAACACGAAAAAAACAAGAAATACCAAAAGTTACTGAAAAGTAAAAAGACTCATAAACACACGAGCCCGAAAGCTATACGAGTTGATCGGCAACAAGAAAGCGTGCTTGGTTCTGGATGACGAAACTTATGTCGAAACTACTCTTCCAGGTGCGCAGTTTTACAACTCGTTTTAAGCTGAGATTCTTCCGCAATCAACAACATCGATTGGGATGGAAAAATTCGGGTCAAAACATCTCGTTTGGCAGGCCATTTGCCAATGTGGACACAGAAGCTCATCGTTTATTACAACAGCAGCAATTAACGGAGAAGTGTATATTAACGAGTGCCTAAAAAAACGGTCGATTCCTTTCTTAAACAAACACGAGGGTTCAACATTATTTTGGCCAGATTTAGCTTCATCTCACTATGCTCATGCGACGTTGAGCTTTCTTGTTGCTAAAAATGTCGCATTTGTCCCAAAAGATATGAATCCACCCAATGTTCCACAGTGCCGTCCCATTGAAAAGGTATTGGGCTTTGGTCAAAGCTATATTGAGGAAAATTGAGCAGTGTGCAAAGGACGTAAAAGATTTTAGTGATAAATGGCCTCCAAAAAGACCACGGATGTAACTGTCACCAACTTTATGAAGGACATTCGAAAGAAGTTGAGGAAAGAATGGGAACCTAAATAATTTTTTTAATTTTTGGTAATTGTGAATGAATTTATTAAAAACAGAGTTTTAAAGCTAATAAAAAAAATTTACATGAATTATGAAAATATTTATTTTTTTTTACTTTGAAGTTTCTAAATTTTATTCGTTTCAGTCCTTATAAAAATTAACGAGTATATACAATAAAAAAATAAACCCATCGGACTCACCATCCTACCTGTGAACAAACAATACAATATTTCGTCCTAAGATTTAGATCTCATCTCTACTGCCTTTCGTCAATATGCCACTCGATAAACTGCTTTCTGCGACCCTTAGTGGCGCTTTTTTACCTACAGTCTTAGATTGATTTTTGACAGCTCGTTAACAAGAGCAAATTCATATGTATGCAAAGTTTAATTTTGATGTGGAAGAAAATAAATAAATTTGTTAGAATTTATGTTTGTGTGATAAGTATAAAGTTAAAATGTCGGGAAAAGATGCGTGAGTTTTGAAATATGTGCTTGTGAAGTGTTTAGATGGGTTAGTTTAAAGAGAGTGGTGCTTTAAAAACTGTAAACAAAGCCCTTGTTAAACACAAAGAAATTGTTGTGGTGTTATTTTCCCATTAAATATTTAGTGAATACTGGGTAATACGGCGTTTTGTTTTGTTAATATATATATGGTTAAACAAATCAATAGAGACAGTGAAATGAAAATTCGCATAGATGGAATTTGTATTTGTATTTCCATTTATTGATATGCTTACCACAGTAAGATAAATCTTATAAGATAGTGAAAACAAAGGAATCCTGCACATACAATATGCATATATATATGTACATGCTCCTAGCAGAATATTTCAAAACGACTGTTTCGCTGGTGAAAGTGAAAAAATGCTGAGAGCTGGTTGCAATTACTCTCTTGTACTTGATCCTGCTTTAATTACAACTTAAGAAAAAAGCATTTTCCACAAACTTTCACTTTCACCAACTAAAATACTCTCTTTGAAATATTCTGCTATAATATTAGTAGGATTCCATCTATGAAAATTTTGGGTTGCACTTCATTGATTAGTTTAATAATGCTATATACAGTGTGTGACAAAACTAAAGCAACTTTTAATATTCTACCCGCTACCATTGCCTACTAAAAGAAATACGATGAAAAGTTGTTTCTATACACAACTTTTCGTCTTTATAACACTTCAAATATTATTTATTAAAAAAATATCAAATTTCTGTTTATTTTAAAATGTTTTGCATATCAAAAGTAATAAAAAAAACTAAAATGTGACATTGACAAAACTATAGCAACTCCCACTGAACCTGAGCATCTGGTCAAACAAATCAAAAGTACATAAACATTTGGGTATTGGGTCACATTCCGTTAAACAATACTTGTGGTTGTCTGTTTACATTTATTATTCTTTGTATTCATTACCCATTGTTAAATGTTGGGAAAAAGAAGTAAATTTTATATTTAGAGATTTTTTTTAAGGATAATGGCCAGAAACAAATTTGGAAATGAACTTAAAAATAAGATTATTGAAGATTTCCTTAGTGGAATCAGAACAAGCTTCTGAAAAAAACTATTTTATGCCGCCAAACAACGCACCACCTTCACCAATATATGGTACTTTTTATTTATCGAAAAATAAAAAGCCTTTAAAAAAATAAACGGACGACTTGGGCTCCCGAATCATGAATTTTTACTAGACGTAAAAAAAGTGTACCCATGTTTTATCGATGGTGAAGAGAGTGTGTGTTGGTAACTAAAGGACTTCGACCCTCCTACAGTTCACAGTAAGCACTTAGAGGGTGTTTTACCGCCAAACACCAAAAACAAAAACGTAATTTTAGTAATTTTCAATTTTCTCAAAAACTAGAAGATATAAAACCATTCGGTTTTTTGTGTTCGATTCAAGCCAATTTAGCACTTCATTTCACAGTTTTGAAAAAAATTGGTCTAAACTTTTTTTTCTAATTTTTTTTATCAAAATTTTTAGTTTGCATGCGAATTTTTCAAAAACTATTGATACAAATAATTAAATTTAAATTTAGGATTAAAAAACAGGTTTCTGGCTTTCAAAACCGTAATAGTACTTCATTATAAGTGTTGCCGTTGTTTTTTAATATTTTTTTTTTCATTTTAAGTAATTTTTTTCTAAAATCGCCCCTATCTCCTAAACGGGGCGAGATAGACCCCCCTCCGATAGCAAAAAATCCTTGTTTTTGACCCCTCTACAAAAAACCGTTTTACATTTTTGACACCAAAGTTATCATACTCTAGCCCAGAAATGGAGAACCGTGCTATTGTCAAATGAATCCAAATATAACATCAAGGGATAAGATGGAAGTGCGCATGTTAGACGACCAAAAGGAAACCGCTTATACCAAAAATATTGCCATGGCACAGTTAAACACGGTGGGGGCAATGTCATGGTGTGGGGTTGTTTCTCCGGCCAGGGAATGAGGCCTAACATATCTACCAAATTACAGACATTTTAAATGGTCAAGGGTACAAAAATATAATGGAGGACAATATGTATCCGTACGCGGATGACAACATGCCGGAGTGTGTTTTCTGGGATGGCTAGCGCAATCACCTGATCACAATATCATAGAGAATCTATGGGAAATTGTAGATCGCAAAATTCGGACTCAAGATTACTCCTCCAAGATTACCTCTCCAAGGACTCTCTTTTTGCAGCTATAAAAGAAGAATGGTGGAAAATCCGAAAATCCCCATGGGTACAATAAACAATTTAATTGAATCCATGTCCCGTCGATGCCATGCAGTTCTTCAAAATAACGGATATGCAACGAAATATTAATTAACAGTCAATATTTATTAAGAATTAAGGTTAGTTGTTAAGTTTCTTTAGTTTTGTCAACGCCTTACGAAAAGATGGTTTTGTTCTCCATTGAATTTATTGTTATATGTTACTTTAAAATAAATAAAAAATAATGTTTTTGAAGAAAGAATATTTGAAGTATGTTTATGTTTTAAAGTTTTAACTTACATCGTTTTCACATATCCTTTTATTCTCTTGACAAGTAGAAAGACAGGTAGATTTTTAAAAGTTGCTTTAGTTTTGTCACACACTGTATACACATATTTAAAAAAAAACATTATGTATACTATTCACTATGGACCTAATATTGAATTGCAAAATAATAACATAAAGAATTTCTTTGTGTTTCACAGGTGCTTTGTGTACCTATTTTTAACCAAGATTCTATTTAAACTAAGCCATTTAAACAGTTTACAAGCACTTATTTCAAACGTATTTTTTCACGACATTTTAACTCAACACGTACTTGAAAAAAAAAATTATTAATCTTATTTCGTACAGAATTCCCATACAAATTTGTTCCAGCCAACGAACTGTCAGAAATCAATATAGGATTTTAAATACAAATATGTATGTCCGCAGAATTTTCATTCCGAGTCTCAATTAGTAAAATTCCGATCAATTTCCCTTTTCTCTGGCATTGCACAAAAAAACATAATCACCACTGAATTCAAGGGGACTAGGAAGAGTGGAATGAGGAAATGCGGAAATAGAGGGACGTTTGATAGAATCAGGTTTTGTTGTGAGTTAGGAAAGAGAGGTGGGTAGATCTAATTAATAGATTGAGAAAGGGAAAGTTCTGTCAATTTAATTTAGTAGATTTCTTACTCTGAGAGGACACAAATATGAACACCACAGATAAATGCATGTGGGATTTTCCACAAAAAAAAAACAAAATTCAAAAGTGGATTAATATATTTAGTGATCCTTCCCTTTAAACCATCCTCTATCGACCGCGCCGCTGCAGACGCAAAAAACTAAAACTACCCTGCCTGCTACTTTACATACGAGTATGTTTTACATGGCGCGTCGTGTTCATCTCTGGCTTACGGTTGGTATGTGCGTTTGTACGTGTGTGTCGTGTTCGTTTTCTGGCTACGGTTTTTATGTACGTTTTTGTGTATGTGCATGTTAGTTCGTTGTCTGTAGCGTGGCGTGCGTTTGTTTGGCTTTCCATCCCACAATTGCCGGCTTTTAATTCGTGGTACTCCATCATCAACAAGCTTTCATACCGCAGTAGACATAAGTCGCTTCCGGTGTCCAATATCGCACATAGAGTGAAATCTCTCACAGTGATATTCTTGAACACTCGGTGGGATCCAATTGCCAGATTTACCCTTGCTTCCTGCCAAGACCTGTTTCGATCACCCGTTGTTGCAGTGTGACCACTCCTATCTCCACCTAGCCTTCGTGTTTGCTGTGTGTCTGCTCTGCATTCTCGTGCTCTGTGACCTTGTTGATCGCACTGGAAACAAGCGAAAGATTTTGAACGACAATCCCTAGCCAAATGTGTAGTCTTCCCACACCTAAAACAAGCCTTATCCATTCTCTCAGACTTAATTGTTGCCTGAACACGACTGCTGACTACTGATCGAGAATCAGCCCTCGAGTATGACGAATGAGACTGGGACTTTTCAACCTCTCGTATATTTTAATGTGGGCTTTGAGTTCGCTAATGGTACACGCCTGGTACAGCGCTGCTTTATTTTGCCTAGCGTCTGGGATCCCTTCCGCGAAATATTCGATGAAACTTTCTTCATCCAGATCAATCAGGCTTCCTAGTTCCATGAGAGAATAAAGATACTCCTGCAGACTTTCCGTTGGTTTCTTGTGACACATTTTCAGCCTTCGGTGAACCTCAGACGACGGTAATTTTGCTCCAAATCCGGTGATATCTTCTTGAACTCTGCCCAATTCTTTATCCCCGGTTGGCTCCGGAGAAAGAGCTTAGCGGCTCACTTTAGCAGCTGCGGAAGTAGCAGTTTCCTCAAACTCTTTCACCCACAGGTTCACATTCATGCTGTCAGACCCGTCAAATAGGGTAATGGACTCCTCGATGTCACGGAACGTGAAGTTTCCTAACCTACGCGATGCCTCACGTATCGACGCTGAATTTCCCTCGGTCTCTTCGAACTCATCCTCTTTGAACACCTCTTTATCGTTGCCCCGAGATAGCCCAAAGTGGTCAAGAAGTTTGTCTTGTAGTACGTTCTTGCGTCCGTTTGTCGGTAGGTTCAGTTCTGTTAGCTTTGCTTTCAAAGCGTCTACTGTCAAAGCCAAAATTTCATCAAAATCAAACTATGTAAAACTATTTAACGCTCTACTTCAGATATTCTAGTGTTAATTCTTTGTCTTCTATCGCTGTACCGCGTTGTCTTCGACAGCAACCTCCGTTGTTTTCAGAAGCAACATCCGTTGTTTTCATCACTTCAGCAACGAGCGGTTTCCTCTTTTCCACCTGGACACGGTACTTCCCTCTCGTTGGAGCACACAACTGCGATGCGGTTAAATTTCCCTTTTTCTGTATTTCGTTATACCACTGTTTTGCACTGGGAATTTAAGGGATATCGCCCTTCAGTTGTTGCCCTTTTTGCACAAAATTTCGCAATTTTTTTTGTTCTGTTTTTCTAGTTTTAGTTTAGTTTTAAATGCATTTTATTTTTTAAATCATTAATTCTTACATACTAACAAAAAATGCTTAAATGCTAGCTTAAAATTACTTAACAATCTTATACTAACTTACTGGCCCCACACAGGCACTCTAAGCTACTCTAAATTCTTATATCTATGTCTTTCGACTTTATTTACATTTTATTGAAATGTTTGTATACTTAAAGCTAAGAAAAAAATTGCTAACAAAAACTTAGCATATGGACTTAATTTTTTATAAAAACTTAATATCTAACTTAAAATAAACCTTAAGCTACCTAACCTACATACAGAATACACACACATATATATTATACATTCACAATTATACACATATATTAGTATATACAAAGGTATATACTAATATATGTATA
Organism: Volucella zonaria; assembly: GCA_963966105.1. Lineage (NCBI taxonomy): Eukaryota > Metazoa > Arthropoda > Insecta > Diptera > Syrphidae > Volucella > Volucella zonaria. Next base: position 29,400,384 of record OZ014533.1, on the reverse strand, counting down.
TATTTCTTAAATGCTAACCTAAACCTATGTAAGCTGGCCATCGCTATTCACAGAGCAAATAGATTGGTCAGCTCTGCCTCATTAGTGAGGCTGGTCCGTAATTGACGGAAACGACGACGAAGCATCTTCTCCATCATTCAACCACCAGAAATGCTGGTGCTGCCGAACGACATCCCTCTTATCGCGATTCCCCACCGCCCTACTGAACCTGAGACGATCCACACTGCCGTGTGCGACGTCTCTGTTGTAGTTGAGTCGCCTGTCCCTAGCTGTCCGAGCAACATGGAAGATTAACGGGACCGCTGATCTATCCTGGATCAACCCTATCTGATCTAGGTAGAGGAATGCTTCCAGTGGAACGAAGCCGTCAGAGCGCACACTCTCGTGGTAAAGGTAGTTGGGGTAGTAAGCCCCAGATATCAGGTTATTCGTCGAGGCCATTGCTCTTGCAATGTGTCTTCGAGTCAGCTTAATTACGAAGTTGTCCACTCGTATTAGGTTCGCTCTGTTGTAAAGGACCTCATTACGATAAAATTTTTTGTACTCCGACTCTGGTGTTCTGTACAAGCGAAGGCAAGCCCTCTCAAACACCCGAATCTTTTCCATTAAGCTTGCTCGTACATTGAACCACACGGGGCACCCGAATACCAGCATGGGCCTGATAAGGGCCATGTAGCAGATTACCTTTACCCTCTCATCGAGTTGGCTGCTATAAAACAGTCTCTTTGTAAGGGCAAAAGCGCCTTTAGCTCTGGCCAGAGCAGTATCTACATTTTTATCAAAATACAGAAACCGATCTAGCCAGATCCCAAGGTATCTGACTACATTCCGACAGGCAAGAGGCTGTCCGTGTTGTCCAATGATCGAGAACTTACGCCAATTTCTCCTGGTATCCCTAGAGGCTCCAGACAACGGCGTCCTAAAGAGAATGGTTTCCGACTTCTGAAAGTTGATTTTCAACTTCCAGTCATCGCAAAATCGTCTTATCTTATCGAAGTCACGCTGCAAGAGAGTATTAATGACCTCGATTTTTGGACCTGTTCTGTACGCTATCAAATCGTCTGCGTACGCAATAGTATGGGGAAGTGAACCTATCAAGTCGCTTGTATAAATGTTGAATAGGATCGGCGAATTGACCGCGCCTTGCTGAAGACCATTTTTAATTTGAAATATTCCAACAGAAGTCACATCGCCATTTTTTACGATGAACTGTCTGTTGGTTAGCATATTATAAAGAATGTACAAGAGTGGTTTACTGATCCCCAGCCTAGTCAGCTTATAGAAAAGACCCTCTAACCATACGGTGTCGAAGGCCTTCTCCAAGTCAACAAGGCAGGCACCAGTACATTGGTTTTTGCCTTTATTCCATTAGATATCGAACACCAGTTTAGACGCGGCATGTGAGATATCATGTCCCGCCTTAAAACCGAATTGATTATCCGGAACTATATGTTTGTCCTCAACCCACCTAGACAGAGCTCTATTGATTACTTTTTCAAACACCTTACTGATATTCGGAAGGAGACTTATCGACCGGAGATTCGCCGGATTGGATATGTCCTTTCCCTTTTTCGGGATAGGTTGAACCACTGCCGTTTTCCAATGCGCTGGATAATGTGCATTATTCATTGCATTATTAAACAGTGTGGTGTAAATGTCCACCGCTTCTAGAGGAAGATGTCGAAGCACGATGTTTGGAATACCATCGGTCCCCACTGATTTCTTAGCCCTGATTGTGTCGAAGATCTCATGGAGCTCTTCCTTCGAAATGAACGGATGTAGGTCACCCTCTCTGGTAATGACATTATTTGCCATATTTTCGTCGCTGAACCGGGTGAAACCAGAGCCCTCGGATCGCCAGTTCTCTATTTCATTTCGAATGTAGAAGTCGTGCACCAAGACGCGATTGTCCAGGTCATAATTAGGGCCAATGGTATCAGTGGCCTTGTATATTTCCTGGAAAGTCGCCCCTATGGCTTCAACTTTCTCCTGTGGATCCTCGATCACAAAGAGGTCGTCATCATCAGCGGCCTCATTTGGATCAATACCTGCTATTGTCAGTAAACGTTCGTTGTCTGTTGTCCGGGCTATTTTAAGACACTGAAGGTCGTTTTGATTTTTTCTCCGAAATATTTTATTTATTTGCGGGAACATATTCGGGTTGCTGGTGTTTACAGCCCGAACCCTGTTGTTCCAATACAAACTTACAGAAATTCTGTAATTCTCTTTTATTAACGTTCGAATATTTTTAATCGACGCCTTCAGTGTCCTAATCTCCGGGTCTTGTCTGTCAGTAAATTGTCTGTACAAGTTTTTGAGTCTTGTCAGAAGTCTACTTTTCTGTCGGTGCAGTGCGTCAATAGTAGGATTGCGGAACAGGTCATCGTTAGTCGTATGTCGATATCGCGGTATTGTAGTGTCCATAGTTTGTTTAATTGTCTCGTCCATTTGTTTTAGGTAATTGTCGATCTCCTCGTTTGACAAATTCCTATTGGACGGTGGGTGGAGCGTATTCGAGGAGAGTGCTCTTGTCAATGTTGCGGAGAAGCGTGTCCATCGAGTCTTACTCTAGTTGTAAGAATATCTTTGGACAAACTCCTCCAATTCCGCAATGTCGTTGGGAACTGTAATTTCGGTGCTAAAACCGCAATGGTCACCGTCATACACGAACGTGCGCAGACAGTTTAGCGTTTGTAAATTCGTACCTGTCATTCGTATACGTTCGTCGTACAGCAGTAGATCCAAATAAGACCCGCCTCTGGGAAACGACGGGTTATCCGTCGCTTTAAGACCAAGTCTGTACATGACATCGTGCTGACCCCACCAATCGAGTAGTAGGTTCCCTCTAGTATTTGGCAAATTATTTCCCCAATCTCTGTGTTTAGCGTTGAAATCTCCGCCGATTATGAAATAATTCTCCCCCGATTCCAGCCTCAGAAGTCGAAAAAGCGTGTCGAGCTCTGTAATGAATAAAGTGGAATGTGAAGGTGCATAAACAGAGGCCAAGTACAGCCGCTTTCCACTGCGGAGCGGGATGTAAATGACGACTGCCTCCAACACCCGGAACCTACGCAACACTCCCTTGTACACTCTGTGAAATTTTATACCTTGCTTAATGAAGATCGCGACACCGCCTCCACATTTGGATCTGAGCCGGTTTCTTCTTCTAACAATATAATTATTGTACTCCAGTTTGTGCTTATCGGTTAGCTTGGTTTCGCTGGCGAAAAGCACATCAGGAGTTTGGTCTTGCAGCAATTTAAACATCGCGGCTCTTCGTTCGATCCTAATCAGTGAATTAACATTCACCGCAAGGACCTTCAAAGTTTGCTCCACCATGTGCGTACCCATTACGACATGTGTTGCGTTAGGCCCGGCAGCAGCGCGTAGATCTGGTCCACCCGCTTGGCCTGTTCTTGTACCTGCTTTTGCAGCTGAGCCATCTGCCCTTGGATTGCGAGCAAGATGGCCATCATGTTAGGTGCAGCTTCCGTTGTTCTCGGCATTGGCGCCGGAGAAGCAACAGTCGCTTGCTGTACCGTAGCCCCCCTACCTGCCGCCATTTGGGCGTAGGAAATTTGGGGCGTGACGGCTGGTGTTTGAAACCTAACAGGTGAACGTTTGACCTCCACCTTCTGCTGCCGAGCCAGTTTTGCTTTTTTAATGTCGGCGAACTTAGGACAACCCCGATAGTTTGCGGTGTGTCCCACGTTCCCACATAACACGCACGAGAGCTGAGTCCTATCGGACGCTCCGTCCCTACCCAGAGAACACTCCTCGGAACTGTGATTCTTTGCGCACTTCACGCATCGAGGCTGCATTTGGCAGTTCGACGCGGCGTGCCGAACCTCTGGCAGCGAACGCATTGTATAACGCCTTCGCTCCTTTTTAATTTTTCCCAGTGGACCACCTGGTAGTCTAGGACATTTATACTCCTTAGACTATCCAGACGGCTTTCGGGACTGAGCTGCACCAGGAAGAACGGCAGACTCCGTTTCTCCCGCCTGGCTCTAGCTGTGGTAAATGGCTTTACCCCCACGAACTTGAGTCCTTCGCACTCCTTCACTTTGAGCAGTGCCAGGATCTCCTCAGGATCAGAAGACGGTTCCAACCCCTTCAGCAGCATCGATTGCCGCTTTTCACACTTCGGTGTGAATGAGTAGTGCTCCGTCGTCGTTTCCTTCAGGAGCTCTTTCACTTTCGCGTAGCCCTCCACTGTATTACAGTGGATGGCATGGCGATCGTTCCCCAATCTCTTAATATTAAAATTATTACCAATGACCAACTTACACAGGTCCTGGGTAGCATTTACCTCCAATTTATAAGTGTTGATGGGAGGCACCTACTCCTTCTTCTTCTGCTGCTGCTGCTGCTGTTGTTGTTGTTGTTGTTGTTGTTGTTGTTGCTGCTGCTGCTGTTGTTGTTGTTGTTGCTGCTGCTGCTGCTGTTTTTGCAGTTGCCGTTTTTGTGTCTGCTGCTGTTTTAGCCGATGCCGTTGTAGTGGCTGCACTTGTTGTTGCTGGTGTTTCTTAACATTTTGTTGTTGTAACACTTGTGCTACTTTATTTACTTGGTGTTGTTGTTGTTTCTGTTTTTGAGCAAGCTGCTGTTGTTCGGATTGCTCTTGCTCTTCCCTCTTCCTTCTTACCATTTGTTTTTCTTTTATGGCCAGCACTCTTTGCTGTAGCATTTTGATGCTGCTACTTATGGCCTCCATCTCTTCTTCTTCATCTTCAGATTCGCTTATTGCCAATGAAGCGAAGTTGTTCTTTTCCCCCACTCCGCCAAGCAGCTTTACAGTGGCCGTTGGTTGGGTGGGACGTTTTATTAAGTTAGAAGTTGGAGTAAGCTTCCTCCTTCTCTTTGTTTTTGGGGTTTGGCTCGAACTGCTCGAAGCCTCACCTGATATTTTAGCAGATCCCGCTATTAGCATAGCGGACCGCTCTTCACAATCCATCATGGACAACGCTTTACCACCACTTTAACTTTATTGTTTCTGAATTTATTTTAAATATAAAAAAAAAAAAAAAAAGATGTGTAGAGTACACACTGGGATTCGAACCCACGACCGCCAACTGTCGGCCGAGCACACTGGCACTTTGCTAATTGGAGCCTATATGAACTTCCTCGAATGTCTCTTTGTCACTGATTTTACTAATCACTATTCACTCGCAAGCCGAAACACGTGTATTCTCCACGGAGATATGTGAACGACTGAGTTCTGTTTTTCTTCTGCGCATTGCATGTGCAACGGGATTAATGTCGCCGTTGTCACTGCCTGTTTCTTCGCGCACACAATCTGCACACGATTTTAAGTTCTTTTTGGATTTGACGATCACTGATTTTGCACAACTCCCGGACAAATTAATCTTAATGGATTATAATTTGCTGAATCCCGGTTGAGCCCCCATTTGTGGGATTCTCCACAAAATAAAACAACTATTTATGAAATTCAAAAGCAGATTAATATACAAGTATTTAGTGATCCTTCTCTTTAAACCATACTCCATCGTCTGCGCCGATGCAGACGCAAAAAACTAAAACTACCCTGCCTGCTGCTTTACATATGCTTTACATGGCGCGTCGTGTTCGCCTCTGGCTTGCGGTTCTTATGTACGTACACGACGTGTGTGTCATGTTCGTTTTCTGCTATGGTTTCTATGTATGTTTTGGTGTATGTGCATGTTAGTTCGTTGTCTGTAGCGTAGCGTGCATTTGTTTGACTTTCTATCCCACATGTATTTTCTTTTTCGCTCGAAAAGGCTGACGCTACAAACCCTAATTACTCGTAGATGGGTTTGATATCCACACCCTGACTCTTTTCTATTGTAGTTTCAGTGTTTTGTGCAAAGCATGCCTTGCCGCGATGATTTACCATAAAGTGATGTGTTTATATTATGATCTGCGCAGACGATCATAACGATCTAAAACTAATTTCTTAAATTCATTTCTTTTGGCCTTGTAATTGCGTATTGACCGGTATGGTATCGCATGGAATGTTCAAATGGAGCTCCAAATTGGTAAATCGTAGCGGACTATTACCAACAAGGTGCTTGAACTGTAAATTAGCGGCACAAAGTGCAAAAAGGCGTCCAGTGTCGCAATAGGAGCGATACACTCGTATGTACATATGTAGCCATGTTTGAACTGCCTGTAATTTTGCGAGTACATATGAGTTTTCTGTTTGCGGTTTTATACGAGGCTTGTGGGTTTTAGCACCAGGGTATATAGCCAGTGCTCCATTGCAGGTGTCAAACTTCGATGGTTTCCTATTGCTCTTTTGTAAATATAAGGAGGATTATAAGCCTCTGAATTCTTAACTTTGCAATTTATTGTAGTTTTCTCTCCTGCAACTGACTAGTAGCAGCTTCAATGATCTCACTAAAAGTGTTTAAGTTTTTCCCTTGTATTATGGTGACTCGTAATCGTCGGCATATCGTGTATCAGCAATTCATATTAAATTCAGTTTTTCTAAGATATTGTAGATTTTGATTTTCAATTTTCTATGCTTTTTTTCATGTTAGCGCCTATTAATATCCTTTTGATAGCTCTACACTTTACGCTATTGAAGGCTCCTTCTATATCTAAAAAGGTCGCTAGATTAGATTTGACAAAGTGTAGATCTCTTTCGATTTATCTTACTACGTTGATTAAAGTAATATATCCGTAGTTTCTTATTTCTTAACCTTCCGATTAACCCTTCGTATGTGCCTGTGTGACTAGCTCAAAAAGTCATTACTACTTATGTTTTTTTTTTTTTTAATTAGGGCGAGCTCAACGGGTTATTATACCCTTAAATTTTTGCATATAACGCGGCTTAAGGAAACTAGGGAGGAAGAAAATAGATGTACATTGATCTTAAGCGTTTGCAAGTTGTAACGACTAGGAAATAGAAAGCATGGCAGGACATTCCGTAAGCAAGTTTTACTCCTTAGGAATGAATCACGAGGATGTACTGATGAAGATTGAAAGCGAGACGGTTGAAAATTTTATGGGCGGAATGCTACTGGCAATTTCTATGGAGCACTGGTTGTGGAAATAGCGATAGAACAGAGTGAGACACGAGAAGTTATGGCGGTGTTCAAGGGTGTCCATTGTCTAAGTGATACTTATTAGTATCACCTATTAGCTTTATCGCACGGTTTTGAATCCTCTAGCAGGCGCAGAGACGTTTTAGGTGCACCTGACCAGATGTGGGCATTGTACTCCAATTTTGGACAGATAAATACCTTATATATTGCGGCCAGATTAGAGGGAGTGCAATATTTCTTATCTTGCTTGAGAACACCTTGCCAGCTTTAGCTATGAAAACTACTTTAATTCTCATTCAAACGGCCGGTATATACTCCATTCTACGGCTAGGTCTGGAAATCAAAATAATTGTTGGTAATGCTTTCTCTGGTCTGGACCTTAAGACTTATACAAATTAAAGACTGAATAACAAAACATCTTCTTTTTTCCAGGTAATGAGAGCAACTAGTTTACTCCAGTTTGTCTTTGTATGCCGGAGTTCCTTGGAATAATAGAGCCAGGAAAGTGAATTTCCACCGGAGTTTCTTGAGCTTCTTAACTGCTTCCAAGTTTTTCTTTATGTAGTTAGGAACAAAGGTTTTTATATTTGGTGGTGCCATTCTTAAAAATGTATGCTCTATTATAATTTTTCCCGATTCATTCTGTTTCATTATTGAGGTTGCCATTACCCGATTACGGTTTTGGCATTGGCTTGTAAATTTTGCACATGCATGCTACCGAAATCACATAACAGCGCATTAAACGATCGATATCCGTTTTTGACATAAAATATCCCGATAGCGTAACTGCCAAACTTTGTAGAGCAACGTTGTTATCCTGCAACTACGGAAAAGTTTCGCAAGATTCCCTAACTAACTAACTAACTCTATTGTAATGTCGACATTATTTTTGTTCAGATTTCTCATAAGATTTTTTATTTTTTTTGGTGGGTAGGTGTGAAAATCTTCATAGACACTATGAACCCGTAGCTCATAGTAGTGTCGTTCTTATCGACTACAACTAAGTTACCTTATCAAGTAGTTTCCGTTTCGAATAACGTTCGCGTGGGGTAGGTAGCTTTCCAGCAAAAGCACCTGCTAGTACCGCTATTATATGCGGATAGACCTTATCGCGCCAGATCGAATGGTCTCATTCATTCTTCTAATCGACGCACGAAGTTTGTCTCGTCCAGAATTTGGAGTATTTTATTATTACAATACAATGACCATGAAGACGAATACGGAGTTTGCGAGCAAAGTTCATTATTTCGTCCTCGGCGGTAACTATTCCTAAGTCTCTGTGGATATCACTGTTTCTGATATACCATGGGGCGTTCACGATTTGTCTTAGAGCTTTGTTTTGATAGCTTTGGAGAATATTTCGGTTGCTTGGTTTAGTACAGCCCCAAAGTTGTATACCGTACGTCCAAACAGGTTTAGGCACTTGCTTATAGATGAGCAGTTTGTTATGTATGCTTAACTTGGAATGTTTTCCTAGTAGCCAGTACATTTGTCTGAATTTATTTTCAAGTTCATCACGTTTCTTCTTAACATGCGGCTTCCATTTCAGTCTTACATCTAGTGTTATTCCTAGATACTTTGCTTCATTTGCATATGGTATTTGTACCGAGTTAATGAAAATGGGAAGGTTGTTTATTTTCCGGTAAGTAAAATTGACATGAGTAGATTTGGTCTCATTGAAAACAATTCGCCATATCTTTGTCCATTTGTCCAAAGCCGTTTGTAGCTTTACAGTAGCTAACTTGACTGAAGTATCTGTAGCTAGTATCGCCGTATCGTCCTACGGTACCTGATTCTTCCGGTATGTCTCCAGTATAGAGTAAAAACAATACCGGTCAAAGTACACTTCCTTGCGGAACTCCAGCAGCTATCACTTTAAATTCCGAGTATTCGGTGCCATGTTTAACACGAAAAACTCTGTTTTCCAGGTACGATTTCAGAATCGTATGCAGACCTCGGAAGAAGAACCTGGCTTAGCTTAAAATTTAAGCCTTCGTGCCATACCTTATCGAAGGCTTGAGACACGTTAACAAGCATGATAGAACATATCTTTTTCCCCTCTAAGGCTTTCTTAATTTCATTCGTAATTCTGAAAACCTGTCAATTGTGGAGTGCTTAGTTCTAAAACCGAATTGATGTTCAGAAATTAGACGTCTCTCTTCAATGATCGGTTGCAAGCGCTTCAATAGGAGTTTTTCAAATATTTTAGATATTATCGGCAGAAGCGATATGGGTCTGTAGGACTTCTTTCATTTAGAGATTTGCCTGGTTTCGGGACCATTATAACATCGGCAAATTTCCATTGGCTTGGAACGTTTAATAGTCTTAGCGCGGCATTTATAAGATGGAGCAGTTTGATCAGGGCTTTCTTTGGCAGCTCCTTGAGAATTTGAGCAGTTATTAAATCATAACCAGGGGCTTTGTTATTTTTCAATTTTTTAATTGCTTGATTAAGTTCTCGTAGCAACACTGTTTTTATTCTAAAATTGTCCGGTGCCGTAATTATATAATTAGAACCTCCTGTTAACGCCTGTCCATCAAAAGGCTTAAACGTTTCTTCTAGGTGCTCGGCAAATAGATCCGCCTTCTCTTTATCTCCTTTTGCCCATTCGCCATTATTTTTTCTTATGGGAGGAAATTGCATTTGAGGCTTTTTGATTCCCTTCATGGCTTTCCAGAGGGAGTAATTTGAACTTCTTTCGGCAGTCAGACCTTCGAGATATGTAGAGATATTCCGATTTTTGTAATCTCGTATTGCTTCTTTCAATTTGTTGCATAAATGGTTTAAGTATCTTTTATTCTGGGGAGCACGGGGTTGTTGCCATCTTTTTCGCACTCTTTTTTTTTCTCTTTCCAGTTCTATTATTTCCGGTGGATATTTTATTTCACTACTTGCTTTCTCTTTTCTTGTTGGAGTTGGAGTGTTGTTCCAGGCAGCGTTCTGCAGGACTTAGAACAATATGTTCATTGCAGTAGTTTCTAAAACCGTCCCAGTTAGTCTTGTTATTGGTTAATCTAGGTGCCACTTCTTTCTTAATTAAGAGTATGCTTAGTGTTAAAATGACTTTCCTCGATGTTTGTAAAAATTTTGGCTGCTCCCTTTGTGACAAAGAAGTCTACAAAATCGGGAGTCTTTGTTATATCCGAATGCCAATATGTTGGTTTTCCTGTCGAGAAAAAGTCAACTTTACATTGCATACCGGCTTCATAGAGTTGTCTGCCTTTCGTTGTATTACATCTTGAGCCCCAGAAGGTATGTTTCTCATAAGATGAATATCTAGTCGATGCGAAAATAGGCATGACCGGATAATTGCTGATTTGCTGATTCGGGCATTGAAGTAAGTGGTTATTGCTTTCCCTACCTATTCTGGCCGTGTGAATGGAAAATTGAATCGGTCTAGTTCCTTCCGCCTGGGATTGAAATTTATATCGTCTTCCTCATTAACGATTTTTCAATATCCACAGCAGCTATTGTGACTGTACTACTAGGCTTTATTGTTCGTTTTACTTTCTGGTAAGATTTAGAACATCAGTTCTGCATTAGTTTTGCCGTAGTCTCTATGGCGCGATTTTCTAGGCCTTTTTTTTCGAGAACCCCTATCCCTTTCTGAGTCATTTCCTACTTGAGTTCTCCAATAGTTGGTTATCCAAACGAATTCTGTTTCTCCGTTGAGTTTTATCGGCACTTTTTATCAAATCAGATATTTCTGTTTTTGTTTTGTTAAGTGCAGATTTTATACTGGAGATTCCTAAAATTTTAATTTGTTTCACATTAAAATTTTTTAACGAACCCATTTAATCATTAGGATTATAAATAATTTTAAATAAGCCGAATAAATAATTTAGCATTTACATTACGATATGAAACTGATATTATTATTTTTTGTCACTTACAAGGTTTCTACCGAGAATACAGATATTGTAAAGCGAGGTACATATCGATGTACTCGTATGTACATAACATATAATTCGAGTAACACAAATGCGGGTGGTCAATCGTTATTATTAAATTTAGAATGCTCAACGAATAGCTGAATAATTGTTAAACAAAAAACTAAAAATAACAAAAGTGTAAAACAGAATATGAAATTAAAAAAAAAATTGAGATAATGTATCGTGATACTGGGGTTGCATTTATTGATTAACTTAAAAAAAAAAAAATAAACAAACCGATTTATAGCTACAGAGGGAACTCACAAATTTAATTCATTTATTTTTTTTTAATAATGATAAACACACAAATAATTTAAAACACATAAACAAATTCTTAACAAATAGTAGATATAAGGTAAGTCAATATTTTATAGATTGTATCGTTTCTTTATTATATTTTAAAACAAACAAATACAGGGTGTTCTGTGGTAGAGTTATGATTCCAAATATAAATTTAATTAAACCAGTGTTTTAAAAACAACAATGCGGATTTTAGTTTTTAAAAAATAATGCATTCAAATGTTGTCCGTCGTGTCCTATACATTCTTGGAATCTGTTGATCGTATTCCGCGCAACGCACTGGAAAAGCGATAGCAGAATGTTGTTTATTTCTCGAACAATATTTGAGTTCAGGAATGTTTCCTGGATTTGACAAATAAGCTTTACTCTGGAGGTACCCACACAGAACAAAGTCCGTTGGGGTGACGTTTGACAATTCTGCTGGCCAGAGGATATCTCCCAAGAGGCTTATCAATTTGTTTGGAAAAAAGGGCGCAGAAGAGCCATAGTGTCTCTATCAGCACGAGGCATGCCCCCATCTTACTGAAACCATGTATGTGAATTGAATGAGAATATTCTCTTAGTCTTGGGTAAAGATATTTACATCAGTATTAAATAAATAATAGTGTGATGATGATTTCCCATGAATCAATTTAAAAATATTGGGAATTATAAATTTGAATAAATATAAGACATAAATTATTATTACAGCGATGTATTTATTTATCATAAATAATTTAGAACAACGAAATAAATAAATAAATATTATTATTACAGCAATTTTTTAGTAATAAAAATGCATTATTATTGCAACAATTTAATTATTTATAACAAAAAAATTTATAATTACGTTATATGAAATTTAGACAATTTCATGTTAGATTTTAATTCGGCGTTGTTTAAGTAAAGTCAATTTTTCAATTTCTCACTATGATGAATTTCGTCAACTTTATCTTCGAAAATAAAGCAGCATCAATGCATTCAAGCGATCATCACATACTAGTTTTAATTTACTAAACGAACGTTCACAAGAAGCTGGCATCACAGGAGCAGTCAGAATGAAGCAAACAAGTTTGTGCTCTAAGGGATCTTCTTTAAAAAAGATGGGCTCCAATTTCACAATGGATTCCACTGATTTTATTGTGGCATTGCGTCTGTCAACTGGAATTCCAAAAATCTTATGAAATGGTTTGAAAGTTGAAAAAGTATCTTTGAAATTATCGTTTATACACGTGGTAGAAACTTGCAAATCTATTCTAAATTCTATAAAATATTTGGAATTGAAAGCGGTTTCTGGATTTTCATCGATTCTTCTTGGTACAGGGCGCGTTCTGTGATGTTTCAGAAAATCATTCTCTGGACTGATCTTTAATTTCTCAACGAATTAACATGGAATTAAGATGCAACGATTTGGTCGTCAACGTGGTTCATTTGGTGAAATAATAATGATGTGCTTGGAATCAACAATACAGCATCAATGGCGTTCAACTCTTCCGCTCCTAAATTTTCTGCCAAATTTTTGACATGACATTTTTAAGTATAAAGATCTGGTAAAATCAAAATCCAAGACTTCTCTCAACAGACCAAATCGACACAGCCTTGACTGTTTCAGCTCCAGCTGTCCATTGAGTTTTTGACAAATTTTTCAGTTGCAATGAATTTTCAATGCTCTTGAATTCCTCACGCATATGTTGAAAACGTTTTGTGCTGCCATAGAAGATACAATGCTTCCAAAACATTGAAAAACTCTTTAATCAGCACACTCGCATTGCATGCTGTTTCAACGAATATGTTGATCCGATACGTTTGGAATGGAACGCATTTTTCTGACAGTTTTTGCTGCGTACTGTTATACTTCCCGGACATCGGTCGGCATCAGTCAATTTGCTGACTGAACTCCTTAAATTTTACCGAGTTAGATATTTATTTTCATTTTTTTTTAATCGAATAACTATGAATTAATCGGTATTTCCGAAAGGTGGAACATTTACAAGTTTAAAAACCTAAACCTTATGGAAATCCAAACTCACTTCTTATTTTTTAAGATTTTATTCTGAGCTAATTTTTGAAAATTGCTGGCTTTATTGATAATAACAGATTTTTTTTTAATTGTTCAAATTAATAAATGTAGCTTCCTTGATTTTCCGACCTTTGAAAAGCGTGGGCGAATATAATTATTTATCATGCGTCGATTACAGTTCTTTTAAAAAAGAAGATCAAATTATGCCATGGACTGATAACGCACACCAACCGGTTACTTTGGGGAATAGCTGTGGATTTGATATTTCAAACGTGGGTTCAGTCTTTTAGGAGACCAATAACGCCAATTTTGTTTGTTCACGTATCCATTTAAATGAAAATGGGCTTCATCGCTCCAACAGTGTTTAGCCTTGTTACGTACAGATTAACGCGGGTTATTGTGCAAATCGTTCGCGGTGACTTTGATGTTATCATCAGTTCTCGACGTTCTGCTGGGCCTCGGCCACGATGTGTTTGCTACTGAACTTGTTGTCCCGAACCTCCGCACTCCTAATCGGATCAAATCTTCGCTTGGTGCGTCATATAAACGTCGGATATTGTACCGCGAATAAAGCTTTCGACGACAAGAATCATTGCTTCTATTGCGAATGCACGCTGTTTACCCGTCCACTGCGACATTTTGACTAAGTTAACCTTACGAATGATCAACCGAACGCGACCCCCCGCCTGCCTGTTCGATTAATTTTATTATAACAATTCGAAACTTAAATAGCTATTCTGCCACTGGACACCTTGTAGTTTATGCTAAATAATTGTGGTTTGATATATTGTGCACAAATTTTATAGAAAATATTAATACTAAGATTATACATAAATGCGAAAGTAACTCTGCCAGTCTGTTAAGTTTTTACGGGTAAAGGGAGAACCATAATTAACATTCGCCCGTATATGCACGCATATGCAAACATACGATTACCCAGAAAATTATGAGACAACACAAATAAGCCCAGAGTCGATTCGTTAAATTTTCGTTTACTTTTGCAAACATAAGAGAGAATGAACTCAGTCGCTGAGAGCGTATGTAAATTTCACTAACAGACCATATAGTGGTGCATGGTGCAAATATTCACAAAAAATTCTAAATTAAGATTTTTAACTGGGCACTAATGACTAGGATATCATTTTTCAAAAATATGTTTAATAAGCATCTCACATATTTTTGTCACAAAAAAACACATTTTATAATAATATAAAAAAAATGGCAACAGAGAACAAAAGTCTTCGCACACACATCGGAAACAACTGTAAATTATTTTATTCTCGATTTATTGTAATCGTTAAAAACTTAGCTATTAACAGCAAGGATACAACTGGAAAGGATGTCCATTCAATAACGTTCGAAGATTGTTCCACCGTTTCGTATACATATTTTAGCGGTCACAGCTAAAAAAAACTTTTATCAGTGCCTCAAATGAGTTTGCCAGACTTCATGAAAACGATGATTCCACATTCTGGAACGGTGTTCTTTTCAGTGATGAGAGCAAACTTAATATGTTTGGACACGGTGGGAAGCAAAATGTATGGAGGAAACAACCCTTAAAAGAGAAAATCTAATTTCGACCGTTAAACATGGGGGAGGTAATATTTTAGTATGAGGTTGCATGCCAGCATCCGTTGTAGGCAATTAGTAATTGGTAAAATTATGGACCGTACTCGTATGATGTATTTGGGTATACTCAAAAACAATTTAAGGCAATTGGAAAGAAAACTGTACTTGGGATCTTCTTGGGCGTTTCTGCAAGAAAACGATTCCAAGCATACGGCCTTAATTGTAAAAGAGTGGCTGATTTCTACGCTTCAAAACAACTTTATTCTTCACGCCAGCCGCCTGATCTCATCCCCATAGAGCACTTGTGGGATTATCTGCAACGTAAAATTAGAAAACATAAAATTAATAAGCAAAAGATACTCCTGCTCGGCATCCGAACGCACTTTCTTTGTTTATACCACACGTCATTGGAATTCTCTACCAATCGAAATAAGAAGTATAGCAAATCACCGCAGTTTTAGAAACTCCCTTCTGAAATTCCTTTCATCATCCTAGTCTCCCTCTGAACATTATCATTAAATGTATATACATCAATAGAACTCTGATAGCATATGGATAATAAACTCATTTTCTTAATTTTCTTAGATTTATAATACATGTACACTTTTACTTTTAAATACTCTCTCGAATTTTTCTTAAGCCTTACGCTACTTACAAAAAATCATTCTTTTTGTTTAAGTTATGTTTAAATAAATAATAAATAATACAATAAAAGATCTCATAGCAGATTTAACTCATTAGTGGTCGCAAATTCGAACAGAAGTAACACAAAACCTTGCTAATTCAATACCAAACAGAATGAAGGCTGTCATTGCTGCAACTGTTGGGCCAACTAAATACTAAAGTAGGAAGGAAGTTATTACATTAAAAGGTGAATTTTATGTGTAGGTAGACTTTTGTTCCGTGAGTTCTATTTCGTTCAGTTATGACATTAGCTTATGTTTCCCAATGTTGATTATGGTTAAGTCTTAGACCGCTGAACCCACATAGGACATTAAAAACAAAAAAATATTTCTTATATTTCTCCTGTCGTAGGGCTTCAGCACATATTTCACACCAGTACAGAAGTATAGAATTTGTTACTGTCATTAGTAGTTTTCTTTTGCTAGCCGTCGGGCCTCCTATGTTAGTCATTAGTCTATTTACTATTTAGTGCTGTCGTTACTTTTGCAGCCCGTTCCAATGCGCTCTTTATTTGTTGCCAGAAGGTGAGTTTTGTATTAAGGACTACCCCCAGGTACTTGACCGCTTTCTTGCTGGCAATCGCCTCTTGCCCTTCCTGAAAATCTCTGTCTTTTCTGTAGCTAACCTAAGGCCCTGTTCTTGCACCCAGGGTAGTACTCTTCACATTACCTGATTTAATTTCATTTGTGCATTGTGAGTATCTCTTGCTGTTATCATTGCAGCAATGTCGTCCGCGTACCCTACCAGGAGCGTGTCTTCTGGCATCTCCATGCGAAGGATGCTATCATATACGATGTTCCAGAGATTTCGGCTAAGCCTCCTACTATCTATATACCTGCTGTTATACTTCAACAGCAGTCTTCAGCATTTTTTCTAGAACTTTCTCTGAGATATCCAGTATACATACATTGAGGCCTGTACGCTGATGGGGTGTCTGGGTTGCGTTTCCCCTTGCTGATTAGTACTAGTCGTTGCATTTTCCACCTTCTGGGAAACACCGTTTCTTGCAGGCATTTATTATACATGTTCAGTAGCAGGTGTGGGGATATTTGTGCGATCTTTTTCAGAACCTCAGCTGGTATTCCGTCAGTGCTAGGGGCTTTTCGGATATGCAGAGTTTTCACCCTCAGAATCAACTTTTCTTCTGTGAATATTCGGACTTACTCTAGTGGGGTCGTGCGGATGTCGAGGGGTCTGGTGGGGTGAGTTGGGAATAAAGTTTCCACTATAATCCACATTTTTACCTCGCTGAGGTCCGGGCTTGTCATCTGTCTTCCCAGCTTTCGCATTATGATCTTGTAGCCTAGTCCCCAAGGATCGTTGCTAACATCCCTCGAAAGGTTTTCCAATTGTGCCTTTTACAATACTTTGTTGTATTGCATAACTGAACTCCGTTATTGCGTTCGCAATGAGTTCCGCATTTCTTCTTCTCCCCCTGGTGGCTCTGCGTCTCTGCGCGACGTCGTTGGTCCACCAACACACCGGTTTTCTGTTTTGGTTCCCGAAACGGACGCGTGGCATCGATGCGTCACATGCTTGGCGTATAAGCTGCATTGTGGCTTCTGTATTTGTTTCAGCACCCCCCGCCATTTCTGTATCCGTATTCATGGTCCCCTCGAGAGCAGGTCTGAGTAGCTCTACATTGAGTCTGTTAATATCACATTGCTTTTTTCGGTTTCGATTCGGGTTAGTTGCGCGTTCTTTGGCTGCATATTTCGTAAGCGATATATTGATGATCACTGCCTGTGAAGTTTTCTATATCTCCAATTTTTTATCTTGGCCGATGTTTGTTCTGAGGCAAAGGTTATATCTGGGATGGTCTCTTCATGAATGTAGACGTGTTGCCTGTATTGACTACGTTAATATCCCTTCTTGCTGCCATTTCGAGTATGTACCTTCCACGTGAGTTTATATTTGGCATACCCTATTCCTGTGTTCCGGGAATTCGCTTATGAATTCGATTGGAGTGAAATAACAACTTATTAGTTTGAGTGAAGCGCATTTTATCCAGGCGAAGCCTCTTTCACTGTTTTGGTTTTTAACAGCAAATTTACTCCTGTTTGGGTTCCAAATAGCGGCAGTTCTCAGTGTGCCTATAATCCAGTATGGTCGTTCTTTATTCTTATACTGTTCGCTGATGATAACTATGTCTGATTTCAGCTCAGTTATGGGTTCGGTTAGGAGATCTTAAGCCATTCAGCTTCTATGGAGATTTCCTTGAAGTATTGCGCTCATCTTGCGTTAATTTTCTTTGCTCTTTCAAGTGCCTCTCCAAATACCTGACAGTTGCGTGACCCTTGCACGTGATTCAGTCCTAGTGATGGGTTCTTTAGATCAATGCATAAGCAGCACTTGGCGCTTTTCGCGCAGTCTTGTATTTTGTGTCCCTGTTCTGCGCAATTAATACAGAGTCCCAGAGATCTTTCGATCTATTTCTGTGCAGAAAGTTTGCACGCAACCATACCCAAAGCATCTGTAGCAGCACGGGACTACAACCCTCCTTCGGCGGATTTTGTTGTGAATCCACCCTGGGGATTTCATTAACTTTTCCGCTATTCGGTGTTTACCTCTACTAAGGCAATTTGTTGGCCACTTCGGCTGTGTTTAGTGACGAAAGCTCGGATGTCTAATGTGGGGTCACTAACTCTATTATTTACGGCTTGTTGGACCTCTTCTATTGTGGTAAATTCGTCCATATCTTGTACTTCAAGCGCTGTTTTCGGTTCAAGATTTCGAACAACCGCCTTTTCGCTAAAATATTTTCCAACTTCCTTTGAAGGGTACCTTGTCCTTTGTCTTGGAGTAGAGCTCAACGAGAACGTTTCCTCCTTTTGTTTTGCGTACTGCCCTTACGACGGTTCCATTGTCATCTAGGTTTGCGTTGCTGCGTATCTCCTTTAGAATCCCTGCATACGTTTCTTCGCCTCTCGGCTTAATGAGAATTGCTTCGGGTCGGAGCATGGCTTGCCTTTTTTCTTCTGTCTATTCCTTGATGTAATTTCCTTTCCTTTTTGTTCGTCTAGTTTTCTCTCCTTTTGAAAACCCCTGTTCTTCGTGTTCTCGAGGTTTTTTCCGTGTAACTGTATGCCATTTTTCTCTTCCGTTCTCGTTGGGTTGTCTTAGCGATTCAGTTTCTACTGGGCTAGCTGCTACTCGTTTCTTCTTTGAGGTCCAATGAGTGTCTTCTATTACCATGACCGGCTGACCCTTCTTGCTCCGAAAGGTTGGATTTGATCGTATAGTTTGCTTCACCGTGTTTAGCCAATTTTCGCCTGTAGCTTTCCATTACCTCGAGCAGTTCCTCCAATTCGGAGATATCCGATTTTACGTCCATGCTAACAGATTCATTTTTCGAAGCACGTAGTTAAGGACTCTTGCTCCGCGGTCTTCATCCTCTCAATATACTCTTGCCGTGGTGTGGTGTAAACTATCATGGACTCCACCAGAACCGGTGTAGTTACCTCATTTTTCTGGAGGGTTTCGTTTACCGTTAAGAAGGGAAAGGATGTTGTCGATTCTGTAGTGCTCGACTGACCTTTCTGCTCACTGCTAGCGCTAACACTCAGGCCCGCTGGTGTCAGTGTGGGCGAGCGTGTGATCTTTCTACTGTTTTTAAATATGTAAGCGTACTCTTCAGTGCTTTCCTTTTCTAGTACTTGTGGTGTGATTCTGTGTATTGATTGTAATTGTTTTTGAGTTTTGTTCATTGTTTCAGTTGGGTCCCCGCTTTGAGCCGCTATCCTCGTACGGTTGTACAGTCGCTTCTAACGATCCATGTAGTTATCTATGCAAGCAGGGAGGCCACGCAAGGGTTGACATATGTCTTTAAGAGAGTCTATAATCAGAACCGGGACCTAAGCCCAAAACCAGGGGTCATTCTCAACTGAGCCTCTACCACAGACTTAACGGCAATGGACTCGAACGCACTCAAAGCCTAGTCACAGTTTTAATGGAACGGGGGCGGACAATACTGTGTCCGACTGAAAGCCATTTCTTCAAGATGTCACTCTTGGATATTAAGGTAACAGAATACTGCATCCACCGGCTCACGGCAACCTATTCCAAATATTTTATCGCGATCATGTACCGGTTTCATTTTCCAGGTCGTCATCAGTTTCACCACCCTCATCAGGTATCTGATGACCGGAAACAAATTTTTAATATCAAAGGGAACCAATACTTTCAGATCCAACTAATTTCAGGCCTATCACGTGTTTTTCTACAACATACAAGCTCCTGACAGAAGTTCTTACCAATCCTGTATACTATGCTCTAAGAACTCTATGGGATGCAAAGAACAACTGACAATCAATTCTGTACACCACGCACTACAAAAATAACTCAATATTTCCATGGGGTAAATCGATCATAGAAAAGCATTTGACAGCCTTCCGCATCCGTATTTGTTGCAAATTCTAAAAACATATAGGATTGATGCCAGCGTTATCCGTTTTATGGAGGTCGCCATGAAGAAATGAAATATTTAACTCCATCTGGGACTTAATCGAGCCCACCCATCCCAATAAAATGTGGAATTTTTCAGGGAGAAGCATTTAGTCCATTATGGTTCTGTCTTGGCATGAACCCACTGAGTAAAATGCTCAGAAAACTCAACATTGGATTCAACCTAAAAGCTGAAACTGGAAACCTACAAATTAACCATCTTCTGTATGTCGATGATTTGAAACTCTACGTGAACAACAAAGAGAAACTATGTATTTAGAATGATAGAGCAAGTGAAGAGGTTCAGTGATGATATCGGAATGCAGTTCGGCATCGATAAGTGTAAAACGATCCACATTCAGAAAGGTAAAGCTCAAGATGACAACGACGGATACTCTATAGACGAATAAAATGCCATCGCCGGCCTAACGACAGGTAACAATTAACAGGTCGCAAAATTAATCATGAAATTTTGTTTTTGAATTACTTTTTACTACATAAAAAAAAAAAGATTTTGAGTGATGGAAATCTTTATCTGGACCTTCACAATTGTTTCTGTTAAGTGGAAAAGATGATATCCGCTAGTGTTGATACACATTTGTGCCCGTTTTATTGCATTTTCCATACTTCCCGCAAGATTTCCGGTGATAACTGTTCGCATTCTTGTCAAATATTCTCCTTAAGGGCTGCGATTGTCTGAGGCTTGATGGCATAAACCCGCGATTTCAAGTAGCCCCAAAGAAAGAAGTCTGGGATGGTTAAATCGGCGATCTTGTTGGCCTTGCCAAATCGCCAAAGAAGTGGTTTATCATGGCCCTGTAGCATTCGCCAGTAACAGTGACCGTATTACCGACCGCGTCCTCAAAAAATACGGCCCAATCACTCCTCCCACGTGAACGCCGCACCACACAGTGGCTTTGAGTGGATGTAATGGCTCTTCGTGCATCAGACGCTGATTTTCAGTGCCCCAGAAAATCTGATGTAACCGCTTAAGTGGAAATACGCCTCGTCGCTCATAATGGTTTTCGACACAAAATCGTCCTCTTCGTTGTTGAGATTGAGGATGGCTTTATAGTAATTCACACGCTACTGACGGTCAGGAGGCATTAACTGATGCACTGTTTGCACTTTGTACGGCAACATATGTAAGTCTTTCACTAAAATTTGCTGTAGGTCCGTCTGGCGATACCCAATTGCGTAACCCGTCGTCTGGTTGATGTTTCTTCGTTCTCAGCGATATCGGCAGCCACAGTCGCGATATTCTCGTCGAACGACTATTCCGATGGCGGCCATGTTCTGCATGGTCTCCTGTGGTTCGAGTCGAGTAGCTAAGCGTCGGAATGTCTACCCAGTTGGCGCGACACGATTAGGCAATCGACGTTGAAATTCACTTTGCGCTAATACCACCGACCGATTATTGGTCAAAAACATCGACACAATTATTCCACGCTCTTGCGGAGTATAGCGCTCCTGTCTGTTTGTATACTGCAGCTGTCTAGTTCACACATGTCAAATATAATTGACGTACAATGACATTTGCAGAAATTGTACCATCTTCCGTACCATTGTACCATTTTGCGTCACCTTGTATAAGTACCTTGGTTTTATGCAACTGAGGGGGATAGTCAATGGTGAAATCAAAAAGAAAGTACGATATCAATTCGATCAAAGGATACGCAAAATTCTAAAGTCCCATTTAAATATGGGAAATAAACGTAAGGCCATAAACACCTGGGCAATTCCGGTTTTGAGTTATTCGTTCGGAGTAGTTAATTGGTTAGACACTGACCTCGATCAAATTGTATAGTGCATTAGAACGAGTTTGTCAAAGCACCTTTGCCTTCACCCAAGAAGTGCAGCGGAATGGTGCTCTCTTCCAAATGATGCTGGTGGACGAGGACTTCTGGATATCACAAAACTTCACTACTCCCAAGTATTGCAACTGAAAAATTACTTTAGGGATCAAATTGAAACACCGGATACGATCCGGACTGTATGTCTAGCATATAGAAACTACACTCCCTTAAAGCTAAGAAGAGCTGAGAGCAACCTGGAAAGCCAAAACATTACACGGAGTACACCCAAGTCAAATGCATCAAAGCCACATCGACTTATAGAGAAGTAAGCTCTGGTATACTTACTTAAAATCGCGTTCCGACACCGATTTCTTTTAGTTACTCTCAGTCAGCGCAAATAAATTTCTCTGTACTTTGCCAAACTCTATATGACGCATATTCATTTCTGACCCCAAGCGATTCTTTCAGTTCATCAAAACTAAAAGTAAATCGCATAACTATCCATCATCTCTGAATTTAATATATAAGTCCTCGAGCGATCCCCAAATTATTGCAAATCTCTTTGCAAGTTTTTTTAGCCAAGAGTTCGCCAACCATTTCCAAGAGCCAGACCACTCTTAATTTTCCTACTTAAACAGCTGCTTACAAACAACTTTGGAATCTGTGTCTATAACATTAGAGGAGGTTAAAGATAAAATAACAAACCTCAAAGATGGTTATTCTGCTGGCCCTGATGATCTTCTCCCTATATTTTTAAAGCAATGCGAAATGCACCTAGCCCAACCTCTTACAGCTCTCATTCAGCTTTCTATCACCCAGGGATTATTTCCCTCGACCTGAAAAAGGTCTTTTATTATTCCCCTACATAAAAAAGGCCGAAAAGACGATATATCCAACTATCGACCAATTGCTAAGTTGTCCTGCATACCTAAGCTTTTCGAGAGCATTATTTATGACATAATGCTTTCCCATTGTAAATCTATTGTTTCCCAAAACCAGCACGGATTTCTCAAAGGTAGATCTACGACCACCAACATAATGAAATTCGTATCAAGCACTTTATGTGCACTGGAATCTGGAAATGAAGTTGATGTGAATGCCACCGATTTCAGCAAAGCCTTTGATAGGATTTCACATGATATATTCCTTCTGAAATTAAAAGCTCTTGGTTTCTAAGTAATCTTTATAACATGGGTTCAATGATACTTAAATGAGAGATATTACTATACCATATTCTACTTAGGTCCATGGTTTCTGACTCAATTAAAACCTTCTCTAATGTCCCTCAAGGCAGCCACCTTGGTCCCTTATTATTTATTCCATTAATGATGTTGATTACATCATTAAAAATTCATATATATCTGTTTACGCAGACGATATGGAAATCTTTAGGTATCCATATATCGTCTTCCTCAGACAGCTTACCACTGTAGGAAGATCTAGGCAGATTTTGTACTTGGTGTCAGAAGAATTTTCTTGAGCTTAACGTCAATAAGTGTCAGGCTATAACGTATACCCGTAAGCGGCCCCCTACTTCACTTCGCTGCCATCTAATCTTTAATCCGCCTGTTCCCTTAGTGAATGAGTTGCGTGATTTAGGTGATATCTGTGATGAGGAACTCAATTTCCGTTCTCACATTGATAATATAATAAAAAAAACCAACTCTGCCCTTGGCTTCATCAAGCGCTGGTCTAAGGAGTTTTTCAATCCTTATGTTACCAAATCTCTTTACATAACCTTTGTTAGGCCTCTTCTTGAATATACAAGCCAAGTTTGGTCAGCCTACTATAGAACACACATCCTCTGGATAGAAGCTGTTCAACGCAGGTTTTTACGATTTGCTTTACGTGATCTTCCCTGGGATGATAGCCAAAACTTACCACCTTATACACACCTTATACAACCCCTCTCTATACGTCGAAAAGTTGCCGACATTTTCTTTATTCATCAAATTTTAGTTGATAATATCGATTGTCCTTCTTTACTTCAACTTAGTTCTTTTAATACCAACCCACGCAGTCTTAGGTCTGAGCCATTTTTCCTGCTCAATCTTCACAGAACGAATTGGAACTTAGAGCCAATGTCTAGAATGCTTCGTGAAGTTAACGATATTCCACCTCTCTTCGACTACCATCTCAGCAAACTCTCTCTTAAGAACATTCTTATTTCCACCTTTGCTCACACCCTAACTTTCTTTAACAGCTCCCACCCTTTAGTTTTTATCTTTAGGTTTAAGTGAAATTGTTAGTTTTAAGAATAAGTTTGCAATAAGCGTTAATAAATCTGACCGGGGTTGATCCGGGCCGTAAATCAAATTAAGACCTAATCAACTCCAAGCTCTGGTTGAAACGAGCTTATCTCTTCGGAAAAACCGAAGGATTGATGATCGCTATTCAGGACAAAGTAATAGTAACTAGGAACTACCGAAAGTTTATCCTGAAAGAAAACCTCGCTAGCGATTCATGCCGGCGATGCAACAATTATGCAGAGACAATAGACCACATCGTCGGTGGATGCCCCGTCTTGGCAGGAGTGGACTATGTTGTGAGACACAATCAAATTGCTCAATTTATACATCAACTTTTGGCAGATAAGTACAAATTGGCATCTGAAATAGTTCCTTATTACCAATAAACTGCAACACCTGTAATTGAAAATAGCACCGCCAAGCTATATTGGGATAGACCGATCATTACCGACCGTACTATAAGAGCCACCAAACCAGATATAGTACTGTTTGATAAAACTGCGAAAATAATCGATATAGCCATTCCACTTAACAACAACATGCTAACAACTTACAATACAAACATTTCAGAAATTAAAATGTACCAAGTTGAGCGAGTAACAATAACGCTAATAATAATCTCATCAACTGGATTAATACCAAAGAGTCTTATTGAACACCTTAAGCAGCACAGTCTCGAAAACGCACTTTAGGCTATGCAAAAAGCTGTGATTCTTAACAGATGCAACATCGTTGAATATGGTCTAAGCCCCAACAGAACCTAATCCCTTGGCATAGTCGGTAATAGGTAATTTCCAACCTCATAGAGGTTGAGAAGTGTAGTTAAACTCTATAATAATAATAATAATATCAATAATAGTAATAATAATAATAATAACGATAATACAAATCATGGAGAGAACACTAAGAAATAGAACAACTTAAATGCCCCATCCGGTGGTGCCCGGGCTGACTCTGGAGCTACCGATGGCGTCAGCAGTATGCGAGCCGGTAGTGGTGCTGCAAATGCGCACCGGAATAACCCGAAATACAGAACAACTGCGAACCAGTACCAGCTACGACTGTTTCGAGGATCCAAATATCCGAGCCCACACAAGATGGGAGTGTCTTTATCTCCCGACGCATAGCGTGGTCATTAGATATAAATAAAGACATTATGCGATGTCACTATAGAGCTACGAAATGCTGTAGTGATCCTGCTGGATACAGAGTGAGACAACACTCTCTTTTTACTGCTTTATATCCAGAACTCAATGAGAACGATTAACTGAGCAAAATGTTGCGGACAGATGCCGAGCAATTACCAAAAGGCTACTTTTACCAACTTTACAAATAGCAGAGCTTGAGCAAGAAATTTTGGAGGAGCTGAGGCCAAATTGTAGAATTAGTCTCATACATAATACTCGTAGACTATCTGAGGTGGATACGATGGTGCCAGAAATACCAAATCAAGCTGAAGATGATTTAAATAGCTTCGTTAGGATCTGGGGATGCATTATTTCAAATGGTTTTTGACAATTTCCATGAAGCTGTGATGGAATATGAAGGAATGGATAATTTACTAAGACGCAGAATACCAAAAGTCCATGTTAATGTGAAAACAATGAACATTATTAGTCATATGAATATCATACTTGAAGCACAATTTCAAGAGTGGCAAAGTGCAAATATGTGCAAAGTTATATATTTTGTGCAGCAGTAGCGGTAGCAAGAATAAGTGGACTAAGAGTTAATCGAGCACAAGAACCATATCACCAGAGAGAACGGAGGAAACTAGAATGGCAGTCAAGGCTAGAGGTGAACATTTCAGCGTACAGGGCATATGTTGGACGACTTACTATTTTCAAACAAGCGTAAGATCACAAAAATTTTGCGAACAATAAGAAAAATTGTGAGACCCAGAAGTCCTGAAGAACTTAATCTCTTAGACGTGGATATGGTGATTGATAAACTTACCCAACAACTTCAGGTATTGAGTGCTCGTTTGAAGAAGAATCTGATTAGTCAAAAAAGAAAAAATGATAACAAAGTTTTTAAAACTAATCAACAAAAGTTTTATTCAAGCCTCAACGGAGGTAGCAATGGTTGCTATCCATTAATAGATGACGTGGCTCCATTTGAGGTATTTTGGGAAAATGTGTGGTAGCGACCGCAGACACACAACACTCAAGCAACGTGGCTAACCGCTCTGCTTCAGACTCCACAAATGAATAGTAGCCCATTTAATGTTGAAGAACACCGCGAAGTCTTTCGGAAGTCACAGAACTAGAAAACACCAGGTCCAGATAAACTTCAGAACTTTTAGCTAAAAACATTTACAAGCGCGCATCCCCATATTGTTCGTAATCTTAACACGATGATGGATAAAGAATATAGAATTCCAGAATTCTTTACAAAGAGGCGGACTTTTCTTATTCCCAAGATTACACATTTGGAAGACCCAGGTACACTTAGGCCAATTACATAAGGTTCTGACTGCCATAATAAGCAATAGAGCTTGGCAACACTGTGAGTCCAATAATCTAATCCCAACTGAGCAAAAGGGATGTGCTAGGAATTTCTGAGGATATAAGGAGTTGACAAGAGTCGATGCTATAATTGCACTAAATTCTGTTGATCAAAATCGCAATTTAGGTGTAGCTTACCATACCATATATGTATAGACTACCAAAAAGCGTAGCGTTCCTCATTCGTATTCAGTACAATAGAAGCCTTGAATATCCATGGAGTGGATACAAGAATCGTGGAATTTTTCGTGAGTGCTATGAGTAAATGGAAAACAATCATACCATATATGTTATGTAGGAGGTTCAAGCACATGAGAAATGCGCGTGAGAAGAGGATTGTTCCAGGCAGATTCTTTTAGTCCACTATGATTCTGTTTAAGCCTTGCACCTCTTAGTAAAATATTAAAAGAATCTTCGAACGGCTATCGCATCGGCCGACAAATTAGTGTCACCCACCTGCCCTATATCGATGATATAAAATTATTTGCACGCTCCAGACAACATTTTCAGAATCTTCTGAATATTGTGTAAAATTTTAGTTCGGATATCAAAATGAGCTTTGGTTTTGATAAATGCAAAGCAGTGGAAATGATACGTGGTAGCATTGAAAAAACTGAAAATTAAAGTTATAAATATCTCGGAGTCCAAGAAATGCGTGGTATTAAACATACGAGTACCATAATGAAGACTGAACTTAAAAAATGTTTTATGGAAAGAATGAAAACATTGTGCAAAACTAAACTGGACAGTTGTAAATTAAGGCAGTTAACACCTATGCTATACCTGTGCTGATATATTCCTTTGGTTTGATAAAGTGGAACTACACTAAGCTGGAAGACTTCGGGCGAAGTAAGGTCAGGGAGGGAAGAAAGAGAGGTACCGGTGAACGTTGGTTTTAAATATTTGAAGGTTATAAAGACTAGGAAATAAGGAGCTAGACAGGGCATTCCATAAGCGAGTTGTACGGCTTAGGAACGAATCACGATATTTTAGAGTACGTCCGAAAGTGGGCTTGAGGGTGAACAGATGAGCATTCATGGCGAGAAGGGTGTTACGGTTAAAAGTTTGAATGGGCGGAATGATACTGACTGGAGCACTCGTGGTGGAACAGAGTGAAACACGAGACATGACGTCGGTGTTCGAGGGTGTCCATTGTTTGAGTGATATTAGTATCACCTATGAGTTTTACCGCACGGTTTTGGATCCCATCTAGCAGGTGCAGAAATGTTTTGGACGCACCCGACCAGATGTGGGCATTGAACTCCAATTTTGAGCGGACAAACGCCTTATACTTATATTGAGGCCAGACCAGAGGGGGTGAAATATTTCTTACATCGCTTGAGGAAACCTAGACATGTCGCAGTATTTTTGACAACACCGAATATGTGGTCATTCTAACGTAAGTTTTCATTGGCACACACACCGAGAATGGAAAGTTTATCTGTTTCGACGATGCAAGTGCCATTCATGGATAATGGCTTGGTGTTTAAATTTCGCTCTAATGACAGAAGGCAGCATTGTGCTTTGGAAGTATTAAATTCTACTCCGTTAGTGGTTCGCCAATTAGTTATGCTGTTAATATCAGAATATAATAAGAATAACATGCGCTGGCGCTCCCGTTCTACAGACGAAGAGTAGGGACGTGAGTCCGGGGACGAATATGAAAAGCAGAGAATACTGTCATCAGCAAAGGAATATATTGGATTAGAAGTAGCAGACAAGAGATCGTTGATGAAAATTAAAAGGGGTGTCGGAGACAGAACGGAGCCTTGGGGCACACTAGCATTTATTTTGTGAATATCAGACTTGAGATCATCCAAGACAACTTGAATTGATCGTTCCGAAAATTAATTTCTAATCCATTGAAGAAGAGAGTCGCCGATCCTAAAAGCACGCATTTTCGAATAAAGAGCCTGATGCCAAACTCTGTCAAATGCCTTAGAAATATCAAGTGCAACTATCTTGCTTTCGCCAGATTGATGTACGCTTTGTTTCCACTTTTCGGTGAGACATGCCATCAGATCCCCAGTGGACCTGTTGCTACGAAAACCATATTGCCGGTCATTGAGAAGTTTTCGTGTTTCGAGATATTTCATTAGCTGACGGTTTATCAACGTTTTCATGACCTTGGAAAGAAGGGCCGTAAGTGCAGTGGGCCTGTAGGAGGAAAGAGAGGAAGATTCGCCTTTTTCAGGGACGGGCTGGACAACTACTGTTTTCCATCTTCTCGGAAAGACTCCTAAAGAAGTAGGATTGATGAAAAAGCTTACGCAGTGAATGTTAAAATCTTTAAGAACTCTTGCTACTACACGAGTGCGAAAGTGGGTTTGTCCCATTGCAGGCTCGACGCAATTAAGTGTAGGCGGAGACAAAGCACAATCTGGGAGTGTTGAGCTGGCCGCAAGGTGTGTAGCAAGCAGATTGGTGTTGTCCAAAGAGCTGACAGTTGGAGTGGCATTGTAAATTAGCATTGGGATGGAGGATAAATTTGTACTACCTTTGGGACATTGTAGTATTTTTTGCCTCAGTTTTTGGTCGTATTGAAATTTTAAACGTTTAAGAAAGACATTGCTGGCATTCCAGGCTCGTTGAAATTTTTTTCGGTTTTCCACTGTTGGGTTGGTCTGGGAGACCGAAAAAACATTTCTCTAACCCGGACAGCCGCTTTACAGCTCGAGTCGTACTACGTCTTTTCTTTTGGTTTGATACTCTTCATCCGATGAGGAATAAGGCATCTCATTCTAAAGAGAATAGTTTCTGTGATCATGTCAGCAGCGGCATCATCGAGGAGACATAATGACCAGTTAAAATTCCTAAAGAAGTTGTTAAGTCCGCTCCAATTGGCTTTCCTGTATTGCCATACGGTTCTTCTAGCAATCTTTTCTCTGTGTGGTGGGTGAAATTAGCTGATATGACACAATGCGCCCACGAGCCTAGAGGGGAGAGCACATCAACTGAGTGCTTATCAGGGTGAGAATTTAAAAACAAGTCCAGGGTGTTGGCGATATGACTATCAACGTCAGGTATTCGTGTGGGCTCATTTACAAGCTGGGTCAAATTATTTTCCGCAGCGAAGATCTCAACACACCGTCCTTCGGGTGTTGTCTGTCCAGAATGTCGAAGCCACCCAGAAATGTGTGTATTGAAATCGCCCGTAATGATCATTTCAGTGTGAGGATACAGGGACACAATTCGTTTTATGGAGTCAGACAGCGCATCAAACACATTAAAGGTCGAGTCCAATTTTCTAAATAAGGCAATAGTGGATAATTTGCTTACGGAGATGGACAATAACCAGATTACCCATTTCTTATTACTTTTTGAATTTAGATAATTTGGACATTTGAATATATTGTGTTATTTAATTAATTTAATACTGCTTTGATTTTATTAATTAAAATACCCAGCAAATGCGGAAAAAGGACAAAATTCACACGGTGGAAGATATACTGAACAGATTTCAAGACCTTAATACATACAATGATTTTATCTCATAAAGGTGGACCACTAAATAACAATGATAACTGAAATTATCAGACTTTGGATTGGGCAGACCAATTAGAACTGGGGAAGATAGCAGTGATTTAATACGAGAAATGAGTCATGGTTACAGTTTTATTGTAACAATATCTCACTGAATACGTTCCGCATTTGAATCCAGAACAAACAATAGGTTTTAATAATGCTATGCAACAAATTGGGAGTTGTGTTGGTGGTTTGTTCTTTTTAGATTTTCCAGGAGGAATTGGCAAGACTTTTCTGAAGAAGAAAGCGTGTTGACTGCAATGGAGTTTAATAATGTTATTGTCGGCTGTCTTTTTAAACAACTCGTTGTGTACTGTCGATAATGTTTACGTTACCCAAGAAGTTGTACAGACTTTTGAAAGATTGTAAAACATTGAAGATCTTCTAGATCTTCTTCTCGGAAGTTTTTTTTAACAACTATCGTCCCAGAAAATTCTTCACTAACCCTCACGGAGGAGTGAGCTCCGCTGTCATAGGTGGCCTTAAAGTACGTAGGTGTCGAATTTGAATAAGAGGTTGTTTTCCAAGATTTGTCGCAATGTAAATATGATATCTGATCGATGGAGTGCTTTCTAGGACTGAAGTCAAACTTATGTATACATCACCAATCCATTGGTGTGTATATATAGGACGCAAAAAACATCTTAAGACGAAGAGGAGGAGCGTTGAATGTTTATTCAATATTTTCGCGAGGAGATAATTTAAATACCCACGTAAAAATATTTTTTTTTTTAAATTCATCCGCAATGAATGGTTTTGTACGGTCCATTAAAGCAGACTAGGGTCCCCACTTTCCATAATTTTGATAACTCAGGAGATAACAGGAATCCCGCAAAGCATATTTCCTTTCATGGATAGGATCAGAGCCGTACGAATTATTGCAAAAGCTGTTTGAAAATAACGATTTGAACGAAAAGTCATACATGGAGTTGGTAG
Organism: Volucella zonaria; assembly: GCA_963966105.1. Taxonomy (NCBI): domain Eukaryota; kingdom Metazoa; phylum Arthropoda; class Insecta; order Diptera; family Syrphidae; genus Volucella; species Volucella zonaria. The sequence continues at coordinate 29,369,412 of OZ014533.1, read as the reverse complement.
TAAAATTGACTGAGCATTTTGAGTCGAAGACGAAGACGTATTAGCTGCACAATGTGAATTTTTCCGATCATAAACGAAGAGCAATCAAAGTTATGGTGAATGGGTAACGGAGTTACGGGGAATTGCAAGACAATGTAAGTACTCGTATGCTTGTAGTAGTTTCATTACTTCATGTAGCCATGAATCTGTGGACGAGCTAATCAGATATGTAATGGTACTGCACACACCGCATGATACTTTTCGCACCACTGCCCTTCAAAAACCGAATCCATCGTTAGCTGACGTTTTAGCAATAACCGAAGCTTTTGGAGCCACTAAAAAAACACCAATTTCAAATGAAACGACAACATTGAAAGTCAATCAGCTAAAGGGGAACATCAATTTGTACAATAATAAATAAGAGTGTTTTTGAATAAAGGTAAAAACACTCGTCTGAAGTAGAGCTTAGTAGCAATAAGCTGAAGAAGGGCAGAAATATGCATTCGGGTAAGCAGCAACAAAATAAAAACTGCAATTACAACCGGGAAAGTGGACAGAGCAACCAGGCGACATTTCAATCGTGTTTAGGCTGTGGATCTCACCATTTACAAAAGTACTGTAAATTTCCCGATGCAAAGTGTCACAAATGTCATAAACCTGGACATTCGCTCCCGTTTGTTACATACTCATTAATCGAAATTTAAATCGCGAAATAGAGAAATAGTTAATAAAATAATATCGGGTCAATAGAGCAGATCTACGCAATTAATACATTATTTTCGATAGCAATAGGTAAGAATGAAGATAAGTTTTTTATTAACCTTAAAGTAAATGACACAAGCATGTTACTTCAACTGAACACCAGAGCAACTTGCTCAATTGTGATTTTAAAGGGCTACAATCAGTTAGAACGCCTTCGTTTTCAAGAAACTTCACAGAAACTTCGAGCATATAGAAATAGGCGATTTCCAATTTTGGGTTTAGTTGAAGTTTAGGTTGAGTCTAAAGGTGAGCAAAAAATTTTACCACTTTTGATTACAAAATTGCATGTGAGTTAATCATATATTGTAGCCACTATAACTTAGCAAACAACAAATTCACAAATAAATCAACTTTATGGAAAACATAACTTAATTTTCGAATCTTCTTTAGGCACTTGTTATAACTTCCAGGCAAGTCTACAATTGAAAAAGTCAAAATGCTATAAGCCACGTTTATTACCATACACTCAAATGGAAGTTTTTAAAGCCGAAGCCAAACGCCTTGTCGATGCCAGAATTTGGAAACCAATTAAGTTCAGTCAATAGGGTGCACCGATTGTCATTGCATCCAAACGCTATGGGGGAATTCGTTGATTAAGCAAAAGAATTACCTGTTGTAAATACAATCCTAGGTCGCTACCAGTACCAACGATTGCCCTTTGGTATCCCTTCAGCCCCTGCAATATTTTAAAGATTATTAGAACAAATACTTTCCGGATAGACCACGTCATAAACTATCTTGAAATTTAGAGCAAATTTTTAAACGCCTTCAGGAAAGTGGACTTTGATGTAAACGGAGTAAATGTACCTTTATGCAAACTGGAGTTACTTATTTGGGACATGTAATAAATGCATCTGACATTCGTCCTTCTGTTGACGCTGTTGCAGCTATAAAAAAAATTACCAATAATTATGCGGAACTTTGCACCTCCTAAATAAATTACTCAGAAAGGGTATACAACTGAAATTGCAAAAGCCACAAGAGCAAGTTTTTCAAGCGTTGAAGTACCAAATAATTAATACAACTACAATAATTAGATTCATTTTAACGATGATTATCCCCTCATATTGGCTACGGATGCTTCAGTTTATGGCACATTTTTGCGGACGGGTCTGAACGTCCTATTGCGCATGTATTAAAACTTTAGACATACACAACGCAGTTAAGTTCCATTAGTATTTGCATGGACGTCAGCTTATTCTCTATACTGACCACAAGCTGTTAACTGCAATTATCAATACAAATAAAGATTTACTAGTAATGACTGTTAATCGCCTACTACGATGGGCATTGATATTTATGGGCTACAATTATAGTATTCGCTACTCGACAAAACGCCAATGCTGATGCATTGGCCTGTCTACCTGCCGGACCTGATCCCGACTTTAATAATGAAATTTGTTTACAGTTAAATAAGGAATTTTAATCAACTTTGGAAGAATTTCCTATACTCTCTACGCCGGTAGCAGAACACACGAAGCGTGACCCTATGCTGATCTGCGTAAAAAAGCATATTTTGCAAGGTTGGCCAAACAAACTTAAATATAACAAAAAAGATAACGCGCCTTTTTTCAACCGCAGGCTTTCTTTAAGTATCGAATATGACATAATTTTGCTCCAAACTGACTTTACTCCTGTAGTTGTGTCAACAACGCTACAAAATCGAATCTTGCAAATGCTTCACGATTTTTTTTTTTTTTTTTTTTTTTAAAAAGAACGTAACACTCAAGTGGGTATGAATACACTTATAATGCCTCAGCATGTTTTAAGGTTTTTGGAAAATGGGATAGAGACAGAAAGAAAGATGTTTGGACTCAGTGGTTATTTCGTTCCATGGGTGGCATCCAACATTTAATGAGGCGATTAAATTCTTAGTGGGGGTTGGCTTGATGTTGATTTCTAGTTAACTACTCATCTTACTTGATTTTTGTTAACTGTCTTCCGTCTTTCGGGCGAGGCTGGGACTCGAACACCGACCCTTCCCTTTGAAAGCCAGTCCATTACCACTTGAGCCACTGCCACCCACAATGGTCATTGGGGTATTATACGCGCCAAACAATTAGCTCACCGCTATTATTGGTGGCTGAATATTGACAAGATCATTGAGTCTGAAATACCATAGCTACATGTACAAATTGTCAGCAAATATCTTCGCTGCCCAGACAACTTTTTAATCCATGACCACAGCTGCAAAAACCTTGATTTTGTCGGTCCTTACGTTGGAAGGTATTGGTTCATATGCATATATGCTTTTTCGAAATCTTCCTTTGTTATCAAAATTAATTCAAATATCATGTCTACAGCTATCAGAAGTTTAAAAAGTATTTTTTCAATCGAGGGTTTACCGAAAGCTATTGTATCTGATAACGGCCCGCAATTTACGGCAAAAGAATTTCAGCGATTTTGTTTGTCGAAGGGTATAGGCCGCATTACCACTGTCACATTACCTCTTCCCCATAAAATTCTGCAAGAAAAAAGCTACACAGGAGATGCTCTGTCAATATGCCTTAGTACCTACATACCGTGTTACATCTAACCCCACTACCAACAAGTCCCCAGCCGAAATTTTACTTGGTAGGCAGCACCGGAATTTGCTTTCTGTTTTGAAACAAACTTCAAATAGCTATAAATCAGAAATGTTAACCCAAAAGCCTCGTTTTGCTATTGGACAGTACGTTTTAGTTAGAAACTATTGTTGTGGTCCAAAATGGAAAGCTACTGTGGAAAATACATTGGGGAGGATGATGACTTTTAAACGGGATAGTTTTCCTATAAGACGAAACCAGAATGAGCTGAGACCCAGACACATTTTAATGCCAACTAAATTACTCGGACAAAAGCGTCAGATTCTACTAGATGTGAGTCTAGCAATTCTAACAGAGCCTAGGGCTTAGAAGATCACAAACTACCGACACGTCTGAAATGTGTAAATTCGTAAATGCAAAAGCATATGTGCAAAACGTAAAGACACAAATGCTTTTTGAGCCAGCTGTTCGGAGCTATCACCCGACAACTGGATGAAGTTTTAACAGATGAAATAAAGTTTACATTAGTTTTCTGGTATATGATCGTCTTTTAATTTTTTATTGAATAAATCTTCAACAAGGAGACTGACTGACTTTATCGTTGGTGGAGACTAGAGGGTATTCAATTTTCAGGATCTTGACAGCTCACCAGTTGGGACAGCCTTGTTGGACTGAAGTTTGGATATATCTATTCTCACTTCGCAGAGGTTGAACGGAATTTTTGCCTGTTTTTTTTTTTTTTTTTTTGAAAGAACTTAATACTCCAGAGGGTATGACTACTCTTAAAATGCCGGAGCACGTTTTAAGTTTTTCGGAAAATTGGATAGAGAGAGAGAGAGAGAGAGAAAGATGTTTGGGCTCAGGGGTTATTTCGCTCCATGGATGGCATCCAATATTTAATGGGAAGATTAAATCATTAGTGTAAATTCACTTGTTGTTGTATTTCAGGCAACCATTCATTTCATGAGATTTTTGTTACTTGAAAAATAGAATGTCTTTCGGGCGCGGTTGGGATTGAACGCCGAAGCTTTCTATTGGGAAACTAGTACGCTATCACTTGAACAACGGCCACCCGGACCAGCCCCTATTATAGACCAGGCTGAATTGTTCGTCACGCCTGGCAGCTAAATATTAATAGTGAAGAAATGTAAATCTTTCACTATGATCCCCCTTGTTCTTTTGCCTATTGGAAACATTTGAGAACATCTCAGTGTCCTAGGTCCTACACTTCTCATAATATTTTTTTCTCTTTGAGAAAATTATGCTTGTTTCTCTTTTTCTCGTAGAGCTCACAAGCCGTTAAAGTTTTCCTTTGCAGCGCTGCTTTATATGCTTCCTGAAAATTTTAATGCGTCATATACATTTACCGTAAAATCACGGGTTTCGCAGTGGTGGTCGGATGAAACATGACATTTCGGATGGCAGCTTCGACATTCGATTCGGGATAAGATGCTGGCGGTGCAAAATGTAGTAGTGGGGCTCAATGTTGGCCCGACATAACATTTGGACATCCATAACATGTCTTGCGTTTATTCCAGCACGATGGCATTAGATCGCGGTTAAATCTGCTTTGCCTGTTAAGGGATTTAACACTCCACATGCATTATCAGCATTTCCTGCCGCATGGGTTGTCAATCATATATGTATTTCTTTTATTTTTTTTTAACGCTCCCAGGGAGTTGACGACGTAAGAAAGCTCCAACCTTTAGGGTTAAGTCTTTTTTATGAACATTTTGATATACCAGTATCAGTAGCCTCGTTGAAGTTAGAAGTGATGCCGATTGCCAATTAAAGTTTTACTTTACAAACATAAACTTCCTACCAGACTTCGACTGAAAGAGGATCACTAGGTCTAGATGCTGGGTGCAATTAGTAACTATATCTAAAGTTGAATCTTGACTAGCGCTTACAATTTTTACCCGAATATACAATATGTACATATAAGTGTATATATATTTCATTTCAAGGACTTAGAATGAGGAGGTAAAGCAAACACAAACGCCATCCAGAGCGTTGGCTTATTATCTTCGATTTTGGTTTATTCTTTTGTTGTGCATCGTTCCTCAGGCCTTATTTACAAAGTAAGAAAAAAAAAATTAATAAAAAAGTTATAGCGAATTTCAACCAGGTCGGTTTGCATCCCCCTGTATTAAACGACTTGCAAGCAGATATATATGTGTGCATAGATAACAATCTTATTGCGTGTTACGTATCATTTTAATTAGGTATTGTATTATTAAATCATGCATGCGAGGCGAAATGTTATGTACACTTAATATTATAAATGCACTTACATTTTGAACGCGTGAAAACATATCTTACGCTAGATATTTCTTTCATTGCATTGCTGCAGTACCCTTCGTGGGGTTGGGTTCGATAAGGCCGATAAAATTTTAATAATCGATACATTGATGAGCTTTGACAATTGACGTTGAACAAGAATTTCAAGGTCTAAGGAAAATATTTAAATTGCCATTTCTTACGTTGAACATATTATGTGTATTTTCTTGAGCAATCTTTGAAATAAAATAATTGTGGTGTGATACGAGTATGTTAGATGCCATAGAATAATATGCTACCAATTTTCTGCAATAAACGGTCTCATAATTTCAACATTTCCCAAGAGTAACTTGAGTTAATATCCAATTTTGAAACATGCCCTAGTCATATTTTGTCTGGTGGGTTCGAAGTCTTTGGCCAATTTTGTGGAGCAGAGTACCCTCTGTCGTATCCAGGGAAATATGTACCGAAAATATCTGGTAAAGTTTAAAAGTAAACAAACCGATATGTAATATATAGGACATAAATAGTGATACTTCAAAAGTCAATACAAATATGTACGAGGGGCGTTCAATATATTCTCGGTATCGATATGAAGGAAAATGCGAATTCAATTTAAATTGTTTTTATTTTTCAATATAATCTCCCCTAACATCAATGCATTTGTTACATCTTGAGATAAGCTTTTTTAAACCCTCAAAAAAATAAATTTCCTCCTCCTCCATTTATTGCCGACTTGAGTTCTTCATCATCCGAAAATCTTTTTCCACGAAGACATTTTTTCAAATCCGGAAACAGGAAATAATCACTATGGGCAAGGTCTGGACTATAGGGTGGGTGTTGGATTTCTTCGAAACCACAATCTCGCGCAGTAGTATTGGAAACTCGCGCCGTGTGAACAGGAGCGTTGTCATGAAGAAGCAACACACCCGCTGCGAGTTTACCCCGTCTTTTCTTTTTAATTTCCTCCCGCAAATTATGCAAAGTGGAAGCGTAGGATGTGGCGTTGATGGTTTCACCTTTTTTTCTACTCAATGAGTAAGATTCCCTTTGAGTCCCAAAAAACTGTGGCCATGAGCTTCCCGGCAGACGGAGTGACTTTGAACTTCTTCGGGGGGTCTGTTCCTTTTTTCTGCCACTGCATGGACTCTTGTTTGCTTTCAGGGTCATAGTGGTGGACCCATGTTTTGTCCCCAGTAACAATTCGATCCATAACACCGTCCGCGTTCTCACTACATATCTCCAAAAGCTCTCTACAGCATGCGATTCTCACTTTTTTCTGAGGCGCTGTGAGCATTCGTGGCACCCTCCTTGCACTGACCTTTGAAAGGTTAAGATGGTCATGAAGAATGGTGTGAATGGTACCAATTGAAAGCTTGGTGATCTCTGCCATCATTTTCACCTTTATTCGGGCATCCTCAAGAACAAGTTTTTCGACTTCTTTGATGCTTTCTCCCGTACAAGCAGTAGCCGGGGCGCCGGAGCGGGGGTCGTCTTCAATGCTCTCTCTGCTTCTCTTGAACTCACTTGACCACTTTTGCACAGTTGATAATGAAGGTGCGGAACCCTGGTAAACAGCCACCATCTCTTCATGAATAGTTTTTTGACTTTTTCCTTGCTTAGTGAGAAATTTAATTACAGCGCGATGCTCAATTTTCACCATCATCGTCTCAGTTGCCATTATGATTCTGTTTAACTAGAGATAAAACGCGAATTAATAATCACATTTATATGAAATTTTACATGAATGCACTAAAATAATAGTATTATAAATAAGTCAATTTATATATACAACCACAGCTTCGCCCCGATACCGAGAATATGTTGAACGCCCCTCGTACTTTCATAAGCTGATTCTAGCAATAGAATTGAACAACTCAGCGAGTTGTGACCAATACAAAATTTAAACATGGCATGTAATATTAATAGTAACTTCTTCAGAAAGCACCAGGCTTACATCTGACCCAAGGACATCCATTCTAAAGCATTTTAGATTATTTTAGGCGAACATTGAAGATAATTTTTTTTGGTTAAGGAGAAATGTGAATCTACTAGGATGTCTTCATTTAGACATCCTGAAATCTTAACAACAAAAGTAGCTCAAAATTGCCTCCTATCTCACAAAGAGATACTAACAAGTTCTAGGTATTCATTTTCTGGATACCTGGCAATAAAATATTTGTGGTAAACGTAAATCTGAATTTATAAGGGCATAGGGATGACTTGCTATTCGCGATAGATGAGAATAATGACAAAATCATTAAGACAGTTCTAACCTGAGATTCACCTGTACAAATAATTAATCGAATATTGTACAGGAACATAAGTAAATAAGTTTGAAAAGCGCTCAACCTCAATCACCAGCGATACCTCTGTAAGCCTCTGCTTTGGGTCAGCTTCTTCAAAATATACATATGTACCTTCTCTCTTGGCTGCCTAAAAGTTTGTGCCTTTGAGTACAACTCTTCCGGAATACTTAAAAGCCCTGTAAGTAGTTTCTGATGCACATGATGCAGGATTTCGATGATGAGATGTGCGTAAATATATACAGCCCTTTTTGTCAGGAGTACCCCTTATCGTTTCTCCATGCGTCCATGTAAAGTTATATTGGTTGTCCCAAAATAGTCGGTCGACGCCGATGTAATGGTTCGTTAATGCCAGCTAGTCGCGCCCCTGGCTGGATACCCAGCATTTCGGTTGATCTCGTTCACAGCTCACGGAGGAAGTTCGATGATCCATAGCAGAGAGCTGCAACGGGTACTTTGTATTTGTGCTACGTGACCATACGTCCCGTTTTTGGCGGGACAGTCCCGTTTCTGAGGCCTCTGTCCCGCTAAATGTCCCGCTTTTCATACTTTAGTAAAAATTAGCGTAGGTCTTTACAATTCTCAAAATGAAGCAATTTTATAGTACTATTTTACATCCCACAAATTGGCGCATAACGTAAACGTAAGAAATGTTAAAGGAAGAATATGCGCCCATGTATATTCCATGCTAAATGAATTGTCAGTTTTGCTTGTCGTCTGTCATTTTTAAATCCAAAACAAAACAGTTTGCAGTGGGAGTGGAGTGAAGCTTATTCGACTGGTGGTTGTAAATAGGTAAATAATAACAACTCAAATGTTAGCACAATGATTAATAATATTAACGCTTCATTTTAGATTATAATTGTACGATAAATAGGAGTAGAATGGCATCCACTTCAGCAGCAGCAAACAAAAAATGCAAGAAGGAGTGTAAATTCTCAGAAGATCTGCAAAAAAAATATCCTTTCCTGAAGCCGAGCAATCGTAACACATTTGCTTATTGCAATGTTTGCGAATGCGAGTTTTCGATATCAGCAGGAGGACAAAATGATGTGATTCGCCACATCGAAAGGCAAAAACATAAGTCGAAAGTGATGGACTCTGCTGCTTCAATGAAATTGGATACATTTTTTCGGAGTAGCGGCTACACAGATCGTGAAAATGAGTTAGCGCTTGCAGAGGCTGTTATGTGTTTCCATACCATTTGCCATAACCATAGCTTTAGGTCAATGGATTGCAACTCTAAATTGTTAAGCAAGCTGTCCGACAAAAAGTTTTCTTGTACTAGAACCAAAACCGAATTGGTTGTGAAAAATGTGCTCTCAAAGTATGCATATCAAGAGTTGCTGCAAGAACTAAGTAATATAAGTTTTGTATCAATTTTCTCCGACGCATCCAATAAAAAGGATCTGAAGCTGTTCCCTACTGTTGTCAGGTACGAGTATTTTACATTTCAGGAAGGCGTAAAACTCAGGATGCTCGACTTGATTTCTTTGCCTGGGGAGACGTCGGTGCTTATAAGTGAGTCAATAATGAAAATTATCGCCAACACTAATCTGTCCGACAAAATTGTTGGTTTTTGAGCCGATAACGCAAACACTAACTTTGGAGGGTTATCTAGAAGTGGGAAAAATAATGTATTTAGCCGTTTAGATAGTCATTTAAAACAGTCTTTGGTTGGGGTCGGGTGTTCCGCACATATTACACACAATGCAATACAGACTGCAGCAGATTTATTGCCACTAGACGTAGAAAGTATTATAATGAAGATATACGCACACTTCTATATATACACCGTTCGTGTTGAAAAACTGAAAGAGTTTTGCTTCGATGTTGGAGTGGAATACAATCGCATGTTAGGGTTTTGCAAAACTAGATGGCTAGCGTTATTGGCTGCTATTGAGAGTGTGCTAAAGATGTACGAGCCCCTGAAATCATACTTTCTTTCAATCGAGAAGTGTCCCATTGTTCTTCAGACCATTTTTGAAGACCCAAGTTCAGAACTATGGTTGATGTTTCTTCATAATCAGTCTTTCATGTTTCATAAGACAATTTTAGCAATTGAAGGGGATAAAAACACCATAGTGGAGGTGAGCGGACAGATTTTTGATCTAAATTGGAGGAGAGGTTGGCCGCCGATTTCATTCCAACCCCATGTAAGAGAAATTTTAAATAATTTAACAGAATCTGGACAAATAGATAAGCAGACATTTATGTTGCATGTAAGAAATTTTTACAAAAACTGTCTGCAGTACTTAGAGAAATGGACATCTCAGTACAAATACGTAAAAGACTTTCAATGGGCTTGTCTAAGAACAGGCATTAAATGGGAAGATGTTGAAAAAAGTTTTTTGTTTGTGTCGCAGAAAACTGACCAAACAATTTCGGAAAACGATTTATTTGACGAAGTTGGATACGTAAATAAATATATTAACCGTGCAAAATTGAATGAATGGAATGAGCAATATGTTTCTGTTGATTTGAGATGGGTAGACATTTTTCAACATTTTTCAAGTAAAATGGTGCCCTTTAAAAATATTTTAAAATTAGTAGAATATATTTTGTGTCTTCCTGGTACTAATGCGGTCACAGAACGAATTTTTTCATTAATAAATAAAATCTGGACTGTTGAAAAAACTCAACTGTCTGTCGAAACTGTAAAGGGAATATTAGTTTTAAAAATGCAGTACAAAAACTGTGATAATTTTTATGAAAAAGTCAGAAATAATAATGAACTTCTTAGAGAAATTCATTCTGCATCCAAATACAGGAATTAATGTTGAGTTAGTTATTAAATCGTATGAAGGTACATTTTTGGAAAACTTATTTTTACTTTTTTTTTTTATTTTTATTTATTTATTAATAATTCCGTACAATATACAATTAATATGCATTTAGCTTATCATAATTTCTAATCCCTGCGAAGTTTGAAAATGTGTCCCGCTTTTGCTTGAAATAAATCTGATCACTATATATTTGTGTATACCCGATCAATGACTCAGATTTGGTTTGAAGCAATCACTTTCGTTGAGCAGCAAGGAATAATCGTTTGCTCATGAACTTAAAAAATACATGTTGGTTGAAACATTCGAGTCATGTAGATACATGCATTCGAGTGTTCGGGTATTTTATGCAGTATTAGCAAATAATGATCGTTTGTTCGGGTGGTTGAACACACTCGACATAATCGAGATACTGCAGACACTCGAATATACCCTTACCCATGTCCATACACAAAATAATTTTATATTTCATATGTTGTGTTTTTTGTTTTTGTTGTTTGTTGTAATTATGAATTTTGTTCCTTATCAGTAAAGAATGAAAGTTAACGCATTTTCGTTTGTTCGCGTGGTCGAACACACTCGAGACAATAGAGATACTCGAAACACTCGAATACACTCTTATCCATGTCCATACGCAAAACAATATGTATCGATTTGCATTTTGCACAATCACCAGTTAAGTGATTATTTTGTGTAAAGTGGTTGATCAGTGGCTATTGGTAGTAATTTCGAGTTTTTATAAAAAAAAAAAAAATATTTTCAAAGAATGGAAAGTCATATACTATTCATTTCGGAACAAAATGCGAATGGTAACTACACCTTGTCTACTCGGCGCAAAGGACGAAGTTTCGTATGGAATATTGTTTCGGAAATCTTAAAGCTGGACAAAACTGTTCTGCCTGGTTTCGTTTATTGCCGCACTTGCTCTAAAACGTTAAAATATACTGCCAGTCAGACATCAAACTTAATTCGGCACAGGTGCTGCAAAAACATTAAGCAGTCACAAGTTTTGAAAACCATCACAGCATTGGACAAAACTGAAGCCATTGAAAAATGTTGCACTTGGGTAATTGAGGACAGCCGACCATTCTCGGTAGTGGAAGGTTCTGGCTTCGCTAAACTAGTGAAGTTCTTTATCAAGATCGGTGCAACATATGGCGAACACGTGGATGTGGAGGATTTGTTACGGATGCAATAACAATTTCCCGAAGATCCAAAATGTACGCAAATGAAAAAAAACAAGAACTTAAAGACAAAATAAGTAATGTTGTGAATAGAGGTGAAGCTTCAGCTACAATCAACATGTGGACGGACAACTACGTAAAGCGAAACTTTTTAGGCGTCACCTTGCATTACCAAAAAAGATTTCAGTTCTTTTATATGGTTTTGGTATTAAAATCAATGGATTTCGAAAGATCAACGGGTGACAATATTATAAAAAAGCTCAACAGTCTATTTGATGAATTTGGTGTTCGAAATATCGATCAAATTAAATTCATTACTGACAGGGGAAGAAATATAAGCAAGGCTTTAGAAAAGAACACACGCCTAAACTGCAGCAGCCATTTGTTTTCTAATGTATTGAAGAAGTCGTTGGCTGATACAACGGAACTTGCAGATATTTTAGAACCGTGCAAAAAAGTGGTAAAATATTTGAAAAAAGCAAATTTGCAGCATTTCCTAACCACTTCTCTGAAAAGCGCATGTCAAACACGGCGGAATTCAAACTATAGAATGTTTAAATCTATAACTGACAATTGGTGTCAAATCAATAATATTCTGACTACGAACGAACAAAGCCAACGACTATTGCACATAAATATATCTATTCTTACGGTTTTAGTGGAAATGTGTAAGAATTTTGAAATTGTATTCAAGAAATTGTAAGTTTGCAGTTCTCCATCACTTTGCTACGTTTTACCACCAATTTTAAAAATTAAGAATCTCTGTGAACCAAACAGTGAAGATGTAGGTGCAATTTCCGTTCTTAAACAAAACATAAGACAAAACATTGAAAAAATATTTGTCACCAATCTAAATTTATGGCATAAAACTGCATACTTTTTATATCCACCAGCTATAAATATGCAGCCAAATGATTTAGATACAATAAATAATTTCTGTAGTTTTCAAATTAAAGATAAGGCAAACGAAGCACCATCGCCCATTGAGTCAACGTCGTTGGTAATTGCAGAAAGTGACTCTTCAAGCTTAAACCAAAGTCTGTCAAATTAACCACCTTCAATTTCTGACACCACCAACGATGCACAGTTCTTTTTTTCTAATCTGCTAAACATATCTGCCTCAAAAGTCATAGAAAAGCCTGAAGACGAAGTGGAGATATAGTAATGAAATAGTGGAGATGACTAAAAGTTTTAATTTGATGAAGTGGTGGCAAACAAATCAAAATAAATACCCTCATTTATCGCAACTAGCTATGCAAATTCATTCAATACCAGCTAGCAGTGCAGCGACTGAGAGATGCTTTTCTTTGGCTGGCAATATAATATCAGAAAAACGAAATAGACTAGCACCAGGATTGGTTGATAGCTTGTTGTTCTTAAACTCATATTATAAAAATTTTAATAATTAAGAGTAATAAAGCTTAAATATTAGATTTCATATGTTATGTTTTTTGTTTTTATTGTTTGTTATAATTATGAATTTTGTTCCTTATCAGTAAAGAATACTGATAACGCATTTTCGTTTGTTCCGGCGGTTGAACACACTCGAGCCAATAGAGATACTCGTAACACTCGAAACACTCGAAACACTCGAATATACCATACACTCACGATGAAATCATGCATATGGAGACATCCATCCGTTCGGTAACATTCATTCGTGTCGAGACATACACGAGATTAAAAATCAGTAATAGTACACTACCGCACAAACTCGAAAAAATAATGTTGCCCAAGAATTTTTGTTTCGTGTGCGCAGCTTGAACGACCACACATCTACCATGCGCTCGATTGACTTGTATCGAATTTTCTGCTACAATGATCGAATCGACACGATCATACTCAATGCAGTTCTTTGATCCATAGGCATAATTATAGAGCGCTTAGTTCCTGCATCGATACACCATGCGCTATAAATACTTCCCTTCATTGTCAGAATCATCGATATAACATAGATAAAGTGAATTCCAAAAGCACCCTTCCATCCGACATGATTTCCACCTCGTCCTTACATTTCTGCAGGGTCTGAAAAAGAATATAGTCTGCTTGTAAAGGCTCTTCTAATGTGATTGTTGCAGTTGCAATAGGAACTACTCTTACTTAAGCCTTAAAATTGGCAATGTACTTCAGCTAATATGTTACCGTTTTTAGTATTTCCGCTCAATTGTATATTCCTTTATTACGAAGACTGCTTACTTCGATACCAAGTGAGTTTCCTGAATCTTCAGTACCAAAATTGGTACTTATATTAGTGGCGCTATTGTTTTTTGGGTACCTACAAATGCAACCAAACTGCTTTCACCTACAGCGAAAGTTTGCCACTGGTGCCATCGTTAAATAGCACAGTATCTCCCTTTTCATCGGTAGCTTATATGCTCTTACTTTAGGAAATTGGAGGGAGGATCCCAAGAAATCCTTTCTTCCATTTCTACGAGATGGCAAATGCTTTCGCTAATCCGTCGATTTTCACCACAAAGACAATCCTTTCGTCCGTGTTTGCTAGAATTTACTAGAAAAGTTTGTATATGGATCGGAGTGAAGCAATCAACTCTGCAAGCGATGTAAATTTGTCCGTCATTAATATGCTGTTCTACTACCTGATAAAACATTTCTTCGATATTTCCTGCAATTCCCATACTGTTAATCTGCAATGCATAAATCATTTCCGTCAATGCACTTACTTCATCACGACCTTTAAAAAGCATACTGTCAAGCAAAATACTCTGCACTGAGGCAGCAGCATCCCGAAGTATGCGCATCTTTCCTGGCCTGTTGTGGATTTTGACGATGAAAAGCGTAAACACCATATTCGCTCCTGGTGGGTTTTTAAGTCCTTGTCTAACCAATTTTTGACTATCAACTCAAAATACTTTGTATCAATTCTACATATATTTTACTCCACTTCCTTCCACTTTCTCTCTAAAAGAAGTCTCTGATTTAGAAGGATAGGTCGATGGACTGTTGTGAATATAAATGACAACCAGCCCAAGCGTACAAGGACTCTTAGCTCGTCTGCAGCCTTGACAAGAATGGTGGAAAGTGTGAGAGAGGAATAACTATCCGAAACTGGTGAAAATGGTAAGCTGTAAAAAGTAAGTCAGTAGTTCCAGATCAGATTGAAATATCAATACGCACTATACATACACTAAGTTTGTCGTGCGGTCCAGCGTTTGTACCATTGCTACCGCTTCTTGTTCCGCCAGATCTGAAAACAATTGCTGTCTGAAAGGGATCATGTGCTGTCTGCTTTTGCTTGGAGAGGGGCAGAAGAAGAGTGTGATATGTATTTTGTATTGTATGATAGCTATAAATATCTCGCATACAATTACGGTGAGCTTGTACGTTTTCATGTGTGTGCAGTTATGGATATTCTCTCATCTGCTTGCTACAATACTTTATGTGTACTCTGTTATCTGTGACATAATTAATAGTGGTTCATGATGAAGAGCTTATTTGCTTTTTCATTACCATGGTGATCATTGTGCCCTGGCTTTTTGTGACTCTCATAAATGCCAATGCCCTAATGGCCTTAATTGTCAACTTTAATGGATGTATATCCATGTGATAGATCCGAGACTCTCGCCTGTCTGGAAGCTTCGTATATAGCAAAAATATGTCCTTGAAAATGCTGCAGTGATTAAACGTTCTCAAGGATATTGTAATTTGGACGATCTGTTTATTAAGTCGTGGTGACCATTTGTGGTATGTTTTGAGTAATTTAATACCTTAAAATGCGCAACATTTTTTTCTGCAGCTTCTTGCATGCACAACATTATCTCAATATAAGGTTCTAGACTTGAAAGCACCTAATAAGATGGCATGCTGGTCGTTGGTTAATAATTACATGTCCACCAAAAGGTGTATTCACATGTAAGTACCTTATGTTCCTAACCACAGCAGCTATAGTCTATGTACAAACTTAGGATATGGTCACCATTTCTTACCAATAATTTGTTAGCAGGTTTACAAAGCTATCGATGCTTTTTCGACTTTCTGACTCTCTTTTCAATGTTAACATTCGACTTAAGTTTATTGTCATGGGAACGGCCAAGATATCTGGCGCATTTAAAGAGTTTTTAAGGGCGAAACATCTCGTCTTCAAAATCAACCACTCTATTACAAATTAGCATTTGCTGAAAGATTGTGGTAGTTTCATATTTTGATTTCAAAGTCTTAACACAAGTAAGAAAATGCAATTAATTTTTATACAATGTTAATGTGTATACGACATGAAATCTCAAATTAAACTTCTTTTGTTTCGTTTTTCAATCTTGAGATCGCAAGACTTTTTTTCTTGCTCATAATTTTTATATTTCATTTTTCTACAGCTTGCCACAGATATAACTAGCCATGGATCTGAACATGTCTGTTCCTACAAGTTACACATATAGTATACCCGGCATGGATATAGGACCAGGACCATTTGTATTCACCTACGTTAGCGACTTTTTGTCATTCATTACACCAGAAGATTTACCACTCGGTAAGTTCGTACTATTCTCTCTAGTCAGAGATACATATATGTATATGTTTTCTCTCCTATACATACATATATAAGTGTACCATATTGTTGCTATTACTAGCAACTACTGTGTTATCTTATTCAAATGATTTCCTGCTTTTGAACGATTAAATTTATACTTCTCCATAATTTTTCTTTTCAAACGCTTGGTCCAGAACTAATCAGGGATGCACTCTACTCAAATATAACATTACTGGAGCTCACAACAAATGTAAGTAAGGAAGTACTTGGAAACGGTGCGGAGTTGGAAGAATGTGGGAATTAAAACACAAATTTATCACTACTTTGCAGGCGATAAAAGTCGAGTCTGGATTTATAGCTCTCATGAGCATACTTGTCGTGATATCTTTTATACCTTTTGGAGCGACTGTTGCGTGGTGCTGCAGACGAAAAACCACTGCCGAGGAGCTTAGCAATCGTGTGGATCCATTAATGGCCCTTGATGAGTCGGTGGAGAAAACACTAATTTGCCGAAGACGTGCTTCCATTATAACACTACTAATATTTTTCGTAATTATAATGTGAGTAAGATATAGTTTTTATCATTATTAAATTTTTTTCATAAGAATTTAGTTTAATACAACAGGATAAATGAATCTTTGTTAGTTGCTAATGTCGTTTTTCAAATTAAATTGATTTTATATTATAAGAATATATTCAGTGCGGTGGGGCCTGTTGCCTATCGTAAATGGCGACTTAATAGGAAGAAACTCATATTCAGGTACTTCAAAACAACGGATAAACCTGAGGCACACATCACACGAAATTTGTATACTTGGTCCAATGGATGCAAGGCAATTCAAAATGTGCACAAATTTGTTCATCCATAAATGATGTACAACTGGAATGACTCTCACGTCGATGAACAGACATCTACATATTTACGAAGGATAGCAGCTTTCTTGAGATTTTCGGTTACTTTCGAAGTACTATGGTCATACAGTCAGTACTTCTGACTCCATCATTCGCAGTTCGGTCTTAGTAAACGTTGATTGTCCAGATTTGAAATAAGATCCCAAACACAACTCTTTAGCTCTAGCGACAACATAAACTTCGGTCAAACTATCAAACTTTTCTACCTAACGTCAACCAATGCTAAGTTGGACTTAAACATTCGAAAAGTTGGAGATTCTGGATCTGAACACATTTATTTTAAGCCTAATCTGTTTACCTCGTACTTTTAGTTTGTGATTGTCGATTGAAGGTCTACAACTTTATGTGAAAGCAGATAAGTATCGTCAGCGTAACCTAGGTGATCTAGGTAAATCGTCGGATTGCAATGCTTCCCTCATACAGTGCTATTCAGATAACAGCAGTACAGCTGTCGCACTGTGTTTTGGACAACTAAAGTCAAACTTGTAAAAGATGTCATAATCCTGCCGTCATCATTCATAGCCTCAACGATTGCGATGAATCTTTCCAGGTATGGCTCTTTAACGAACCTTGATGCATTGTCCTACATAAATCCATAAGATATTCATATATTCGGCGCAAGCCTGCTTAATGGGCGGAAATGAGTAACCAGGGGTGCTCTGATTCAGTTTAGGACTGTCAGCTTCACTATTTTGGCCACAATCATAAACCACATATTCTCCGCCACTTTTTGCGGTCTATCAAATTGACGATCATTTCCTTTATTCCACCTTTACAGCAAATACTGGCTTTCCAACGCGCTATTAGATGCATCGGTAGCTTCGCCAATGTATAATACTTGGTGAACTTTGTAAGACTTTTCTAGATATGGTTAACATTGGATTCTTTTATCCAAAGTGCTTCGATTGGATAGTAGGTACATAAACCTAGATCTTGGTGAATGTGAAAGTCGATTCTGGTATCGATTGCACTTGATTATACTTGAGTAGCTAGACAGTCCGCCAAGCAGACTCACTTGAGACAAATTCAAAGTCATACATTAACTGTTCAAAAGTGAGTGGTTAACTTTATTTGGTTTTACCTGTTTATACTATTGTACATTTACGTACATGCTTAAGGCTAAATATACCTATTGCACAAAAATTGATTGCATTTGTTGCAAACAATATGAATATGTGCAACTTGATCATTCGTACGATAGAGCTCGCATTCCGGGGTTGAACAACTTCAGTTGACAATGAACTTGGTTTATGATTATGATTATGCTGAATTTGAACAACCAGAATGCACTGCTACTGCAAAAAAGGTTATGGTGCCTTGAAGCCCGTTCATATTTAGGCAGACATGCCAAATTTCAGTACGATACTGTCTTTAGTTTTGTTTGTTGTTGACGTGTTTGGCATCATGTTGAGTATGGATAAAATCGATTTTCATTCTCTCAAAAAACATTATTTTTTGATAGGCAAAACGGTGAAGGAAACAAAAGAAAAGTTGGATAAATATTATGTGGCTAATGCTCCGTCAGATTACACCATCAAATATTGGTTTCGAGAGTGGCCGCAACTCCACTACCGATCAAATCCGCAGCGGTAGGCCCTCCGATGCGGTTACAGAGGACAATGTCAAAAAAATACATAAAATGGTATTGGCTGATCGGAAAGTGAAGGTGCGCGAGCTAGCAGATAGCACAGTATTTTGCAGACCTTCCGGAAAATTACTTTTCGGACGGGATCAAGAAAATCGCTGGAATAAGTGTATCAAACTAAAAGGGGACTATATTGAATAAAGAAACATTTAAAAAAAAAAGATTTTAATTCCCATGGAGGTTACTTTTCACTCAACCTAGTATGTTTGTCAAGTTTAACATTCTGCCCTGCGTTGTACTGGAGGTTCAACACCTAAAAAAACCAATATTTATCTGTGGCAATGTGCTGGTTGCACATACATATGTATACAGGGTGTCACAAAAATCACTCAAAAAAAATCGAGAAATCTGACACCCTGTGACTATCGTTCAAGTACTGTGAGCGCAAATCTTTACTTTTCTTCGATTTTTTTGTTGTCACGTAACCCTGAGTAACTCTTCTGTAAATTACGGTCCAAAATTGAAACATAACTATGTCGGTTTAAACTAAAATATTGCTTGTTTGTCCATCCATGTATCTGAAAATCATAAATCACCTAACTCGAACTGACTGTACTATGATACTTTTGTGATAGAAGGATATATATTGTGTCCTTGAATGGTGAGAAATTTCTGTTTCATTATGCAGTTCTTCTGTAACCTTGCAGTACCTGATTCTTGAATCGTTAGATGCACGGTATTTTGAACACATACAACTTTTACAGTCATTTCTCGGGCCAAAGCGTAAAACCAATCGTATGAATTGTGAAGTTGGATTCAATGAGGGCCTTCCCCCAAACTTTGTATTGGGCATTTCCTGATTTCCAGTGTACGGTTAGCAGGGAAATCTCATAGGCACTGGCTCTTGAGCCCTTGCGATGTAGAGGACCACGTAGTTTGCAAAAATACTCTTCGTGATTGATTGATAAACAAGTTTTCATATTCTTGTTTCGGTGAATGTTCCATTTACCAGTACTGGTACTGGTATTATGTGAAATAATTCGAATTCTTCCTATGATATTAATGATACATTTATTTCAAATATCGTGTATTTTGGTAGAATTTTTCCTTCTATGGTCATCACATTGTAGAGGTTTTTTAAATCTGGATCAGCTACAGAAAACCCTTAATGATGCTGGTAGATGGTCCTGTAGCCTTAGGCGTAGTTGAACTGATGATATCAAGGGTGGACTAATTTTTCCGTGTTGACTGTGGGTTATAACATCTAATAAGGAGAAGTGAATGCGTTGAAAATTTGATATAGTGCTAAGTGTTTGTATTGCAAGTGATATAAACCCTTGTGATGGTTTATCTTGTTCCCGAGTTATGTTGTTTGTTTGTTTAGTAAGTGAATCAATATGAATCGACATGGCCTTAAAGTGGTTTGATACAGTTTACTAATCGCGGTTAATAATATTTACAGTAGTCGCGAGAAGTAATGTCTGGTTCTTGATGTGACTTATCAACAACTCTTCATGGTTTTGTATTCCACCAATGGTTTGTGATAATTTGTCTGCATATTCTGAATCCAATATAACAAACAATGCACTTGCCATATTTCCTACGAAGTTTGAGGTACCTCATTTCCTTCCGTGTGCACTGGAGGAAAGGATCATGAAGCGCTCGCATTTTTCAATAGTTGTAGTTCTCTCGAATATAGCTCCATGGCATAGAATGCAATAATGTTCCATTAATTGGTCAATATGTTTGCTGCTCCTATGTTTTTGAAATAAATTCCTGGACGAGTGTTGAACGGTACTAGTTGAAGAGGGAATTCCTTGCTTATTAGAAGTGTAAGCAAACTCAGAAATATCGTAGCTATAGTTGAACCCAGTCATCGTTTTATTCTTTTCCTAGGTAATTCCTCTTCTTTTAAGCCAACGTTATTCACTTCCTAGTTGCTGATTGTTGTCTATGCGTATTGGGGTTGGGTCAGTAGTAGTCCTTCCAATTTGCCATTGCATCGATGGTAAGTTATAATTGTTTATCATTCGTTGTTTATCCACCCATGCTGCCATTCTGTCTTTGTTTCCATTTGTACCGATGTTGAATCGCATTGAAGTATTCATGCGATTAGCGTTTGCGATTGCGAAGATGGTCTACCATCTGTTGCTGAGACAGATCCTTACATTTTTAGCTCGAGCATCAACTGTGGATATTCTTTCAACCGAGTACTATATTTTGTAATGTTGGTAAACTATCTTTTTTTTTTTTAAAGAACTTAACACTCAAGTGGGTATGAATACACTTATAATGCCTCAGCATGTGCTAAATTTTATGGAAAATGGGATAGAGAAAGAAAGAAAGATGTGGTTATTCCGCTCCATGGGTGTCATCTAACATTTAATGGGGAGACTAAATTCTTAGTGGAAGTTGGCTTGTTGTTGATTTCTAGACAACTAATAATCTTATTTGATTTTTGTTAACGGAAAAAATAAATGTGTTTCGGGCAGGGCTGGGAACACTGAACCTTCCGATTTGGAAGCCAGTCCACTACCACTTGATCCACGGCCACCCACATCCGATAGGTAGCTACTCGTGATAGAATTTGGAACCTAACAAGAAGTCTATTTTATCATGTTGGTTATACGCGGCATCCGCGAGCTTGATATTCCCTGGGATTTTCCACGTTGAGACTTATGAGGTGAGATAATTTCCTTAAATACAAATTCTTAAGACCTCACAGAATAGTGTTTAATCGCAATCTTTCAGGTTGATTCTCGCTTTCCTTGGCCTACTCCTGCTGTGATAAGGGAGTCAAGTTCTGGTGATAGATCTAGGACCCTTACCACTTTTCGGCTAACGGGGTTGACCTGGGTTCCCGAATCCAATAGCGCTCTACAATCCAGAATTTTTTGGTTAGTTCCTATTATTTTAATTCTTGCAGTTCCCAACAACACAAAGGCGAGCTGATGATTGTCCAATAACGCACTCACCACTGCACCGGCAACTGTCCCGACCTTGGCTGCGTGCGGTTGGGTTTTTTGTGATCGAGTGCTGTCCGCCTCCAGATGCAGTATCATGGTATCCTTCTCTGGCATTTCCAAGAGTTGCGAGAACTACAATTCGGACCTTAAGCAATTGATACAAATACTGTCCTGATTGACAAGGTAGACATAAAAATTGCAGTGCCGATAATGTCTTAAAGACTGATTTGTTATCTTCAAATTTGCCCTATTCCCCAACACCTCCAGGGATTGGAAAAGATTCTCCTGGAACTCAAGGAAATTTTTAAATGATGGCAGCTGTCTTGGATGATCCAACGACTGCTCATAAGGTGTATGGGTGTCCTTGTCCAATTTTTTGAGTAAAAGATGAAGCAGGATCGGATTCCACCTGCTTGTATTTACCTTCAATCTCCACAATCCCAGTAAACATTCTTGTATGGTATTATGTAAACCACGTATAGATCTAGCATTTCCGGCTTGTGCATTCGGCTGAGACAATAATCTGTACAGCCATGAAGAAACTATTGGCCAACTGCAGCGAAGTTTGCACCCGAAACGGACAGATGGCGTATCATCTTTTCGGCATCTCCAGTTAGGCTCGACTTTAGAAACCACATTTTTTGTCTGTCGGACATTTGGTGGTCACGGATCGTTTTCGTGTATAGATCCGCAAAATGCTGCTATTTGAGATAATTGACATAGAATTTTGCAAGGCAACTCTACTTTCGGCATTTCCATTGTTGTTGATTGGGTTAAACCGTCCAAGTGTTCATGCATTTTCATCAATGCTGCCGTAACTCGTTCATGCATGTCAAGGTATTCTTTGAAGTCTTCATGTATTAATTCGTCTTCCCAGCTTCAATATATCATGGTTACTTCATTCCAATTCTGCTCCAGATTTCGAATTTGGATACGGTAGAATTATGCTGATCCACCCGTACCTACTGTGTTCTTGCTAGAAAATTGTTTACTGAATCTGTAACCCATTTATACCGTTGTTTCCGGTTGGTCATGCCATGGAGGCACTGTTAAATTTTTTTGGAACAGCGCCAGAACCAATGCTGGGTTTCGCAGCTTCCTCTGTTACTCTGAGTTTATGAATGCATTATATTTCTTCAAATGTCGTCTTCTGGATACCTGGTCTTGAAACTGACTTCGTCCTTCCTGTCTCCCCAATGATGTATTAGGTGTAGACACTTGTTCATGTCTCTTCGGAGGACTTTCGCTACCTTCCGAGCCCCGGGATAGAAGTCCTTCTTTAAATATGGGTGATTCAGATCCCCCCTACAGTTTTCCATGGTACTGTCGATTTGGTCGAACTCTTCCCATAGTTCCTCCAGTTGGATCAAACGGTGTTGTAAATCTTGTTGAGATCTACGAGTCTTGGGCCTTTTTTCTTCACCATCCTTCTTTTGATCTTTCTATAGATGATAGCCTCTTCAAGCTCTTACTGCCGTGTGTTGTAGGCATCAAGACCCATGCTTAAGGTCTGTTAAGCCTTGTTTCTTGACTGATCCCATACACGGTGAAATCTGCTGAATTATTATCCGCCCTAGTGCACGCCAAAAGATACGTCGTACTGTGTTCTGGCCCAGTATACGCAATAATAGCAAGAAAAAAAAAACCTTGAACGATGCTTCTTTGATCAAGTGTTGGACCTGCGTCCTGTAATGGTCGCCAAATGTTAAGATTGGATTCTTTAATGAAAACCGTTTCGATTAGATCGTAGGTCGATATTGATGAATGTATGTATAAGTTGATTCTGATATCGATTATACTTGAGTAGCTAAACGGTCCCCCAAGCAGACTCACTTGAAGCAGACTCAAAGTCTTACGTTAACTGCTCAACTTTATTTGTTTTTACAAATTATACTAAATTTACATGCAATGCGAAAGAGTAAATATGCATAGTCCCCAAAATTACACAAAAATTTATTGAATTATAAAAAGGTAACAAAAGGAAACTGCTTAATTTGGATTTGTGCAAACAATATGAACATGAAATGTGGAATTTAATCATTCGTACGATAGAGTTCGCATTCCGAAGTTGAACAACCTCAGTTGACAATGAACTTGGTTCATGATTATGATTATGCTGAGTTTGAACAACCTATGTTATGCTTAGTAAAAAATTCTCTTAAATCGTTCATGCATGCTAATGCAGATATTTAACCGGCAAGATGTTCATTTTGTATCGCATTAACTCTATTTGTTTGATGAGGCTTTTTAAGGACCTTCGCTTCGTGTGCCAAGACGGGTCTTCACGTTTTAAAATTCCGTAGTTGCCCGGTTATCGACAAGTTCTAGGAATTTTATTGCATTTAAAAGCAATCGATTCCTGTTTTTTTAATGTGCCAAAAGCAATGAACATATTTATTTTTAGGGACGCAGTAGGGTTACAACATAATCCCTCAACTTTGTTTTCTCCGAAAAGTTAATTCTTCATTGTTATAAGAAACCTTTTTATCTTAAGTTTACATATTTGCGTTATATTTGTCAAGACACAATTTGATATCATTTATGTTAAAATAAATATCGATCGAAAAATCTTCATCTCAAATCTTATCACATAACATGTAATTTATGTACAAGTATATGGTATATCTTATTAATTTGCACTTAATTTATTTTAACTGCTCCATACAAGCAGTTTACCGACGAATTTCTTCGTCCCATGGCAAGCTTCTGAGCTACCTAAATTCGCAGATACGTTTAAGTATGTTTGTATGTACTCATTTGTTTCAGGCTAAGTGATTTTTGCATTTTCTACGCAAACAGTCGATTAGCCACAACAGTGGAAATGACACCCGAAATGGTGAAATCAACTGTGCACGACATGGAGATCTTTCTGAAGGATACTCACTTACAAATTAAACACAAACTGGATAATGGTTTTCACACAGCTATCGAGAAGGTTATTAAGGATTTAGAAGGTTCACTTTATGGCATATCTTTCCACTAAATCACCTAAAATATTTCTCCCTTTCCTTGCTTGTTCTGCTATTTTCCACTTTTGATCCCGATGAAGATGTCGATGTCCTTCTGGGTGAACCCATTCGGATGGAAGTATCTGCAAACACAGGCATCGAACTGGCTTATGACTCACTACATGGAATTAGCGTGGGTAAGCTTTTTCTCTTGTTTTTGCCATAATACCATTAAACTCCTTCTTCTAGCTAACACTGAGCTCATAAATCGTGTCCTTTTGCTTCAAGAGACTGTCGGACGTGCATTAAAAATATCCCAAGAAGCCTCGGCACGAATGGAGGAACTACAGATACAGCTTTCTGTACTACAAAGGCAGTGCACGTTTCGGGATAGACCCCTTTGCGATACACTCAGGATACGGAGTTTTGAAGAGAACGGAATTATTGATGCCCTCAAAACGGTAACTCATTAGCCCTTCTATTCATGTTGTCCCCTTAAATGTATACTCGTAAATCACTCCAACCACCCGGTGGCGATATCCATCGTCACACACAGAGGAAATTACAAATTAAATTCATCTCTATCTCCATGGTTCCCGTTCATTTCATGGCTGTACATCCGCTGTCAACGTATTCATCATTACCAAACGGCAGCTGCAAGAGGACCAGACAATTTTCCGAATGCGATATTTGGGTGAACTAGAGTTCGGTTCAACTGTAAAGAATCTATCAACAGAAGTGGCCATATCAAGGTCGATGTTTGGAAATTTTCCTTCACAAGTAAAGCACGATACTATGTACCAGCGGAACGGTACGTTAAACTCTCTCATTTCAATAACGATTACCGTTTTCATATGCTTAGACACATGTATCTATGCATGTCACATAATTAATTTAGATGATGCTAGATAGCTTCGTGGTTCACCGTTGTCAATTGCAATTTAATTATGTATCGACGGTCATTTTTACTTTGCAGATACTCTGGAGCAACTGGAACGTATCAAGGATAAAACGACAGCTAATGCCTACATGCTGACATCAACAATTATGTCAATGTTGGACCGACTCAGCGGGATGTGGTCAATGTTTGAGCCACAATATGAAATTTTGCAGAAATGGTCAAATCAGTACTGGACAGTTGGGTGGCTTTCAGCCGTAGTCATTATATGGGTACTGATTTTC
Source organism: Volucella zonaria (assembly GCA_963966105.1). Lineage (NCBI taxonomy): Eukaryota > Metazoa > Arthropoda > Insecta > Diptera > Syrphidae > Volucella > Volucella zonaria. The sequence continues at coordinate 29,343,517 of OZ014533.1, read as the reverse complement.
GTGTTGATGGCTTTTTGTTGCCTGCTGTGTAACTCAAATGTCAAGGCAGCCGTACTGATGGGTATTTGTGTGATTGTTATCTGTGTTGGCAGCTTGGCGATGATGGTATTTGGCATTGCAACACTTGCAATAGGTGGTAATAGTGAGGTATTCCTGTGTCGACCACTGTTCGATGATTTAGAATATGGAATGCTTGGCAAGTTATTTGATAAACCTGGTTATGTGTACTCAATGGAACCCCAAACTGGTATAATTGGAGAGCTGTTAAGGCCTGCAGGTGTTAATCGATCAGTGGTCAATGTCAGCCTATCAAGGGCTCTGAGGTAAGTAAATTATTGTTATTATATTGTTGGGCCGGGGGTAAAGCGATCTCTTAAACTCGTTTGAAGCTCGTTTTTTTTCAGTTAATGTAGTTATTGTAAAATGATGACGAAAATAGAAGGGAGCTAAAAAGTGCAGAAGGAAATCCTTGCTCTCATTAGAAAAAAAATAAAGAATTGGGAAGGAAAATCCATGCATTAGTTGTAATTGTTATTTGCACCTAAGTATTTAAGTGCTTTGGTTTTTGATTGATTACAGAGGATGTATTGTATCCGCAACTGATTTCGAGAAACACTTAAGTGTTCCGATAAATTTTTTAAAGCGTTGGGCTTAAAAAGAATTTGTATTACTAGAAAAATTGAGTAACGTTCTATTTTTTTATAATGAATTTGTAGCTCATACGTAAATCTTACAAAATTGGATACGTGCAATTAGAACAATTATCCCTTTGGGAAACCAAGAGATTGTGCAGGGTTATCCGTTTTTACTTATGATTTCTTTTTGTAAACAAAGCGGACCATTTTGACTTATCTTTTCTGTCACTGGATTTCTCGCAGCCCTCAATCCTCTTCAAGCGTTTTTGATGGCCATTCGCAATTTTTTGGCTGTATTTCGACTACAACTTAACGAATGTTGGTTTTAAAGTGCGTCAACATTTTAGGATTGTCGATGAGAAATGTGCCTCACCGTTGAAAAAGTTTTTCTTCGGGAAATATGATCTTCGCTTTCCATGGTCTCTAGTCTTGAATTCGTATGTCAATTGTATGGATTCAAATACAAGTACGTTTGAAGTGCCTAATTGCTGCGGACGTCTGTGAGCTACAATCGCTTACAAATAACCTTATATTGTATACATATTATGTGGGCTTATGTGTGCTCTCTAAGCTATTTTAAGTACTTAGATGGCGCTGTAGTCTAGGAAGGACTAGGACAGGTCTCTCCAGCTAGTGCGGTCGCAAGTGTGATATTCGCATGATATCCGCTTTGGCGTCGCTGTCGGAGTTGGTAGCAGAACCGAGGACGATAAAGTTTTAGCTGCCTATCCTGACGTTTTGTCCGAGGCGTTGGTGTTGTGTGCCCGTCTTTGTTGACCACATAACAGGTGGTTCGAAATGACTGGCACATACATAGATGGCTACTCGAATAACATACGTATCCATCCGATTTTTAGTTAGCACCAACTTCAAACGGTACGTGTCAATATTTGATAACATTCCGATCACTATTTATCAGGATATTGAAATTCAATGACGCACCTTTTTATATTTTCAAAACCACGAAAAAAAAGGTTTTCATAAGTTGAAAAAACACTGTTATTCGATGGGGAAAAATGCCGTTAAAGCTTAAGAATGACTTTAGAAATGTTATAAGGAAGCTGCTCGGTCGAAATCAAGGGAGCTTAATTGCAATACTTCCAGATAGAGAAAATCGATGAATTCAAGTACTTAGGGCTAACAAGTGATTGATTTTTGCAATTCGTTAAGATATTTCTTTTACTTGGGGAGAGTTATTTCTACTACTAACTCCAATTTATTATGGAATATTCCATTGTAAACTACAATACAGTATTAGCTGCTGGGGTGGAACTTATTTAAAAAAAAACACCCCCTTCTTACGTCGCAAAAATATGTTGGGGAAAGATTAGTTTCAAGCATAGCCTTGATCTTAGTTTTCTGGCGATTTGTGATTTGAAAATTCTTCAAATGCGTCATCTGGACTGTTATAAGGTGCTAAAGATATTTTTTAATAGATATTGTAATTTTAATTTTCGGGTCTTTGACGATAACAATTTTTGTGAAAATTGTCAGCGTCTAGTATCTGTATTTGTATTTCTCACTACTTCTTTTCGTAATTTTTATGTTCTATCAGTCACTCCGGAGCTTTCGCCAACGTTTGACGTATTTCTTCATTGTGTATTTCGATCGGCATTATATTAAAGCGCAACAGATCCCCGGAGCCTAAGGGCTCACTAATATCTCTAGATAAAAACCGCGGATTAAAATGATTCCAAAAAAAAGGACTCCAGAAGAAATTACTGGAGTTCATTACAGTGTTTACTAGACAGCGATAGTGACGATGAAATTATGACTACCGAAAAAGTTAAAAGAGTGTTTGTGCCTCCTATCAAAGTGTTGCAAAAATCGTGTGACTACATCCACAATATGATGAAATCATTAGGCATATCAGATTATGCAATCAAAAATTTATCAATCGGTATAAAAATTCGATGTGACTCTATTGTCCCATACGAAAAAGTACTTGCTAAACTAAAAGATAATAATTGTCAGTTTTTCACGCACGATACGTCTAAGAACAAATCGTTTAAAACTGTAATGTACGGATTGTACGATATCGATCCGCAGTTGGTGAAAACTGAACTTATTAAAATAGGACTAAAATGCCTAGAAGTTAAAAAAATAACAAAAAAGTATGAACACTTCACAGACTTCATATTCCTTGTTTCGTTTGAAATCGGTATGGTCAAGTCAAGTGACTTAAAGAAAAATGTTCGAGCTCTATTTCGTAATGAAGTAAAATGGAATTACCAACGCAAGCAGAAGGGTAAGCTCACACAATGCCGAAACTGCCAAATGTTTTAACACGGCGAAAAAAATTGTCATGTTAAAAGTTATTGTGCATCATGTGCTGGGCCACATATAACATCTGATTGCACTAACCACAATCTAATAAAATGTGCAAAAAGTAATGGGAAACACAAAGCAACTGATTCGTCGTGTATAGGCAGGACGAAATACATCGAAGTACGGCAATTGTCAGAGAACAAAATTTCTGAAACGAAAGCTCGTAATGGAACCTTTGCTGATGTACAGTTGAGCTCTGTAAAACAAAAACCTGTTTTACTAAGTTCTCTCACAGATTTATAGAATCAATTCGCCGCAAAACTCATATTTCTTCTGCTACACACTCTTCGTCATTGCCTGTCCCAACTTGGCCCACCAACAATGCATCAACCAGCATCAACAACATCAACAACGTCAATAACAACAGCAGTATTAACAAATCCGATTTATTTTCCATAGATGAACTGAATTGTTTAACTTTAGAAATGATAACTAAACTTTCTCAATGTAATACTAAAATAGACCAATTTAATGTAATTTCTCAACTAGCTATAAAATTTTTGTATTCCAATGGCAAATAATACATACTTAAACATTGTTACCTGGAACGCAAGAGGCATTCGTAAAAAAATATTTAGAGTTTATCAACTTTTTGCATTGCAACAATGTAGGACTAAATGATGTAGCTCTTATTACTGAGACTTGGTTGCGATCAAAGTTTAAATTATCTACATCTGTATACAAATGGTACAGAACTAGACGCAGAGGTGGTGGAGTGCAATTTTAATTAAGCGGTCTATACAACATTCGCTCTTACCTCTTATAAACACAACTTGTGTTGAAAATGTAGGGATAAAAGTTAACCTTGTTAGCAACCAATCGGTTAAAATTTACTATCCTGGTGGTGTGTCGTCTGATGGTAGACGAAGGGCTTTTCAAAATGATATAAGGAAACTAACTTCTTCCCAAGGAAATTACATTTTGGGAGGTGACCTTAACTGCAGACACAGAAACTGGGGCTGTAGTCGACCAAACGCTAGGGGTAACATACTTTCTAGTCTTTCTTTTGTTTTTCATTATGCTATTTTGTTCCCACCTAGTCCCACGTTTGTCCCTTCGTCTTCAGGTGGTAGTTCCTCGGTGTTAAATTTTTTTGTTACAAATTGTCCCAATTATATATCCAATCCGGTTAGCAAAAGTGAGCTTAAGTCTGATCATAATCCCGTATTCTGTCAACTTCTAAATTCTGGGCAAATAAAAACCCAGAATGTTCAGGACATAAAAAGTACAAACTGGCATCTTTTTCAGAGGATCATTAAAGCAAATTTGCGTGATGTTTCCATCTGCCTCGATAACGCCATCAATATTGAAGATGTTGATCACTCTATTGGAATGTTTACTAACTTACTTGTTTGTGCGGCTAATGATTCTGGGACAAAACGAATCTGAAGTGTATATAAAACCCCTAATTTCACCCCATTTATACATACAGAAAAGGAACTGGCAAAGATTCCGACACCCTAACTTCCAGAAGTATGTCCGATCTCTCAATAAATTGATTACAAAACTTATTGCTAGTCAACGAAATATTGAATGGAACTGCAAGCTTAGCGCTTTGGACAAATCTGGGACGCCGTTCTGGAACATTATGCGGGTGTTGAAAAACAAGCATCGAAATATTTTATCTATCTTCTACACTGATGAGGAAAAAGAAAAGGCTCTGGCAGATGTTTTTACAAAAAATCATGAAATTGCTTCAACCCAAAGTGATCCTTTTTTTACTTCTCGAATAGACTCACAAATTGAAAACTTTGACACTTCACAAAATATTTATGTTTCTGAAAACAAGGTCAACTCTTGCCTAAAGCTCCAATATTTTCCGGATATTTGGAAAAAGGCCAAAATTGTTCCAGTTCTCAAATCTGGTAAATTTCCAGAAAACGCCGAGAGCTATAGGCCAATAAGTTTACTTAGCCCACTCAGTAACATGCTTGAAAACATTATCAAAGAACAATTAATGAATGTAATTTCTGAGAGCAATATTTTACCTAATGAACAGTTTGGTTTTAGGCAAAATCATAACACTATTCACCAAGTGATAAGAATAAATAATGTTGTCAAAACAAATCGTGATCAAGGAAAATCAACAGGAATATTACTGCTAGATATCGAAAAATCTTTTGACACTGTCTGGCATAATGGTTTGTTATACAAATTATTAAATTATTGCCCTTGCTTTCTTTATCTGTGCAAAATTGTTCGAAGTTTTCTGAAAAATCGTGTATTTCAAGTTCATGTCAATTGTTCTGTCTCTGGTTTTTTTGACGTCAAATGTGGTGTTCCGCAAGGTTCAGTTCTTGGTCCTTTATTGTATATTTTGCTTACGTCCGACTTTCCTGTATTATCAAACTGTAATTTACTCTCAACATTGAGAGAAATTTAAATGATGCGACAGAAGTAGTAAGTAAATATTTTAAAAAATGGAAAATTAGACTGAATTCTACGAAGGTGAAGGCTATCTTTTTTACTCGAAAAAGAAAAGCTTGCTACCTTCCAGGGAACAGCCTCAGTGTCTGCAATACGAATATTAATTGGGAAAGCTCGGTTAAGGACCACACAAACCACACAATCAAAAAAGGGAACATTGCCATAAAAATGCTTTATACGTTTATAAATCGAAAATCTCATCTTTCAGAAGACAACAAACTGATTATCTATAAGGTAATTTTCCAGGCAATTATATGCTATGGCTGTCAAGTATGGGGTCAATCTGCCAAACGTCATTTGAAAAAATTGCAAATCGCTCAAAACAAAGTACTCAAAATGATGCTAAACCTTCCATGGCATTACTCAACCGTTCAACTGCATCAGAGAGCGAATGTCGAATTGATTAGCAAAAGAGTTGCCAAGTTTACTTTTAATTTTGTGAATAAATGTTCCACTGCAGATAATCCTCTTGTTAAATGTTTATATACGCAGCATCCAAACTAAGCTCTTATTTTCTATGTTTTCTATGTTTGTATAGATTATATTATTTATTATACACACTTTTGCTGCCTATTTATGTTTATTTATTTCTTTACTTATTTATTTATTACTTATTTGTTTATATATATTTATTAATTTATTAGTAATTTATTTATTTATATTTTTATGTATTTACTAATTTATCTATTTATTTATTTATTAATTTATTAACTTATTTACCTATTTATTTATATTTATTTATTTATTTATTTATTTGTTTACTTTTTTTTACTTATTTATTTATCTATTTATTTATTTATGTATTTATTTATTTGTTAATTTGTTTATTTATTCATTTATTTGCTATCTTTCACCATTGAGAAGAACATCTCATTCCAATTCCATTTTATGTGTTACTTGCCATTGAATTATTATCAACAATTGTTTTAACTTTTCTGACTTACCAACTCGTATATATATACATATTCTTATTATTATTATGTTTTTTTTTGTCTTTAAATAAAAGGTTTTCCTCGCTTTTCCTTTTGTAAAAATTTTTCATTTAACTATACTCTATTTCAAATTTTGTTAATAATGTTTAACATAAAAGATAATTAACTATCGTATATCTTCACAAATATAACTTAAGCCAAACTTGTAAAGAAAATTCTTGCGAAATAAAAAATAAACTTTAAACTTTATGTTCTATCTGCTCGTCGGTCGCTTATTTAACAAATTATAACAGTCCCTTAGAGCAATAAACTCGCGAAATTTGTTTTTAACACAATTAAAGAATTGGCTATATAGTATTGTATTGACGATATAGAAATTCCTTGGAATGTCCAGTCCTAGATAATTAATTTGCATTTATATACAAATATCTAGATCTTTGGTGCGCCTTTGAATTCCATTTTTTTATATTCATTTAGATTTTTATTTTGTCTTTTTTTCATTACTTATCTTCATTTTATTATTACTGTATATTTATATATTTTTTTCAAATTTTTTCTTGATTATTTTTTGTCTGGATTTCTTAATTCAATGATTTGTTTTTGCTTGAAACTGTTATATTATATTAAATTGGCTAGCCCACTTTGCGAAGTGGGATTCACTACTATCTTTAATTTAAAATACTGATTGTCACTAATTGTTTCTTGGTCTTTTTTTACTGAATTTATATACTTAGCCCAAGATAATTGTGTTATGTTTGAGAAGTATATTAAAAAGGAACAATTTGTCGCTGGTTTGGTGAATTCAAATGCGGTCGTACAGACACGAATGTTGTTGAATGCTCAGGGCACCCAAATGAGGCTGTTACGCCTAGAAACATAAAAAAAAATTCACAAAATCGTTTTTAACAACCGTAAATCGAATGAGGCTCATCCTTAGCTGACATCGTAAATACATCAACAGACCGTTGTTTTTTTTCAGTTTTTTCAGAATTCATTTCAGAATTCATTTACACTTACCAGCTATACAAAGAAACGCTTAAAAATAAGTTTAATTACTTTAAAATTATCTTATTCTAACTTACTGGCCCCTGTGGCCACTTTACACGTTTACGAATGTGGACACATTCGATTCCGATAAATTCGTGAAATGGTATGGTACGCCCAGCACTTTTTTTGTAAAAATCTACTAGAATAAATTCTAAAGTTATATTTCTAATATTACCTAATATTTCTAATATTACTGGTGAAAAACTGGGATTTTCCTTTTTATTTTCCAATTTTCTTTTTTGTGCATATGTGATACATGGGCGTAGGGATCGAGAAACTTACACGCACGCCCAATGTATCAAATTTGAGCATGTGCATATATGACTCATGGCGCGCATGGCATCGATAGTACGACCATGCGCCCTTTGTATCATATGTGATCAATCTTTTTTTTTTAGTCACTCGTTGCGCATTTCTGCTTTCCTCTTTTTTGTGGCTTGATATTACTGCAATAAGTCGTTCAATAGTCAATGTGAAGTGTGCCAAAGTCAAAGTGTAAAATCGTGTGTTTTTCTTTTGGAATTCTACAAGGAAATTTTACGAGGAAACCAGCTAAACAAATGAGTCGTTCAAGAAAAATTGGAAACGCTGCGAATTCTTGAGATGGAAGATGAAGTTTTAAAAGGTGAAGAAGCTTCAGCCTTACTGGAGGGAGCTGATTTTAGCGAAGCTGGCAGCAGCGATGATTTCGTCCCACCAGAAGTAGAATCATCAGCTGGTGACGAGAGTGGTAGGTGACGAAATATTGTACTTTACACAAACAAGTAAAACGCCTTTCTTTTTTCTTAGACAATTTGTCTGACTTTGCTTCGAGCTTTGATGAAGAAACTGGGGAACCAACCGATGAGAATTGGAATTCGGTTATACTATCGATTTCCAAGGAAAAATTTGTTAGACGATCGGGTGTGCACGATCTGCAACGCATATGTGATGATGACGGCCAAGCCAACATCATAAAAGCATTTGAATATTACATAAATGATGATATCATTGATATGATGATGGATTGCACAAACAAATGTGCGGAAAATTTGAAAGCGGTTCGTCAAAGTCAAAAGGCCAGCAGAATTCACCGGTGGAAAAATGTCGACAGAGCAGCAGTGCTCGCATTTTGCTGAAACACAACCTAACAAACCAAACCGCTTGTACAAAATCGAACCACTGTGCCAAAAAATATTCGAAAACATAAAAAAATTTTATTTTCCTGGTGGAACGATTGTCATAGACGAATCCATGGTAAAATTTCGAAGAAGGTTGAAATTTAGAAAATATAATCCGGCTAAATCCAGTCCGTATGGCATAAAAATATACAAGCTATGTACAGTCCAAAGCTACACTTGGTCGTACGAGATTTACAGTCTTTCTATTTCCGCTATTAAAGGATTGGACAAGCCCGGATCCGTTGTGGTAAAACTAAGTGAAGGCTTGATCGGCGAAGGAAGGATGGTAACCGCTGACAACTAATATAATAATGAGCCTCTCGCGACTTACTTAAAGGATCATAACACTGACCTATGTTCCACAAAAACATTAAAGATTTACAAAAGCCAAACTGAGAAAGGAAGAATATGTTGCAAGGCAGAAAGATAGCTATATAACCGTGTTGAAGTGGCACTACAAACGTGATGTTCTTATGATTGACACTAGCCACGGAGATGAGATGGAGGAGGTAGTTGGAAGGTTTGAACGCAAACAAAAACCACAGATGAGAGTCGACTACAACAAAGCCAAAAAAGGTATAGATGTTGCTGATCAAATTAGTAGCTACCATTCGCCACTGCGAAAGACACTTATTTGGTTTCGAAAAATTGCTGCTGACATCATATTTGGCACCATCGTTGTAAACACGATGATTGCACATAACGAGGTGAATCAAAAACAAATTTCAATCCTCAAAGTACAAGAAGAAATTGTTCGTCATTATCTGCAAACAACAAATATACAACTCCAAGGTCCTTCCCAACATCCACGGAATGTATCTACGCTACATTTTCTCACGGAAATCCCAAGAAAAGATCGGAAATTAATTAGAAAGCGATGCTTTTTGTGCTACAAGATGCTCAAAGACAGCAACAAGCAACCATCAAAAGCCAAGCAGGTAAATACTGAGTGCAAACTCTGTGACAAACCGTTTTATCTTAACTGTTTCAATCTTTATCACAAAAGGTAAAATAAAATGAAATTATAACTCATTAAAAGTTTACCTTGAAGTAAATTACGCAAGTTTATATGAATTTTTGTACAATTTTTACTTCTATTAATTTTTCTGGTAATAAACCTTCAATCACTAAAGTTTATTTTTGTAATATGATCTACAGTCCCTTCTCCACACTCCCATATCAATTTCTCTGCTTTAGGGTAACTCGCTCAGTTTCATATTTTGAGGCAAATTTATGTGCGATGTGTATCATATATGATACATGGGCGTCTCGGTACAGGGCATATTTACGCTCCATGTATCATATATGATAGTCCATGTACGTGTTAAGTGAACGTGTTAAGTTAAACCTCCTACCTAAATTATGTGTTTCGACGTATCTTACATTACATGTTTATATATAGTATTCATTATAATTAAAACTAAGAAAACATTTTTTAACAAAAACTAAATAACATGACTTTTTTTTTTATTATAAGACTTAAAACTAACACTTACAAACTACCTAAGAATAAATCTTAATCTACTTAACCTACTTACATCTAAAACGTAATATACACATGCAAATATATATATGAATATATGTATATACAGGGTGTCCCAAAAATCAAAGACAAGTCGGAAACGGGTGATAGGTGCAGTGGTGTCAGTTATCAGAAAATTAAAAAAAAATTTCTAAGTCATGCACTTTTAAAATTATTGGCATTCAAAAAAAATCAAGAAATCTGACACCTTGTGACGATCTTTCAAATACGGTGACCGCAAATCTTTGCTTTTCTTCGATTTTTTTTGTCACGTAACTCGTAGTAACTGTTCTGAAAATTACGGTCCAAAATTGGACATATCTAAATCGGTTTTAACTAAAATATTTCTTTTTTGTCCATCCATCTGAAAATAATTAATCACCCAACTTGAACTGACTCTACTGACAAAAAAATGTACTATGCCATTTTGAAAAGTAACTTTAAAAGATGGCGTATTTAGCCTGGATTCCAAAATGGTATGACACATGCTAGACTAATGCTTAATTAAGGAAAAAAAATATTTTGTTAAAGAAAACCAAGTGTGAGCGAGACAGATAGTGACGCCGTGATTGAGGCGGATAATGACGCCATTTCGACTAGTGTGAGTGAATCCTCCTTTTTTCTCCTGAGAAACTTAAGCTCTTTGTCTCTTTCCTGCTCGTAGAGCCTGCAAGCTGCACTCGTTCGTTTTTGTAGGGCCGCTCTGCACATCCGTTGTTTTTCCATGTTCGCCTGTCTGCATTCGCAGTTGAACCACGGGTTTCTGTTTTTGGTCGGGTTCATCAGAGGCTGCCTCTCTAATTGTTCCTTGGCATTGATGCCACTGGCCACCTTCATTTGATGGCGGTGGCATCGGACTCCTTGAGAATCCTCTCTTATAATTGAAGCCCTTCGACCTTGAATTTCCTCATAATGATTCACTCGCCTTGGGCATGGGCATTGCGTCGATCGCAATATGATAAACTTGGATGACGATTTGTTACACAGGAGTCAGCCAGGTACCTTTATGGATGAAAAAAGGTGGAAACAGTGAAATGCTGGCAAAAGTAACATTGCGTCCCACCGAAAAATCAATAATCCTGTGTCCGTTACCGAAGATGACGACGTGGGGCTTGTACTTCCTGTCTGTATCACTAAAGACGCCCTCCTTACATGCGATGCTCCGGACTTATATTGTATTGTATTCATTTTATTTAGTTCCAAAGCTTCAAGCTAATTAACAAATACGGATTTAAATAATAGTAATCATTCCATAACTTAGAAGTTAGTGCGGAATGACTCCTGAATTCATAATTAAAATGAAAAAACTATGGACTGATATGGGGTGACAATCAGTTCGCCATTAATACTAATTCAATAAAATAACAATTCAAACAATAAAGATACGAATATATGGTATATGTACAACTTTTAGATTAACTTGTGCTGATGATTATGATACACTCCTCCAAAAGGATTCAACAGTAGCATAGTCGATCGTGAATAACCAGTCTTTTACTATTTTAAGAAACGAATGAAAATTAAATGTTGTCCGGATAAATAATGGTAGCTTATTGAAAAATGTAGGAACTGTAACGGTGTAGAAATGTGAAAAATGTATTTTGTAAGCGATTGGTGCACTGGTAAGATGCATATTATTTATACGTATACTGTATAACTGAGAGTTCCTGATAGGAATATTACCACTTCTTTTAAAGAATTCTCTCAGCACTTTAAAAACATAAGGTGTTTCATTAGTAAGATATGCTGGGCTTTAAAAAGAGGCCAGCTCTGAGTAAAGCGATTTTTATTACAAATAATTCGAATTAGATGATTTTTCACTATCAACAAAGGTCCAAAAGAGTTAGTATACGAACCACCCCAACTTGTGATGCCATATTGCAACTTAGAGTGAGCAAGATTAATTTTACAACTTTTTTGGAACATTTGGGATTTAATGGTTTGGATATGGTCTTTCCAATTTAAGTTGTAGTCGATAAGTACCCCTAGGTATTAACAATGTTGCACAGATTCAATTATGAAACAACCGGTAAAATACTGAAAGTTATTTATATATTTACCTTTTCCACAGCTATAAATGGGTAAGCAAAACTTTTTACAATCATGTGCGTTGAAACAGAGGTTTCCCTAAGTCTTCCTCTGCGACTGTTGCCTGTCGGTTAAATTCTCCAAAGCAGATATCACTGTTTTTAACCTTTTATTATTTGGTCCATTCGATCGCATTTCTTGGATGGCGTTATGTCTGAATTATAGCAGTCGAGGATCTGCTGGGAGTTGTTCGGCTGCATACGGTCTATTAAGAGTTCGAACATTCCATGCGCACATCCAAAGTTTGTTGTCCTTCAACCGTTTGCCAGTGTCATCAACAGTGAATCTCAATCTGTTACTATCAGAGGCTATTATCTGGTGTTTCACATTTTTCTTTATTCTCTTGCGTAAAGGGTTGTTAGCTTATTAATATGTAGACCTACCACTATGCTATTGGTCGAACACGTGCTAGCCATTTTAGCCTGCATTTAGGATCACCACTAGGAGGTAGTGCAAGCAATACGCTAGGAACCTGACTGCTGCGCTGCTGGCCTAATCAAAGTTATATCACAGTCAACGGTTTCCTGGTCAATTAGCGCGCATATCAACCTCTCTAAGGTAACCTAACACTTAATTTACTACTTTCAACGTGACCTAACGTTTTAGTTTATTTAATTATTTCAAAATGTAAAACAGGAAATATAATTTTTTTAATTTAAATTTAGTGAAAGAGAAATATATAGAGAAATCTTTATATATGTATTTATATACATATGTATAACTTACTTAGCTTAAAACAAAATAGTAGGCCAAACGTGTTAGTGCCTACAGCACGTGTTATGAACCGCCCATCTACATGTATTCGCGGATGAATTCATTCAAATTCATAACTCTAAGGCAACCTAACACCCAACTGTCAGGCAGGCGCCTATACCTGCAATACGTTTATGAATCAAACTACCAAATGCTGGTTGGCGGGGTTAATTGTAACGGAAAAACAAATGTGACTCTCTGCGCAATGGATGTGTGACAGTTCTAGGGAAATATGTATATCGTTTGTATTAAGTAGAAAACATCGTATGTGTTGAACGTGAACACCTGTACGTTAAGACTTAATTTGACGGGAAGCCCATACATCCATAAGAGCAAGGATATGCCTTGCCATCGCTTACCTACATTAGTAGTATAATACCAAAGCAGAACATCTGACAACAAAAATTAAAGAAAACAAATGAATACAATTACATATTACTAAGATTTATTAATAGATTTATTCGACATTGCTCCAAGGATTTACAAAAATGAACTTAACTTACTTTTCTTATTCGCTGTCATTTATTACTTTCGTCTCGCTGACTTAGCATTGTATGTATGTTGTTTGTTCAGGTGTAGTTTTGCTATCTCGAGGTTGCGAATATATAGGGTCCGCGAAAAATGTTTTTTTTTTTGAAAATGCTATAAAAAAAAACTACTGAATATTTTCTCAAATTTCTTTTTTTATTTGAAAGTACAATCCTTTCGGTTAATAATGGAAAATAATTTCATTCAAATGGCTGCCTCGGCTGGCCATGCAGTAGCCTACACGATCGGTCCAATTTTTAAGCACATTATCGATTGTGTGCAGCTGTATTTCACCAATGGCTTCACGAATATTGTTCTTTAAAGCGTCAATTGTCTCTGGCTTGTCGGCGTAACACTTATCTTTTACGGCACCCCACAAATAATAGTCCAACGGTGTCAAATCGCAGCTCCGGGGTGGCCAAACGACATCAGCTCTGCGGCTGATAATGCGATCTTCAAAAACAGGGCGCAAAACATCGAGTGTAGCTTCGGCTGTGTGGCACGTAGCGCCGTCCTGTTGAAACCAAATGTTGCCAATATCCTCCTCTTCAATTTTTGTGAACAAAAATTCGTTCAACATGGCCCGATAACGATCGCCATTGACTGTAACGGCCATTCCTTGCTCATTTTCGAAGAAAAATGGCCCAATTATACCTCTGGACCAAAATCCGCACTAAACAGTGACTCATTTTGGGTGTATCGGCTTTTCAATGTATGCGTGCGGGTTTTATGTGCCCCAAATGCGACAATTTTGCTTGTTTACATACCCGAAAAGATCAAAATGTGCTTCATCTGAAAAGATGATTTTTTTGGCAAAATCGGCATCTTCTCTAAGTCGACCGCAGGCCCACTTAGCGAAGCGTATACACAACCATATTCGTTCAGCGGAAGGATAAAACTAATTATCTGTCAAATCAGACATGAGCTAAGTGTTACCATTCACGAAATAAGCACTAGTTGAAAAAAAAACGTTAGATGGCGGACCCTATAATTCCTCATGTACATGAGCTGTGCATATTCGTTGAAACGATTTTTGCTTAGTCGGTGTTTCAACTGCATAACACCTCTTTTCTTAAGTCATGTTTATGGGTACCTTACCCTTAAACTGAATTCAGTACTCTGAACTATATCTTCTGGTGACGTAATCGATGGTGACTGCTGGACATATCTTCTTTTGTTCTTGTTGAAGCACTTGTTGAAAAGTGTCAATGTTGATCGACCGCCCGATTTTCAGGCGCATTTGCAGGCTACGCCACACCTCTAATAATAATGGTCCTTGTATCTTCTGATACCGGATCCAGCACGTTCTCCTAAAAATGTTTCTGGTTTTACATGCCGATTGAGAAATCGCTTAACTCTCTAATATTTCGCAATTTTATTTTTTGTGTAGGCGTAGAATTTAATTTCAGTAGGTATCTATGTATTTTTACATTGATATTGTACAACAATCTTCTAATTCTATTGATGCGAATCTGTCTCTTGCTTAATTTTTTTTTTAATTAATTCATATATAATAAATTGTAAATTATCTAAATTGTATTATATATAATAAATTATAAATTTCCGTTACAGCAAACAAAAACATATTCTAATTTATTTTGTGAAACATTTCAATTAACAATTTTAAGGATACAATTGCTTGCTTTTCGCATGAATACATTTATTTCACAATTTTTGTAATCAATCGTACTTTTATTCGAGTAATTGTGAGTTACAGAGGTATAATTTATTAATCTTTTTACAATCTTCCATATGCTCTTTTAGGTTGTAAAGTTCTCTATCTTTGCTCATTATCATAAATTTATTTCTAAAGTTAATTAAAGTAAGACCATTTACAATAACTTTTGGTACAACAATTATTTCATATAATTCATATTCTTCCCGCGTTGCAAGAGGTATTTGTATTATTATGATAATATTATGGTTGTTCGAATATGCATGAATTTCTATTTCTTTGATAATATTAGCATAGTTCTCTATAGATGGCTCAAAAATTAATCAGGTTTTTAAATGTACTTCAGTTATTTCTTCTATTAGTAGTAGCATAGAACCAATTAATCTACAAATATTGTAGTAAGCTGTCGATAATTTGCTCGACTTCTAATTCTAGTTGTACTATTTTAAAATTTAATTTATTTGATATTTCGTTAATAGAAATGTAAATTGGAATTACTTTTCTCCATTTGTAACAGTTTTACAATATATTTTATAGAATGTAACGGGTGACCAGATAGAATGATAGTTTTTCAAATTGTTATGTTTCAGCAGCTGACAAAATTGGCAATGACATCCAGCTGTCAAAATATTTAGTAAGGTTTGCCATTTCATCACGCATCGTTTTACGCTTACTGAACGTGCGGAAATCATTAAAAAATATTATCGAAATTCCGGCTCAGTTGTAAATACGCAACTTGAATTTCTTCGTAAGGTCGGTCGTCATCATGCCAGGCAATTCATCGCACCGTGGAAAAGTTTGAGCGTGAGTAAACTCTTTTGGATCATAAGCCACCAACCAGATAGAGATTGGTGCGAAATGAAGAAAACATAGCCGTCGTAGTAGCCAGTATCGATGAAGAAATGTTGATTCTGCGCCTGTCAGCTGAATTGGGCATCGCCAGAGAGCCAACCCGGTATATTTTGTGGTTGGATTTGGGCCTACATCCATATAAGATTGTACTGATGCAAGAATTGAAGCCTCACGACCATAGACAACGCCATGAGTTCGCTAATTGGGCGCTGGAATTGTTGGACGGAGATCCGGATTTTGGCCAAAAAATCATCTTGTTGTAGCTTAGCGGGTATGTCAACAACCAAAATTTCCGTTATTGGAGCGATCACAATCAACAAGTGTTCGGCCAAGCATCAATGCATCCACAAAGATTGACTGTTTGGTATGGTTTATGGTATGGCGGCACCATTGAATCTTATTTCTGTCGAAATGAGGACGTAGACACCATTACCGTCAAGTATAGAGGGATGTTAACCGATTTTCTGTGGTCAGACCTAGACAACATTGGTATATTCGAGCTGTGGTTTGCACAAGACGACGCTACATGCCATACGAGCGACGCAACGCTCGTAGTTGTGAAGGAGTTGACCAATTGACCACCGCTATGCTGCGAGTTGACACCAGTCAATTATTTTCTCTTGGACTACGTCAAGTCCTGAGTATACGCTAATAAGCCAACCATTTTGGACGACCTCGGGGCCAAAATTCGACACGCTATTGGACCGAGTCATCAAAAATTGGACCGAACGCTTGAAGCACTGCCGGCGAAGCCGAGGTGGCCATTTGAATGATGTGCTATTCCACACATAATTGCATGAACGTAGCTTCAAAATAAAGCCAGAGTCAATTTCATATCTCACACCGTTGTTGTTTTATTTATATTTTTTTTCCTATTGTTCTTACCTGGTTACTCTATATTATTCCGTTTATTTTATTAACTGTAACATTTGGAATAGTACCTAAATTAATAGCTTGTTTACTTAATTTAGCCATAGGTTTATCATTCTCTTCCATACAGTTTTTCATTCGAATTTCATTTCCGATAATTGTATTTACAGTACTTGAGTAATATTCGACATCCTCGTTATCCATTGTGCCGAAAAGAGTTCTAAACCCAGTCCCTATTATATTTATCAGTCCTCTTCTTGATCTAGTCATTTCATCTATTATGTTGCATATTATTTCTCTATAAATATTGTTTTACTGTGTTCTGAAAACTTCTAAAATTACTGAGGTGATTTAAGCATGCGTCATTAATTGTATTAATGTGTTTCTTAAGTTTTCTACGTAATCATCTAAATTTCCA
The DNA here is from genome assembly GCA_963966105.1 of Volucella zonaria. Lineage (NCBI taxonomy): Eukaryota > Metazoa > Arthropoda > Insecta > Diptera > Syrphidae > Volucella > Volucella zonaria. The sequence goes on along the minus strand of OZ014533.1, from coordinate 29,326,282 downwards.
ACACTATTTTTGTTTACTAATGTAAGTGTACTGCCTATTTCTCTTACTTGTCCCTTACGATGGATTCCATTATTATCATTTATCTTCTTGATCTCGATGGTCTCGGCTGTGGATTTGTGGGACCAGAATATCCTTCGAAGTATGGTCGAATGTTAGCTTCATTGTATTTTTGAGACGTATTCTTAATTTCTGCAGAGAACTTCTGATATTTCCAACGGACCTTTATACAATCTTGTTACTCTTGTAACAATTCAATTATAATAAAACTCACTTGAGGTTGAAATTAAACTTGTCTTTTATTTTTATTAAATTTAACACTAGTTTTCAAAGCTGACTCCTTAATAACTAAAGTCAGAGACAAGGCTTAAAATAAATACTTACGATAAATATTTACTCATAATTTGTATGAGCCCTTTTGCACGTTTGATGCTTCAAGCTCAAACCACAAGCGTGACAAGGTTACATACTCAGGGGAATTGGGAACGGTACTTAATTATGTGACACCTGCCCCGCTAAGAGTTTTTGGTCCACCAAAAATAAGTTAATAGATATCAAATAGAATAATAATATTATATAATCGGAAACGTAAACACATTCAAATTGTAATAAAAGTCCAATATAAAAATAGATAACAATCCAAAGAATTCAACAATTTTCTGTACAAAAATTCCATACAAGTTTATAGAAAGATAATTATAAGTTTAATATTTGTTTGATTTTTTTTTTGTGTTTGTATTTATACATTATATATTAAAGTTTTTTTTATTATTATGAATACGAATTGATGTGTTTATTATTATTATATTTATACATTATTTCATTAACTAAATTGCACAATTTACAGATTTATGGTATAAGTCTACCTTACTACTGATATAATTATAATATTTTGAACAAGCAAAAGAACAACTCAAACAAAAATCTTGAAGGAAAAGCTACATAAAACCTTCATTAAAAAAAAAAAAAAAATGTTCAGTAATGATGGGTGGGAGGTGGAGTAAATTTATCAGACCAAACTTTTGGTTATACAATAATAAATTGAGGAAATCAATAATGAGAATATAGATGGATAACAAAATAATCAATAATAATAAATTAACAGCAAATAATAAATAAATAAATAAATCTAAATAAATATATCAAACAAATAAATAAATAAATTAATATCACTGAATCAGTCTTCTTTTAAATAAGAATGAAATAAACTATTAAGCTAGGTCTGAGATTAAAGCGTTATCAGACGACATGCAAGACATAATATAACGTTCATTAAGCTTAGAAATTCTTGTTGATACCAATTCGATATTTGCAATGGCGTGGAGCTCACCTGTTGAAAACGACCATGGAAGCTTAAGGATCATTTGCAAAACCTTATTTTGAGCAATTGAGCCGCACATTTTCCCCATGCTGGTGACCCATAAAACATAATTCCTTGAAAAACAACTTTAAAAATCAGGAGCTTATTTTCATTGCTAAATTTTGATTTGCTATTAATAAATGGATAAAGAGTTTTGGTAGTAATATTAATCTTTTTAATTATTTCCTGTACATGCAATCCAAAAGTTTAAGTTTTGTCTAGGTGCACACCAAGGAATTTAGCACTTGAACAAAAACAGGCTTTTATTTTTCGAGTGAAAAAGATAACCTGTGTCTTGGAAGCATTCGAGTCTTCCAATCGAAAAAATAATCTTGTATAACATACAGTGCAGATTGGAGGTTTGTTTCAATGTTAAAACCAACTGAATCTGATGAGAAGATGCAAGTGTAGTCGGCGAAAATTGCTTTTTCTCAGTTTGTTGAACATGGGAAGTCATAGGTAAAAATAGTATATAAGATTGGGCCTAGTACTGAACCTTGAGGTACACCTGCCCACAGAAAGGATTCCTTTCAGACAGAAAGGATTGGATATTTCTGATTAAGTACATTGGAAAATTAAGTCTCAAAAGTTTATGTAATAAAGCATCATGGCAAACCATATCAAATGCTTTCTCAACGTTAAGAAGTACCATTCCTGTACTTTTTCCTCTCCTGAAGTTGTTTCTAATGTATTTACAGTGGCTCAACATTATAATGGGACACTTACAAAAATGAAAAATATCAATTATTTTCTAGAAACTTATAACTGTTATAGATGAAATAGACATCGAATTTGAATGTTTATTAAGTTTATTAAGAAACAAAAATCATATGAATTCATTAAGACAAAGGAAAAAAAACAACCAAAAACTAAAAAAGGTCGAATTCTGTGGCTCAAAGTAATAATGGGACACACAACATAAATACACAAAAAAAATTGAATTCAGTCTCAGAATTTAAGATTTAATATTTTGTTTGGAGGCTATTTTGCAGTATTACTGCTTTTAGGCGATTAGGCATCGATTTCACTATTTTCTGGCAATAATCTGGTGTAATTTTTTCTCATTCATCCTTCAGAGCAGAAATCAGGTCATGTTTATTGCTAATTTGGTGTTTTTTTTTAGTTTTTCTTCTAAATAACTCCACACATACCCTATGGAGCTCAGATCCAGCGACTGTGGTGGCGTTTTGAGCGCATGGGGGCAGTTATAGAGGAGCCAACTCCTGATATTATATGCCTCGTGATTGGGATCGTTATCCTGGTAGAAGTAGTAATCGTCAGCAATACCCAATTCGGCGGTTTCCGACAGATTTGATCCTAAAACGTTTAAATAATATTTGTGGTACATTATGCCTTTTATAATATCAAGATTTCCAAGCCCTGCTACTATTATGACGTATTTGTTTTTTAGGAACTGCTTTTTCAATACTTTCTTGTATAGCAGTTGCAAAACATAAGGTCTATTTGTTGTTGATTGGCCACGTCGGTTGAATATTTGTTAACCTAGATCACATTTCGGTCTTATATCTGTTCAAATTTGCATTCTTAATGTCTAAAATTTCATGTTGCTTTAGCAATGGTGAGGTAAGAGATCTAATTAATACCGGTAAATGATCTGAGCTTAGGTCGTTTATGACCATAGGTTGGTTAAAAAGATTGGACATGTTACTCAAAAATAAATCCAAAGCTGATGGGTTTGATCTATTATTAGCAGGGTAGTAAGTTGGATGAGGAGGATACAAAATATCAAATGGATGCCTAGAATTAAGGTTTGCAAGAATGTTACCCCATGAGTTTGCCCTTAAGCAACCCCAACTTCTGTGCCTGAAATTAAAATCGCCTCCGATTAGAAATGTCTCATTTATACTAATAAGCTTCCTCAAGTCGTTATTTAAATGAAGTCGTTTCTCCGCATTCGCTGAACCTCCAGAAAAATAAGCCGAAAATATTTTTAAAGCGGTACCATTTGCAAAAGTTATTTTAATTCCTATGTTTTGATAATTGTAGTATTTACGATTGGAATTAACTCATGTCGTATTGTTCTTTCACTAAAATGGCAGCACCGCCTCCCCTTCTATCATCTCTATCAAGACGATAGCAAATGTACGCTTGATTAGTCAATTTGTCATCTGAACTTAACCATGTTTCAGACACTAAACCTACATCTATATTATTTTTTTTAAGAAAATGAAAAATTCCACAGATTTGCATCGAATGCTTCGAGCATTCCGACATATTATGTTCATGGCTGTTCTATTCATGGCTTATTATTATAAATATACTTAATCGCTAATTGTGTAATTGTATTGAACTGGTCTGCTTTGGTTTTGCATTTCCCCAAAAAAGTTAACATCTCCGCAGTAAGCTTGTTGATTTCTTCCATGTGTTTATATGTGATAGAAAATAAATAAATAATAAAATCAAATATTGTAGAAACCACAGAAAGGATTCGAATTATTATAAAAATCCAATGTAATACAAAACCAATCCAAGTAATTCAGCATATTTCATTACATAAATTCAATATAAGTATAAAATTATTAGAAGTTTAAAGTAGTTAATATTAATTAGATATCAATCTTTAGTCAATTAGGGAGGTGTTTGTTGGTACTTGAATTTTCTCTTCCTCAGCTCCCCACAATGCTTAGTTCTTCGATTGCTTGTATCATAAGTATAACAAATATCTACTTCGTACTTGTTCCATCCTTTGTATTTTGGTTTACATTTTGAAATGCTTTTCTATTTCTTACAATACTTTTACATAAACTGTTGTTTTCATTTCTGTTCTTATTAAGTTGTCCTGTTCATTTTAATTTTTCCATTTCATATTTAGTTGTTAGTATTTGTATTTCATTTTTGTCACAGTTTTGGTTAATAAAGTCAATTGGTCTTAGTTTGGTGGATGAATGTATTGTCACATTATAAATCCTTACAATGTTAAAGATTTTTTTCACCTAAATCGCCTAATTCAGTTTGGGTTTTATCTATCTCGAGAAGTCTCAAATGTTCATTAAGAGTTCCATGCAATCGCTCTACATCTGAATTACCTATCTTATTACATGGAGTTGTTTGATGAAAAGTTATGTCATTATCTTTTAAAAACTACTCGACAGCGTTGTGTATAATACCCTTTTCGCCATCGGAGACCAACTTAATAGTTCTTTGATAGCACTTAAAATGAATATCCATGTTCTATTCTCAAATTTAAGAATAGTAGCGGGTTTTGAAAACTTATCAATCATTGTTGAGTACATAATATTTCTATAAGGGTACCAGATATCCATATGTACTATGTATATCGTTAAAACTTGTGGGTGATTCTGTGTTTTTAAATGGTAATTTTGGTCGATGTCTATTACATTTCGCTAAGTTACATGTTCCGCAATTATTAGTTTAAGGACATTAGGATAATAATATAGTTCTTTAAGTTCTGAAAATAATTCGGAAATACCTCGATGATTTTTTTATGATTGTAAGCATCTTATTTTAATCTGTGTTACCTTCCAGTAAGATTTAAGAATTTTTAAATTACTATTATTAGCAAAATATTTTACATATAGATCTTGAAATTTAAGAAAGAGCCGTGTATATTCACAATAAACGCATATAAGTCCTTTTTCAATAATGAATCTTTTCATTATTCCCAATAAATCACTATCTTCTGTGGCGTATACGTAATTTTTGCATTTCTTGTTTACAAAAATTGTGAATATTTTTTTCTTTGTCGCTAATTTTTAAAAATATTTGATTTTTATAGATATTTATTGGCTTTTCTGTATATAGTGTAAATTATCTTCAACTGCACCATAAGTACAGCGCATCAGTGGATCTGACATCATTATCATTATTATCGATGCATTCGTTGTTATTTAGTTCATAAGTATCGATATGATTGTATGGTTTAGTTGGTGTTATTCACTTTTTTGGGCTGGTCGCTACAAATAAGTCGGCTTAGTCCATCTGCTACATAGTTGTCCTTCCCTTTTATATAATTAATCGTAAAATTATATTCGTTAAGCTGCATCTTCCAACGCTGTAATTTCATATTTGGATTTATATTTGATTTATTTCAAATTAGAGGCTTATGGTCAGTTTGAATGACAAATTGTCTGCCATAGAGATAGGTATGAAAATATTTAATTGACCAGACAATCGCTAGCAATTCCTTTTCTATAGGTGAATAGCGTGTTTCATGGTCGTTTGATGTGCCAGATGCAAAACAAACAGGTCGACTATTTTGGCTTAGGTCAGCGCCTAATGCATAATTTGATGCATCTAATGTTAAAGTGAATTCCTTACTAAAATCTAGATTTTGAAGGATTGAAATATGAGACAAATATGGTAAAGGTTAATGACTGATTCGTCGTGAACCTGATATTATCCAACCGAAGATGGTATTTTGAGCGAGCAGTTTTCCAAAAATGTTAAGTTAAACACCTGCTAAAATAATGTCGGCATACAGACTAGCTCCAATGAGTATATCCACCCGAGAGGTTTTATAAAATTGAGGATCAGCGAGTTTGAATCCAGATGATTCTGTCAAGTCTAGGGAATCGACCGACTGGGACAGTAGTTGTCCCGTTGGGTTATCAACAATTAGGGCTTGAGCAGAGATTTTAATTGGGCTTAAGTTGGAACCTAATCAAAAGTGGCATAAGCCTTTGGATGTCGTAGCTAAAGCTTTGTTAACGCCAGATATCTGGACATTGACCCGCGTAGCAGGCAGCCCTAAACAGATTTGTGCAGCTTTGGCTATCAGAGTTGCTTCTGACTCGGGATCAACGACTGTACGTAAGATATGTTTACTGCCCCTGTGGTATATGGATATTAAGGCTGTTTCCAATAGTATCTGCTTCGACGATGTTGAAAATAGATTGTGGAACAGTGGACTGGCAGGTAAACTGACTTTTACACGTTTGGGTGGTGTGGTGAGAAGCCAAACAGTTTGAGCATAGCCTATGAGTTTGAACGTTTGCGATCGTTCTTGGACTTGCATTTATGTAAATGAAGGGCAAATTCGTAAGAAGTGATTTTGTTGACATAAACCGCAAGTACAGTGTTGGCCAAAACTATAGCACGAAAAATTCTCGCTTAGGAAAAAAGTAAGGGACATTAAAAAAAACTCGTGACAGCTTAAAAATGTTAATATTTTCCTAATAACAAAATATTACTCTTTGATTTACAATTACTCACTTTACGTTAAATCTTATCCAATTTCTAATAAAATAAAATAATTAAAAATCCATTGAAAAATAAGTGGACAAAACTAAAGCACATGCACCCCTGTTATTGCCTTCAGTCAGAAAATTTTACCGTTTACTTTTAATATGCATCAAAGTTTACTGTTTTTCTTTTCAAAAACATTCTAAACAATGGGAAAAAAAATTATTTGTGTGTGATCGGCGGTGTTTTAAATCGGAAGCTTAAATTGTGTTTAATTGTGACAAAAAGGTGCTAAAATGGCTCGTAATAAGTATTCTGACAAAATAAAAGAAGAAATAGTTTCTGATTTTGAAAGCGGTAAATCAGTAACATTTATTGCCAAAAAATTTGGTATAAGCCATTCGGTGATTTCGCGAGTAGCAGCTCGGTTTCGTGCTTGGGGAAATGTCCAAACGGTGCACAGTGGCGGTAGACCCCGAAAAACGACTAGTCGCGAGGATAAAAGCATTATAAGGACCCCTTCATATCCTCAAAATGTGTACAAAAAGAACTGGGCCTTGAGATCTCGAGTAAGACAATCTGGCGAAGAGCGCTTCAAAGTGGTTTAAATTCATATCGTCCTATAAAAAAGCCATTTATTTCTTTAAAAAATCGACGCGCGAGAATTGAGTTTGCAAAGGCACACCTTAACTGGACCGTAGCAAAATGGAAAACTGTGCTTTTTTCTGACGAATCCAGACTCAATTTAAAGGGGTCTGATGGTTTTCATTCGGTACGCAAGCCGAAAGGGGAAGGCCTAAATCCACGATTGACCAAGGGTACAGTAAAACACGGTGGTGGCAGTATTATTGTGTGGGGATGTTTTTCCGGTCATGGAGTCTGGCCAATTCATAGGATTAGTGGTATAATGGATCTTTTCGTGTACCGGGATATTCCTCAAAACGTCGTGCTTCCTTATGCTGAGGAGAATATATATAGTATGCCGTTGCGATGGATTTTCCAACATGACAACGATCCTAAACATACCGCTAAACTTGTGAAGGATTGGCTTAACGAAAGCGAAATAACTGTAATGAAGTGGCCAGCGCAGTTTTCTGATTGTAGAAGTATTGATCGCACGAAATGCAATAATTTGGATTTACTACTACGACAAGCACAAATTGCCTGGAATAACATCCCAATGCATCTAATTGCCTCAATGCCTCGTCGATGTGCTGCGGTAGTCAAAAATAATGGGTATGCCACTAAGTATTAGTTTCAAAAACTTTTTTTGTGTTATTTGTTTATAAATTCGCTAATATGCGTTAGTTTTGTCCACTTATTTTTCCATGGATTTTTAATTAATTTATTTTATTAAAAATTAGATAAAATTTAACGTAAAATGAATAGTTGTAAATCAAAGAGTAATATTTTCTGAAAACGAAAATATAAAAGTTTTTAAACTCTCATAAGCTTTTTTAACATTCTTTACTTTTTTCCTATATGACCATTTTGCTTGCTATAGTTTTGGCCAACACTATATATGCCTTGGCATGATTTATGTTTACTTTTTTATTTCCTTGTGCGTGTGTGACAGCTTGCTTAGGTTTAGTTGAAAGTCGAATGTCACTAATGGTTTCAAGAGAGACTTTATAGTCTCACTGCTCATGTCACTCCATGTTGGAATCTCCGAGGGCTTTTCTAAATTTTGTTTCCATAGGGAGAGTGTTTTTTCTGGAAGACGGTTCGAAATAAAGAAAGTTAGAAATGAGTCCCAAGAATTACTATCAATTCCATGAGTTGTTAGAGCACATAGACAATCCATTCACATTTCGATGAAGTTGCTTTAGGGATTTGTCAGTCTCAATAGATAACGTGGAAAGATTAAACAGAATTTTTAAGTGACAGCTTACTAAAATCCTTTTGTTTTCCTACTGTGCACTAACGGCTTTCCAAACGAGATCAAAATTACTTCAGTCAAGGAAAACTTTGTAACTATATTAAGCGCATCTACTCTTGTCTTTGAAAGAAGGTGAAACAGTTTTTGAACGGGACTTAGCCGTGTGTGATTGAGATAGACCGCCGAAAACATATCGCGGAATGATGGCCACGACAGATAGTCCCCGTGGAATAATTCACAATCACATGGAGGAAGCGAAAACGCACGATGTTCAAAATCTTTAACTTCCAAAGAAGAAGTTTGCCTCTGACTAGATACTTGGGAAGGACTGAACGTTTGGCCAAGTTTGTAGGCAAACTAAACTCATCCGATAAACTCATTATTAACTCTAGACATACTATATACGTCTCTGTTGACAACTTGTATTTCGATATTACTGCAATCAAATCTTCCTGTGATAAAGGCTCGTTTTTGTAGCGCACACAATTTGAGTACGAAATCTTTACTTCTGACTATAGTTCTTTTAATTCTATCTTTCGCGCTTGCAGGGAGTTTAACGATAGGATATTGATTTGTACTTCGTTAAAATTCGCAAAGTACTCAACCAAACAATCAGCATTAAAAATGAAATGATTAATGTTGAACACTGTTGTTTTTGTAAACTTAAACTACATATACGAGCATACGAATATTTCCAATTTCTAATACCCGGTTTTAAAACACCTTATTAAATTTTATTGATCCCTAATACAAATTTAATTTTTTTCTTATTTTGACTGGTCTCTTCAATGATCACGTGTTTGGTGGTTTAATGATGGAACGTTGGACTGCAACTGCTATATGCTGCCCAACATGTAAAACTGCTTGGTGATAACTGATGATAATGATGATTGTAAAAGATGATGTTGTGATGAAAATCTTCACGAATGGAGCGAAGTCTCGTGGGTTGGTGTGCTGTAATTAGCATTGATATTTGATCAGTATAGATATACGTAGATGATGTCCAAATATGTTTGATTCCTTTTAGCTGTGGTTTCGATTAAGTAAATGCGTGTTGATTTTGCAGTGATTTTCTGTTTTATGAATTTCTTGTTTATCCGGCTCGAAGGAGCAAATGTTGGAGTGCCGAAGGCGATGCACCAAGTTTGTTTTGAATATGTATACCGAATGAAGTAAAAGAAATTCGTTGTGTTATTCAATCTTTTTTTATTGTAAGATAGGGAACTAAAACGTCTTACCTCTATGAATGCTGATGCAAGAAGAAAATTATGGTCAGTAAAAGGAAGGAAATGGGTAAAAATTGGAGATCTCAAGTGCCCTCTATGTATTCGGGTTTCAATTATCTTATATATTATATATTAGGGCGATATTACAATATTTTGACATGAACACTAGTAGTTATGTGTTTCATTTCTTTGTTTTTAAGCGGTGCGAACTTTAAGAATTTTAACAAATCGTCTTGAATGGTCAAACCGAAGTTAGAACCATCGTTAGTATTTTTGAGCGGACTTATTAAATTTATCGATATTTTTTCTAATGCCTTTTCCGCGGTGCTAACTATCTTCGTCGGATTTCGAGTTGGTTTTCGTATCACTTTTTCTAGTTGACAGTATTCGCAATTCTTAACGTATTTTTCTACGTCTTTCTGCATTCCTATCCAATGAAATTTTGTCTTCAACTTTGTGTAGGTATCTTTTTGCCCTCCGTGACCATCTAGCAAACTATTGTGGTATTTTTTCGAAATGCGCTCCCTTTAATCTGGACCAATAATTTCCCTACGCTGACTTTGCTCATTGCTTTCTCCGACTTCTATCCCTATATCCTCATCTTGAACTTCTTCTAACTCTATTTCCCCGTTAGGAGCAACTGAGTCATTTTCCATCATGTCTTGTGCTATCTCATCTAATATTTGGTCTACTTCTCTAAAATCTGAAGTATTGTTTTCCTTAATTGCATTCCCTTTTTCTTCTTGTTGTAACATTCTATCGTTTCGGCAACCACAACCCTTTATATATTTAATAGCTTATTCAAACTCATCTAATTTAAGTCTCCAACGGACTAATGTACATAGATCCTGGATCTTTCACATTAAAGAGTCAAGTCAGTGGCCTGTGGTCTGACTGAATTATAAACTGTCGGCCATAGATATACGGACTAAATTGTTTGGTCGCCCAGACAATCGCCAAACACTCCTACTCAGAGGTGTTACCATTTCGTTCCGCCTTATTCAACGATCTACTGACGTACTGGATTGGCAAATATTTTGCATTATGAAGTTGGCTGAGAACGGCTCCAATACCCTTGTCCGAATCATCCGTTGTAATTATGAACGTTTTATTATAGCCAGGGTATTACAGAACCGGATACTTTGTGATTGCATTTGTTAATTTATAGAAGGACTCCTGTTGTTCCACATCTCATTTATAACTTACATCCTTCTTTAAGAGTCTATGGTTCTGCTATTTTGCTGAAATTTTTAATACCCAATCATTCCTAAAATTGATTTTATCCCCTTCGCATTCACCGAAGGTTCCATTTTTATCACACGTTTAATCTTATTAGGCTCAGGCTTCACTCTCAGTAATCACGTGCCCCCAATTATAGGACTTCTCTGCGAAGAAACTAGCACTTGTCCGGTTGAAGTTTTAAGTTAGCTTCCCTTATTTGGTCAGGTACTTGAACTAGTTTTTCATTGTGTTCCGAGAGGCTTTGTCCATACACCACCACATCTCGAGGTAAACAAAGCATTTAATGCCTTGTAACCCTGATAGTACTGTATTCATCAACCGTCGAAAGCGTGCCGGAGCATTTTTCAAACCGAAAGGCATTCGAGTATACTCAAAGTGCCCTTACGAAACGCTAAAGGCAGTCTTCTCCATGTCATTTTCATTAACTTTGATGAAATCCCGAATTCAAATCCAGTGTGCTAAAATACCTAGGCTTTCTTCGCTGATCTGGGATCTCATTATAGGACAGTTATCGGCAACCGTTAGTTCATTGAGATTCCGATAATTAATCAGTCACCATCCTGAGGTTTTTTATGTCGCTTGCATCAGCCTTCTTTGGAACAATATAAAGAGGAGAGCTCCACGATGAGGAACTATCCCTTATTATGCCTTCTTCAATTTGACAATGAACCTCTTGTTCGTGTACCTTTGGGTACCTGTAAGTTTTCGTGAAAAGTGGTGAACTGATATTTGGTAACATCCGTGTGTGTAAGTTTTTCATTTTCAATGCTAAGCCCGTCTCCATATCTCCATAAGATTTTCCCTTTCCTCGTTATTCATGTGGTCCGTCCTAATGTTTGTGGTTACTTCTATTGCTCTTTCTTTTCGCTGAGGTTTAATTTCATAATCATCTAAGTTCCTATCTACGATTCTAACTTTGCTTATGTCTAAAGTTTGTTCCGTAGTGTTTAGTATCGTAGCTAAACATTCACCCTCATTATTCTTTTTTATGCATTCGGAAATAATTACTCCCTGCTTTATTTCTTATTTCGGAATGACTATATCTTTATTTAGATTGATGCCACTCTCAAATGTTTTAGCTGATGCCAACTCAAAACGTTTCACTTCTAGGTTTTAGAAACTTCTCCTCACTTAAATATTTTAGGCTTACTTCTTCGTATCCATTCTTAATTAGACTTTCTTTGTAATGTATTGAGTAATCTCCTTCCTTAAGAAAGTGGCTCCCATTATATTCATCAAGTATTGTAAATCGTTTTCCATAACCTGCATCGTGATTTTACTTGCCCTGACCTTTCCTTTCATATTTGGAAATAAACTAATGTCCTTAACGATCTCTCCAATGGTTTCCTGAGGTTTGCCTCCCAATTGTATTGTTTTACTAAAATCAACTTCGCGCTCGTAAACGTAGTTTACACATGTCATCGAAACTTCTGCCCATGTATCAATTTTGAATCTTGTAACTCCATCATTGATAATAACACTTGATATGTGGACTTTCCATATTACCGACTTGTTTGAATATTGCTAAATCTCTAACCGTTCTTATGTTCGCTTCGTTTCTGAATTGTCTTTTATTTGCTCTAGCATTTGAACTAGTACTTGGGCCTGATGCTTGTGAATTTTGATTTTACCTTTATTATTTAGGTAAACGGAAATTTTTTCCGATGTGCCCTAATTCGCCAAGACTATAACCCTTGGTTTTAGTGAAATTTATTCTTGCTAGATTTCTGCTTGACTAGTCCCTATGTATATTCGTTCTAAAGAGATTTAGGAGTTGCTTTTCTTCTGTTGCGCAACGACTTGCTTCTGCTAAATCCTTTGGCTTCTGTGTTCTATGAATATGTTACTCAACTCAGCCTTCAACGTTTCCCAATTTTTTACATCTTCATTCATCAACACTGTTGTTGCATTTCCTCTTATCCTTGTTTTGATAAATGTTAAGAGTATGTCCTGGTGCTGCCAATTCTATTACTATTACACGCATCTATAAACCCAAACACTTCTTCACTACTACTGTTAAAAGTACGAATCAATAAAGTCAGGACATTTATTGGTATTTCTGACATTATAGTGTCTTCTATCTAGATCGTCACGATTTGTTTCAGAAACCACTTCAACTTTTAAAGTTCTATCTACACCTTCACGAATTATTTCAAAACTCACTAATTCTAATTCACTATAGTCTTCGCTATCTCTACCGCTACTTGACATAAAAGCCTTCATTGCAACCCAATAACCTTATAAAATTGTATACTTTCCTTCATTATTGCTCTATCCAACTAAGGCTTCTTATTCCTGTTATCCCTGGAGGGAATTTAATCGTAAGCATCTGCTAGGAAATGTTTTGGCTCTTTTTATACACCCACTTTAATTTCCTAACTAGGAGGATAATTTGAACAAACCGAAATTCTTACTTAAAATTAACACTGCTTATTTTCTTAGTATAGATTTACGAGGGGCGTTCAATATATTCTCGGTTTCGATATGAAGGAAAATGCGAATTCAATTTAAATTGTTTTTATTTTTCAATATAATCTCCCGTAACATCAATGCATTTGTCATATCTTGAGATAAGCTTTTTTAAACCCTCAAAAAAAGAAATTTCCTCTTTCTCTGCAAAATACCGACTTGAGTTCTTCATCATCCGAAAATCTTTTTCCACGAAGACATTTTTTCAAATCCGGAAACAGGAAATAATCACTAGGGGCAAGGTCTGGACTATAGGGTGGGTGTTGGATTTCTTCGAAACCACAATCTCGCGCAGCAGCCTTGGAAACTCGCGCCGTGTGAACAGGAGCGTTGTCATGAAGAAGCAACACACCCGCTGCGAGTTTACCCCGTCTTTTCTTTTTAATTTCCTCCCGCAAATTATGCAAAGTGGAAGCGTAGGATGTGGCGTTGATGGTTTCACCTTTTTCTTTGTACTCAATGAGCAAGATTCCCTTTGAGTCCCAAAAAACTGTGGCCATGAGCTTCCCGGCAGACGGAGTGACTTTGAACTTTTTCGGGGGGTCGGTTCCTTTTTTATGCCACTGCATGGACTCTTGTTTGCTTTCAGGGTCATAGTGGTGGACCCATGTTTCGTCCCCAGTAACAATTTGATCCATAACACCGTCCGCGTTCTCACTACACATCTCCAAAAGCTCTCTACAGCATGCGATTCTCACTTTTTTCTGAGGCGCTGTGAGCATTCGTGGCACCCACCTTGCACTGACCTTTGAAAGGTTAAGATGGTCATGAAGAATGGTGTGAATGGTACCAATTGAAAGCTTGGTGATCTCTGCCATCATTTTCACCTTTATTCGGGCATCCTCAAGAACAAGTTTTTCGACTTCTTTGATGCTTTCTCCCGTACAAGCAGTAGCCGAGGCGCCGGAGCGGGGGTCGTCTTCAATGCTCTCTCTGCCTCTCTTGAACTCACTTGACCACTTTTGCACAGTTGATAATGAAGGTGCGGAACCCTGATAAACAGCCACCATCTCTTCATGAATAGGTTTTTGACTTTTTCCTTGCTTAGTGAGAAATTTAATTACAGCGCGATGCTCAATTTTCACCATCATCGTCTCAGTTGCCATTATGATTCTGTTTAACTAGAGATAAAACGCGAATTAATAATCACATTTATATGAAATTTTACATGAATGCACTAAAATAATAGTATTACTCGGAGGGCCTGCCGCTGCGGACTTGACCGATAGTGGAGTTGCGGCTACCACGAAACTCTCGAAACCAATATTTGACGGTGTAATCTGACGGAGTATTAGCTCCATAATATTTATCCAACTTTTCTTTTGTTTCCTTCGCTGTTTTGCCTCTCAAAAAATAATGTTTTATGAGAGAACGAAAATCGTTTTTGTTCATACTCAAGATGATGCCAAACACTTCAACAACAATCAGCTGTCAAAGCAAAACTAAAGACAGTATCGCACTGAAATTTGGCATGTCTGCCTAAATATGAACGGACTTCAAGGCACCATAACCCTTTTTGCAGTAGCAGCGCATTCTGGCGGTAAGGATGCTACTTTTCCCTCCACCTATGTTGTTTGTTCAGGTGTAGTTTTGCTGTCTCGAGGTTGCGAATATGATTCTTCATATGCTTGAGCTCTGCATATTCGTGGGATCGATTTTTGCTTCGCCGATGTTGACCTGCATAAAAATATATGTGTATTCACATTCAGGATGACGAACATTACAACATACTCGCACTAAGATTTGATGAAAATTGTCAACGGCATAATTACCTTTTTTCTATTAAGTTTTATAAAATTGTTATTTGTACATTTTTGTTATTTCGGCATCTTTTTCTATCTGTTTTCCTATTAATAGTCCACGATTTTATTCGCTGTTTGAGGGCCTAATGAGGGGGAAATTCTCGTTGGTACCATTAAATGAGTGATACCGGTGGATATCTCTCCGAAGGCGATGGCTTGAATGATAACCTGCACTTGCTTCTTGAAATTTAATGTGAACAGTAAAAGGGGTTAAAGGTTTGTCATACCATATTAATGCAAAAAGTTTATCGCGGAAAATTCATGAATTCAGATATTTATTTGTTGGTTCCAGTGTTGACGTTATATGTGTACTCGAAACATGGTTTGATTCGAGGGTAAGGAGCCTTATTCCATGCTTGGTTAAAACATTTTTAGAGTTGACAGGAAAAACATAATTGGTGGTGGAGTTGCTATTTATGTTCGTGACAATCTGATCGTAAATCCCCTGTTTGAGTCATCTTCCGATAGCCCTTTTCAGTACAAGTTTGTTGAAGTTGAAAAAAAGTTACACCTCCTTGGTGTTGTGTACAGGCCATATACATACTCGTATATTGATTTGTTGCCAGTCTTTGACATATTAGGAATCCATTCATCGTCGTACCTGCCTACTATTGTCTGTAATGACTTTAATTGTAATGTTCCTGATTGCGTGGGTCTTCATTTACTGAATCCATCTGGATGTTGAATCTCCATATTTTTAACTCTACAGAACCAAACCAATGTAAGGTCCAGCACTCTTTTAGACACTCCTTCCTCAAGGATTGCCCGGATGTATTTTCAACCCAGGTTTCTGCTCCTGTTGTTTTTATTCATGATCTTATCTTTGCCACTTAAGAACCACTTCAAGAAAACCCTCGAGGTATACGTTTAGAGATTTTAATAGTATAGTTACATAGCTATTTGATAAACATGTTGCCATTAAAACTAAATCTGTGAAATATAAGAACATTAAAAGGTTTACACCTGAAATTTTGAGGTTAAAAATAAACGTGACGTTGCATACAAAAAGTGGAAACGATTTAGAATTCCTGAGTTCGTTGTTAGTTTTTCGTTGTTACGGAATAAAATAAATGGCAAGATAAAATAAGCTAAGCGTAGTTATTACGCCAAGCGTTTTAATTACAAGATTCTAACTAAAGCTCTTTGGGAAAGCTTGCAAGAGTTGGGCGTAGGACGTAACCTAAAGATCGAGGTAGATCATGTCGATACTGATGAATTAAATAAAGAGTTCACTAAGCTCCAACAACTTTGGGTCCTCGTCCACAACACATCCAAACTTCATTTGCTAGCTCTTTTGAATTCTACAGAGTGGAACTATAAAGCTATTATTTATATATATACTGAAAATATAATAAATAATATTAAAATAATGTTACTAAACATTCTTCCAGTAATAACATACATCTTCAACAAAAGAAATGGTATTATCTTAACCAGTCTTCTTCTAATCCACATTTTCAAAATGTGCCAATTGAATTTGCAAGCAAAGCTAAAAATTCCAGTGTCTAGTTTAACTCACCATTAAATCCGGTCAACCATATCCATTAAATAAAATAATTTGTCCCAATTTCAAAGCCTCACACCAGTTAACACGAAGCTACTGTCGGTGAAGAGCTAAATAATTCCCCTTATAACGTACGGCTTCGAGATTTTTTTTTTGTACTGGTGCCCTTATTAAACACAGGCTTAAGTTGCTTTTAATAATTATGTACGCTATGTATATGGCCTGAAACGTTATGCTTATATGTCAGCGTGCACTTAAAATATTCTTGGTTGTACACTTGACAGATATTTGGACTACTGCGTAATTAACTACTTATTAAAGATAATACAACAATAAGCAAACAACCTCAATATTTATGCGATTAGTAATCTAATCGTTCATTTAGTTTTATTGTACTGCATGTCAAGTTACGGAAGGCAATTTTCCGTTTATGCTATTCGTCTCTAGAATTCACTCTCTCTTAACATAAGACGGCTCGACGACGACTACTCACTGTTTTAGTAGCACTCTTTTTCGACAACTAGCAGATCACAGATTAAAGTTTTCTACTCCTTACGAGAATAATATTTTATTATCTCAAGTTGATCATATAATTTGGAATAATTGTACTTGATTATAGCTTAAATAAGACCACTTTTCAGTTTAGTTGTTTTATAATAACTTATTCAACATATTGTAAAATATTAATTTTAAGAACTGAAATATCTCCATTGTACTATTAGTTTAAGGATTGAAAAAGTCTTTTATAAATGTTGGTTTTATAGTGGGTCTATTACTTAATTCGTGCGGTTTGCTAAGAGATGGCGTAACTTGTATTATTACATTGTTATTATTCCATTGGAACATGCGTTGGAAAGCTACTGTCATTGTACGTCATTTCAGTATATGTCATTCATTTGAAGCTTAAACAACAATAATTTTTTTTCACTCAACATGTCGAACTTTGTGCCTGAAAAAGTGTTTTTGCGAGGAGTTCTTCTTCATTACTTTAATATGAAGAAAACTGCTGCCGAATGTCATCGTATTTTAGTGGAAGCTTATGGTGAAAATGCGCTAGCTGAGCGAACGTGCCAAAAGTGGTTTGTAAGATTTAAAAGTAGTGATTTTGGCTTGGAAGGCGATGAACGTCCTGGGCAGCCAAAAAAGTTTGAGGATGAAGAACTGGAAGTATTACTTTATGAAGATTGTTGTCAAACACAAGAAGAGCTCGCAGAATCCTTGGGTGTCACTCAAACAGCCATTTCAAAACGTTTAAAAGCAGCTGGATATATTCAAAATCAAGGAAATCGGGTTCCACATGAACTCAAGCCGAGAGACGTCGAAAGGCAGTTTTGCATGTCCGAAATGCTGCTGGAACGCTACAAAGGGAAGTCATTTTTGCATCGTATTGTTACTGGTGATGAAAAATGAATCCATTACGACAACCCCAAGCGCAAAAAATCATATGTGAAACCCGGCCAACCAGCCAAATCAACGGCAAAGCCGAATATCTGTATTTGGTGGGTTCAGATGGGTGTGCTGTATTATGAGCTGCTAAAACCGGGTGAAACCATCAATGGACAACGCTACCGAATACAATCAATCCGTTTGAAGAGAGCAGTGGCCGAAAAACGCCCGGAATATGCGACCAGACACGATGCAAAAATTTTCCATCATGACAACGCTCGGCCCCACGTCGCTATTCCGGTTAAGAACTATTTGAAAAACAGTGGATAGGCAGTCTTACCCACCTTATAGCCCCTTCTGACTACCACTTGTTCCGGTCGATGCAGAACGCCCCCACTGAAATACGGCTCACATCAGAGCAGAATATCGAAAATTGGCTTGATTCATTCTTGGCTGCCAAGCCGGCGCAGTTCTTTTGGGATGGGATCCACAAATTTCCAGAAAGATGGGAAAAAGTCATAGCTCCAGATGGGCAATACGTTGAATAATACTATTTTACATGTTTTTCTTAAATAAACGTTTAAATTTTGAAAAAAAAACCGCACGAAATAAATTATATGCCCAATACTTTAATAAATACGTGTGTGAAGTAGCGTTACAATTAATATAATAATCTTAATATGTTTTTCTACGTTTTCACTGAAATTTGTTTAATACCCAAAGGAACTTTGAAAATTGTTGATTTCGTGGAGCTGCTTTAATTTAGAATAAACACTTATGCAACTTAAATCTTCTTAGTTTTGTCAAGGTTTTTCATTGTTTCAATGAAAAAGTATATGTATTCATTCTCAACCTTGTTACTTAGCAATACTGCCACGTTAAATCCTTATCCAATAATAATTATTAGTACTAAAATCCGCTTCAACTGTATACATTTGATGAAAAGTACTGAGTACTGTTGAGAAACGATTTCGAGTACTCACAACCAATGGGTTGCATCATTATGTTCCAAATTGGGAGCACTTCAGTTTGCTCCCAACTCAATATCGCCTGTCTGTCCAAATCGACAACATCCACTTTCGGAACTTCATTTATAACGTAGCATGGAAGTACGTTTGTTAAATAATATGGGTAAGAGTCAGTAAGCACCCTCTTGCCACATACTTCAAACACACTTCACAATGCCACACTTCAATTCTAATAAGCTAACCCCATTTTACTGTCCTGTGAACGCATATGCAGTTCCAAGAATCACAACTGAAGGTAAGGGTACAATGTGGTATATGTAGGCAATAGCAAGCAAAAATTACTTAGACTCTAAGTCTGAAAATTTACTACAACAAGTACGTCGAAAGCATTAGGAGCCAGAGCCTTTTCCTCCCTGTGGGCAATAGTCTGTTCATGAAAGGCACACTAATTTGAGAACGGTCTTAATGTAGGGGTAATTATACGCTTCTTGTATAAAATGTTTGTATCTTTATGTAATTTATTTAATGACTCGGGGTATTCGCGGGTGGGTTTTGCTCTTTTCTCCATTTAGAGGCTGCGAACAGAATCAAGCATCGTACAATGTCTTCCAATTGGATGAATTCGTCAATACAACACAGATGGCAGATTTAAGGCAATTCCCAAAAGTGAATACCGCTATCAGCTCCATACAAGTATCGGAACGTACCCTTTTATCCTTAACGCAGACAATTCAAACCATCCTGGCGAACATGCTTCAGACATCAGATTTCAATTTAACATCATATCGAAGCAGTGTAAGTGCACCTACTCCTGAAAAGGACTTAGCAACATTTATTGATCAAATGCAAAGAGTAGCATTACAGGTGAGCTTTCAAAACAAAAAAATAACACTTTTCTCTTTTGGTTTCCCTTTGAAACCCATATTACTAAAATACTTTCCTTTGATAAAAAAAAAAAAAAATGAAAAAAAAACACAGATTCAAGATGTGGCAACTTCATCCCGAATGACAACCCTTGGCAGCCGTTCGAAACGTTTACAAGCATCAATTCTACAGCCATTGGAGCAACTACAAAATGAAATTCTTTACCATTTGACTGCTCTCGAACTACAAAGAGATCCATGGGCCAAACAAGTAAATCAGACACTCAATCATTTGCGAAACATAGAAGGATATCTTGACAAGACAGCCGAGGAAATTTGCCGCAATCAGACTAGAATCTATACATCACGGTTCGTATACCATCCTTCCGTCCCTGGTCCTTCCAATTGTTTTTCCTCACTTTGATTTGGTTCTGTCCCTTGCGTAATTAACAAATAGGTCGATTGAACAGTAAACAAGACGTTGTACTCTTTTCTTTCCAGACTAAAGGGATATCTGACGACCAATAAGGCTGCAATGACCTCACAGTTGGGTGATTCTACGGCACAATGTCGCCCACTCTTTGATATATTCGATGCAAACAGGATTTTCCTTTGTCGGAATGCCGTTGATTACTTAAATGCCCTCTGGTTCTTCATATTCATATGTCTGTTATTGTGGTCGATTGGGGTACCAATTGGATTGAATATGATTTCGTTGCAAACGAAGCTAAAAGAGTTCGCCCGAGTTCGGGACACCAGTAGACATTTGTATGGGTATTCTAGTGACTTACCAATGTAATTCATCTAAATATTATATTTGAATTCTCACTCGCTTAATTATTGTAAATTTTCAAGGGTATCGCATGCCGAAATTAAGACTAATTGTACCAAAAGTAGATACCAAAAAGGTTAAAATAATTGTTATCCTGGATGACTGGTTTCATCGTGCACTGAGGAGTGTCCATGTAATTCGACTGCACTTGTAAAAACACGAGTTAAAAAAAAACCGTTGCTATGAATAACAAATAGCAAAAAAAAAAACGATTTTGTCGGGCATCCCACTTTCCCTGCCATTGGTCAGGGTGTCAGTTAATTTCGTTGATGTACGAGGGGCGTTCAAGATATTCTCGGTATCGGGGTGAAGCTGTGGTTGCATATATAAATTGACTTATTTGTCAAGTAACACTATTATTTTAGTGCATTCTTGTAAAATTTAATATAAATGTGATTATTAATTCGCGTTTTATCTCTAGTTAAACAGAATCATAATGGCAACTGAGACGATGATGGTGAAAATTGAGCATCGCGCTGTAATTAAATTTCTCACTAAGCAAGGAAAAAGTCAAAAACCTATTCATGAAGAGATGGTGGCTGTTTACCAGGGTTCCGCACCTTCATTATCAACTGTGCAAAAGTGGTCAAGTGAGTTCAAGAGAGGCAGAGAGAGCATTGAGGACGACCCCCGCTCCGGCGCCCCAGCTACTGCTTGTACGGGAGAAAGCATCAAAGAAGTCGAAAAACTTGTTCTTGAGGATGCCCGAATAAAGGTGAAAATGATGGCAGAGATCACCAAGCTTTCAATTGGTACCATTCACACCATTCTTCATGACCATCTTAACCTTTCAAAGGTCAGTGCAAGGTGGGTGCCACTAATGCTCACAGCGCCTCAGATAAAAAGTGAGAATCGCATGCTGTAGAGAGCTTTTGGAGATGTGTAGTGAGAACGCGGACGGTGTTATGGATCGAATTGTTACTGGGGACGAAACATGGGTCCACCACTATGACCCTGAAAGCAAACAAGAGTCCATGCAGTGGCATAAAAAAGGAACAGACCCCCCGAAGAAGTTCAAAGTCACTCCGTCTGCCCGAAAGCTCATGGCCACAGTTTTTTGGGACTCAAAGGGAATCTTGCTCATTGAGTACAAAAAAAAAGGTGAAACCATCAACGCCACATCCTACGCTTCCACTTTGCATAATTTGCGGGAGGAAATTAAAAAGAAAAGACGGGGTAAACTCGCAGCGGGTGTGTTGCTTCTTCATGACAACGCTCCTGTTCACACGGCGCGAGCTTCCAAGGCTGCTGCGCGAGATTGTGGTTTCGAAGAAATCCAACACCCATCCTATAGTCCAGACCTTGCCCCTAGTGATTATTTCCTGTTTCCGGATTTGAAAAAATGTCTTCGTGGAAAAAGATTTTCGGATGATGAAGAACTCAAGTCGGTATTTTGCAGAGAAAGAGGAAATTTATTATTTTGAGGGTTTAAAAAAGCTTATCTCAAGATGTAACAAATGCATTGATGTTAGGGGAGATCATATTGAAAAATAAAAACAATTTAAATTGAATTCGCATTTTCCTTCATATCGATACCGAGAATATATTGAACGCCCCTCGTATAACATTGTCATATAGCAAAAGCAATGATTGAGTATATAGTATGTAACAATCGACGGATAGCTGTTGGATGATATACTGTTTCTTATAGTTGTAAGGGCATAAAACATTAAACAATTTGACAAAATTGTTTCGGTAAACCAACGTTAGATTCTCCACTTAACAACTTTGCTTAGCACCCTTGGTGTTTATGGTTTCTGTGTTTGCTTATTGTTATGTCTTGGGAATTCACATTGGATGTGGCTAATATGCACGGGTTAAAAAGTAATCATTTCTCTGCGTATGTCCCGGTCTGTAAGTACAGGCCACCTCTTTTCGCATTCAATGAAACACAAGTTGATCCTCTCCCACATTACTCACATCATTCAGATTTGAAACAGTCTGAATCGATCTAGAGCCCTCACGATCTTATCCCGCCAGTCTTTTTTAACGTACGCAATAATGTAACTCGACTACAATGTGATCCCGGTTTCAATCCGGAATTCGACCTTATGTGGTTGGAATTCAAAATCCATAAGAAAATTGTACTATACAACTGCCGTATTTACAGACGACCCAAATCAGATAGCAATTGAACTTATAATTACTTAATACGAGTTTGATGAAATGTCTGACTGCATAAAAAGAATTGTGTGTATCTTCATACTGAAATTGTTATTCCGGGTGATTTCAATATAGGAGTACAAATGAGCACACGTAAATACCTGTCGTTGATAAATCTTACCGCCAATACTTTTTAACTTCCCACCTTGATTAGCACAGCCTTAATATGCTCCCTCCTCTAGGCTCGTCGGACCAGATACAGAGGAAAAATGTATAGAAGGACCAATTTTCAATGCGAGTTAGCCAACTGGAGGGGGATTTGCAGATGTCATTAGAAATTGGAACTTTTCGCTTTATTTCCATGCTAACGTCACACTACTGATATGATCATAAACACAATTGTCTTTGCAATAAGATCCTTTTTCACTCAGATGTAGAGTATCAAGCCAAATGGAAAGACATGAACAATTCGATCTGTAATAAAATACAACATTGCCGTAAAAGTAGTAAACGTTTAACCTCATTTTCGATTCCGGGCTCTTCACAGCTAACTCAACGTTTTTAAATAGTGTTATGTTTCCACCTACACAGAGCTCTTCGGACACTCTGTGGGACGAATCTGTTTCCCAACTCGAAAATATTTAAAGATATTAATGGACACAAATTCGCTAGTCTAGATGGTATATCTCACCTAAAGAGGTGTTCTTCTGTTTTTTCATGAATCCTTCACTTTTTGATCAGGTGAAAAACAACATTTGTCCTGCTCGTCACTACAATGGTGATTTTTTTCGCTCACTGATACATACGTCTCTTCTTCTTAAGATCATGTTATAACATAATTCGCGCGAGCTCATGGGATTTGAGTACCCTTAGAATGCTTACACACAGCGCGGATGAGGGAAAATCAGGGAGGAAAAACAGAGAGGTACCGATGAACGTTGGTTTTAAATGTTTCAAGGTTATAATGACTAGTAAAAAAAAAGCTGGGCAGGGCAGGGCAGTACACGAGCGAGATGTGCCACTTAGGAACTAACCATGATATTCATGGCGAGAAGGGTGTTACGGTTAAAAGTTTGAAGGGGTGGAATGCTACTGGCGATTTCAATGGAGCACTGGTGGTGGAAATTGCTATAAAACAGAGTGAGACACCAGACATTACGTCGGTGTTCGAGGGTTCCATTTTCTGAGCAATACTGAGGCCAGATCAAAGGGGGTGAAATATTTTTTACATCGCTTGGGGAAACCTAGACATATCGCAGCATTTTTGACGACAACGCATATGTGGTCATTCCAACGTAAGTTTTCACTGACACACATACCAAGAATGGAAACTTTATCGGTTTCGACGATGCAAGTGCCATTCATGGATAATGGCTGGGTGTTTAAATTTCGCTTTAATGACAGAAGGCAGCATTGTGTTTTGGAAGCATTGAATTTTACTCTGTTAGTGGTTCCCCAATTAGTTATGCTGTTAATATCAGAATATAATAGATTAAAATACGCTGGCGTTCCCGTTCTAAAGCCGAAGAGCAGGGACGTAAGTCCGGGAACGAATTTGAAAAGCAGAGAGTACTTTCATCAGCAAAGGAATATATTGGATTAGAAGTAGCATACAAGAGATCGTTGATGAAAATTCTGTCGGAGACAGAACGGAGCCTTGGGGCACACCAGCATTTATTTTGTGAATATCAGATTTGAGATCATCCAAGACAACTTGAATTGATCGTTCCGAAAGGTAATTTCTAGTCTATTGAAGAACACAGTCGTCGATCACAAATGCACGACAAAAGAGCTTGATGCCAAACTCTGTAGAATGCCTTGGAAATATCAAGTGCAATTATTTGGATGTACGCTTTGGTTCCACTTTTCGGTGAGACATGCTATGAAATCACCAGTGGACCTGTTGCTGCTAAAACTGTACTACAGGTCATTGAAAAGTTTTTGATGTTTCGAGATATTCATGAGATGACAGTTTATCAGCATTTCCTTGGAAAGAAGTGATGTAAGTGCAATGGCTCTGTAGGAGGAGAAAGAAGAAGACTCGTCTTTTTAGGGACGGACGGATGCTGCCTTCGGTCTGATCAGATAGAGTCCGAAAGAGTAAGATTGACGACAAAGCTTACGCAGTGGTTTTGCCAGGATGGAAGAACACCTCTTCAGAAGAAAGGGAGATATACCATCTAGACCAGCGGATTTGTTTAAATTAATTAAGACCTTTAAGTGCTCTTGCTACATAAGTGCGAAACTGGATTCGTCCCATTGTAGATTCGACGCACTCAATTATGGGCGGAAACAAAACACAATCTGGAAGTGGGTCAGCTGGCCGTAAAGTGTGCAGCAAGCAAATTGGTCTTGTCCAAAAAGCTGACAGCTGGAATGTCATTATAAATAGGCGTGGAGATGGAGGATGGGTCAGCATTTTTAATATTTGTGACGAACGACCAAAAATTGTTACTAACTTTGGAACATTGTAATACTTTCTGCCTCAGCTTTTTTTCGCATTGAAATTTCACACGCTTAAGAAAGACGTTGAAGTCATTCCTAGCTCGCTTAAACTTTATTCGGTCGGGTTGATCTTGAAAGACCCGAAAAACATTTCTCTAACCCTGACAGCCTCATTACAGCTTGAGTTGTACCATAACTTTTCTTTTCGTTATCGCCCGTAATAACGATTTCAGCACGAGGATACAAGTATACAATTCCTTTTATGGAGCCAGATAGCGCATCAAACTCGTTAAAGGTCGTGTTGCTGTCCATTTTGGTGCTCCCGTGAATAAAGCAATAGTGAATAATTTGCTTACGAAGATGGAATTTTAACCATAGAATATGAAACCCGAATTGGATCAGGGATTACATTGTAGTTAATTTTAGTAAGCATGTGTTAAGCTTTTTGGAAAATGGGATAGAGAGAGAAAGAAAGATGTTTGGGCTCAGTGGTTATTTCGCTCCATGGGTGGCATCCATCATTTAATGGGGATACTTAATCCTTAGTGGAAGTTGGCTTGATGTTGATTTCTAGTCAACTACTCGTCTTGCTTGATTCTCGTTAACTGAAAGAATGGATGATATGTCTTTCGGGCAAGGCTGGGATTTGAGCACCGAACCTTCTGATATGGAAGCCAGTCCACTACCACTTGAGCCACGGTCACCCATGTGTGTGCGGGCGGGGATCTACCCGTGTTTCACTAAGTGCCAAAATAGCTGGTCTGTACTTACAGACGTGGACGTACGCGGAGAAGTGATTCAAGAGCCATTATAAAGAGGGACAAACACAAAAAAACCCAAACGCCCATGATACTAAGCACAGCTGTGAAGTAAAACTTCATAAAGAGTTGGTTTGCCCAATCAAATTGCTGTAGATGTTATGCCTTTACAATAATAGGAAACAGCCCACCAGCAAAATTGATACCCACAACCCGCTATCCATCGGTTGTTACATACACTCAGTCGCCGCCTGCGTAGTATGACAATGTACTACAGCAACAGCTTTTACTGAGTGATCGGAACACTTTGACCAGGGGCAGGAGAAATATCTCGAAGCTTGAAAACTTCTCCCGAAAAGTGGAGCCAAAGTCTACACCAGTCCGACGAAATCAAGGTATTTGGAATTGATATTTCCAAGGCATTTGCCATAGTTAAACCGAAATTTAAACCCCTATCCATTATCTATGAATGGCACTTGCGTCATCGAAAAGCTTTCCATTCTCGGTATGTGTGTCAATTACAACTTACGTTGGAAAGACCTTATATTCGAGGTCGCCAAAGATGCTGCGAAATGTCTATGTCTGTGCGGCCACTCTTAGGTGATATCAATACCGACCAGTCTTCCAATACAGATGCAATGTGTCTTTACGTACCACGTTTTATTGCTATTTCCACCACTAGTATTCCAACGAAACTGCAAGTAGCATTTCGTGCTTCAACTCTTTCACCGAAGCACCGTTCTCAATCAGTTCTCTCCCAAGTCCGGTGCTTTCCTAACTTTCTTTCTTTCCGAACTTTATTTCTTTGACATGGGACATTTTGGACTACACTATCATAACAAATCTTGCCGGCGAATTACTGCTTTGTTAGATAGTGAGGCTATACTCACTACTAAAAGAACGATGACCCGCTAATCTTAATATTTGTTTTATTTCTAACTTCTCCCATTTTTTGACATGAATTACTTATTTTTGTTGAATATTTAAATAAACTATATTTAAAAAAAAAATGTTTTTTATCGAACGTCCTCTCTCCTATGACCTTCTTCAAAGAGCTTTACCTTAAGATTTTCACACGCTGCTAAAGCATCGCGCGCCTCTAAAATAATTGACAGAAGTTCGCTTTGCAGTTCAATACTTATCTCTTTTAATTTTTCAACAAGATCGGAAAAATTACGAAGATGTGGCTGCATTTGGAAATTTTCTTACATTTTTAATTGCAGCAATTGCTTAAAAAGGGTATCTGTCCTCGCTGGTCCTTTTGGCTAGTGCACATTGCCAGCCGAGGATTTACAATTTTTCATATACTGTACATAGTTGAGTTGAGAAGGCTTAACTTTGAATACTATGGTGGGCAATGCTTTGTCATCTTTATTACTCCAAGCGGTGCTTTCTGTTTCTTGTCTGGGCTTTGTTCACATACATTTACATATAACCATATTTCGCTATGGGCCAGCACACTGTTTGTCTGCATTTTCTACGATGCGTATTTCTTTTCATCTAATCTCTCGATTTGGTATAGATAAGATGCCATTTTTTAACTTTCAAAAAAGTTTTTTTAATATCCTGCGCCCATAACCTTTCGTTAGAACTTAAATCAAAAGACAATTGAGTCAGAATTCAATGTGGTTATTATTAGAAGATTAAAAAAATTAGTTTAAAAATACAATGTTATACAGAGATCATAAGGAAATTGAGGAAATTCAGGAATCATGCAGTCAGAAATGAAATAGCTCATCGATCTGGTAGAAAAAACACCAACATATCTTGCAATACTTTGGAAAGAAGCTAAGCAGATTGTGATGCGGTTCTCTTTAGAACACCGGCACTCCTAAACGAGAACCTCAAAAGCCTATTCCATAGATTATGTCACACCATCCACTGTAAGCCGCATCTCCGATTAAACGTTTTTCGAGATAACAGCACTACAGCACTTCCAAATGTGTTAGAATTCCGCAGTCCACAAGAGCGAAACGTCGTTCTCTTGTCAGCGGCAAATTACGGTAAACATAATGCGACTGTGCTCTCGCGCTCCGGCGAAGGAAACAACTCCTTGCTGTCTACAGGAAATATGGGCATATGTATGTGAAGAAGTCGTCGAATCACAAAAACTATCTACTGAAAGCTCAGAAGATTTGCTTTCTGTTGCTGCGATTCACCTAGCGTTTACACAGGCTAGTTAAACTAGTGGGGTTTACATGCGTTGTGTGTCTGTACACGAGAGAGGGAACTGGTAACCAACTAGTAGCTTTAATAGCAGACGAATTTTGCTTGCGAGTTGGGCTGCTAATTGGCCTGCTAGTAAATTGAGGTTTATGTGTTGCTTTCTCATTTTTACTACCACAGATGTTCTTCTGTCTCATTTTAGAACTCTCTTATTTTCAATTACAATAATAGATAGATTGCACAGACGATTTTTATTTCACTTTTGGGATGGAAATTTTGAAATATGTACTTGTTAGAGGATGGATTCTGTTTCCCCTTTTTTTTCCCAATTAACAGATATATTGGACAACTTTTGATTTGAAGATTGCCATCACCCCATAGCAGACTGGTCAAAAGCTTGTCTTCCGCTACGAATTTCGATCGGGTTAATAAAAATGTATTTGTCCACATAGTTTTCTTTATCTTTCGTCTATTCTCTTGCTTATTAGCATTTTCAACTTCTTGTGCTTTCAACTGCAAAATTTGTTTCAATTTTATCCTATTACTTTTAATTAATTACTGACGTTTTATTTTTTATAATTTTTTCTCTTCCACTCCGTTGCTGATGACACCATTCCTAGAACGAAGTTACATCCTAGTTGACTAGGCGCACAATGATTTACTAGTAGCATATACTAGATGGAGTGAAAAGTGACCTTCTTGACCGCCAGAATGCCCTACTGCAAAATATCCGTTCATACGAGTATTTAGGCAGACATGCCAAATTTCATTAGTACATTAAAAAAAAAATAATACCACAATGATAAACTTTCGGTTATTGTTACCCATTTGTTCTCTTTACTTATTCTGTGTTACTCCTCTCTGATTTAAACCTCTGATCAACTATGTTAAATGTTCTTTCGAAATGGTACAATAGCAATGGTCTAAAAGTCTGTTATCTAAATGCGCGTAGTTTGAATGAGAGTAAATTACAATAGATTATTTCAAATACTTGTTCTCCGATTCCTGTTTGTGAAGGTGAAACCTGGTTTAAGCCGAATGTATAGTGCTAATTAAAACAGTTGGCCGACGGCCACATGCGCAAAGAGAGTAAGAGAATGAAGATGCATGGGTGTGGACGTAAATTTCCATTTTTTTAAGCAAACATTTTCGTATATTTGTTGGTGTTTCCTTTTTTTAAATTTGAATTTTTGTTAAAGTAAATTTAAAAGACCTGGGCAGTAGACTGAAAAACTGTTTTGAATAACACTACACCTGGTCTTTACTATAAAAATACCCAATTGGAAATTTATAGGAATGTTAGACTTACTAATCCATTTAAAATGCCAAACGGTTAATAAATCAAGCATCAATGGCATTGAACACATTCTAACTGAGGTACATGATTGCAATACCAAATGTTTGGGTGCATGTGTATATAATAAAAATAGGAGCTGCTCCCCGTGCTCTTATTTTTAGACATTTCGAACTACTGTGCATTATATCAGCACATTATTATTTGTGGTGATTTTAATACAAATCTCCTTAAAAATGACTCACTTAGTTTTCAAATGAAGGATTCAGTTGCTTCAGTAGAAATGGAGACAGTAAATACTACTTACCCTACATGTTTTGCTGACAATCGATTTCCAGCCTACTAGACCTTATCATTGTTTCTAATCCGTCACTTGTTCTTTTGTCTGACCAATAATCGTCAGCTGTCTCTGACCATGATCTACTCCTTTGTATCTACGACGTGAATGTGTCTGAATTTGGTGATATCTTTAACTTTAAAGGTTTTCATTCCATTTTTCTACAATATTCTGAATTACTCGAACTGCAACCAATTTCAGACTGCTATAATTTCCAAACCGTTCATGACAATGACCTCTAATTTTGACACATGACAGATAATGTTATTATTTACAAGCCTTTTAACGATTTGCGTCTCAGTTGTGTTGAAAAATTTTTATCCGCAATGGAATTCAAACATGATAGTGTGATTGCTTTATATTTGGCTGGAAAACCACAAGTAGCTATCGTTAGAGCCCTCCAGCACCTCAACGTGAATAAATCATTTGTGTCTCGAACCATAGCTCGTTACCGTGATACTGGCAGCGTTGCAAAACGCCTGGAGGTGGTCATAAAAAACAGCAACAGCGGCAGAGATTGTTCGGAAAGTGAAGGCTCGAATTGAGCGAAATCCGGGTTGAAGCGGAAGAAAAATGGCTCGTGAGCTCAACATATCGTTGGAGCGGATGCAACACATACTAAAAATGAGATTGGGCTCAAGCCATTGAAGTTCCAAAAAGCACACGATCTTATCAAAAAATAAAAAAATTATAGCATTTTAAAAAGTTGGAGTTCGAGTCATTCACCCTGTATATTCGATAATTTCACTTTCTGTTGCTACTTCGAAATCGTTCAGTCTAGATGATGATATAAATTTCAAGCAACGGAATGATCACCAAGAAAAAAATTATTAACTTCATTAGGGTCGAGGGAACATTTAACATCATTACAACAATTTTACGAAGGTTGCTCCAAAGTTTTATAAAACCGACCATAGCAACACAACAACATCGACTTTTCCTCAGATTTGGAAAATGGCGAAAGTTCTATTTATAGCAAAGAAAGCGAATACATTATCACCAGCTGATTTCAGACCTATTACTATTTTACCTTATTTGTCAAAGGCCTTCGAGAAAATAATAGCAAAACAAGTAGCAAAACATCAGTCATTACGTTGCTAAGCGATCATCAATCGGGTTTTAGGAAAAATCACAGCTGTTTCATCAGTATGGCTAACTTACTTGAGCAAATAAGGCAATATTTTGATAAGGTTCATGTTTCACTTCTTTGTGTACCAGATTTCTCGAAGGCATTTGTTATTACATATTATAGTATATTCTCTTCTTAGGCTGAAGAAACAGCGATTGACAAGTTAACTCTTTGATACGAGTAGCTTTCCGAGATTCCGAGGGAGACAACTTTCAAGTAGTACACATACATCCCACCTTGTTTACAGTATTTGGCTTTTCCCTCATTCACAGCTTAACCCATTTTTAGCTCTTCTCCTTTAATATTTACTTGCAAACGCACCAGGAAAAATACCTGTGTTCTGGCAATGATCTTAATATTATAAGGCATATGGAAGTGGTCACACAGACTTTTGGAAAATTGTTTCTCTAATGTGGCTTTATGGGTTTCGTAAGGCTTTCTCAATTTATATGAGACCGCAGCACCTTGCTTAATTTGAACTTTTTTGAATTCAGAGGTCACCGGTGGAGTTCCTTCGAGCTTTGGAGAACAACTAGAGCTGCCCAATATCATTTTGCACAATCCGACAAGTTTGTCGGGATAAGAAATCTAGACATAGTTCCGATGGTGTTGATGCTTTTATAATCTATAAAGGTGAATATCAATTTGAACTTCATGGGATTTCTCTCGGATATGTCATAGTGCGAATATTAGGTCAATTCTGATAGGGGCCAATTATATCGTTGACAAATATGTATATCAATTCTGAAATAAGTTTGTATACACTTTCTACCAAGCCGTTTCCTAATCGATTAAATCTGTATGTAGCTCGGAAGTTATGTCGTCTGTCCTGGTAGCCGTGCAATACTTAAATTTGAATATTTCCATTCTAACTTCGTAAGTCCCGTCATCCATAGAACCTCGAATGCGCCCCCACCTTCTTTCAGGTAAAACTAACTTTCTTATTCCAAGCTGTATGCATTCTAGTAAGTTAACGACATGAAACTGTTGTAATAGTGAATAACTATGCTTACGGAGAGTCTAAAGCACTAAATAGCTACTTACACTTATTATAGACCTTCATAGAGTGTCACAGAGCACTCAACAATGTCGACATCCTGAACAAAGTCTCACTAGTATGGGTACCGGGGCATGAGGGTAACAATGGCAATGAATATGCGGACCACCAGGCCAACAAAGGTACAAAAAGTCCATTTATTGACGGCTTTACAGATTGGGAATCATCTTCAGAAGAACATGTAAATTTCACTGGGAAGTAAAGAGTCAATAGCAGCCCTTACACGATCAATAGTAATGTCATTACTGCAAAATATTGACATTAATAATGATCGTGTATAGTCGATAGTATTGTCATTTCTTGGAATGATCGACGGTATTGACGAAAATCCGGAATTTCTGATTTCGAGCAATCATTACCTTCAGTATTGTCCTTAGTAATAACCGTGTAAGGTATTAACGTCTATACCTCTTCATTACTCATTTCGATTTATGCAGCCGG
The DNA here is from genome assembly GCA_963966105.1 of Volucella zonaria. NCBI lineage: Eukaryota > Metazoa > Arthropoda > Insecta > Diptera > Syrphidae > Volucella > Volucella zonaria. The sequence continues at coordinate 29,293,861 of OZ014533.1, read as the reverse complement.
TGCAGCAACACATATTATCATGACTGATAACGCGGAATCTTTTCGTTTAGTCAGTGTTGAAGAAGTGAAGTGCTGCGTACCTTCATAGAAGCTTATGAAGCCTATCCAGAGTCAGCTTGCTTCTCCTCGAACAGTGGATTAATACTAAAGCAAGTAATGAAAATATTATGGATTGTGTAAGGTTCAAAAGTAATGATGGAGCAATGATGCATTTAATTTGTCTGTAATAACAATACTGGTAATGACATTATTATTGATCGTGTAAGGGCCGCTAATAGAACACTTGATTATTAACTGTTCGGCACTGGCACGTAATATGTAGAAGAGCAACATTTCCGAACAAATATCATCTCCATCTGAAGGTGATCTCGCATAAAGGGCTCATCCATTCCCTGGAAATATTAAACAAATATGGAAGAAAGGGGCACAATATATCAATCGAGTTGCAATTCACAAAGGTATTTGCCCTACCCTAGATTAGATTATGACGAGCTGCTTGCACGTTATTATGAATAACGGTAGTGCCGTTATTTATGATGTACGAGGGTTGTCTGAAAAGTTTCCGACCGAGCAATCATACAAGACATTTTTTCTCAAATTTTTTTTTTAATTTTTCTACATAGTCTCCTTGTAACTCTACACACTTCTCTCAGCGATGCTCCCACCTGTCTAACCCGTCCAAATACTCGTAGTACTTGGCGTTTTTCTCTGCAAAACAATTGTTCACGAAGGTGATTGCCTCCTCATTTGACGAAAATCTCTGTCCTCCGAGCGCAGTTTTTAGATGAGGGAACAAAAAGAAGTCGCTTGGAGCTAGATCTGGTGAATAAGGCAGATGGTCAAGCAGTTCATACCGTAATTCATTGATTTTTGCCATGGAAACCGCTGAGGAGTGAGACGGCGCGTTGTCTTAGTGAAACAGGATTTTCTTTTTCTGCAAATGTGGCCGTTTTTTCGCAATTTCTACCTTCAGCTCGACAAGTAATGTTGCGTAATATGCTCCTGTAATAGTTTTTCCTTTATGAAGATAATCGTTAAGATAACTGCTTTACTAACCCAAAAAAGAGTTGCCACCACTTTCCCAGCCGAAAAAACAGTTTTTGCTTTTTTTGGAACCGGCTCGCCCTTTGCAGTCCACTGTTTTGACTGAATTTTTATTTCGGGCATATAATGGTGTATCCAAGTTTCATCTGTTGTAATTAATGGGCCCCAAAACTCGGATTTATTGCGCCTAAACTGCGCCAACAGAGCGTTGGAAATGTTCATTCGAACACGTTTTTGGTCTAACGTAAGCAAAAGCGGCACCCAACGCGCGGACAGCTTTCTCATACCTAAATCTTGATTTAGTATGTAACAAACACGTTCTTTGGACATTTTCAAAACCTCTACTATCTCTCTCACTTTAATTCGATGGTCATCTAACACCATTTGGTGAACTTTAGCAATGTTATTGTCATTGGTTACAGTTTTTGGACGTTCATCATCTCCCAAGCTCTTACGGCCACGTTTAAATTCAGCTGCCCAAAATTTCACTATTTTAAATGATGGTGTGGAGTCCCCATACACAGAGTCCAACTCATTTTTGATTTGCGTAGGCGTATTGCTTTTCAAAAACAAGAATTAACAACAGCTCGACACTCAATTTTTCCCATTTTCACAAAAAACATTCACATCGACTCACTCAAACGACTGTCAACTAAAAACTGCGAGTCCAAAATGACTGAAACTTCGGTAAGTAACTGTCAAAAAATGCACAACTAGCACTCACTAGCTTTTATTGACGAGTGCAGCTGTCTTTACGTTGCGGTCGGAAACAGACAACTGTGCAGCCTAGATAGTCAATCTTCTTCACGACCTTGAAGTTAATAGCAGTCTATTGTGCCATTTTGTTCGAATGCTCTATGTTGTGAGCCATCCCATCTTCACCGCTACTCGTACATACTTGCAATTGCCTCACAAAAAGCTTGTTGTGTTGTTTTATTATTGTTACGTCAAAAAGTAAAGGAAATGCTAACAATACTTAAATCCATATATCTGAAAGATACTTGAAACACTTGACTAGGCACTTTAAATTGTTTTTTTCTGCCAGATCTATGTAGTCGTATATGTAGAAATTCATTGGTGCTGATCTGAATTTTAAACAGCCAAGTAATTTGTCAGCGTTTCTTTTTTGTTTAAAACGATAAAAATACTTGATTACCACTTACGTAGTATTTTATTAAACTCGTAGTGATGAGTTGTATTTCAATAGCCATAAGTTCAAAAGCAATTTAATTGATTTTACAATGCTTCAATTGATATTTGGGAATAATTATATTAACGATATTATATTAGTAAAAAAATATTTATATAATAAAGGTCTAAGAGAATTTTAAAGCTGAAAGCAAACAGTTTTAAAACATATATAAGATAAATATATAAAAATGTAGACAAAAATAACGTTAAATGTTACCAGTAATTACTCTTAATTTCGGTAGTCGATTTCCTAATTAATTTTTTTTCTAAATTTCGCTAGTCAATAAGTAAAATAAAAGGAAGACCTTTCGAACTGTGAGTATATTTCGATTTTTGTATCATACATACATACTCGTACGAAATGCAAGTAGTATCCTATGACCATTTAGAACATGCAGTATTGGTTTGTCGTATTCAATTTAATTATTTTATAGTATGAGTAGGTACCTATGTTATTAATGATGTTTGTTATGGTTTATTGTATAGAACAACTACTGAGAGTGGCAGAACATCCGCCCAAGGAAACTGGGGAACCTCTGGGTCGAGCTTGGGGTGAGTGAACACATTTTAGATGTTGGACTTGCTTTTTATTAAATATACATATATACAAATTTAGCGTTCGAAGAACTCCGCCAAGGACGGCACCACCCCAACCACCTACTCAACCGACGATGACCAGGTCAGTCTTAAAAATACACAGTCTTGCTTGGGAGTTACATTTTATAGCGTCTGTTCTGTTTTTGTATTATTACAGACAAGACAGCATTCGTAGCGTAAGGTGGGAAACGCAAGAAGAAATGATATTCCAGGATGTCGATTAACCCAACCCCATGTACATGACAAGTGAAAATGTGCTTTCAATTTGTTTGGCTATTTGTCTAGTAATTTTATTTCTTTAGTTTTATTTTTAAGATAAAGGCTAGTTTGCATAATTTTAAATAAAAAAGACCCAGTGTGTAAGTTAATATAATTTAAAATAGAGACGAGAATCAGATTCAGTTTTTTTTTTCACTGCAGGATGAATAGTGTATTTGATTAAAACTGATTAGGTAATGTATTTAATTTTAAACATTGTTTCTATATGACTTAACAAATAAAAAAAAAACATATTATTTAGTTACAAAATGTGTTTATGTATGTTATGTGCTTGGGCAATATGTTAATGCAGAGCTGCAAAAAACTTATCTAATCCGAGCTTCCATGCTTAAGTGTAACTTACAGATATGTGATGGGCAAACAAACCGGCTTGTTCGTTTTGTTCGGGGCAATGCTAGACTGCTTACTGACGTCGTAATGGGGTACTATGCGTCTCGTAACACCCTTGCAGTAAGAAAGCTAGGCATAATTGACATAACTTTATATGGTATAACGTCTGCAGTGAGAGTGATGAAGACAGCGCGGAGCACTGTTTCTGTTAGTGTCCGGCCAGCGTTTGCATCAGGTTGATTATGTGGGTTCCTCTACTATAGGCACTTTATCACTCAAGCGTTTACTCATCTTTCTACGATGACTGAAAAGTATGAGTAAAACAAACATAAAGATGATAAAATGAACTAGTTCTCTGTCTGGGTGATTGGTTCCAACAGAAGAAAGGTTCTTTGGGCAAAGCCAATTCTGCAAATTTCGCAAATATTTACTTTAATATTGTGCTATATTTTCGCTACTATTTTTGCTTCGAACTCATGTAAATTGATTTAAAGTGGGTTGAATTTGGTTTTATGTTACAAAATTCACCCAGACTGGTTTTCAACAGGGCTTCATTCGCCATCTCATAACTTCTACTTTTTATCATCACTAAACCAGTATCAATATCGGAGCCGGCTGAACATGATAAAGGCGAGGAAAGTAGCGGAAGTGGCTGCACTATCGAAGTGGTATATGCGAAGCTCTTCAAGATGGAAGAAAAATACTATCACTGTCTGTAATCCCTTAACGAGTTGCGTGTAGAGAATATCAATCTAAAATCTAAGGTTGAAGTTCTGGGGAATAGACTCAACTGGCATCAACAACACTATCTTAAAAAATCTAAATCGTTGGAGTCATTAGTGTCAACAGCAACAATGCACTAATAAAAGCACAGCGAACTGTGTCGTTGAAGAGTCCTAATGACAAAATAGAAAAATGTTATATGAGAAGGGTACACACAATAAAAGAGAACCGCGGAGAGGCTCTGTCTCCAACAAAATCAATCATCTGCATAAAAACATCGGATGTCCGCACGACCGACGCAGTGAAGAATGAGTGAGAAGACCAAGAAATAAAAATGAACTTAACTCATTGAATGGCAGCAATGCTAGCGGTGATCAATTTGACTTGGACGGAGGTAGATGTGGTAGTGCTAACAGCGGCAACAAACGGTATGCAATTTCTTAATATATAAAAGAGAGTGACGTTAGTTACTAGGCTTATAACTTAAGAGTGCCTGGAATTCGGACTGGTCTCCGGCCAAACAAGAAATTTTCCGAAAAATCCCCGAAAAAAAAATTATGAAGAAAATTCATTTTCTCATACATTTTGTATGGAGCGACGCCATCTTCCTGATAGACGACGTTTATGTTTACGTTACGTTATCACAATTTTTTTTTTGTCAATTTTTTGCGACAATTGTTTTTGCACCAAATTTGTGGGATAATTGTTTTTTTAGCAATTTTTTTTGTCACACATTAAAAACGAACATGATTTCAAATGCGGGTTCCGGTATTTCCAGTAGATGGCTTTGTGTGCATCAACTTTTGACAGCTGACTCATTTGCACAGTCTTTCCATCACATACTATTGTGCTGTGCTGTGTGTTGCGATTTATCAGCATTTTTTCAAGTTTTATTAAATTTTTATCAGCTTTCGACAGTTATTGTAATTCAATTTGAGTTAATACATAGTTTTGAAACTATTCTTTGTGAAAATTACCAACGCAAAGTGATTTCATAGAGGTAAGTTCAGTTTGATAAAGTGCACATTGTGAATGGTTATGTTCTTTGTGATTGCATGCGCATCGACAATCAATCCAAACGTTAATTTCGGATTGTGCAATTAATTTTTAGGTGGATTACTTTGAAAATCAATTCGAATTCGCTGTTCATTTCTTTCTGAATGACATTTTGGTGTGGAATTCAATTTTCAAACGGTAACTTGCCAACGAAGATGTTTATTTTGTGAGGTTATGACATTTGTGCACCTGTATGTATGGATAATTCCTTAATTGCTTTTGTGATATTCATTTCTCAGTGTTATTCACAATGCCGCGAGCCAGAAGATCTAATCTTTCGTATCGAACCCGTAATGCAAGTAGAGTTCGGAATATTGCCAATCAATTGAATACGGATGAAGAAATCGCACGAGAACAGCGCCGTGTTAGTATGGCCCGACTTCGTGCATCACAAATGCAAGAAGAAAGACAGGCGGCAAATGAAACGGCTCAGTTAGCAATGAGAAATCGTAAACGTAAAAATCGAAATTAATGTGTAAAAAGAAGTGCTTCAAGTGTTGATTTGAATCGAGTAGCGATTCATTACGATTGCACAATTGACTACAGCTCCTGGATTGTGCTGTCTCAGTGGCAAGGTTAAATTATCAACATTTCACTTGCCACCAGAGACATTGCATTCTTTGCTTCGTGATGAAACACCAGAATCACGTCACTTTCTATCGAACACTCAGAAATATAACGGATGCTTTCACATGACTTCATTTGGAGCAGATATTATTGATGAACGCAGATTCAATCCGACATTCAAGGTAATAAAAGATTAAAGAAATTAAATTTAGTTAAAGAAATTAAGATTAAATAAATTAAAGAAAATCATTGATTCTAATTTCGTCATCGACTCTACAGATCAAGGCCAAATTCACCATCGAATGGGATCATTACTACCGCTTGAAGACGCGCAACATAAATTGATGCAAATCTTCTTCATGGGCAATGTGGAAAATCAACTTGATCAGGGCCAAACAAACAATACGGCAATGAAAAGAGAAATTCTTCGAGATCTGCAGCAGATACTTCATGAACATCATGCATTGGTTCGGTTATTCAAAAGTCATGATCTGAGCGGATAAATGACCTGCTGGAACGCACAAACGATAATTTAATGCTCCAACAATAGATGAGGTTGCAGTTGTGTTTGTTGGCGAAAATCTGGAATCACGCGATATTATGCTCGGGAGTCTGGGCAATTGCAACGAATATCCGAAACACATCGTTCATACGATGCATTTCAATACCCATTGATCTTTTGGCAAGGAGACGATGGATATTATATCAACACCAAGATGATAAATCCATTGACCGGTGAGGATCGATATCATAATAATTTTCATTTCAATATGACACTAATGTCACTGATATTATTTTAGGTGAGGAAACCATCAAGAAGGTCAGCGCAATGAATTTTTACGCGTATCGTTTTATGATTCGCCAAAAGGTCGATAATTATTTGCAAAAAATCCCGTGTCTTCGGGGATACGCGATGTTGGATGTATTCGATTGAATGGCAAAAAAGAGGCTTGAAGAATGCGCACATTCTCATTTAGTTAGTCGAATGAATGCAAGCAGACCAAATTGATGACATCATATGTGCCGAGATTCCTGATCCCGAAACCGATCCAGACCCGCATGAGGTCATAATTACAAACATGATTCATGGACCGTGTGACACCATTAACCCATAATCACCGTGCATGGTCGACGGCAAGTGTTCCAAGGGGTATCCACGAAATTTGACTGATGAGATCATCACTGACAACGATGGTTATCCACTGTATCGCCGTCGATCTGATGATGGCGGTATAACAAGTACAGTCAAAGTGAAAGGAAATGATTTCGTGGTCGCCAACTATTAGGTTGTTCCGTATTCGCCACTTCTTTCTAAAAAATTCAAGGCGCATTGTAACGTGGAGCAATTCAGTGAAGTCCATCAAGTACATCTGCAAATATGTCACGAAAGGCAGTGACATGGCGGCTTTTGGTCTTCAAGTTCCTGATCCCAATGATGAAATCACGCGCTATCAAGTTGGTCGATACGTAAGCTGCAATGAGGCGATTTGGCATATATTCTCATTTCCCATTCACGAACGCTCTCCGACTGTTACACATTTGGCAGTGCATCTGGAGAACGGTCAAAGAGTTTATTTCACTGCAGAAAATGCCACTTAACGTGCTCAAAACCCACCAGCGACAACATTGACCAGTTTCTTCTCGATTTGCCAAAGTAATCCGTTTGCACGTACGTTACTTTACACAGAAATGCCGCGTTATTACACTTGCGATGCTTCATCGAAGAAATTTCAATATCGAAAGCAAGGCGACGCAGTTCCCGGTCATCCGGATGTGTGTTCTACTGAAGCTCCTAGCCATATTTATACACTGCATCCGAAAAATGATGAATGCTCGTATTTGCGACTATTGCTGGTGAATGTTCGTGGGCCGACATCATTTGAATCACTTCGAACTGTGAATGGTGTAGTGTTGCCAACATTTCGTGCTACACGTCAGGAGCTCAATTTGCTTGAAAACGATACGAATTGGGACACGACAATCGCTGAAGCAACTGTTTCCGCATCTCCAAGTACATTATTTGCGGTCATTATTTCCACATGTTTTCCATCTAATCCACGTGAATTGTGGGACAAGTACAAGGATGACATGTCAGAAGACATTTTGCATCGAGTTCGTGTCTATTCAGAGAATCCCCATCTTGAGATGAATGAAGAGATGCACAACCAGGCTTTGGTTTTGATAGAAGACGTGTGTTACCTCATGTGCGGCAGTTTGTTAGTCAGGTTAGGAATGCCATTGCCAGATCGTGGAATAAACGACGCTTTCGAACGGGAATTACAGCGTGAACGTGAATACAACACAAATGCATTAAGCCAATTGGTTCGAACGAATCCCCAACAAAAAGATGTGTACGATACGGTGATGAAGGGGTTTAGTAGTCATCATGCTTCGCAATCTCAATCAACCAAAATTATGCAACGGAACGCGTTTAGCGGTCATAACACTCAAGAGTGATTCACGCGAGAGTACTAAAATGGAAGTTCGAAGATGAGGAAGTTCTTATTCCGAGAATTCCAATGATCCCAACCGATATACCATTGAAGTTTAAGCGAATCCAATTTCCAATTCGTCTCGCATTCGCCATGACAATCAATAAATCACAAGGCCAATCATTGAGTGTTTGCCAATATATGTCGCATGTTCCCATGTCGGAATACCATCCGCTTTGATCGTTTTTGCACCTGACAGCAAAACGAAAAATATCGCTTATCACAGAGTGCTTAAGCGAGGGGAAATACAATTCAAAATCCACCCGACCGCAACCCATCCAGCAAATACTATATTTCAACACAAAGCATCAAATGCAATGGACAATTGACCACAGAATCTCTGCAATTTGAAATGACGCAGTGCAACGCCTGCGGGGTCAGCTAGTATAGAATAAATGATGCGCTTACGAAATCCACACAGGCTCTTTTCATGCATGCCAAATATGTGGGAAATAATGAAAGTTTGAAATATTAATGGTTTAAGAATAACCAAATACTTTTGAGAAAGGTGGAGAGTGGAAGGGTCAAGGCCTTTATTGTTCGTCAAAATATCAGAAATTCACGAGAAACTTTCCAACTCTCGTCACACATCTTGATTCGTTTGAATGTCTCCCAGATATTGTATTTGTCTCTGATTTATGACTTGGAAAAAAGCGATTACACTTTGCCTGGTATATATTTTTTTGCTAAAACGAATGAAAACTACACTGCAGTTGGTGTTGAATTTTTTATTAAAGAAGAATCTATCGACTGTAAATTGTCTGAAGTTGATTTTCGGCGTTACATAAAGTAAAGTAGATAAGGAAGTTTTTGTATTTCTATGTGCGTACAGATTGCATACATACAATATGTTCAATATTGCTCTTTTCATTCAAGAATTTTCTTTTTTTTACAAAGAGAAAAGTCAAAAATTTTATTGTTGCAAGAGATATCAATTTAAACATTTTAGAAAGCAATGAATCTGTTTTAACATATAAACATATATGGCTTTGTTAGCTTTCCAGGACCTAGCCTACTTTATCAACGAGCTGGTAAGATTAATTTCAGATACTTGTCTAGACCATATCTATGGACGTTCCGCTAATTTCTCCCATACTTATGTAAAATACATGTTTAATTTAATGATTACTGATCACGTAATGACTGTCCTTTTGGTAGGAACAAATAAAACAAATAAAGTCGTACATTTTCAATCGTCTAACAATATTACAAAAACTAATTTTGCAAAGCTTAAAAATAATCTTCTTTATGAACTCTGGGAAAATGATTTCACAGAAAATTATGTTTCTACAATACATCCTATTCAATATTCACCAAAATATTGAAGAACTCTATAGAAAGCTGCTGCTACAAGGTCTGCTTGAAAGTCCTGGGCGACTGGGCAATTATTAGATGAAGTTAAGACTAAAAATAAAATTAAACGTTAGCGTAACACATCCATTCCTAGCATAAAAGAAAGATATAAGAGGATGTGGTTAGAACTCAAAAAATAAATTTCTGTCTGTCAAGGTAAATACTACCGTATGCAACTTAAAAGAGAGAGAGATTTGAAAAGTGAATGGCAAGTTGTAAATAACATTCTCAATAACCCCCCTTTTCTGCTTCTGTCATTCGTTCTGCTGTTAATAATTGTAGAGTTTCTGAAAGTTTAGTGATTGCAGAAGAATTTAATAGTTACTTTGCAACAATTGCTAGTAACTAATAACTAGTAAGTAACAACCAATTTCCGCTCAACAAAGTTGTAATGTCTGCTCTTCTTATTCTAACTTAGAAACGAACAACTTTGCATTCGAGCCCATTAGTGCTTTAGAAGTTTTTAAAGCTATTGGCAACCTTAACAACTCCAATGCTTTGTGGAGTTGGTAAAATTTCAAATCGTATGCTAAACTAAAATGCTTGCTTTCAAGTTGATATCTTGATACATATTTTCAACAGCAACATGTTTTTGAGAGTCGTTCAAGGTCAATTCAAATGTGAAAACGTTGTGCCTCTCTTTAAAAAGGGATCGGTAAATAAAATGAGAAAATGAGTAACTATAGATGCTTATATCACTTTTTCCAGCAGTTGGCAAAGTTTTCGAAAAAGATATTAAGGGAATGATAGTTTGCTTTTGAAATAATGCAAAATTCTCTAGCTCAGTTCAATATAAGATCAATAAGATGCCCTCTTACGTGTTTTGTTTATCGATATAATAAAAGGCTTTGACATGGTCCATCACAAGCATCAGATTTTGTTAAGAAAATTAGAAGACGCTAGTTTTTGTGACTCCATTCTTAAATGATTAAGGTGTTATCTGCAAAATAGGAATGAAAGAGTTAAAAAGAGGAGTAGTATTACATTTTCTGATTTGGGAGTTCCTCGGGGCTTTGTTTTAGGATCTATTCTCTTTTAAATCTACTACTTTAATTCACTCTTTGGATTAAAATTTAAAAGCAGAATTACTACCTTTGCTGATGAAACTGAAAAACTTACGGTACGAATAGTATTTTGGATTTCGTTGCTGACTTAATTTGGGATTTCTTGAAACTGTGGTTTAATTACGTTCAACAGCAATAAATAGTACTCGGACATAGTGATTACTGTTTCTCATAGTACTTGACCTGTAGGTAACGGAAAAAATAATCTTTTGCTCAGATCACATACAACAACACAACCATACACGCTTTTACCTTTACATCGAACGATGGCAGTTCTAATAGCAACGTGCATCGTTTAAATGAGCTTTTCTGCTGGTAATTTAAAAAAAGTATATTTAATCATTTATGTTGTATAAGTTTAGCATTATTGTATTGTAGAAGTGTATTAATATGATAAAATGCCACGAGCTCGTGTTGATTGTGCAGATTTATTCGGTTTTATTTATGGAAAATTTATACCACGTTCTCGAAAAATATGGGAAACGACAGTCTATTCTTTAGATGTGTCCATATGCATATTCATTTGTGTGCTGTCATAAATGACCTCAAAAATGACTAAAGCAAATAATTGGTACTTGTATCTATTGCAGTATCAGCCTTATAAATCACAACAACCCTTTTTTTTACTTGGTCCCTTTTTACACAGTCAATATTTCTTCTACGTTTCTTTTACTGTAGTTCATGCATTAGATACGGGTATTTTGCATGATGAAGAAAAGGGGGAAACAAATTTATTTTTGCTGCGATTGTAAATGTCTTAAAGCTCAATGTATGCAGAATTGTCGTCAGGCGGAAACAGAGAAATAAAGAACAAGAAAACTTTAAACAGTAAACAACAACGCTATTGACTACCTCTTTAACAAACATGTTCCAATTAAGACCCGTGTTATAAAGCCGCACAGCTGCCCTTGGCTTTCGTATGATATTCTTAGGGCAATCAAAAAGAGAGATGTATCATATCGCCGTTGGAAACGTTTCGGCTGTGCCGAAATGCTTAGATGTTTTAAATTTAATCGTAACATTGTAACTAACCTTATTAAATCCGCTAAGCTGAGGTACTACAATAATTTAATTCCAATCGTTCCTCAAAATTTCTGTGGAGTGAAATTCGGAATATTGGTGTGAATAAGCAACACTCCATAGTCTCGGATGACAATATTGATTTAGAAGAGTTGAATCGAAAGTTCTCTACCCCAAGCGCGCCGCCTGACACTAACCTAACGACATCACAGGATGATAGAGAAAATGAATTTTCCTTGACTGCAGTTAACATACATAATGTGCCAAAAGCAATCTTCTCTATCAAAAGCAGGTCCGTTGGACTAGATAATATTCATCCTGACCTCATAAAAATTCTCCTTCCTCTTATACTTCCTTACATCACCCATATTTTTAACACCATTATTATGACATCTACCTACCCGTTAGCCTGGAAAAAGTCTAAAATCATACCGATTCCTAAAAAAGGTACAAACTCTGAATACCGACCTATAGCTATCCTCCCTTTTTTATGCAAAGCTTTTGAATCGATTATAAGCCACCAAATAAAAGAGTTTATTAAAGACAAACAGCTTCTTAATCCTCTGCAGTCAGGGTTCCGGTGCGGACATAGCTGTACATCAGCTTTACTTAAAGTTTCTGACGATGTAAGACAAGCAATAGACGCTGATTATACAACTCTGATAACGCTACTTGACTTTTCTAAAGCATTTGACTGTGTAAATCCGAATATTCTCTGTGATGAACTTACGACATATTTTAACTTCTCTGACACATCTAATAAATTAATTTATTCATATATGACTGATCGCTAGCAAGCTGTTTCGTGTAATAGTAAACTGTCTTCGTTTCTTCCTGTTAATCCTGGTATTCCCCAAGGATCTATTCTTGGTCCTTTATTGTTCTCCCTTTTTATAAATGATCGACCCTCCATTTTATTGCATTCTCAATATCATATACATGCTGACGATGTTCAATTGTACTTTAGTTTCCCTATTGGCATGATTGAAGATGCAGTTGCAAAAATAAACGACGATCTATGTTCTATTCTCGAGTGGTCAACACGTAATGGTCTAAAGCTGAATCCTGACAAAACTAAAGCCATACCAATATCCAAACATCAACAGTATCTTCCTGATTTCCCCCCAATCCTTTTAAATTCCTCGCAAGTTGAGTACGTTAACCAGGTAAAAAACCTTGGAATAACCTTTAACAATAAGTTAACTTGGGATGTTCACATAAATTCTATAATCAATAAAAATATGCGTCTCTACGTGGATTATCCATTACAAAAACAATTTTACCTACTCAAGTCAAACTCAAATTGGTAAAGGCACTAATAATACCCATAATATCATACGGCTGTGAACTGTTTGCGGATTCTGACTCGTACTCGTTTCAAAAACTAAAAGTTGCTTTCAACTCAATTGCGCGGTATGTTTTCAATGTTCGTAGATTTGATCATATTTCTTCTGAAGCTCGTCAACGCCTTGGATGTGATTTAGAGACTTTTTGAAAATATCGTTGTTGTGCTTTGCTCTTCAAAACTATTCACGTGAAGGAACCTATCTACCTGTTTAACAAAATTCATTTATGTTCATCAAATCGCTACATAGTCTTGCGTTCTGCCACATTCACCTGCTCAACATCACGCAGGCAATTTTTCATTTATGCTGTTAAGCTCTGGAATGGTCTACCCATTCGTGTGAAGTCCTTAATCGAGCGCCGTAAGTTCCTAACAGCTTGTTTCGAATACCTCTCCAGTTTGAACTGATTTAACTTCTTGTTTTTATAAGTCCTTTTTCTTTTCTCTCGTTCTTGGTTGCGCTTAATTTTTCTTTAACTCAAAATTTTGTTTTCTTTTATTTATTACATGTATTTTCTTATTGTTCTCTTTAATTTTAAATAAGCACTCTTTTCTTTAAATGTTATATTATGTTATTTTATATCCCGTACTAATTATAAGTTTACCTTGATGTACAGTGTTTTTTTTGAACTAATAAACTAAACTAAACTAAACTTGAAACGCATTTTCAAGGTCAAACGAAGGTTACTTTTGATTTTTCAAATGATAATTCCTGATTTTCATTGCTCAGTCGTATTCCTCAATGGGGCACACGACTTTGTCTCAAAGGTCTTATTCATTCAGTGCTAGATACCACTGCACTGGCAGGCCTAAATCATTAATCAGTTTCCAACGTTGTTAGGGTGTTAGAAGGTCGAGATTTGTTTTGAGGAAGTCAGTATTGCCTCGAGTGAAATTAAAACTCAAAGAAATTTCAGATGGAGACAAATTGTCGTAAACTTTTTTTCTTCTTGAACGGAACTGTACTTCATTTAGAAGTTCGATATTTGTTTTGAGGAACTGATTATTATTAGTAACGTTTTCCAGATTAATAATGCAGGCTATTTCAATTCAAGAGAAAATTGAAATGATATTGATTTATGGAGAAAGTGGAAGGAACATCGATGGTGCTGTTGCTCTTTACGCCCAACGTTTCCCAGACCAAATACGATCGCGCGCTTCCTTTTATCGGGTCATCCAACAATTCACTGGTGAAGGAAGTGTGCGACCAAAGAAAAGGAATCGGTCAGATCGAGGCAATGGCCTGCTAGATCACCTGATCTTACGTCAGTTGATTTCTTCTTGTGGGGCTACTTAAAAAGTGAGGCTTACAAAAAAAGCCAACAACACGTGAGGTCATGAAAAGACGAATAACTGAAGCTTGCCGGAAGATTAAGTCAGAAATACTTCTCAGTTCTGTTGGTTCACTAAGAGCGCGGATAGGCAAGTGTATTGAAGTGAATGGTCACATTTTGGAGCATTTGTTGAAATAGTCTCGGGAAATAAACGTCGAAATGGGAAGAATTCAATGATTCAACAGTTGGTGGCAAGGGGACCCTCTCTAATTAATCACCCCGAAGGAAACAAAATACTGCTACGTCCACGTCGTTTTTTCTGGGTTATGCTAAACGAAGTATGTAAAAACAAATGACAAGCCTACGAGCAACACGACAAAAGTGATCTTCGTTTGACCTTGAAAATGGGGCTCAAGGTCAAACTCGTTATCACCATTTTATGTCCTCTTCAGAGCCTTGTGACTTTTGTATGAAACATTTTTCGCCATATCGCGTATTTTTCGATTAATTTGGATGTCTCAAGTTAAAAAACTCACCCTGTATCAGTTACAATCTATTGGGTCTATAACTTAATTCGGTTTGCTAAGAGATGGTGTAACTTGTATTATTCCATTGTTATTATTCCATGGAACATGCATTGTCATTGTACGTCATTTCAGTATATGTCATTCACTTGAAGCGTAAACAACAAAAATTTTATTCACTCAAATATGTCGAACCTTGTGCCTGAAAAAGTGTTTTTGCGGGGAGTTCTTCTTCATTACTTTAATATGAAGAAAACTGCTGCCGAAAGTCATCGTATTTTGGTGGAAGTTTATGGTGAACATGCGCTAGCTGAGCGAACGTGCCAAAAGTGGTTTGCACGATTTAAAAGTGGTGATTTTGGCTTGGAAGACGATGAACGTCCTGGACAGCCAAAAAAGTTTGAAGATGAAGAACTGGAAGCATTACTCTATGAAGATTGTTGCCAAACAAAAGAAGAGCTCGCAGAATCTTTGGGTGTCACTCAAGCAGCCATTTCAAAACGTTTAAAAGCAGCTGTATATATTCAAAAGCAAGGAAATTGGGTTCCACATGAACTCAAGCCGAGAGACGTCGAAAGGCGGTTTTGCATGTCGGAAATGCTGCTGGAACGCCACAAAAGGAAGTCATTTTTGCATCGGATTGTTACAGGTGATGAAAAATGGATCCATTACGACAATTCCAAGCGCAAAAAATCATATGTAAAACCCGGCCAACCAGTCAAATCAACGGCAAAGCCGAATATCCATGGCGCGAAGATAATGCTCTGTATTTATTGGGATCAGATGAGTGTGCTGTATTATGAGCTGCTAAAACCGGGTGAAACCATCAATGGACAACACTACCGAACACAATTAATCCGTTTGAAGAGAGCAATGGCCTAAAGGCCGGAATATGCGACCAGATACGAGGCAAAAATTTTCCATCATGACAACGCTCGGCCCCACGTTGCTATTCCGGTTAAGAACTATTTGGAAAACAGTGGATGGGAAGTCTTACCCCACCCGCCTTATAGCCCTGATCTTGCCCCTTCTGAATACCATTTGTTCCAGTCGATGCAGAACGCCCTCACTGAAATACGGTTCACATCAGAGCAGAATATCAAAAATTGGCTTGATTCATTCTTGGCTGCCAAGCCGGCGCAGTTCTTTTGGGATGGGATCCACAAATTGCCAGAAAGATAGGAAAAGTCATAGCTTCAGATGGGCAATACTTTGAATAATACTATTGTACATGTTTTTCTTAAATTAACCTTCAAATTTTGAAAAAAAAAAACCACACGAATTAAGTTATATACCCAATATAATCTTGTTTAATGGCATTAATTTTGTTATTTTTTGCTATTGTTTAAAATGATGTTATGTACCTTTCAGTTATTTTGATTCAGAATATTAAATTTTTAGCTGTTCCAATAGATCACCCCTCCTGAAATTTATTTTATATTGTTTAAACTATACTAATTTAGCACTCAACACTATTTTAATACATTGTAGGTAAATATCGAGTGCCTTTAAGATTCTTATTTTGTTATTACTAATTTAAGTAAACTATTTGAATTATGTGAATTATTTAGTATACATATGGAAATTTAATAAAGTAAACTAAACTAAACTAAAGTAAACTGAATCCATAAATTGTATCTATTGATATTCAGTGTAAAGTTTTTCCCTGTATAGAAGGGACTGATCTTCTTTTTCATCCGTTTTATTCTTTTGTGGCAGTAGTATCTGAGTATTTTTCCAATAATTTCTATACTGAGTTATCAGAAAAACACAATGGGATAAATCGCCCAGTTCTTCTGGTTCTCAATTTTATATTCATTGTTTCCAATGGTTTGTGGTCCGAAAAAACCGTCAACTTATTTCCTATTAGACGATATTGCCAATATTTCACAGCTAATTTCATCTAAATATTTTTTGGGCGTTGTTTAACTTTTTTGAAAGATAAACTATCGGTTTTTCATATCCATCGGTTTGCGGTTGTATCAAAATTGTACCTACTCCTTGAAAACTAGCATCTGTATAAATCTTAATAGGCAACTTTGGGTCACATATTCCTAAAACTGGTTGTTGTATTTTTTTTATCTTATCTGTCCAAATGAATTTTTCATTGTTCTTGATAAATGAGTGTATTGTTTTCCACATACTTGTTATTAAAACTTATTTTTCCTAAGAACTGTCTTACATTTCTTTGTGTCTTTAGATAGGAAACTTTTTTACTGAAATTAAACTATCTTTCATTGGTGTTATTGAATTATTCTGTATTATATGACACAAGTACTTCACAGAATCTACTGCCAAAGTGCATTTGGAAAATTTTAATCGAAGTCCTTCTTTCAGTATTGCTTCTACATAATAGTTTTTCCAAGTGTCCTATAGGATCTACAAAGGTTTTTAAAAAAAAACAAGATATCTTCCATATATTCGTAATTAACTATAAAATCTGTAAAATTATATTTTCTATGTTAATTATGTTATGTAGCTGAATGTTCTCTGGAAAATGGTGTTCCCTTCTTGCGTAACAAATGCTGTTTTTCCCCTGTCTTCGATTTTTAAACATATTGACCAGAATGCAGAATTGATGTCTAACGTAGAGAAATACTTGCAGTTCCTTGTTTTTTCCATAAGGTTCTCAATCAGTGGAAATTGTTGGGATCGAAGGACTACGATTTTGTTTAACCTTCATCTCATCCTTGAGTAGAAAACTACACAAAAAATTTTCGTTTTCTTAATTTCTCAAAAACCACTAATTGTAAACTTCCGGAATTTTCAGACTTTGTTTATATTCTTGATTACCGAAAATAAAACGTACCTCCCCGTAATAAAAATGTTTATGGCGGTTAATAATGCACTAATTACGTTGTCTACCCTCATGTGTAGATTTCTACACATATGGACAGTGTGTTAAGTGTTTTAGCAAGTGAATATCGTCGGTATATTTAGTGAAATTTATAAAAATAATAAAAGATAACAATGTCAAAAGCAAGATATCTGACAGAAGAAGAAACGGAAGCATTTTTGAATGAAGGCGATGTTTCTGGAGAATTTGTGCCAGAAGAGAATATTGATGATGACGATAACTTATATTCAGACGATAGCGACTCTGACGAAGAGCAAGCGAGTGGCTCAAATGAAACCAACGAATCAATTGCTGAAGTTGAAAATGTGGATCCACTGCTTGTTTCGAAAGATGGTATTGTTTGGCAACTACAGCCATTTCAGCATCAAAATGGTAGATTACGGAATGAAAATATAATTTTTCTTCATCCTGGAACAACAAAATATGCTAAAGCTCGTGTTGATGGCATCAAAGATGCTTTTTTGCTTTTCTTCCCACCACAAATTGAAAATACCATTTTGAAGCATTCAAATGCGTATGCACGAGCAACATACGAGTACTTATGGTAAGGATTTCAAACAAATCGATTCGGATATGTTGCAAGCATATATTGGTGTTTTGATTTTAGCTGGTGTTTATAGGTAAGTCGTAGTTGCTTTCTTTCTTATTTCAACTGATTCTTGACTTTTTTACTTTTAGATCGAAAAACGAAACTACAATTGAATTGTTTGATGATATTAACGGTCGTCCGGTGTTTAGGGCAATTATGTCGAAGAAAACATTTGAGTATTTGAATCGAGTTATTCGTTTTGATGATGTCATTAGCAGAAGACAGCAACGATCTACAGATAAATTCGAACCGATTCGGGATATATTTGATAAATGGTCCAATTTATTGAGTGACTACTACAATCCACATGAATGTGTGACAGTTGACGAGCAATTACTTGGTTTTCATGGAAGATGTAAATTTCGTCAAGATATGCCATCAAAACCAGTAAAATACGGACTAAAATTCTGGTTGCTGGTTTGTTCTTATACCTACTATGTTTGGAAAATCCAGCCATATTTGGGAGCCAGTTCGAGTGAAAAAAGACAAGGCGAATGAGTAGTTTTGGATCTCGTTGATGTCTTGAAAGGTCACAACATAACAATGGATAACTTCTTTTCCTCATATGAGCTTGGGCAAAAATTGTTGTCAAAGGGCATTACAATGGTTGGCACGATGAGAAAAAATAAAAGAAGCATCCCACCAAAGCTTCTTGAATGCAAAAATAGACCGTTGTATGAATCTACTTTTGCATTTACCGAAAACACAGCACTTGTTTCGTACATTGGACGGAAAAATAAGTGTACCGTGTTGCAAAGTACTTTGCATGACTCAATTAAAATCGAATCGACTGAAAAAAAGTTACCAGCGATTATAGCCTATTACAATAAAACAAAAGGTTTGTTCATATACTACTTTTTGAAATTTCAAGACCCTCTAATGTTTTTTTTTTCATTCAATATAGGCGGTGTGGATACGGTTGACAAAATGCTCACTTTTTACAGCTGTAAAAGAAAATCTAACAGATGGCCAATGGCTGTATTTGCAAACATGATTGACATTTCTGCTTTGAATGCATTAATTATTTTCAAAGAAGTGAATCCGAATTGGCAAGCAACACAAAAAACAACAGTAAGAAGGAATTTTCTACGTGAACTTGGAATATCCCTTGCAAAACCACTTATGGAAGCTAGAAGTGCGAAGTCAAGATCAGCATCGTCTGCTTTATTGCTTGCAACTGTTTTGGAAGAAAGTTCACCATAGTCACCTTCAGAGGATGTTTCTGCATCAACTTCAACAAATCCACCAAAACGGTCAAGAAGCGTTCCACCACAAATTAAAGGCAGAGCAGGATGTCACGTTTGCTATGAAGAAAAATCCGCCAAAGAAAATAATGTTTATGAGACGATTTGTTGTTTTTACACAAAAGCTGCATGTAAAAATCAACATAATCGAAATGTGTGTGTAAAATGCATTCAAGAAAAATTAATTTGAATCTACCTACCTTCTTTTGTTATTTTAGAAATAAATTATAAAAGCAATTTTTCGGTTTAATTTAAAAAAGAATTTAGAAAATACATTGAAATCCCATATGTGTAGAAATCTACACACGAGGGTAGAGAACGTAATTTTTTTTTGAGATGAACGTTAAATCACGAAAGTTTGTACATAATCTTTATCACTTGTTTTCTTGCTTCTTGAATGCTGGCGTTACTGGGCCAGCAAACGGACTACATGATTTCTCTAACAATTTTGAAATTAGTTTTTCTAAGGCCTTTTGCAACTATATTTATCTACTATTAAATCAATATGCGCTTCATAATCTCTGACTGTACCAATGCCACATTTGTCTTCTGCAAAAACCGTACTATATTTGTGAATTAAATTATCAATCTCATTTTTTTGTTCATATTCTGCTGAATATTAAACACTAACATTGTCCTATTTGTTATATTTTTCGTTAATATTCTTATACACTAATTAAATTATATTTTTATTTTTTTTTATTTTTTAAAAAACATTTATCGGACTATGTCCGATCTTTTATTTATGATTTATTATTTATTGTAAAAAAGTAAAAACTGAACTGAACCTAACTAACTCAATGTTCTCCTATTTATTCATCGGTATGCAACCGATTCCAAGCGACGAGTGTTGACATAGAAATCTGGTGTAAGCACTTTGTCATATCAGGTGACCGATGGGTGACACCTGAGTTTATGATATCTTGCAAATTGAAGTTCATGGTGAACGTGGGAACATATTGTTGTGCATGTGTTTGGCGCATGTTGATTTCCGTCAGAAAAGAATTTGCTTCAAATGCTGTGTTAACGTTTCTGGGGTTAACTCCTCCCTCCTTCAGTGCTAACGTCCTCGTTGGCAAAGTTTAAAAATAAGGAATCTGTTTCTTCAGGATGATTTTGACTATTACAAAAATGGTAAGAAGGATGAGGATTGCTCCTAGGCCCATGTTAGACATAAGGCTGATGACATTTTGGTTGCTCAGCATTTGGATATGTTGGGTGTTGTTTACATTTAGTTCCTTAAGCATCTCGAGTGATAGAATTCCCTCGATTGTGCCTTTGGTAGATTTTGGCTGTACGATTGCTGGCAAAGGTTTTGAGTGTATCACTTCCTTTGATATGAATACTTCCCTTCCTATCCTTATCGTGGAGTTATGGAATTGTACTATGTACTCGTATGTCCCACTGATTTCCATGGTTTCGTCGTCTATGGTTATTGATCCATTGTAATTGTTCAAGAATAAAGTTCCTTCCTCCAATTCTGCTATCATCGATGTATGCTGGTTGTTCATGGTGGTGCATGTAGCGGCATGGCTTCTAAGTAAGTTCGGTATGCAAGTGCTATTGCTAATGTCTAAAATCGTATTATTAGTACATAATGTTAATTTATTTCACATTCTGTTTTTATCCCAAATATTTCTTTATTACATTTTAATATTTCTTTAAATGGTATCTTATTAATTTGATTTATTTTCCGTACTGCTCTAATACATAATTTTTCACATGTTTCATTCTTTGTTTGTGGTAAACTTATAATATGTATAAACAATTGTATTATGTTTTGAGGCAATCTTAATATTAATAAAATCAAGTGCCTGTTCTATGTTCTCAAAAGGTATATTTTCTTTATTAAAATAATTTTCAATTTCATTAATTTCAAAATTAGAAAGTATAAATGAATTTATAATATTAGCCTTGGCCCAATGCAAGGCGTATTCTATATTTACTTATTCTTCCTTTATTACTCTTAACTTATATTGGGCAAGTTATCACAACCCAATATGCACCGCCTTACACTTGGTTCGACACGCACAGACAGGTTCCCAGCTGAGTCAGCATATCATCTGCTTGCAAATATTCCCACGGAAGTTATGCACGCGCAAGCTACTCGACACCGGATGGGATGCATGCGAAATATCAAAAGTGATGAGTCAGGAGATATCCATGGGAACATTTGGATAGAGGCTAAGTTTTGGAGTTAGATGGGAATGGATTGGGAAGTCAGTGGTAATCGTGTCGGCAACCGCGAAGACTGTATCAATTAATCAATTAATAAATTATATTCAAGAAATATAAACATTTTTCATTATGTAAGTCGAACAGTTGGGTCGGCCCTCCGGGCTGACGTTCGCGTTTTTTTTGGAATCCTCCTAAAGGATTTCCTTAACTGGCGCCCGAGCAGGGACAGGTTTAGAAAAAATATATCCTTTTTGTCCGAGCAATTGTGGCAAAATAAATTAGTAATGTCCTTGAGTGGACATAGACCAGTACTCTCTATGGAGTGAATGCAGTTGTTACCATGGGAACACAACGGCCTTTCTGGTCTTAATAAAAATCTATTAATTAGTAGTCACATTCTGCTGTTACCATGGGAACACAGTGGAGATTGTCGAAAGGACTAAAGGATATATAAGTGAAGAAATCGTGCCATTAGTAGGTCGCTTCCAAATATTAACGGTAGCGATCAAACGGGAACACCACGATCCTTCCACTAAACCTGTCTCAAACAAGAATCCCGGAATAATATTTAAAACCGATATTCCTTTTAGATCACCGGCGGATCTCACCATATCGAGCGGGAATATGTGCTTTTTGTTCCTGTAAGTGAAACATTTAATAACAACCTAAGCAAGGAAAAAAGAAAACCAAAAAAAAAAAAAAAAACAAATAAGTTCTTAAGTGAAGTTTTTTTTTAAACAAAAAAAGGCTCATCGAAATAATTCAAAGAGATATTTAAATTCGTGAATTGTGAAATCAAAAAGAGGTTGATAAATCTCACTGGGAAAAAAATAATAATATAAATTTTTAAGTGAAATTTCTAAGGAAAGAGCATAGAGAAGATTCAAAAAAATCTTAAAATTTATCAATTGTTAAATCAAAAAGAGGTTAGTGAACCTCGTTGTAAGAGAAATTATAAGTGAAATCTCTAAGTGAAGCTCATAGAATACAGAAAGTACTACTACTACTCCAAAAGGAAAAAAAGGAAAAGTATAGAAAAATTTAAGAAACTATCACAAGGAAAAGGTAAGGTGCATTGTTTTTTTTTACTTTGCTTTTGAAATAAAGTGTGTGCATACGTGATTTTACGATACTTAAAGAAAATATATCATAAACCAATATATAAATAAATTGTAAGAGAAAATTTTTTAAACTTAATTTAAAGTAAGTTATATTTAATCTTAGTTCATTTTATTCAACCAGTTGAATAAATTAGACACTAGTCAAATAAAAACAAATATTAATTAAATTGAGAATTTAAATTTAAATCAAAAAAGTAAGTCAAAAATTTGTTAACAAAAATGGACGCCGTCGCCAAATCCGTAACTGAGTTAACCGGAGCTGTCAAGGACAGAGGCCGACCTGAAAGAGATAAGTCGACTCCCCGATTGCGTGAAGGAGTTGCAGACCTTCGACGGTAATCCAACACAATACGTGTCATGGATACATAACGTAGAGGGTATTTTGAAGGACTTCAGCATAATTAGGAACAAGCCCTTGTACCGAGCTATTTTACAGCACATCCGGCAGAAAATCCGAGGTAGGGCCGATACAGCTCTGATTTCCTATAACATCTTCGATGACGATTGGGGAGAAATTAAAAGAGTATTGTCTCTGCATTACGCGGATAAACGCGATATTAGAACCCTCGAGCATCAGCTCAACCAACTCTCCCAGAGAGGGTCGAGGTTAGATGAGTTTTACGCCACGGTAAATCACCAGTTCTCTCTGATAATTAATAAGATTAAAACGGAATCTTATACGCAAGAAACTGTTGGTGCATTGGTGGAGACATACCGCAATAGAGCATTGGACGTCTTCATAAGAGGCCTTAACGGTGACTTGTCAAGGATGCTGATTGTGCAAAGACCGAAAACCCTACCCGAGGCGTATGCTTCATGTCTGGAGATTCAGAATCTCAACTTCCGGAACCACTCTATCCATATAAATAATGCGACAAACACAATTACGGCCCCCCTTAACCAAACTTTTAGGCGAGAAAATAGACCTCCTCCACCGCAACAGAGATATCATCCCAAACAACATACTTCCGGCGTTCCCAATCGCCCTCATTTTTCTCAAAATGCGGACGCACCCCCTAGGCCGACTGGTCCAAAACCTCATCCCAAAATGGAGGTAGATCATTCGGTCCAAACCAAACAGGTCGATTATATGAACAAACCCCAAGTCAATCTTCACAAAAGGAAGGCACACTCTGAGAACTTTTCACGTTCACGAGGCTCCTCTCAAAAACAGCAAAGGTTATACAACCTTCAGACAGAGCAGGAGGCATCACTCAGAAATCGAGAAGAAATGCCCGAAGAAGATCGTGGAGAACATCAGGAGATGACGCCTGAAGCTTACAATGAAGTAACTGAGGTGAATTATGAGGAAGAGGTAAATTTTATGAAGGACGGCTATCCAGCGTTCCATACATAGAATACTTCCTTAAAAACGGCACTGTGTTGAGCTTCCTTGTAGATACTGGGGCTAACAAAAATTTCATAAGCACACGCTTATCACAAGGTTCGACCCGCCTAGCTCAACCATTTCCTGTAAATTCAGCAGCCGGTAGCCTCAACATCAGCGAAAAAATCACTGGTAAATTCTTTGAAAGGATCGGAATTGACTTCCCATTGACGTTCTACGTTCTCCCAGGTCTGAAATCTTTTGATGGCATCATCGGCGACGACACTCTGAAACAACTAGGAGCCATTATTGATCGTGAAAAGAATATCCTTACGTTATCGAACGGTATACAAATTCCACTTAAGAACAAACTATCCTCAGTGGTCAATGCTGTACTTCACGAAGGGACTCCTGACAGTATTCGGCAAAGACTCTCTGAATTGATAGAAAGGTACAATAGTGTCTTTGGCCCACTGAGTTCTAACGAGTTGATAAGAACCGCAGTGAGAGCCGAAATTAGAACCACCACCGACGAACCCATTTACACGAAAAGCTATCCTTATCCTCCTTGCATGAGAAAGGAGGTGGACAAAGAAATAAATGAACTTCTGGCAGAGGGAATCATTCGTCCTTCTAAAAGCCCCTATAACTCTCCAATTTGTGTTGTGCCGAAAAAACCCAAACCTACAGGAGAACTTCAATACCGAATGGTGGTCGACTTTAAACGGTTGAACCTCGTTACTATATCCGATGCATATCCAATCCCGGACATTACTTCAACGCTCGCCAGTCTAGGTAAGGCAAAGTACTTCACCACGCTTGATCTTACTTCAGGATTTCACCAAATACCCATGCAGGAATCCGACATACCAAAAACCGCATTTTCCACTATGAATGGAAAGTACGAGTGGCTTAGATTACCATTTGGTCTAAAAAACGCGCCAGCGATCTTCCAGAGAATGATCGATGACGTGCTAAAGGAATATATCGGGAGGATATGCTACGTATATATCGACGACATTGTCATCTTTGGTAGCGATATAGACGATATGCTGAATAACATCGAAACCATTCTTTCTCGTTTGCATGAGGTGAATTTAAAGGTTAACCTAGAAAAGACTCACTTTCTGGAAACAGAGGTCGAGTTCTTGGGATACGTCATCACCACGGACGGAATTCGAGCGGACCCCAAAAAGGTTGAGGCCATACAGAAAATACTGCCCCCGGAAAACCTCAAAGATTTGAAAAGCTTTTTAGGACTCACGTCTTATTATAGAAAATTCATTCGTGATTACGCTAAAGTGGCGAAGCCTCTCACGAATTTAACTAGAGGCGAAAATGCCCAGATTAAAGCAAATCAATCCAAACGTGTTCCGATCGAGTTGGACGAAAATGCATTACAAGCTTTCGAGGACCTGAAAAGCCTATTGACGTCATCCGAAGTTCTGGCTTTTCCAGATTTTGGAAAGGCATTTAACCTGACAACTGATGCTTCGAATTATGCAATTGGAGCTGTTTTGTCGCAAGACATATCAGGGCAGGACAAACCAATTGCTTACATCTCAAGATCCCTCAACAAAACCGAGGAAAATTACGCGACGAACGAGAAAGAGATGTTGGCCATAGTTTGGGCTCTTGACAACCTTCGTTCGTATGTGTATGGAGTAAAGAAAATACGGATCTTCACTGACCACCAGCCACTAACATTCGCTCTAGGCAACAGGAACTTCAATGCTATGTTGAAAAGGTGGAAGGCTCGCATCGAAGAGTACAACTACGAGTTGGTTTACAAACCAGGTAAATCAAATCAAGTAGCCGATGCTCTTTCCAGACTAAAAACACAGGTGAATCACTTGTCTGGCATAGCACCACCTGGAACGGCAATGAATTCTCAAAAGGCATACAATGGCTCAATTACCGATACAGCATCTAGCAATTCCTCAACGGATACTGCTGCGGAACCCGGTCCCCTAACGAAAACCACCAGTGGAAGCCAAAGCTCGACCGATACCGCCGATGAAACTATCCATAGCGCATCGCAGGATAACTCTGACCTCATTCCTCACGTGGAGGCCCCTTTGAATGTTTTTCGCAACCAAATTATCATTAGGGATACAAAAGGCTTAGAGATTTTCGAGGAACCTCACCCGGGTTTCTCCCGCCACTATCTGGCCATCGAAAATTTAGACAAAGTAAAACTCACTGACATTCTAAAAAAGAAGCTTAGACCAAATATCATTAACGGTGTTAAGATTCCAGAGGCACATCTAGGAATGCTACAAGAGGTATACTTGGAAAACTTTAGTAACTACAAGATTCGAATAACGCAAAGAATAGTAGAAGACGTAACAAGCGACAATAGAGTTCTGCAGTTAATTGCGGCGGAACACAGAAGAGCTCATCGGAACGCTAGGGAAAATAAGGAGCAGCTGCTCGAACGATATTATTTTCTGAAAATGAATAGTCTGATTACCAAGTACACTAAAACTTGCGATATCTGCCTTGCGAACAAATATGACAGGCATCCAATGAATCCAGAGCTCCGTGCGACTCCTGTACCATCGTATCCTTGCGAGATACTTCACATGGATATAATGGAATTACAAAATGAGAAATACATTAGTTGCATCGACAAATTTTCCAAGTTTGCCAAGTTGTTCCATATTAAGAACAAATCATCCCTATATCTAAGGAATAAAATAACGAAAATCTTACATTACTTCACTGTGCCAAAGATTCTAGTTACCGACAATGAACGTAGTATCCTCAGTCCAATCATACTAAACTTCATCAAAATGTTGGGCATAGAGCTCTACAGGACCCCCGTCCAACGCAGTGAAGTCAATGGTCAAGTAGAACGATTGCATTCTACCATTCTAGAAATCTACCGATGTCTGAAAGCGGAGTACAAGGACTTAAAAACAAAGGAAATACTCAATATAGCAGTTGACAGGTATAATAACACCATCCATTCTGTGACTGGAAGGAAACCATCAGACATTTTCTACAATAGAAGCTCCCGAGTTAACTACCAAGGTTTGGTGAACTTCCGCGCAAAAGTCAATCACGAATTGCGAGCGGAAATTGAAAGAAAACAAAGAATCAGTAATAAGCGTCATAATATTAAGAGACAGTCACCCAAAAAATATAAAAAGGGTGAAATAATCTATATAGTTGGTAAGAAAATTCAAGGCAAAAATAAGCCTTTATATCAAAAAGAATTCGTAGCAAAGGACAATAAAGTAACCGTCCTCACGACAAGTGGTCGTAGAATTCACAAGGCTCACATAAAGAATATTTAATTAACAGAGAATAGCCACACTATATATACTCGTATGTATGTTATGTATTTAAAGAAGAAGTATGCACACCAAACTCGCTCAATACACCTACAATGCACCTATAGCCATACCTTATTTAACACAACCATGAATTATGTGTAAACTTTAAGTCCAAATAATTTTAAGTAATATTACTCTAATTATAAAAACTATAAATTAAGATTGGAATTGTATATTTGATTAAGCATTTAAAATTAGATTTCATTAAGAATACAATTGTTGTAGAATTGAAAAGATTTTTTTTTATTTTTTTGTTTTGCTGTTTTTGTCTAAAAACCTTTAATGTCCACTTTCGCATCACACTAAAGTTGCGACGAACATACCGCTATGTCCACATACATATATCGACCCACGAAAAATATTTGCATATCCCACAGATTAATCTCTTTAGCTGTAACCGAGGGGTTCCAAATCTTCAATTACAAGGCTCCAATAGTTTCCCTAAAAGAGGGTAAGGGCTGGATCGTTGATGGCAATTTCAAGCTGGTACACACTATTGACCTAGCAATTTGAACATTTGTTAGCTGAAGTGACCAACGCCACAAATAACCGCATTAAGGACGGAGACAGAAAACGCATAATCGAATTTCATTTACGGCAGGTAAAAGGACGTCTTTATTCGCTGAAGGGCAAACCAACGAGGAAGGCAAGATCCATCAATTGGTTGGGAACTGCTTGGAAGTGGGTAGCTGGCAACCCTGATGCCACGGACTGGAACGAAATCCTTCGAAGTGAGGAAGCTATAATTGAAAATAGTAATCAACAGTATAAGATCAATGAGAAGCTCTTTGGCATTACGCGTGAAATAACACGGAAGATCAACTTAGTCATTGGGAGATACGAAAACGGCATTAAGGACTCAAATTCTGAAAGATTTGAGCGGGATATTTTGGACGAAATACTGGTCGTTAAAGGAGAAATAAATGAGATTGTTCGAGCTTGTCAAATGGCTAAAAGCGGTTTGGTTAATACAAATCTCCTGGACACAGAGGAAATCAACATGGTTATCAATGAGTTAGCAACCTTACCGTACGCTAATGGAATAGAGGCCATCGAGTATGGCACACCATCAATTTTCACCAACGGCTCCATGTTGTTGTATGTTATTTCAATGCCAAAAGTAGGAATTGAGGAGTACAATTTACTGATAACTAGACCATCAATAATAGACGGAAAGCAGATTGACCTGAAATTCAGGAAGGTTCTGATCAACCATAGGGTAACATATGGTGTCAAATCTAACTGCCTATCAATTAATAACTCGACGATCTGTGAGGATAAGGCACTGGAAATAATTCCTGAAGGAAGCTGCGTGGCAAGGCTACTTAAGGGAGGATCCACAACCTGCACCTTCCAAACTAATACCGAAGAAATCCTGGAACTCATTAAGGACGACACCATTTTCGTCACCAATTTTAAAGGCGATTTAACTTCTAACAACATTTCGAGACCTCTTACGGGTACCTACATAATCTAGATACACAACGAAACAGTCCAGTTGAAGGGAAGAACCTTTACGAGTTCCACGGCCACAGCTCTGCAAGCCCTTCCCCCGGCATTGATGAACATCACAAACCGCAACCACATAATCGACTTGGGATACGTGCATGGACTTAGCATTCAGAACATAGAACGTCTAGGAAACTTAACCAAAGAATTTAAAATTTCTATACTTACTGAGATTGTAATCTTCTTATGTGTGGCATCCGTTGTTCTCATCATTTGGCGGAAAATACACGGAAGACCAAACATCCCCACAATTTCATCCCCCAACATACCACAAGCAATGGCCTGATCTGCAGGTCTTCAAAGGATCTACGAGGCGTAGATTTTCAAAGGGGGAGGAGTTATCACAACCCAATATGCACCGCCTTACACTTGGTTCGACACGCACAGACAGGTTCCCAGCTGAGTCAGCATATCATCTGCTTGCAAATATTCCCACGGAAGTTATGCACGCGCAAGCTACTCGACACCGGATGGGATGCATGCGAAATATCAAAAGTGATGAGTCAGGAGATATCCATGGGAACATTTGGATAGAGGCTAAGTTTTGGAGTTAGATGGGAATGGATTGGGAAGTCAGTGGTAATCGTGTCGGCAACCGCGAAGACTGTATCAATTAATCAATTAATAAATTATATTCAAGAAGTATAAACATTTTTCATCATGTAAGTCGAACAGTTGGTTCGGCCCTCCGGGCTGACGTTCGCGTTTTTTTTGGAATCCTCCTAAAGGATTTCCTTAACTGGCATTTAACAATATTTGGTTATTTACATTTTCTTTTGTTTTGATAATTTTAAGTATTGAGTTTGTTACATGGGTAAGGTTATTTAATTTGTCTATTGAAAGCCTGTTTATGATAACTTGTTTGTTATTGTTTCTTAGTACATTGTTTGTTTTTTCTTGTATAATTTTAAAATCGTTTCCGGCTATCCATTTCCAAGCGGTGCCAATGAAATTCAGTAATCTCTTTGGTCTTTTATTTGAGCTGAGTCTGTTTAGGTAATTTGGGATCTGGGATATTTCGTAGGAAAGGTGAGGATTAAGAGGGTTGTGAGTTGAACAGTTTGTTCTAATAACGTTAACTATCTCGTCATAAGGTTTTTTGTATTGGTCTATGTCTATTATGTGCATGATTTTAAATGTTCCGTCCCGAATTTTTTCTGTCCCGGTTTTAATAGTAACTAACTCGGAATTCGAGCAGTCTAATATACGTGTGTCGCCTAAGCATAACGTCAGTGGTAACCTGTAAGCAAATTTAGTTTTTGATATTACTTTTATGGACTATTTTACCTGTTACTGCTTTTATGGTTGTTTTAGAATTTTCTGCTATAATTTCTTTTCTATATTTGGGTGATATTTTAGAGCCTAATCTTTTATCAATTCTAACATAAACGGTGTTGCCAATTGGGTAATCTTTTACTGGTTGTCTAACATATTTTTATTACGATATTTTAGATCATACTCTTGTTTCTCTTTTAGTCTATTTATGTTGCTTTGTCTTGTTTTTTCATGCTGTTCTGGATCGTTAACATATCTATTGAAAAATATGTCTATTGGCCTTTTTTCGTGGTTGAGTGGATGGAGAAGTTGTATTCGTATGTAGCTTTTTCCAGCAATTCCTTAAAAGTTTTAGTTCTCTGATCTTTCTTAATACAGCGCATAACTTCGGTCAGAGTAGAGTGAAAACGCTCAATCTGTCCGTTTACGGCGCCAAACCGAATTGATTTTTTTAGCATAAATACGAGGGCGGGTCAATTTCTGACCTCTTTACTGAAACAGCAACACTGCTCCTGTCAACAGGCATCTGTCAGTTGACTCCTGTCAAAATTTAAACTTGCTGCGTCAGTTAGTTTGTGTTTGACAGCTATTTTTATCAGACTACTCACTAATTTGAGGAGAAAATGGAAAAAAGTGAATTTCGTGTGCTTATTAAGCATTATTTCTTGCGAAAAAAAACCATTACCGAGACCAAGGCTAAGCTTGATAAATACTATGGGGACTCTGCACCATCGATTTCAATGGTAAAAAAGTGGTTTACTGAATTTCGTTGTGGCCGTACAAGCACTGAAGATGCCGAACGTCCTGGACGCCCAGTTGAGGTTTCTACACCCGAAACAATCGAAAAAATTCACGATATGGTGTTGGCCGACCGAAGATTGAAAGTGCGAGAGATTGTGGAAGCCGTAGGGATCTCGCATGGCTCAGTGGTTTCAATTTTGAATGATCACTTGGGCATGAGAAAGCTTTCCGCAAGATGGGTGCCGCGTTTGCTCACAGTCGACCACAAACGCAATCGTGTAACAACTTCACAGGAAGGTTTGGCGTTGTTTAATCGCAATATACGGAGTTTTTGCGCCGTTTTGTAACCGTGGACGAAACATGGATCCATCACAACACACCAGAGAACAAACAACAGTCAAAACAGTGGGTTTCTAAGGGTGAATCGGCGCCAAAGAAGGCCAAGGTGGGTTTGTCAGCCAATAAAGTTATGGCGACTGTTTTTTGGGATGCACGCGGGATAATCCACATTGACTACCTTCAAAAGGGAAGAACAATCAATGGGGAATATTATGCCAACTTATTGGACCGATTCAATGACGATTTGAAAAAAAAACGACCTCATTTGGCCAAGAAAAAAATTCTTTTCCACCAAGACAATGCAAGGGTGCACACATGTGCAGTTGCCATGGCAAAAATGAATTGCTCCCTCATCCACCCTATTCTCCAGATTTGGCTCCGAGCGACTACTTCTTGTTCCCAAACCTGAAGAAATGGCTTGGTGGAAAAAGATTTGACTCCAATGATGAAGTCATCTCGCAAACAAAGGTTTTGGAAGGGATAAAACAATTGGAGAGGCGTTGGACAAAGTGTATAGAGCTCAAGGGAGACTACGTTGAAAAATAAAATTATTTTTTTATCAAAAAATCTGTGTTTTAATCCAAAAGTCACGGACTTATTGAACCGCCCTCGTACATGATTGCATTTCATGTAAGATAATGCAAAGAACAAAAAAAGAGAGAGAAAAAAAAAAGGAAAAACAAATAAATATGTATAACAAGGTCTTAGTAGTAGTATTTAAATATATCTTTTTACTACAACAATGATTATGATAATTTCTAAAGAAAGATTCGATACAAATAAAATCAATTGTCAATAACCAGAATCCAACTGAGACAAGCTCACATGTTGAAATGAATAAATATGGTAGTTGGGGCAGTAGCAGGTTATTGATACGTAGACTATAGAACTGCGAATATTGCCACTAAGTTTAAAGAATACTTTGAAAACGTAAAGATGTCTTATTGGTATACGTAAACCCTTAGACGCCAGCTTGGAGTTAGTCGTTTTTGTTAGAAGTACTCTTAGTCCTTATTATATTTATGTATGTTTCAGATGATTAGCTTGGAGCTAATATACGAACCACCCTAACTTATAATACGATATTGCAACCTAGCGTGATGAAGATCTTAATATATTTTTTTAGGGCTTCATATTACGATCTTGTGTAAACAGCCTAAATTTCTTTTAAGCGACCGCCTTGGCGTAAGAACCATAACTCCTTCGTTCTTTTTTTACTTATCCATTTCCGTTTCTCCTTCTTTCTTTTTTTTTCGTCAGCGTGTCAATTCGGTCGGTTGGTGGAGCTCTCGTCACAAACAATAAGAGATTGTATGTAATCCTTTTTTTTTAATTCAATAAAATATAAAATAATCACGTAAAAACGTGTAGCCGGTTTTTAGTGTTAGTGTAGTACTGCTGACGTGGATGACTGTAGATTTCGCGCGAGTTACGTTCCGCAACACGTTGCCTACATCTAGGTGTACACCTAAGCGTCAGCAACAAATCTACGCCAATCGTTCCTACCAATCGTTTCTACCAATCTTGGCCACAAATGCTTACGCGTCGCTTTGGTTTTACATATTTCATGTTTTAATGTTTTGGTAACGGTGTCTTTTGGCTTGTTTGCGCTTGGGTGACGCTTGGGTAACGTTTTCGGTAGTAGCAGACGAGCAGTCCAGAACATGTGTAGATGGATAGAAGAAAAAAATTATTTAATAAAATTTAATTGAAAATAAATGAAAAGGGTTTTATTTAACTATCTTTAACTCGCGCATTGTAGAATAACCTCTAGGTGGTATAAATTGGATTGTAGTCCCGGGAAATTTATAATGAGCCAAAGTGGGGAAGGCGTCAACAATGTGTCGGCGGAATCAGGAAGTTGACAGACTGGGCAGCAGCACGGTTTCTTGAATTTTCGAGACGTACTTCCAGATTTTGACCCTGTTGCAGGAGACAACCTGGACATCACAGAATTTGGCACGTTGTACGATTGGGACGAGACGACAATAATCCATCACGCCTTAGTGCACTTGACAGGAGTTGCAAAACGGTGGCGCAATTGTTTGAAGCCAGCCGAACGATCTTGGACCGAATGGAAAAATCTCCTAATAGAAACATTCCCTGTAAAGAAAAGCAAGTTGAAATTGAGGATTGAAGCACAAAACTACAGAAAAGGTATCACCAACAATTCCCCAAAAGGACTGAATTTGGTTGCTCAAACGGATTCTATTCCTCAAAATTACATTGGCCTTGTGATGGTTGAGACCGGTGCACCGGATGGGAATTATTTAGTGGAAGGCGGGATTCCCGAGACAGGTCAGCTGATTCCGAGGTGCATAGTGCGATCCGACCAGCGAGGTCTCACATCTGTTCCAGTCCTCAATTTGTCACAGGATGATTTCAACGTCAAGAAAGGTCAATTTTTATTTATTTATTTTATTTTATTTATGTATTTCTAAAGAATCTTTTACATTGGTCTTAAAAGCCTATAATTAATAGTAAAAGTTATAAAAAGTATAGTTAGACCTTAATTCAAATCAATTTTAATTATTATTTATACATTCAGTTATTATTGATTTAAAATGACAAAACAAAATTCTTTATTACACTAAATATTGAATTTAATTATTTACTAAGTATCTGAATAAAACCGTCTCAAATTGTGTGGTGCCGCGAAGCCTTCTAATAAAAGAGGGTAAGCTATTCCACTGCCTTATGGCATAAACGAAAAACTGACGCTCCGAGTTTCTGCAAGTGAACCTTGGTTGCAGTATCATAAAAGAACGAGATGAGTTAGTAAACTGTATTTTTTGAATTAGATATTAAGGTTCTTTGTTTAAGATGATTTTGTTCAATGTTTTAAGGGAAAAATATTTGAAATACGTGTAAAGATTACAGCCTTGTATGTTACTTGTGTAGTTTGAAATATGGTCATATCGTCGGAGATTGTATACATATCGAGTTATATTATTGAACGCCACAGTTAGATTTCTTTTCATTTCTGAGTTGTGGCTAGTAAACAATTGTCACCCATATGTTATCATAGGAAGGATCAAAGTTTTTGCCAACCTAAGTCGAACGTGTTGAGGAGTAAATTGCTTCGAAAGTGAAAGACTCCGTAAGGATCCATATATTTTTCCAACAACAGTTTGAATATGGTCATCCCAGGTAAGGGTAGAATTAAATAGAATGCCTAAGTTCATAGCTTTATCGACATATTCAATTTGTTCGTTTCCGAGATATACCGCAGGAAAGTAGCTCTTATCAAGTTTATTTTTATAAATAATTAAGCATTTGGACTTTTGTGGATTGAGGTGAAGACTATTTGTATTGGACCAGCGAAGTATTCTTTTTAAATCAGAGTTCAATTTCACAACACTATCTTCAATCATGCCTAACTTGCAGCTTATACGAACTTGAGCATCGTCAGCATACAAATCGATTGAAGAGTATTCAGATTGGAGTGGAAGATCATTAATAAAAATCGTAAATAAGAGTGGACCAAGTATGGATCTCTGAGGAACCCCACAGAAAAGATTTAGAGGATGGGACGTTTTATTAACAATTACAACAGCTTGGCTTCTTCCACTAATGTATGACAAAATCAGTTTTGCAGCTGTGTATGAAAACCGAAACTGTTGTATTAGTTTTTTAATAACTATTTTATGATTAATTTTGTCGAATGCCTTCGAAAAATCTAAGAGAACTAAAAATGAAACCAAGTCATTATCCATAGCATTTCTAATATAGTCTGAAATCTTAAGAGTAGCGGATACACAACAGTGGTTTGGTCTAAAACCGGATTGATTTTCACTTAAGAGTTTGAATGTCTTGAAAAAGGTTGCAATTTGATTGTGTAAAATTTTTTCCAGAATCTTTGACAGAAATGACAAAATTGAGATTGGTCTAAACTCTTCTTGAGATAATCGAGTGGCTGGTTTTTTTAAGACTGGTATAACTTTAGCCACTTTCCAAAGAGATTACGGCCCATATTCATCGAGCTGTCAATGTACTACTAAATAAGTGGTACCCAATTTGGGCTAAAAAAAGGACAGGAAAACTTGTATCATCTGCGAGCAGCTGAAATGAAAAATGCAGAGATCTACTCGATAAGTTATTCTCAATTTACTTATTTTTCAAATGAAGTCTCATATTCGCTGGAAGGGAAAACAGTTTCTCTATCCTCTATCCTACTGACTCTTAATCCATTTTTGCACGACCAAGATTTGCAGATGAGAAGCAGATTAACGGAACAAGACGAGCCACTCGATTTTGTAAGTCCAGTCATTCTACCTCGAGGCAGTTATTTGAGCAAGTTGATTGCTACTTACTTTCACGAAGTGTCTTTGCACAGCGGAGTGAATACCGTGTTGACGTCTGCGTGAACAATATTGGTTGTCTGCCGCCCGGTGGTTGATTAAAAAGGTCATCGCAGCATGCAAACTTTGCCGCAGACTCAGGGGGAAGGCCGCATCCCAGCCTTTTGCCCCTCTGCTAAGGGATCGACTTCAAGCATGAAGACCTTTCGAAACGGTGGGTACAGATTGTGCGGGACCTCTTTACACGCTCTCAGATGACAATAAAAGCAAAGTGTACATAATGATACGAGTATTTACGTGTGCTGTCGTCCGTGCCGTTCAACTGGAGCTAGTTCTCAACTTGAAGACGGAATGCTGCCTCTTAGCTATACGCCAGTAAGGCGGGGCATGCCAGTAACTATATATTTCGATAGCGCGAAGACATTTAAAAGAGGTGCAGCCGAGCTTGGGAGAAATTTTCAACAGCGAGATTTTCAACGGTTTATTGAGTAACCGCGGAATAAATTGGAAATTTAGCGTGGAAAGAGAACCCTGATGGGATGGTTTTTGGGAACGGTTGGTGAAGAGTGTCAAAGACGTACTCAAAGTCGCGATTTGGAAGGCCACGATTAACAACGAAGAGCTTAATACTTTCCTTACTGAAGCCGAGCGAATTATTAATATGAGACCTTTAACGTATGTGATCAGTGATCCAATGGACTCTACCCCTTTAACACCAGAAAGTTTTCTTATCAGTCGCTCAAAAGTAACCGGTAACGAGAGCGAAGGCCAAACAATTCCCTCGGATCTTCGAAGCAAATGGAAAGCAAGATTGCAGTACACCTCCTTTCTATGGAATAGGTGGAAAGCCGAATATCTAAAGCTTGCAGAATTCCGCGCCTTAAAAGTTAAACAATTAATTATTTAGAAAGGTGCCGGACTACCGCCACCCAAACAAAACCGAAACTACACGTATGGAGGTTGGTAATCGAATGAGAGAGAATACGTAAAACCGAAGGTAGGTCCAAAAGGGGATCGCAAGAAAAGCGGAATTGCAACCAGCAGCTGGTTCCTAGCTGCGCATGCCGACTGCTCAACACGGGGGAGCTCGAAAAGGGAGGAAAATAAACCTAGACAATAGGTAAGTGGACGCCACCCAATTTTTATGGAAAACTGGGAAAACAAGATAAAACTAAACAGATGAACTTCTCCCTGATGGGGATTTAATTTATGCAGACCATCCGTGCCTGGCTCTATCCGGGGTACCTAACATATATGTCTTCTCTGGGGCGGTAGGACGAAGGAGCGAACTGGATCCAAAGAATCAAGTAAATCCCACCTGTACCGTAGCATCTAGAGCATGACGGGAAGAAAGAACGCGGACAAAACGGCTGGCGGTAGTCGAGGTTTGCTACCCCGGAAGAGATAATAAAATCCGATCATGTGAAGTTCATTTTACTGACGGCAAAAAGTTTCGTCATGCTATTCAACTTTTATATCTCTTAGAGATGCGCCCTTTGGCCCGCCCGGAGGATGCTGAAAATTAAACACTTACATAGCCCTATTTGTTATATTTTGCCTTAATATTCTTATACACTTGAAGATTCATACTTTCATATTCTACATACCTTTGCACATCACATACATACATTTGTACATTAATTTTTTCATACATTGTTAGAATACTAATTACTGTGCTTATATACTTTCATGATGCTTAGATAAATACGTTACATTCCTTCTTAATTGTAATTTGGTCGATGATTGGATTTCAAATCCAAATTCAGGGACATTGTATAAAGTGACCCATAAACTGAAATCTCTTTTAAATTTAAATGACTGTTCTGATAGTTTAAATGTCAAAAATGTACACGTAGGTGAAGCTTATTGTTTAGCGATGAGCAGAAAGTGGAAAGATTGCTCTAGAAACCGCACATATTTATATAAACGACATTCAAAGTGGTTGCAAAAAGAACTGTTAATACCAACTGAGACAGAAAGCGAGCTGCAAGCAACACTGGAGAGTCGCAGGAAGAAACTCGTCGCTGGAGACCTTTAGTAAGGTTTGAGGAAGCATCTATAAAGACAAAAAAAACGTAGAGTTCAAGATCTGATAAATTCACGCTCCGATAAAGAACTTAGTTTTGCGTGCGATATTTCAAGAGGATCAACAAGTCAACGTCAGGCGACTTTAAGTCCTCTTCAAGTTCTTGCTTTATTCTTTGACCTTGACCTTTCTGAAAAAAAGTATAATATTCTCCGCAGTTTTATGAAAAAGTAATTATCCGCCAAGACTCTGCGGCCAGCTTGAAAACTTTTTATACCAAATATATCTGTAAGTTAAATATCTGTAGAGGTTAATCTACAGGAGCTATTAGACATTACCCTACAAAGTATTTAAAAAATCATTGACACCGATCTCGTCTCAGATTTAAAGCTAATTTGCAAGTGGGGATTTCATGGCAGTGCAGGACACAGCTTTTACTGCTGAAGAATATGTTCTTGATAGCTTTTATTCCTCTCAAATTAGTAGATGACAATAAAACTGAGCTATGGGTCAACCCACATTCCTACTCCACATTGTTTTGCAGACCTATTAAGTTCATTTTTGTGAAGGAGAATCAGCATTTAGTAAGGCAGGTAGACATTTAGTGAAAAATGCTATACGCCAATTATCTGCGTATCAAATTAATTTCGATGGTAGTTCTGTGCTAGCTAAGTACGAATTGCATTTTACAATTTTATCAGACACTAATTGTTCTGCTAAATGCTATATATGTGGAACGTCCCCAAAAGAAATGAATTTGAGTGTGGTTTCCTGTGTCTTCCTGATACCGATAAGTACCATTTTGGCTTATCTACTATGCACACCTGCATAAGGGGTTTTGAATGTCTTCTTCAAATTTCTTATTGTTTGCCGCTAAAAATGTGGCAATTAAGAGGAGCTAAAAATAAGACTATATTCACGCAAAATAAAAAAAAATCAAGACCTCTTTAAAATTCGTATAGACTTAACGACATAAAAATAACAGGAACAGATTCAAATTTAATAAAAACCTTTAACACGATTTTAAGGGTTTTATCGTCAGGTATAAAAAAAATGTACAGCAGTTTAAAATTTTACTAAAAGAAACAAAAGATTTATATATAAGTTTGTATAATTGGTATTACATGCCAAGTACCGTCCATAAGGTCTTGATTCATGGTTGTGATGTTATCAATTCTTTCTACAGGTCTTCGGTCAGAAGAGGCTTTAGAGGCTCGACATAAGGAAATAAGGTAAAATCGATTAAATCACACGCGTAAGATGAGTAGGGATCAGACAAACAGCGACGACGACTAGTTTAGTTTCAGAATAATTATAGCTTAACTCAATTGATTTCTTGATTTTATATTTTATATTTAAGGAAAAATATATAATGTTAGTTAGTTTCTTTTTTTTTTAGTTAGTTAGTGACTTTTCATTATTTTCATGTAATTTTTTTGTTTACAAAAGTGAATAAAAAGTCGTTTCTGGTTTGGCTTAAGGCCGTCCACCAGATTGAAAATTTATCTAGTATATTTAAAAAAATAAAAAATAAAAATGTAATAAATTAATAAAAATCGCCTTCTAAAATCCGGGTTCTGCAGCGAAAGGCAGTTATAGAGTAGTTGTATAAAACTTCCCACACATCATCACCATCAATATATTGATAACCTCGTCTAAGTCCAGCAGAGTGACCCCGAAATATTTCACGAGGAATTCTTTTAAAATGGGATACCTTCCGATGAAATGGTAAACATCCTCCCTCTCTTTAAGATTGCTCAGGTCACAGATAATTGGAAGATCCGGTCGATGTGGAATAAAATAAAGATTTATACTTCTCCTCGAAGTTTAAATATAGTGCTTATCATATAGAGGTAATAGCAGGTAAGGAAGTACGTAGAAGCGCTTCCAATGAGGTTGTAATTTAGCCTACTGTAGACCAGCCTATGTTGTGCAGAATGAGCTTCAACTACATATCCATCGTATATGGCATTGCCTGATTTTTTCAAAACATTGGTGAACGTAGATTTAAACGTTGAAAGTTGTAAATTATAATATTTAAACAGAAAAAATAAAATCTGTACATGTGAATTTGAATTAAAGATTTTTGTCAAAATTTTCAGACAAATACCGCATTGTGCGGCATGAAGAGTCAGGATGATAATGTTTTCCTTTATTTTTCTTTTCACATATTTAACATGATGTTTTATCATATTTATTGTCTATTTTATTTTCTTCAAATTTTTTTCATTCTGCTAAGTGTTTTAGTTTTTCCAATTTGTTATATAGATTTTCAGTTTCTTCCTCTGTCAAGTCTATCTGATATGAAGTTTGGTTAGCCTGTTGCTATCAAACCTATCTAGGTACCTTTATCAATTGTTTTTCTTAACTCTAGTAAGAGTCTTTCTTTCTTTACTGAATACTCCAAGAGTGTTCCTGATTGATATTTAAATGCTAATGCATATCTGGTTTGAGTCTAACCCTTATTTCCATATGTTTCTATGAATTGCTTCCTCTATGTTTTCCATTCTGACTCTATAGTAAGTTTAATTAGCATTCTTGGGTACCAATCCAACCATGATTTTTCCAAAAATAGTTTAAATATATCAGTATTTTGTTTTTCTATTGGGTATGTAACTTAGTGCGGTTTTTTTTTCAAAATTTGAACATTTGTTTAAGAAAAACATGTACAATAGTATTATTCAAAGTATTTCCCATCTGTCTGGCAATTTGTGGATCCCATCCCAAAAAAACTGCGCCGGCTTGGCAGCCAAGAATGAATCAAGCCAATTTTTGATATTCTGCTCTGATGTGAACCGTATTTCAGTGAGGGCGTTCTGCATCGACCGGAACAAATGATAGTCAGAAGGGGCAAGGTCTGGGCTATAAGGCGGGTGGGGTAAGACTTCCCAACCACTGTTTTCCAAATAGTTCTTAACCGGAATAGCAATGTGGGGCCGAGCGTTGTCATGATGGAAAATTATTGCCTCGTGTCTGGTCGCATATTCCGGGCGTTTTTCGGCCACTGCTCTCTTCAAACGGATTACTTGTGTTCGGTAGCGTTGTCCATTGATGGTTTCACCCAGGTTTAGCAGCTCATAATACAGCACACCCATCTGATCCCACCAAATACAGAGCATTACCTTCGCGATATGGATATTCGGCTTTGCCGTTGATTTGGCTGGTTGGCCGGGTTTTACATAGGGTTGTCGTAATGGATCCATTTTTCATCACCAGTAACAATCCGATGCAAAAATGACTTCCTTTTGTGGCGTTCCAGCAGCATTTCGGACATGCAAAACCGCCTTTCGACGTCTCTCGGCTTGAGTTCATGTGGAACCCAACTTCCTTGCTTTTGAATATATCCAGCTGCGCTTTTAAACGTTTTGAAATGGCTGCTTGAGTGACACCCAAAGATTCTGCGAGGTCTTCTTGTGTTTGGCAACAATCTTTATATAGTAATGCTTCCATTTCTTCATCTTCAAACTTTTTTAGCTGCCCAGGACATTCATCGTCTTCCAAGCCAAAATCACCACTTTTAAATCGTGCAAACCACTTTTGGTATGTTCGCTCAGCTAGCGCATGTTCACCATTAACTTCCACCAAAATACGATGACTTTCGGCAGCAGTTTTCTTCATATTAAAGTAATGAAGAAAAACTTCCCGCGAAAACACTTTTTCAGGCACAAAGTTCGACATATTTGAGTGAAAAAAAATTATTGTTGTTTACGCTTCAAATGAATGACATATACTGAAATGACGTACAATGACAGTAGCTTTCCAATGCATGTTCCAATGGAATAATAACAATGGAATAATACAAGTTACGCCATCTCTTAACAAACCGCACGAATTATAGACCCAATATATTTAGCTCAAAGCGAACACATTCATTTTCGAAATTATTTATCCATTGATTTGCATTGTTGGTTTTGTTTGAAAATTTATCAAGCAGGAACTGATA
The DNA here is from genome assembly GCA_963966105.1 of Volucella zonaria. Lineage (NCBI taxonomy): Eukaryota > Metazoa > Arthropoda > Insecta > Diptera > Syrphidae > Volucella > Volucella zonaria. Next base: position 29,252,211 of record OZ014533.1, on the reverse strand, counting down.
TTCTGGTCAAACTTGGAATTTCATGATTTTGATTTTTTTCTTCTAATATTCTATTCAGCATATCAGTCATTGATTGTATTGAAGTTTCTTGTTTGTACTTGTTTTCTTTTCTTAAATTCTTCTAAATAATGGTCACCAACTACTAAATTACCTTCCTCATCCAAATAGACTTCTTCCAAATGTTTTGTAAGAGGTATCCACACATTCCTAGTTTGGTGCCTCTTCTTCAGAGTGTTTTTTATCTTTGCATGTGCTTGTGTACTTGCAACTACTGTGTGCAATTCATTGCCTGTAAGTTTTGCGGAATGATATACCATAATTCTTCTCATATTGGGTACTAATTGAGGTTATGGGGATTACATTTGATTTCCAATCTTCACTTGCTATTACAGCGAAGGTGAATCTTAACTTTTATTTTTTCATTGGTTATTTTTGACGATAATGTCGTTTTATAAAATTTATACTATATAACCCTGATAATTGGGCAATAAACACTAGTGCGTTTCTCTATAAAAAAGTATTTTATTATTTACATTAACTATTATTAATTACAGCATTATACCTATAAAAAAGAAACGACATTAAATATATTACATTCAATAAATTCCTAATTTTGACACTTCTATGGTTTTATCTCACCTTCTCTCTCTATCTCTTGTTGGAATAGTAGTGTGCATTACCAGCTGGGCGCGGGACCATCCACAATATTACAATAAATGTCATGTAATTTGCTCAAAAATCAACGTCAAGCCGGAAACGGGTGATCGGGTCAAGTGGTGTCGGTTATCACAAAATTATAAAAAAAAATCTAAGTCATGTACTTTTAAAATTATTGGCACTCAAAAAAAATCGAGAAATCTGACACCCTGCGACGATATTTCAAGTACTGTGACCGCAAATCTTTAGTTCTCTTCGTTTTTCTTATTGTCACGTAACTCTTAGTAACTGTTCTGTAAATTGCGGTCCAAAATTGAAAAATAACTATATCGGTTTTAACTAAAATATTGGTTTTTTGTCCATACATGTATCTGAAAATCATTAATCACCTAACTTGAACTGACTGTACTGACAAAAAAATGTACTATGCCATTTTGGCAAGTAACTTTAAAAGATTGCGTATTTAGTCTGGATTCTAAAATGGTATGGCACTTGCTAGACTAACGCTTAATTGAGGACAAAAAAAATATTTTGCTAAAGAAACCCGATTCATAGCTAATACTTAAGCAAAAATGAGTACCAAGTGTGATCGAGACAGACAGTGAAGCTGTGATTGAGACGGATAAACACACCATTTCGACTAGTGTGAGTGAAACAGATAGAGATGCCACCCTTGTCATTTCATTTAATTTTTTTCCCGTCACAGAGCACACAGGACACTACGTTCTCTTGGTGTATACTATCAGGATCGCTTTACACAACTGTTGTTTGTTGCGCGACTAAACGCCCTCTACCGATCTTGTATCTGACAACAAATGTACAATCTGTTTACCTTCAGCGGCAATGCAATCTCTGCATCTTCTTTCAAGTGATCTGGTAACGGCTTCTGCAATTTTTTGTCGCAGCTCGTTTAAATTTTCTAACGGCCAATTATTGCAATCTGCATTTTTCGAGTTAAGCCGGTCACGAGAAAGTTCTAGAAAATTTTAATCACCGCCACTACGTAGGCATTGTCCGGTATCGAACGTATATATATAAATTCCTGAGTCAATTGAATACTGTATGGAAACAACTTCAGATCTAGTTTTAGAATCGGCCTGATTAATTTCTGGGGACGTCCAATTGACTATCATCGACATGGTAAGCGTAGACCATCGTTGACATTTATCCACGACTAGCCGCGGCTGCCAAAATATCACACCCATCTTTTCAAAACTGGTAATTTTGACACTAGAAGCTCCTGCAGCATTTAAGTGCTGGCGGTGTTTCTTTTTTACGAAACGTAATAAAATCAAATAATAAATCCATTATTTTAAGATCTAGTTTGAAGTCATTATGAGTTTTTATAAAGATCTAATTAATCCCCAAAAAGAAGTAAAAATTAAACCCTATTTAATTTACTAAGCTGGCTTACATTGTGCGAGTAGTAATACACTAAGGGTGTTAGGAAAAGGTTTAGTTAACCTTTGTAACTAAAGCTGTTACGTGTGCAAAAGGGTGTGTTTATCTGCATAACACAAGAAGTATGAAGAGTTATACTTGATTTATAGTAGAAAATGTTGCAATACGAATATATAGGGTGGCAAGGGTAATTTCGAAAATGATTTTTGGGTATATTCTAAGAAAAAAATCATTCTACAGTAAGGGTCTATCTGCAAATTTGACATCATTTATCATGGGTTTAAGAAAAGTCTTATTTTGGTGTACCCTGACCTGGAAATTTCTCTGTTAATACTAATGGTAGAAGGATAGTTTAGGACTACATTTTTCGAAGAAATACTAGCCTTTATAATTGCGTTTAAATAAAGTTGATACTCGTATCTTGTGTGAGTTTTCAGATATCCAATTCCACAAGTGGAAGGAGAAGGCGCCCAACTTCGTGTATTTTTGTATACGTTGTGCTGCCCGTACGTTTTTCTTAATATCAGATATTGTTTAAGGACTGAAACGAATGAAATCTGTAAATTTTAATACGGGCTATACTTCCAATGCGTAAAAAGTGCAATCCCATTTTGTACCCAAATTAGTCTGTATATTCTCTAGTTTCAGTTTGTTATTGATTTTAGTTCGGTGCGGTTTAAAATATTTATAAAATATGAGTCAAGAGGAACGCCGTAAAAAGATCATCGACAAATGGCTCGAAAATACTTCGCGTCCAAATCATTTCATCGCCAAAAATTTGAACATTGCACGCAATACAGTGGATTCTGTTATTAAACGATATTTGGAGACGTTGGCAATTAAGCGAAAACAGAAAAGTGGAGCTAAAAGTGGAGCTAAAAGTGGAGCACATGATACAAATTTGGACAGGAAAATAGTGGGTACCATCGTAAAAATCCAGAGATGTTGCTCTTAAATGTAATACCAACCAAACAATGGTACAAAGATCTAAAAAACGTAACGGTCTAAAAACACGAAAAAAACAAAAAGTTACTGAAAAGAAAAAAGAAGTCATAAAAACACGAGCCCGAAAGCTATACGAGTTGATCGGCAACAAGAAAGCGTTGCTTGGTTTTGAATGACGAAACTTATGTCAAGGACGACTTTACTACTCTTCCAGGTGCGCAGTTTTACAACTCGTTTGAAGCTGAGACTCTTCCGCAATCAACAACATCGATTGGGATGGAAAAATTCAGATCAAAATATCTCGTTTGGCAGGCCATTTGCCAATGTGTACATAGAAGCTCATCGTTTATTACAACGGGAACAATTAACGGAGAAATGTACATTAACGAGTGCCTAAAAAAACGGTCGATTCATTTCTTAAACAAACACGAGGGTTCAACATTATTTTGGCAAGATTTAGCTTCAGCTCACTATGCTCATGCGACGTTGAGCTTTCTTGTTGCTAAAAATGTCGACTTTGTCCCAAAAGACATGAATCCACTCAATGTTCCACAGTGCGGTCCCATTGAAAGGTATTGGGCTTTGGTCAAAGCTAAATTGAAGAAAAGTGAGCAGTGTGCAAAGGACGTAAAAGATTTTAGTGCGAAAAGGAAAAGCGCGTCCAAAAAGATCACGGATGTAACTCTCACCAACCTTATGAAGGACATTCGAAAGAAGTTGAGGAAAGAATAGGAACCCAAATAATTTTTTAATTTTTTGTAATTGTGAATGAATTTAATAAAAACAGAGTTTTAAAGCAAAAAAAAAAGAAAGTTACATGAATTATGAAAATATTTTTTTTTTACTTTGAAGTTTCCAAATTTTATTCGTTTCAGTCCTTAGACTGCCAATTATTTGTTTTTATTACACTCATTTACCGTATCAGGTTTCCTGGTAAGATGCAAAGACCAAAGTGCATGTATTAAAGCTACAATACGAGTAAATAATGAAGAAATTATAGTAAAACATTTACACTCTATCGGTAATGTAGTCTTAAATTTAGTCTCGTTTTACGCAAACCTCAGGAATTTCCATTCCATTCGTCTTTATTTAAATGTTGTATGAATTAAATTGTTTTTTACGTTGTAGGTACAATAGATAAAGTGCACGTGTTTTTCATTTCCTTAAAAAATTCCAAAATTCCAAACCCTTCCAACTGTTATACCATACATTTCCCCTTACTCTCGAGGCATGCGCTTATATCAAATTGTAGTCACATATTCATAATATTCACTGCTCTCCGAAGTTATGCTCATAAAAATCTAAGTTATGCAGGTCAGTGATGTTTGTTATTCGCCTCTAAGGGAATTGTTTTCGAAATTTTCCGAATTACTATGTCGACAATTGTATCGAAGTCAGCTTTCTTTACGTAGGAAGAGGACTCAACTCAAAAAGTCCATGCACAGCAAAGGTGATTAAATCCAAAAGAGCATTGAATTTTAAAGGTTTATTTCAGATGCAAATGTTTGTGCAAGAAGTTGATTTGGTTTGGCATATAAATCAAATGGCAAGGACCTAAAATAGACAAAAAACATTCCTTTTCAATATAACAAGGGAATATGAAAAATTCCACTGGTGACACTTTAACAATGTTAATATAAATTTTCCACATAATAGCTTTGCCTGGCACTGCCTTCTTCACTTTCAATGTATGAGTATTCCCTTGCCTGAGCACTCCTACGTTAAGATAAACTACTCATCCAACAGTTCCCTGTTCTTTACCGCGCACGCCAGTCATGATGTTCCTCGTCTTTCCTACTTGGAATGACTGTAAAAAATGGTGAATATTATGCAAATTTTTAAAGGCTCATAGAGTGAAAGTCTTTAGATACGAGTATACTACACCCGTTCTCTCTTCGGAGAATACACCTAAATATCACTCCTTTTGAAGCCAGACAGAATGAGCTAATGCAAACACAGAGGTCGCCGGATGAAAGAATATTTTAATAGCGGATATGCTGCTGCTTGTATTGAAAAATTGCTTGGAGTTATTAGCTAAAAAAAAAAAACAATTAATTTAAACACTTTTTGATTTATATAATACTTAGCTCATGACCACTATCTGTACGTCTACCTCGATTTCGCAGCTTTGCTCTATCTGCCAGATATGAGTTACTTGAAAGTGTGGATACGAATCTGAGTATCGTTTCAAAGAGGGCGATATCGTAAATTTGAAACTGTCAATGTTATCAAGTTGTTCCTTACACAAACAAGAACAGATATAATTTCAGGGGAAAAGGAATGCTATTGTTGTGCGTTCGGGAGGGGCTAAAGAGCTGGCAAACTGTTTTAAAAGTTCCGGAATGGGGATTCTACGGATAAAATAACGTTGGTTGGTGCTGGTTTTAAAATATGTGGTTAGCATTTTATCTGGAGTTTAAGGTGTTAAATGGTGGCGGATTGAATTTATGGTCGTTCGAACTTTGATAGTGAGTTCGGATTATTTGCAGTTGCGCTTCCACCAATTTGTAAATTTGTTTTTCTCGATTATGCTTTTAATACGAATATATCGATTTGATTTGAATTTGTTAAACTAATTGTTGTGTTAGAATCGTTAATATATCGTAACGCACCGCATATCAGAATCTCAGGCCCCAGCGCCTAGAGCTCCGGAACCTGTACCTGACATGCTGGCTATCTTGCTCTCTATTCAGGGGCAGATGGCTCAGCTTCAGCGTCAAATACAGGAACAGGCTACGCGGGTAGATCAAATATACGCGCTGCTGCCGGGCCTAACGCACCTCCAGTCGTAATGGGTACGTACATGGCGGAGCAAACCCTGAAGGTCCTTGCAGTGAATGTTAATTCACTGATTAGGTTCGAACGAAGAGCCGCACTGTTTAAGTTGCTTAAAGACCAAGCCCCTGATGTGCTTTTGGTTAGCGAAACTAAGCTTACCAAAAGACACAAAATGAGGCACAGAAGATATGAAATATTACGAAGAAACCGACCCAATTCTATTCAAGGAGGTGGTGTTGCGATCTTTGTAAAAAAGGGACTGCGTTTCAAAAGAGTATACAGTCGTGTAGTACGTAGGTTTCGGGTGCTGGAAGCATGCATCATGTATTTCCCTCTCCGTAGTGGAAAGCGGTTATACATGGTGTCTGTTTATGCATCTAAGGCTACTCAATCCACTTTATTCATCTCAGAGCTCGATACACTGTTTCGATTCCTGAGGCTGGAATTGGAGGAGAATTACTTTATTATCGGCGGAGATTTCAACGCCAAACATAGTGATTGGGGAAATAATACACCAAATACTAGAGGGAACCTACTATTCAATTGGTGGGGTCAGCACAGTGTGATGTATCGACTCGACCTCAAAGCCACGGATAGTCCGTCGTTTCCGAGACACGGGTCCTATCTGGATCTTCTGCTGTTCGATTCACGAATACAACTGACATGCACTAACCAACAAACTACAAACTGTCTACGCACTTTCGTGTATGACAGTGACCATTGCGGTCTCAGCTCCGAAATAACTGTTCCCAACGAAATTGCGGAATTGGATGAGTTTGTTCAAAGGCATTCCTACAATTATAGTAGGGTGCGTTGGACACACTTCACCAGAACACTGACTAGAGCACTCTCCTCGAATTCGCTCTACCCACCGTCCAACAGAAATCTGTCAAACGAGGAGATTGACAGGTATCTAAAACTAATGGACGAGACAATTAAATGAACTATGGACAAAACGATACCTCGGTATCAACACACTGACGAAGAAGACTTATTCCGCAACGCAACTATTGACGCACTGCACCGACAAAAAAGTAGGCTGCTGTCAAGACTAAAAACCTTGTACAGACAGTTTACTGACAGACATAACCCGGAGATCATGACATTGAAGTCGTCGATTAACAACCTCCAAACATTAATAAAAGAAAATTACAGAAATTCTGTAAGTTTGTATTGGAACAACAAAATTCGGGCTGTAAACACCAGCAACCCGAATATGTTCCCGCAAATAAATAAAATATTTCGGAGAAATAATCAAAACGACATCATTGGCCCGAACCACGACCTGGAGAGTCGAGTCCTTGTGCACAATGCCTGCCTTCGAAATGAAATTGTGAATTGGCGATTCGAGAGCTCGGGTTTCACCCAGTTCAGTGACGAGAATATGGCAAATAATGTCATCACCAACGAAAGGGTATTACCACCTTTCATTGCGAAGGAAGAGCTCCAAACGATCTTCGAATCACTTAGAAGTAAGAAATCAGTGGGAACCGATGAAATACCGAACATTGTGCTTCGACATCTCCCACTAGTAGCGGTGGACATTTATACCACCCTGTTTAATAATGCAATGAATAATGCACATTATCCAGCGCATTGGAAAACTGCGGTGGTACATCCAATCCCCAAAAGGGATAAAGATACTTCCAATCCGGCGAATCTCCGCTCGATCAGTCTTCTTCCAAACATCAGTAAGGTTTTCGAGAAGGTAATCAATAGAGTCCTGACCAAGTGGGTTGAGGACAAACATATAGTTCCGGATAATCAATTCGGTTTCAAGGCGGGGCATGATATCATTCATGCTGCGTCTAAACTGGTTTCCGATATCCAATGGAACAAAGGCAAGAAACAGTGCACTGGTGCCTGCCTGATTGACTTGGAAAAAGCCTTCGATACCGTATGGCTAAAAGGACTCTTTTTCAAGCTGGACAGGTTGGGCATTAGTAAACCACTGCTGTATATTCTTTTTGATATGCTCTCCAGTAGACAGTTCATCGTGAAGAATGGCGATGTGACTTCTGCTGGAACATTTAACATTAAAAACGGTCTGCAACAGGGTGCGGTAAATTCGCCGATCCTATTCAACATTTACACAAGTGATCTGATAGGTTCACTTCACCATGCCATAGCGTACGCAGACGACTTAATCGCGTGCAAACATTGAGGTTATCAATATACTTTTGCAACGTGACTTCGATAAAATTAAGCGATATTGCGATGACTAGAAATTGAAAATCAACTTTCAGAAATCGGAAACCATTTTGTTCAGGACGCCTTTGTCTGCGGCCTCTAGGGATCCAGAAAGAATTGGCGCATGTTTTCGATAGTGGGACAGCACGGGCAGTCACTTACTTGTCGAAATGTAGTCAGATATTTTGGGATCTGCCTAGACCAATGTCTGTATTTTAACAAACATATAGATGTTACTCTGGCGAGAGCCAAAGGTGCTTTTGCCCTTGCAAAGAGACTGTTTTATAAGAGCCAACTCGATGCGAGGGTGTAGGTGATCTGCTACATGGCCCTTATCCGGTCTATGCTTGTATTTGGATGTTCCGTGTGGTTCAACGGGAGGGCAAGTTTATTGGAAAAGATTCGGGTATTTGAGTGGGCTTGTCTTAGGACTTGTCTTCGCATATACAGAACACCAGGGTCTGAGTACATAAAGTTTTATCCTAATGAGGTCTTGCATAATAGGGCGAACCTAATAAGAGTGGATTTCGTCATTAAGTTGACTCGAAGGCATATTGCAAGAGCAATTCTTTCCTTTGTTCCATTGGATATCAGAAACCAGTTTAGACGCATCATGAATGATTTCATGCCGCGCCTTGAAACCGAATTGATTATCTCGAACTACACCCTGAATTTTGATAAATTTTGACACATGACAGATAATTTTATTATTTATAAGCCTTTTAAACGATTTGCGTTTCAGTTGTGTTGAGAAATTTCTATCCGCGATGGAATTCAAACGTGATAGTGTGATTGCTTTATATTTGGCTGGAAAACCACAAGTAGCTATGGTTAGAGCCCTCCAGCACCTCAACGTGAAGAAATCATTTGCGTCTCGAATCATAGCTCGTTACCATGATACTGGCAGCGTTGCAAAACGGCATGGTGGTGGTCATAAAAAAACAGCAACATCGGCAGAAATGGTTCGGAAAGTGAAGGCTCGAATTGAGCGAAATCCGAGTCTAAGTGGAAAAAAATGGCTCGTGAGTTCAACATATCGTTGGAACGGATGCAACATATACTGAAAAATGAGCTTGGGCTCAAGCCATTAAAGTTCCAAAAAGCACACTATCTTACATCGCAACAGAAAAAAGTTAGAGTCGAAAGAGCGAAGGAGTTGCTACGCTTGCACAAAAGTGGTGAGTTGCGCAATTTGGTTTTTTCCGATGAGTCGCCTTTTGTTATCGAGCAATATGTCAACAAACAAAATGACCGAGTTTCCAGAGAGGTGCTTCGAAAATTTACACCTTCGGACGGCCACCAGAAAGCAGGCAGCACCGATGGTGATGGTTTGGGCAGCCATAACCGCCGATGGTCGATCGTATACCGTGAAACTGTCTTAGAGGCAGTATTGAAGCCTTGGGCAAACAATCATTTCGGTCGGAGACCGTGGACATTTCAACAAGACTCGGCACCTTCTCACAAAGCGCGCGTCAACCAAGATTGCTTAAAAAACAATGTTCCACACTTCATTTCTTCGACACAATGGATTGCAAATTCTCCGGATGCAAATCCGTTGGATTTCTTTGTCTGGGGTGTTTTGAAGGCGAAGGCTGGCACTAAAAAATACTAAAGCTTAGACAATACTTTCATCTGCAGATCCTCGATCACAAAGAAGTTGTCATTATTAACAGCCTCATTTGAATCTATGCCTGCTGTTCGTTGTTCGTCGTTCGGGCGAATTTAAGACATGGAAGGTCGTTTTAATTATATCTCCGAAATATTTTATTTATTTGAGGGAACATATTCGGGGTGCTGGTGTTTACAGCCCGAATTTTATTGTTCCAATACAAACTTACAGAATTTCTGTAGTTTTCCTTTATTAATATCTGGAGGTTTTTAATCGACGACTTCAATATCATGATCTCCGGGTTATGTCTGGCAGTAAACTGTCTGTACAAGGTTTTCAGCCTTGACAGCATTCTGCTTTTGTGTTGATGCAGTGCGTCAATAGTTGCGTTGCGGAATAAATCTTCGTCGTCAGTGTGTTGATACCGAGGTATCGTTTTGTCCATTGGTCGTTTGATTGTCTCGTCCATTAGTCTTAGATACCTGTCAATCTCCTCGTTTGAAAGATTTCTGTTGGACGGTGGCTAGAGCGAATTCGAGGAGAGTGCTCTAGTCAGTGTTCTGGTGAAGTGTGGCCAACGCACCCTACTATAATTGTAGGAATGCCTTTGGACAAACTCATCCAATTCCGCAATTTCGTTGGGAACAGTTACTTCGGTACTGAGACCGCAATGGTCACTGTCATACACTAAAGTGCGTAGACAGTTTGTAGTTTTTTGGTTAGTGCACGTCAGTTGTATTCGTGAATCGAACAGCAGGAGGTCCAAATAGGACCTGTGTCTGGAAAACGATGGACTATCCGTCGCTTCAAGGCCGAGTCGATACATCACAATGTGCTGACTCCACCCCTTGAATAGTAGATTCCCTCTAGTATTTGGTGTATTATTTCCCCAATCTCTGTGTTTGGCGTTAAAATCTCCGCCGATAATAAAATAGTTCTCCTCCAATTCCAGTCTTAGGAATCGAAAAAGTGTCCCGAGCTCTAAGATGAATAAGGTGGATAGGTGCATAGAGAGACACCATGCACAATCGCTTTCCACTACGGAGGGGGATATACACGATGCATGCTTCCAGCACCTGGAACCTACCTACTACACGACTGCATACTCTTTTAAAATGTATTCCATTTATTACAAAGATCGCAACACCTCCTCCTTGAATGGAGTTGGGTCGGTTTCTCCGTACTATTTTATATCTTCTGTGCCTCATTTTGTTTCTTTTGGTAAGCTTAGTTTTGCTAACCAAAAGCACATCAGGGGCTTGGTCTTTAAGCAACTTAAACAGTGCGGCTCTTCGTTCGAATCTAATCAGTGAATTAACATTCACTGCAAGGACCTTCAGGGTTTGCTCCGCCATATACGTACCCACTACGACTGGATGTGCGTTAGGCCCGGCAGCAGCGCGAATATTTGATCTACCCGCGTAGACTACTCTTGTATTAGAGTGCCTCTCTCCACGGAAATCTTTAGTAAAAGGCGAGAGATTTTTTCGAAACTGAAGAGAAGCCAGAGTAGATACTCGTATATGTGCAATGTCGAGCAAGTATGGCGTTAAAACCGTACCAGGCGATTTTAATGCCAGGATAAGAAAGGAGGACATTTTCGGTAGGACTCTTGGTAAGCACGACACCATGTCTGGCAACGGACTTAAACTTGTTGTCTTAGCGGCGGGACGAAATATTAGTAAAGCACGTACACGGTTTCCTCATCTCAATATACACAAGGAATATGGCGCTCTCCGGATTATTAAACGCAAAATTAAATTAATCATTTTTCGATAGGCGTAAAGCATAAATAAGCGGGGCTGCAATGAAAAACGAGAGCTGCCCGTGAGCTCTACGAACAGAAGAGAAGGGAAGAACATCGGCTTTTCCAAAAGGAAAAAAAGAAAAAAGAGCATGAGAATCGCGCGTTCGAAGATATTGAAATGTTGTACTCAAGGAAGTTACGGAAGTCTTAATGACAGTTGAAAACAACGTGTCCAGAAGAGATGAAGCCCGTCAGGCCATTGTGTCATATCAGCTATGATTATTCTCGTACACCGACCACACAGTTAGAGAAAAGGTTCCTAAAAGATCCGTATGGCAATACGAATCTGTCAGTTGGAGCGGTCTCAACAGCTCCTTTAGGAATCCTAACTGGTCGTTATCTCTGCTCGATAACATCGTAGATGCCGCTCCTGATATGGTCACAGCCACTATTCTCTTTGGAATGAGATCCTTTATCCCTCATCGGATGAATAGTATCAAACCATAACCATAACAGAAGGCATGTACGACCTAAGCTGTAATAGAAATAGGTTTTCGGTCCTCATTGTGCCAAACGTAGTAAAAGTTTTTAGTCGTTCATCAAAAACGTTACAAATTCTGCTTCATCCTCCATACCAGCGCTCATTTATAATGACATTCCAGCTGTCAGCTCTTTGGACAAGACCAGTCTGCTTGCTGCACACTTTGCGGCCAGCTCACACTTCCGGATTGTGTTTTGTTTCCGCCAACAATTGAGTGCGTCGAATCTTCAATGGGACGAATAGACTTTCGCGCTCATGTACAAGAGCACTTAAAAGTCTCAACACTCTTAATAAGTCTGCTGGTTCAGATGGTATATCTCCCCTTCTTCCGAAGAGGTGTTCTTCCACGCTGGAAAAGCCACTGCGTAAGCTTTTTCGTCAAATCCACTCTTTCGTTTTGATTCTATTCGATCAGACGGAAGACAGTATCTGTCCGTCCCTGAAAAGGCGAATCTTTTCCTCTCTCCTCTTACAGAACCATTGCACTTACGTCCCTTCTTTCCAAGGAAATGCTGATAAACAGTCAGCTCATGAAATATCTCGAAACATCAAAAACTTTTCAATGACCTGCAGTACGGCTTTCATAGCAACAGGTCCGCTGGTGATTTGGTGGCATGTTTCACCGAAAAGTGGAAACAAAGCATTCATCAATCTGGCGAAAGCAAGATAGTTGCACTTGATATCTCCAACGTATTTTACAGAGTTTGGCATCAGGATCTCTTGACGAAAATGCGTGCTATTAGGATCAATGACTCTCTTCTTCAATGGATTAGAAATTACTTTCGGAATGCTAAACTCAAGTTGTCTTGGATGGTTTCAGGTCCCCGCTCTTCGGCCGTAGAACGGGAACGGCAGCTTATGCGAAGCTCATTAAATTCCGATATTAACAGCATTGGGAAGCTATCGACAGAGTTGAATTTAATGATTCTAAAACACAATGATGCCTGCTGTCGTTAAAACGAAATTTAAATACCCAAGCATTGCCCATGAATGGCACTTGCATCGTCGAAACCGAAAAACTTTCCATTTTCAGTATGTGTGTCAATGACTACTCGTACTTAAGTTAGAATGACGACATATTCGATGTCATTAAAAATGCTGCGAATTGTCTAGGTTTCCTTAAGCGATCCAAGAAATACTTCAAAAATCAAAAATTATTTTTAGAAAAATCAACAGATTTTATAGTAAAAGCCATTTTTCGTCAAAGAAAAATGTTCAATCAAAATTAAGTTAGAATAATAAACTAACGTACCTATGAGCAATGCAGTTACCAGTTAATTGTCGAATAGGAAAAAAAAATCGTAACTAAGAATAATTCTTTGTTCATCTGTTTTTTTTTCAATTTGACATTGTTTCAACTGACCTACAATCGACATTTTACTCTGTAAGTTAACAGCCGATTGTTAAATTGATCTGCACAAAATGTATTCAAAACGCGAATTCGGGGAAATAGTGTTTGTATACGGGTTGGGAAGATTGGAGTACCAATGACTATACCCAAATCGTAGAACACCGTGCATCCGGCTATTCGCTGATACGTATCAGCTGCACTGCACCAACAAAAAGAGAAGGACGTTCAGACGTAGCGGTGGCAGAAGTTTGGGATTTTGCGTGCTGTTTAAGTTCAGCCTTCAGTCAGCGTGCGTAGACTAGCTGTGAAGTTGGAACTGCCCAGAACCAGAATTCGTAAGACTCTACAGAGGAATAGACTAGACACTTTCCATTTGACACTGGTACAGGATTTACTACCAGGTGATGCGCAAAGAAGAGTGGAATTTTGCCAATGGCTACTGCGCAAACATGCAGAAGACGGGTAATTCCTCAAGAACATCCTGTGGACTGACGAAGAGCAGTTCTCAAGAGATGGGGTTACAAGCCACCATAATTTGCACCATTGGTCAGACTCCAATGCCCATTTAATACGCACAACGTCCTTTCAAAGGTAAGAATTTATTTATTGTAAACAGCTTCTTCAAAATGTATTGTTTATTTTAAAGGAGGTTTAGCGTAAATGTTTGGGCTGGATTAATAGGAAACGTGCGGCTAGTTCCTCCACAAACCGTTAATTCCCATTACTACCTGGAATTTCTTAGAGAACGATTGCCGGAGCTCCTTGAAGATGTTTCTCTCGTTCAGAGAAGGGCGATGTTCTTTCAAAAAGATAGACCACCTTGTCACAGTAGCAGCGGGGTAACTTCGTTCCTCAACCATACTTTTAACGAACGATGGATTGGTTGATTCCGCCCCAACACTTGGCCACCCAGATCTCCTGACCTAACACCCATGGATTTTTTTCTTCTGGGGTGCTATAAAAGAAAAGGTTTAGTTTAGAGAAATGTCGAGTCTGGTCTGGTAGAGCTCCAAGACACTCTGCCATCCGAAACGGTTAAATGCGCCCGAAAATGTTTTCAAATGGAAGGAAAGCATTTCGAACAATTGCTATAAACATTCCATAAACTGTTTCAAAAAGATCCTTCTCAGGACAACGTAAAAATATCTAAGCGATTTTAGGAGTAATTCAATAGCTACACTTCTTTTTGGCCATTTTTGTTTGACGAAAAATGGCTTTATTACAAAATCTGTTGATCGTACGTAAAAAAGTTTCTAAACATAATTTTTAGGAAATTTAGGATAACAATTTCATAAAATTTCAGAAAATTTTAAGTAAAAAAAATGGAACAGCAAATTTTCATAATTTTGAGTTTACGAGCCATAACTTTTTTGTTGCTTCACAGATGTACCCAATCCACTTAAAATTTGTATGCACTACTATATTGTCTTTCCAAAATGCCCAAAACTATTTTTGTACCTTTACTAGTTTCGAAATTAGTTACACCTCCAAATTAGAGGTCACCCACTTTGATGGACTATAACTTGAAATGGAGTGAGAATAGACCACCCCCTGCCATACAATTTCTTGTTCGGCGGAACTTCGGGAATATGCCCTTAAACGATTATACTGCTAAACTGGGACACCCTGTATAAGGGATTTATTTGTCCAAAATTGGAGTACAATGCCTACATACATCTAGTCTGGTGCACTTGAAACATCTATGTACTTGCGAAGACACAAACAATCCGCAGTTTTGTTGTGGAACTAGATTCCTTAGTTACGGCGCGGTGAGGGACGAAGTAGTGATACTTTGTAAGTATAGTGTGGCTTATCTCAGTCATGTGTCCCAGCTCCTAGTACTCCCAAAAAACTCTTTTATATTCCTCAAGGAACGAAGAATTTTCTCCGAATTTTCTTTCTAATTGTAAGAACCTAACAAGAGCTCTTCGATGGGATAAACCTAACACTGTTTATTTTATTTTATTTTCAAAGGGTACAATACAAATAAACTCCATGAACGTTTACCCAGTTCCTTTTCCTTTTAAGCCTCAATTGTTATGCGGCAGCCTCAGAAATAAAGGAAGCCTTTGATCCAGGGTTCACTAAAGCCCGAAGCACTAACGGTTGGCCAACAGCTGTTGGCGCAATAGCCAAAAGAGCTGTATGTGGTTGACTGGTTTCGGCTACGTAAGCGTTGGATACTTGAGTTATTCTGGTTATCTTGATACACCTACCGTGGGTTTTGAGCTAAGGAGATGATTAGTTGATTAGGTGACGGAATAACCACTGTTGAAGCCAGTTCCTGACTATGCATTGTGTTATATCACTATTTGAGTGAAGCAACGAAAGATGTCCTCTGTAACAGCTAGAACACGTAAACGTGCTAGTGCAAATTTGCGTAAAATGCGCACCTGACAGGTAGTTGACACACAATCGTCAAATACTCAAGTACGCTGTAAGTAGGATAATCAGTATATGATGGTACGTGAGACTCCCAAAGACCTCGAGTGGTAAGTGGTAGCTTATGAACAGTAATATAAATAAGTACGCCTTCCCATGTGTCCAGACGAACATCAAAGTTTTCAAGCGATTGCTTGCCTTCGTTGGTTATATCTACCAATAACTTAATGTCCTCTGCTGATTCGTTCGCTGTGTTTGGCTGCTGGAACAAAAGCTTAAACTGGTTGTCTTTGAGCAACCGAAGATTCTGATATCGCTTTATCAGTAACGCCCAGGCAGACTCGAAATTGCAGTCAGTATTACGAAGGATTCGCACAGCTTCGCTGGTTAAATTGATTTCCAAGTACTGCAATTTTTGTGCTTCGGAAATCGATAAATTTTTGCTCACCATACCTTCAAACAGGCCCTTAAATTCAGGCCAGTATTGAAAGGAACCGTCAAAGGTGGGAATTCTTATTGGCGGGAGTTTTAATTCAACTGTCGGATTCTTGTTTAGGGCCGTCGAATTGTTTGGCACACTTTGTGTCTCGTTGTGAGTATCGACAACTGATCCTTTAATTCACCCGAGTACTTAAAGTGAAGCTCTTTTAGTTGACGAAAGATAAGAGTTTCCATATACTTTGCCTTAATTTCCTCACTGGGAGCGGTAATAATTTTGTAATGAAGCTAATCCTTTCAAAATCAGCATAGGCCTTATACTCGACATCTAATTGTATCTGAATCAACTGTATTAGCGTTCATAATTTGCGCTTACTCACGTTTTCCAAAATTAAAATCTAACCACTATCTTAAAGTACATTAATTAATTTTCAATAAATGTTATATACGAGTATGTATATAGTTAAATTATTGTTAAAAATTATAAAATGCCATACACCTGTTCTTTCTGCGTTATTCTCTAGCTGCACCAACTTCTCCAGATGAGGATTATTATAAAACTTCAGGATGGGCGTATAATAAATTGATTCACCGCACAATTGCTAAAACACGCACTTAGGTTCGATTTTGTCATTCGCATTACCTTATACTCGTATGTACTGATGTTCTTTTTATTTTACACTGTCTAGATCCTTAAAATCTGGCTCGAAAGGACCATATGTTTCGCGTAGTAATTATCAAACCTTGCTAGGACTATTCTTTTAAATTATAAATAAAAAAAGAAGACCCCAAAGGCAACCGGTGCCACTGGATCTAGTTAGCTGTCCTGTAATATTAATACAAAAAAAACTAACTATTAAGTTCTCTAAGGAAAACTACCGATGCCATGGGCTTGAAGGTGTATCTTGGTTATTGCTTCTTAGTTCCGCAATTGATGCAGTTTAGAAAACAACTTGCCATGACCCAGTTTATTATGGTGGGGCTATAGAGAATACATATATAGAATTTTACCTATTCACTTTTATGCAAGTTGCTTCACGATTGCCAAAATACATTAAAAAAATATTAAATAATGTAAACCAACTAAGTGATGAAAAGGAAATAGTGTTGAGTAGTAGTCAATCAAAATCATCTTATTCTGGGTTCCTAAGAAGAGATGATAGGGCCAAAAAAAGCTCAAGAGAATAAAAAAAACTGAAGAAGATCTTATGAACAAAATTAATCCATCGATATTGGCAGAGAGAGTGAATAAAGTTGTGTGAAAGAAGGTATGGTTGTTATGATCAGCTGTGAAGATGATATTTCACGTAAAATAATATTTAGAAAAAGAAGTTAAGGAAAAATTAGGAAGTTAATACGAAATATCTGTACCAAATTCCCAAAAACCCCTGATTAAATATAAAACTGGAGTGAAGAAGGAAGAGTGTCAGCCATAAAGAAACAAAATAATAGAAACTTTGATATTAAGTGTTTAAAAATGTTCAGTGTGGTAAAAGATAACGAAAAGAAAACCTATAGTGCTATAATTTCAATCGAAACAGAGGAATATAGAAATATTGTGGAGAGAAAAAGAAGAACTTAGGTTGGGAAAAGTGTTTTGTGTACGATTCAATCTCGTTTACAATATAAATGCTTGGGATACAACCATAAAGCAAAGGACTGTAGAAATGAAGCAATGTGTGCGTAATGTGGTGGTAAACATGATGCAAAGAGCTGCGAGACTTTAACCTTTAAATGCAATAATTGTGTTGTGGCTAAATCCAGGCTAGGTCTTAAATTTGATGTAAATCATGATTGTTGAAGTGATCCGTGTGAAGTTTGCAAGAAAAAAAATTTTAACTTAAAAACCAGGAACGTCTTAATAGCAATAAAAAGTTGTGAAATGGCTTATTTTAAAATTTGTGGTTTTTTCAGCAATCTTGCTGAGTTACAAATAACTATTTCGGAGCATGATTTCGAAGCCCTAGTATTATCGGAAACCCGTGTGACTAACGACGTTCTAAAAAGTGAATTGAATGTAGATGGTTTTACTTTAGTTGAAAGGTGGGACACAGAATCATCCCACACCGGTTGAATTTTAGTCTACGCCAGAAGTGATCTTAAGTTACTCGTAAATATTTATTTAAGGTATATTTTATTTATATTTCCATACACTGAACTTTTTTCAAAATTAAAAAGTATTTTCCTAGTAACATTATTATTAAATTAAACTGAAATAGAAATTTTAAGTCTTCGACATAGATTAGGTGAAAGGTTTAACTTATAGTGCCTGTACATTGCCAGTAAGTAAGTAACCAGAAAATAATTGCTAAGTTAATTAACGCAGTTTTTAAGGGATTTTTGTGTAGTATACAGTTATAATGAATTTAATAAATAAAAATGCATTGGAAAAAGAAAAGAAACAGGCAAAAGTAAATGCAACATAGTCACGTCTTGTATCAGCTTGTGTAGTAAGGACGAGGAGCTAAGGACATTTATTTGTTAAAGGCCAACCGTTGCGAAATCACTTTGCAAACATTGCCAAGGAGGCAAAATGTTGACGACATCACCGACGACATCTGCGAATTTCAAATATCAATTCACAATGTTCTAATACAATAATTTCCTTTTCTGCTTAGGTTAGCAGATTGTCCGTTGATCGAACTATGTCTTTTGTTTCCTAATATGAAATGCACTAGGCGATTAATATAACAAGAAATCTAAGTAGAAAGACTTTTAGCATGTATCAATAAAAAAATATGTAAAAACAACTCATTATCGGTGGATAAAACACATTTATCCATGAGGCGAAAAATGAGTGGAAACGGAAGAACACCGGCGTACTGATGAAAAGTTTTTTTATAGTTGGCGCGCGCATAAGGGATTTTATGTATCTTTAAGATGTTTGAACATCGCGCTAATGAGGGGAAGTTAGGGAGGTAAAAAAGAGAGATACCGATGTGCATTTGCAAGTTAGTGACTAGAAAATAAAGAGATCGGAAGGGCATTCCATAGGGTGTTGTGCGGCTTAGGAATGAATAACGATATTTCAGAGTACGTCCGAACGTCCGATGAGCATTCATAGCGAGATGCGTGTTACGGTTAAAAGTTAGAAGGGGTAGAATGCTACATGTAATTTCGGTGGAGCACTGATGGTAAAAAAAGCGATACAACAAGGTGAGACAGGAAACATTACGTCTGTGTTTGAGACAAAGAGGGTAAAGCAAGTGTAAAGAGGGTAAAGGGGCACCTAACCAGATGTGAGCATTGCACTTCAATTTCGGGTGGATAAACGCCTTATATATTGAGGACAGCTGAGAAGGGGAAAAGTATTTCTCACACCGTTTGAGGAAACCTAGACACTTTGCAGCATTTTTGGCGACATCGAAAATGTGGTCATTCCAACGTAAGTTGTTATTGACACACATACCGAGAATGGAAAGTTTATCGGTTTCGACGACGCAAGTACCATTAATGGATAATGGATGAGTGTTTAAATTTCGCTTTAACGACATCAGACAGCATTATGTTCTACATTAAATTCTACTCTGTTAGCGGTTCCCCAATTAGTTATGCTGTTAATACCAGAATATAATGAGATTAACATACGCTGCCGTTCCCGTTCTACAGCCGAAGAGCAGGGATCTGAGTCCGGGAACGAATATGAAAAGCAGAGTGTACTGTCGTCAGCAAAGGAATATGTTGGATTAGAGGTAGCAGACAAGAAATCATTGATGAATATTAATAAAAGTGTAGGAGACAGAACGGAGTCGCGAGGCACAGCAGCATTTATTTTGTGAACATCAGACTTGAAACCAATCAAGACAACTTGAATTGAACGTTCCGAAAGGTAATTTCAAATCCATTGAATAACACAGTCGTCGATCCCAAATGTCACTGTAAATGAGCGTTGTGATGGAGGATGTGGCAGAATTTTTAATATTTTTGACGAACGACCAACAATTTTTACTGCAAACCTTTTTTTCCTTCACCTGTTCTCTGTGAATGTCGATGGAGACACATGCGCTGAGAACAAGTCTTACAAATTAAACAAAGAAAAGACGTATATATTGATTATTTACTATAAAACAAAAACATTTAAAGTAATAATGAAGTGTAGATTGTGTGTTTTAAAAATCGAAAGAATCGATCTGAAAATTCAGTGCTCAAATTGCAATGAATATTTTCATGCAAAGTGCGCCAAACTTGAAGGAAGAGAAATTGAATTCTACGGAAAAAGTGAGGAAGGTTACAGATGTGATAGCTGTGTTAGTTTGCGAAGGAAATCGATCATGTATGATCACACTCTTGTAAACTCCCCTTCACCCGTCACCACACTTAGGGGTCCACCTGTATGTCTTTTCTCAACCGTTTGTGATGTCGGCAGCAACCATCAGGCCGCCCTCTCTACAACCATAAGAGCTGGCGGTGAACCTTCATCATCTGAGTCTGTTAAGAAGCCCATAACTCTGGAGATACTTTTTGCTGAAATTATGAAATTGCAACAACTAAATACCGATGCACTCTTAAAAATCAAAGCTCTGGAAAATAACAATGAATCTCTCAACAAAAAGATCGTTTCCTAGGAGGTGAAAGTGAATTTGGTAGAGCAAAGAGAGAAACAGTGTGCAGTGGATGTTGTTGGTATTCCTGGCGTCAGTAAAGCAAATGCGCGTAGAGAGTGATGGAGCTTATTACTGCTGGTGTTGGTGTGCAAATCGCGCCGGATGAGATTGAGTCTTGCTACATAAAGAATACAAGAAAATCGAAGGCAAAAACGAATACAACTGGCAATATTGTGTGTCTACGTTTCTCATCTCTTTCAACCAAGGAGAAGATAATGTGCAAATTGCGTATGGATAAAATCAACCTTTCTGCTAGCATCTACAGCAACAACAACAGTGATAGTGGCAGCGGCAGCGGCAGCGGCACAAGAGGTGGCGGCAAGATTTTTATCAACGACTCCCTCACTATGTACACAAGATCTCTTCTTGAAAAGGCAAAGCAGCTAAGACTGGACAATAAGTGTCAGTTTGTGTGGACAAGAAGCTCATCCGTGCTCATCAGAAAAAAAGAAAGCGATAAAGTGATCAAAGTAATTAGTTTTGAGGACTTTAGTAGACTAGAAAATTAAATCCTTTTTTAATTTAAACTTATGATTAATATGAATTCAAATAATGCATCTATTAGTTCTCATAATAATTCAAGTGATACATTTTCTTCCTTAAATTCTGATAGTTTTACATGTTTTTGCATAGACAATCTAAACAAAATGTCTTTTTCAGGTCTTTCTGTAATTCACCAAAATATCCGTAGTATGCGTAAAAATTTTTATACTTTTTTAACTCACCTTCCATCCTTAGATCACTTACCGGATCTCATCTTTTTATCTGAAATATGGATATTTGATGATGAAGTTTCTCATTATTCCATACCCAATTTTACATTCAAAGCAGCCTGTAATAACTCTTATTCTGCTGGTGGCATCACAGTGTTCTATAGAAGCGATTTGTCGTCAAACGTTGTCGTTGATCGTTTTAATCTAAATAGTGTAGATTTAATTAGTTTAAGTTGCGAGATTTCTGGTACTCAATACTGTTTTGTCGGGGTTTATAGATTTAATTGTTGTACAGTCAATGCCTTTCTGGTTGATTTATCTGGCTTTCTTGATAATCTTGTGTGTAAAAATCTAATAATTATGGGTGATTTTAACATCGATCAGCTATATTTGACCTCAAGATAAGTGACCACTGCCTAACCACCATCCAACTTGACCTTCGGATCTCCAGACTGAAGCAATATCAAGTTAAAAAGTTTACAAAAATTGATTTTTCAGAAGTCTACAGAGCAAAATCCATCTATCGCCTTTGATTTGTTTATTAATAAATTACAATTGCACTTACTTCGCGCAAGTACACAAATAAAAAAGAGCAACAAATTGAAACCCCTTAAGAAGTGGATGACTAGTGCTCTAATCAACAAAATCAGATAGAAAAAATTTCTTTATAAGCGTTTTAAAAAACACCCAAGTAACTTGAGACTAAGATAAGAGACTATGATAAGATCTGTAAGGAGCTAAAAATGGAAATACCTCTCCAAAGGGACACTTTTTATTGTAATATATTAGCTAATAATATTGGTAACTCTAAAAAAGAATGGCAGGTTATTAACGACATTTTGAATAAAACTAAATCTAACGTGGATATCGCAGTCTCAAATAATAATAACGTGATTATATCTGAGCCTTTTGAAGTTTCCACTGTGTTTAATGACTATTTTGCCAATGTAACAAAGTCTATTCGGAATTCCACTCTTAGTAATGATTCTGATTGTGTATGTGACAGCCCTCTTACTCATGACCCTTTCGAAAGACAAAGTTTTTTCTTTAAATGTTCTTCTTCATTTGAAATTCACACCTGTATGTAGGTCTCTTAAAGCATCTAATTCAACTTCATGTGATCAAATTTCAAGTAACATTTTGCAAAATATGTCATATTATGTCATATCTTCAATCTAAGTATACAAAAGGGTATTTTTCCAGATTCACTTAAAACAGCTGTTGTAATTCCACTATATAAAAAAGGTGATACAATATCTTTGAATAATTACCGTCCAATTTCCCTTTTATCAGTCTTTTCAAAAGCCTTCGAGAAGGGGGTCAAATCAAGAATGCTGTCTTACCTAAATAAAACAAATTTCTTCAGTGCTTTGCAGTTTGGCTTTCGTAGTGGCAAATCGACTGATTTTAATTTAATTTTGGTGGGGGCGAAAGCCCCCATTTATTCGGCTTAATACAAGCTATAACTTAAAATTAAACTTAAACTAAAACTTAAAACTAAGGCTGGTTATTCTGGTGAAGGAGAACCGATTTGAGGTAGGAAGTGGTGCGGTGGAAGTCAAAGACGCTAGGGTTTGAATTAATTTTTCGTAGCATGCGGGAGATTGGTTCGTTCGCGCCGTAGGTGGTGTGGTGGGTTGGGAGATAGAAGAGACGAGGGGTACGTAGATTACGAGGGTTAGTGTTGAGGAAAATAGAATTGTGAAGGGACGTGCATTCAACCTGACCTGAAAGAAGTCGATGAATGAAGAGAAAGTCGGCTGCATCTCGGCGTTCCTCAAGGGTGTTTAGGTTAATAAGGTTGAGACGGTTTTGATAGGGGGGCAGAGTAAAAGGATCATCCCAGGACAAACCTCGAAGAGCGAATCGAAGAAAACGGCGCTGGATGCTTTCGATTCTCGAGATATGAACGCGCTGATATGGGGACCATACTTGACTGGCGTACTCTAGGAGGGGACGAACAAAGGTAATATAGAGGGACCTGGTCACGTATGGGTTGGTGAATTCTTTGGACCATCGTTTTACAAAACCTAGTGCAGAATTGGCTTTAAGGATTATCCCATCCATATGCAAACGGAAGTTGAGCTCCCTATCACACAAAATGCCGAGGTCGCGAAGAGATTCAACGGAGGAGATAGGTTGGTTGTGGAGAAGGTAGAGTCGGGGAGGAGATTTGAGCCGCTTATGTGAAAAGGTGATGGATTGGCATTTGGTGATATTAAGTTCCAAACAATTTTTGAGGCACCAGATCGAAAAACTATCAAGGTCTTGTTGAAGAAGGAAGGAGCCATGGGGAGAGGAAATGGTTTTGAAAAATTTGGTATCGTCGGCGTAAAGGGAGACGGACGAGTATTTAATGATCCTATCGAGATCATTTATGGTTAATATAAAGAGAAGGGGACCGAGATGGCTACCTTGAGGAACTCCAGAGGTGGCCAAAAATGGAGCGGAGTGGGCTGACCTAAAACGAACACTGTAAAAACGGTTTTCGAGGTAAGAGGATATCCATTTTAACAGTATGGGTTCAAAGCCGAGGGCAGACAATTTGAAGAGTATTAATCGATGAGAGATTTTATCGAAGGCTTTGCTAAAATCGGTTGCAACTACATCGACTTCGTTGCCGTTCTCTAGGGCAGAGATGGTAAAGGATACGAATTCAACGAGATTTGTGGTGGTTGACCTACCCTTTAGGAAGCCGTGTTGTCTAGGGGAAATAAGTGATTTGCATTGGAAACTTAGAGCTTCATACAAAATACTTTCGAGGAGTTTGGGTATATGGGAGAGTTTAGCGATTGGACGATAGTTTGTTATTTCGTTCTTTGATCCCTTTTTGTGGATTGGGGTTATAAAGGAGGTTTTCCAAACCTGAGGAAATTCTCCTTGTGAAAGGGATAGACGAAAGAGATCAGAAAGGGCAAGGGAAAGAGACGAAGAACATTTTTTAAGAAATATGGCAGGGATGCCATCTGGACCGGGTGTAAATTCGTCATTGAGTTGGTGTAATTTATTTTCGATATAGGAGGGGTCCAAGATATGAGAGAGAAGTGGGCCGTTGGAGAAGTTCAGTAGGTAACGAAAATAGGATGGATCTGGTACAAAGGAGTCGTTGGTAAAGGATTGTTTAAAGAAGCTGGCAAATAAGTTGGCAATCGTGAGTGGATCGGTTGATGACTTGTTGTTGAAAGAGAGGGAAGGAGGGTAACCATCGGACTTTCTTTTGTAGTTAACAAATTGGTAAAAGGACTTAGGGTCATTTATAAGGTTGACTTGCGCATTGTTAAGGTAACGCTGGTAAAGGGAATCGTAAAGTTCGGTGAAATGAAGATAAGCACCAAGATAGTTGGAATAGTCGGACAAGGATCTGGTACGCAGGAAAACCGCCCATAACTTATTTCTCTTGTTTCGTAAGGAACGAAGCTTGCGATTATACCAGGGAGGACTAGTAGATGATGTTTTAAGGCGGGAAAACGGAACGTAAAGGCTGAAAGAATTAAATATTTCTTTATAAAAAATGGATAAGGCATCATTTACGCTTAGGTTGTGAAAGTTAAAGGGGGATCTGCTAAGATAGTCACTGATTTTGTGAAAGTTTGCTTTGTGAAAGTCGTAGGATGTGAGAGTTGTGGGAGGAGTGGACTGGAGAGAAGAATTATGAAAAAATGAAAGTAGAAGGGGGGGGGGGGGGGTGGTAGTTGGCGATTGTAGAGAGAGATAGGGGGAGACTGAAGTAGTTGTCGATTGTAGAGAGAGATAGGGGGAGATTGAAGATGCCTTATTAAAGCTGTGCGGTGAAATATATAATAGTCTAAATGAATCTGATATCCCTGCTTCCCCTTTCATTGACATCACTAAAGCTTTTGACATGGTTGATCATAAGATATAGCTTAATAAATTTTATAACGCAGGTTTCAGAGGTTTTATCCATGACTGGTTTACTACTTATTTAGAAAATCGTAGCCAGAGAGTTAGAATTCAAAATTGTTTGAGTGAAAAAGTTCTCATCAATATAGGTGTTCCACAAGGATTTGTTTTAGGTCCTATTCTGTTTTTAATTTTTGTAAATTCGCTTTTCATTCAACATTTCAAAGGTAAACTCACAGCTTTTGCCGATGATACCGCCTTGTCTTATCACGGTAAGTGCTATTTCAACATTTTTTTGGATATAAATTATGACCTAGATTTAATGAGGAGATGGTTCAAACTTTTTTAACATAATGGGTAAAATCTGTGGAGAAATGCCTTTACACTACCACTCACAATAGATTCCGTTTAATTAATTCCTGTATACACGATAATAATATACCCACTTTTGATTGCCTTGCATATTGCTCTGCCGACTGCTTTGTAATCGAACGCGTAGACAACTATAAGTACTTAGGTATCACTTTGTATTATAGGCTCAGTTGGATAGAACATACCACGTCATTAAAGTAATATTTAAACAGTGCTGTTAGACATATTTACCATCTTAGTCTATATTGCAGTTTGCCTTTCTTAAAGCTAGTCTATAACGGTCTACTTAAATCTAAACTCCAGTATGGTATAGCTTGTTGGGGTGATACACATTCCAATAAAATAGAGACTCTGTTAATCAAACAAAAGCATGCTGACCGTATTTTATGTAGGGTTAATCGTCGAACTCATAGTTTTGAGCTGTTTAAAAGTCTTGGTTTTCTACCTTTAAGATATTTGTACTGTTATAAGGTTTTAAAAATATTTTTTGAAAATTCCGGATATAACTCCTCAAGGATTTATGATAACCAAAATCTACGTGTTAACACCACACTATAAAAAAATCGCATTTTTCTCGCTTTTTTTTTGTTACTGCGCCCCGTTTATTTAACAAAATGCCTTGTAATCTAAGATGCCTAAGAGTTAAATCCATTTTCCTTAAAAATGATAAGCGTTGGCTTTTTTTCTTTAAATTATGATACTCGTATTATTGGTGACATGCTGATTCCTTTGGTTTAATTTGTTTTTCTTTTCTTTTTGTTACTGATTATATTTTTTTATAATTTTTAAAACTTTTTTGTACTTAATCTCTCATTTTATTTTTTTTATGATTTGTTTTTATCTCTGAATTTTATCGCATCCCCATCGATAAATTAATCCTTGTTTGTTAAATACGATTCGTACATTCGCCTCTTGTCAGAATCTGACAACAGAATGTATGTAGATATTTCTCTCTAAAGCTAAAAGCTGTATTCTTTCAAAAAAAAAAAAAATTTTTTGTAGAACTATTGATTTATCTTTTGTATAGCTTTAATTTTTTTTGAATGAAATAAAGAATAATAATAACAATAATAATAATAGTTTTTGGTCGTATTTGAATTTCACACGCTTAAGAAGGACATTGCAGTCATTTCTGGCTCGTTTGAACTTTTTTCAGTTTTCCTCTGTCGGGTTGGTCTTGTAGGACCGAAAAAACATTTCTCTGACCCTGACAGCCTCTTTACAGTTTAAGTCGTACCATGCCTTTTCTTTTGGTTTGATACTCTTCATCCGATGAGGGATAAAGGTATCTCATTACAAAGAGAATAGTTTCTGTTATCATGTCAGCAGCGGCATCCAGGTCGTTATTGAGGAAACATAACGACAAGTTAAAATTCCTAAAGAAGTTGTTAAGTCCGCTCCAATTGGCTTTCTCGTGTTGCCATACGGTTCTTTTGCAAATCTTTTCTCTAACTGTGTGGTGCGTGTACGAGAATAATCATAGCTGATATGACACAATGGTCCGACGAGCCTGGAGAGGAGAGCACATCAACGGACTACTTATCAGGGCGAGAAGTTAAAAACAAGTCCAGGGTGCCGGCGGTATGACTATTAACGTCTGGTATTCGTGTGGGCTCATTTACAAACTAGGTCCAATTATTTTTCGCAGCGAAGATCTAAACACACCGTCCTACGGGTGTTGTCTGTCCAGAATGTCGAAGCCAACCTGAATTGTGCGAGGGGCGTTCAATATATTCTCGGTATCGATATGAAGGAAAATGCGAATTCAATTTAAATTGTTTTTATTTTTCAATATGATCTCCCCTAACATCAATGCATTTGTTACATCTTGAGATAAGCTCTTTTAAACCCTCAAAATAATAAATTTCCTCTTTCTCTGCAAAATACCGACTTGAGTTCTTCATCATCCGAAAATCTTTTTCCACGAAGACATTTTTTCAAATCCGGAAACAGGAAATAATCACTAGGGGCAAGGTCTGGACTATAAGGTGGGTGTTGGATTTCTTCGAAACCACAATCTCGCGCAGCAGCCTTGGAAACTCGCGCCGTGTGAACAGGAGCGTTGTCATGAAGAAGCAACACACCCGCTGCGAGTTTACCCCGTCTTTTCTTTTTAATTTCCTCCCACAAATTATGCAAAGTGGAAGCGTAGGATGTGGCGTTGATGGTTTCACCTTTTTTTTTGTACTCAATGAGCAAGATTCCCTTTGAGTCCCAAAAAACTGTGGCCATGAGCTTTCGGGCAGACGGAGTGACTTTGAACTTCTTCGGGGGGTCTGTTCCTTTTTTATGCCACTGCATGGACTCTTGTTTGCTTTCAGGGTCATAGTGGTGGACCCATGTTTCGTCCCCAGTAACAATTCGATCCATAACACCGTCCGCGTTCTCACTACACATCTCCAAAAGCTCTCTACAGCATGCGATTCTCACTTTTTATCTGAGGCGCTGTGAGCATTCGTGGCACCCACCTTGCACTGACCTTTGAAAGGTTAAGATGGTCATGAAGAATGGTGTGAATGGTACCAATTGAAAGCTTGGTGATCTCTGCCATCATTTTCACCTTTATTCGGGCATCCTCAAGAACAAGTTTTTCGACTTCTTTGATGCTTTCTCCCGTACAAGCAGTAGCCGGGGCGCCGGAGCGGGGGTCGTCCTCAATGCTCTCTCTGCCTCTATTGAACTCACTTGACCACTTTTGCACAGTTGATAATGAAGGTGCGGAACCCTGGTAAACAGCCACCATCTCTTCATGAATAGTTTTTTGACTTTTTCCTTGCTTAGTGAGAAATTTAATTACAGCGCGATGCTCAATTTTCACCATCATCGCCTCAGTTGCCATTATGATTCTGTTTAACTAGAGATAAAACGCGAATTAATAATCACATTTATATGAAATTTTACATGAATGCACTAAAATAATAGTATTACTTGATAAATAAGTCAATTTATATATACAACCACAGCTTCACCCCGATACCGAGAATATCTTGAACGCCCCTCGTATATATTGAAATCGCCCGTAATAAGGATTTCAGTATAAGGGTACAGTTATTCAATTCCTTGAATGGAGTCAGGCAGCAAAAACTCGTTAAAAGTCGAATTGCAGGCAAATTTGGGGCTTCTGAAAATAAAGCAGTAGTGGATAATTTGCTGACGGAAATGGAATTTTAACCACATGAAATTAATTCCGGATTGGAACAGGGACTACATTGTGGTGGAGTTTGGTAAGCTAGATCACTATGCACGTAAATGGCGAGACCGCGGTGAGAGAAGAATAATGGCACTAGTTCGTAGCCAGGTAGCTTCAGATCAGAGTGATCTGAGAGGTGTGGGGGGGATCTACCTGTGTTTCACTAAGTGCCGAAACAGCTGGTCCATACTTACAGACGTGGACGTACGCAGAAAAGTGATTACTTTTTAGCCCGTGTAGCCCGTCCACCCTGAATTCACTAGTCATAATTACAAACAAACAGTGTAAACACAAACACCGACGATACTGAGCGTGGCTGCGAAGTGAAAATTCTGACGTTGGTTTACCGAATAAAATTGCTGTAGGTGTTATGCCCTTACAAGAATATGAATCAGTGCACCAACAAAATTTTCACTTACAACCCGCTATCCATCAGTAGTTACATACGCTCAGTCACTACCCTAACCGTATGATAAATACATTAATGGCAGTGACAAATTGCAAACAACAGTACTTAGATCAGGAACGGGAGGGGTGGGACACCCGCACTGCGTCATATTTTTTTTCCACTGCACTGCATTATTTTTTTTGCACACGCGCGCGGTTGTATTTGTTTTTTTTTTTTTGCTGCGCGGGTATTTTTTTCTGTTTCATTATGCAGCACACGAGAAATTACGAGTGCACTGGTTGACATGTGCACTCATCGGTGGGTGACACGGTATCTATAACCACAGACTCAATCTGGCTTGTGAACTTTTTTAAGAGCACATTTAAAATCACCATAGACAGCTGCCAGAAAATCCCACCGCCCAACAAATCAAAGTATTCTCGTTTCATAGGAAACATTCCCCGTAAATACGAATGGCTTTTTCGTAACCAATCCTCAGAAATCTTCCAACTTGATTGAATGAAAATGCAGATTTTTAAAGACAACCAGACCAAGCCCAATAGCACCCTTAAATCGAGGGTTAACTCGGCTCATACCTCTAAGTCTCCCAACCAACCCAACCGCCCTGAAAATCGCAAACCTATAGATAACCCTAAGTACAATAAACAATCGAAGACCCCGCATCCAGGCCACAACTGGAGTTTTAAGGTAGGCTTATTTCCCTCGTTTTCTCCACAGAATCATTTGCTTTCCCTTCCTCATGTCATCCACCCAAAAGGGCATACAGGTGTCTCCCTCACCACAAAATCTCTCCCACCCAAACGTGTCTGTTTTAATGTTATATCCAATCCATCTTCTACTAAAATCCAAACCTCACATCCAAAACTTCCCTCATTTTCCGCCTTTATCCGAATTTCATCCTCCTTCCATAATTCCTCTAATAGGTTGAATCCCACCCTCTATATTAACTATATTAACACGTGCGATTTTACCTTGCTTACTTGCAGGATCTGCCCGATTTTAGCTGCATCTATGGTACAACTCGTACAAATCTCATGGTACTAATTCCAAAGATTTTTGACGAATTTTTTCCGATTTTCACAACAATTTCAATATCTCTTCTACGGACGTCGGCAACGATCTCTCCTCATACGCCTCTCACATCTCTCCCAAAATTCTCTTGCATTAAAAAAAAAACGCGCTCTAGTTTTAATAACTACAACCGTTCCTAACACGCCCCATAATCCAGCAAACAATCGTTTATCACTCTGTTACCAAAATCTTCTATTTATCTCAACTCTCAAGAGCTTCCGTATGATATTTTTCCTTTAACCGAAACTAATCTTATGTCTAATATCAAGGATTCCGAGCTATTCACACCTGAATTCTGTTTATTGCGGGACGATGGACGTGAAAACAATGATGATTCTTTATTCATTCATTAAAATGCTTAGTCTTGATGTTGTAAATTCGACCATTCTAACGCACTTTACTGGTTCCAACAGTACACTTTTGGACATTTTTATCACCAGTGACTGTCAGGAAGTGTTCCTTACCCAGGTTTCGGCTCCTGTTTTTTCTAAACATGACCTCATTTTTGCCACTTTTAATCTAGTCACCAGTAACAAACAATCGGTTTATACATTCAGGGACTTTAAAAATCTAAATGTGGAGCAACTTGAACAAGACCTTCTTTGCTTTGATTGGTATAACGTATTTTTTGAAACATCGGTCATTGTTCAAGTTGAATATCTCCATTACGTAGTTTTACAGCTCTTCGATAAACATGTTCCTCTGAAAAGGAAAGCTGTCAAACATAATAACATCAAGTGGTTTACCTCTGAAATTTTTGAGCTAAGAAACAAACGTGATGCTGAATTCAAAAAATGGAAACGATTTCGGATTCCCGAATACTATGACAGTTATTAGTTGTTACGTAACATAGTTAACTCGAAGATTAAAGAAGCCAAACGTCGCTATTATGCCAAGCACTTCGATCATAAACTTCCAACCAAAACACATTGGACAGACTTACGAGAATTAGGTGTAGGTAGTAACTTGAAGTCCATGGTAGACCAAGTTGGTCCTAACGAACTAAACAAAGAATTCGCAAAAGTTCAAGCGATGTTGCGCTTCAATAGAAACAATATCCAAACGCCACACGCTGGCTTATTTGAATTTGGCCGAGTGGAAGAAATTGACGTTGCTGTGTTAAAAATTAAATCTTACGCTGTTGGTGTAGATAACATCCATCCAACTTTTATTAAATTAATATTACCCTATATACTTCCAGCTTTAACATATATTTTCAATAATATAATAACAAGATCCACTTTTCAGTGTGCTTGAAAGCAAGATAAGATTGTACCAATCCCAACAAGGAAAGCAGTAGGCAACTCGTCAACTGAATATAGACCTATCGCTATACTTCCATATTTGCCAAAAATATTTGAAAAAGTTATACAAAATAAAATATCAAGTTTTCTTCAATAAGAACAAATTCTTTGCGCCTACCAGTCTGGATTTCGGAAACACCACAGCTGCACATCGGCTCTTCTAAAAGTATCCGACGACATGAGAGTTGCAATAGACAAGAAACAAACTTATCGCTCTCCTAGATTTTTCTAAGGCCTTTGAACCACAATTGATCATGAACTACTTTTATCAAAATTGATAAATTTCTCTACATCAGCCGCTAATTTCATACGGTCCTATCTGGTTGAAAGAAAACAAGCAGTTCATGTAAGCAATGCTGTATTAGATTATATTGCAATTTCAGTTGGTGTTCCACAAGGATGCATTTTAGGTCCCCTACTTTTCGCAATTTTTATTAACGATCTTCCCAAATGCATTAAAATTTCAAATTTTTACATGTTTGCTGACGATATCCAGCTCTATTTAAGCTTTGAGAATGATCTTATTGATCATGCCACTTTAAAATTTAATGATTACCTAAAACGTATTCATTGCTGGGCAGATGAAAACTTTCTACATCTTAACCCAAGAAAAACGAAGTGTCTTCTCATAAATAGAAATCCGTTATCTCTTATCAACGTTCCTCCAGTATACATTGGTAATGAACCTATAGAATTTGTAAACAAAGCCAAAAATCTTGGTATTTGGTTCAATACAAAATTAACCTGGGACGACCACGTTTGCTCAGTTGTGGGAAAAATATACGGATGTCTTAGAAATATCTCCCAATCTCAAAACTTCACACCAGTAAATACGAAGCTCATATTGGTCAAGACCGTGCTCATTCCTATGATAACGTATGGCTGCGAAATTTTTTGCTGCACCGGCGCCTTTGCCAGACGTAAGCTCAACATTGCTTTTAATAATGTTGTGCGATACGTATACGGCCTAAATCGTTTTGCTCATGTGTCGGCTTATACCAAAAATATTCTTGGTTGCATACTTGACCGATACTTTGACTACTGTACAATCAAATATCTACACAGGATTATAATCAACCAACAGCCCCAATACTTATATGATAAACTAAGGTTTTCGCATTCAAGTAGATCTTTAAATTTAAATGTACCTCGTGTTGCTTATCAAGTTACCGAACGGCAGTTTTTCGTTCACGCCATTCGCCTTTGGAATTCACTCCCCCTTAATATCAGACGACTCTACAATACAAATAGCATTAGTGAAACTCTCTTTCGACATATAGCAGCCATTATATTTTATTTTAAATATTCAATAAAGCTTATAAGTTTTTATTTTGTTGTTTCCTCTTTCAATCAGATGTTAATATTTTATACTTTATTGAGAAAGAATTGTAATTTTAGTTTAATCTTAAATCACTTATTAATCGTATCACATTTATAGCTCAAAAATTTGAATGGTCTATTACTCGTATAAATGTCGTTGTTATACTGCAATAAAAATACTGAAATACTGAAAGTTGGTTTGAACCCTGAGCTGGTCAAAAGTCATCTATTGTACTACCAATTTCGAATACATTTGTGTTAAAGTTACTCCCTCCAAACACAAACTTTATATCCTCCGTTGCTATGTTCGCCCCCTCCCAACCTCCCAACCAATGCACAGTTATCAGCTCGCGACTAATGTGGTCGATTCCCTAGTTGAAATCACAGAACCATTGTTCTCGGTGATTTTAATCTCCCCCATCTCCAATGGGCCCCAAATGCAGCTCCTGACAAAGAAATCCTCTTCACAGATTGTCTCACAAACTTCGGTCTTTTTCAAATAAACCTGATCTCTAACTTCATGGGTTGGAAACTAGATCTGATCTTTATATCCGACACCATGAACTGTTTGGTTCTCGAGTGTGAACTTCTTTTTTCGAAATTAGACCGTCTCCACCCACCTCTACTCCTTATATATTCATATAATAACAACAATTTCTTGAGGCTTTAAGAAGCTTCCTACCACTTCGATTTTCGTAAAACCAATTACACCAAGCTCAATAATCTTCTCAAAAATGTTTTCTACACAACAGTAATGAAATCGCACATTCCGCTGTAGTTATCTTCTACGACAAGATCTTGCACTGTATATGGCAAACTACGCCTTTTATTCGGCACAGAAATCCTTTGTCATCTCCTCCCTGGTATAACAAAGAACTTCGTGCACTTCGTAATAAGAGAAACAGGTTATGGCACCATTACATTAAATCTGGTTCTGACTTTGGCCAACAAAACTACCTACTAGCTTACAATCACTTCTCTCTAGTTGCTGAATGTCTTTACCAAATATATCTCAGCCAAACGCAAGCTACCATCATCTCAGACCTTAAAAGCAAATCCGATTGCTATCCATCAAATTTCAAATTTTCTAATATGTCTTCAGATGACTCAACTACCATCGCTAATCTATTCGCGAACTAAAGAATCGTTTTCAGCCCAATCTGATGACCCCGATCGTGGACATTTTTGTTATCTGAATTACTGTTGTCAAATATCTTCCTCATCCGTTGAAATCACTTCAGCGCAGTTACCAGACAAAACAAATAAACTAAAAGACGATTTCCTCCAGGTCCTGATGGATTGCCCACAGTTGTCTTAAAAAAATTTTCAAACTATCTTTGTCTGAAGGGCTATTTCTTCATTTCTGGAAAAGCGCTTTTATTACCCCTATTCACAAAAAAGGGCCAAAGCACGATATCATCAATTATCGCCCCATTGTTAAACTATCTTGCATCCCCAAGGTTTTTGAAAGTATCGCTCATATTTTCAATGTAAATCTATATTTGCAAACAACCAACATGGTTTTCTCAAAGGCAGATCAACGATCACCAATCTCATTGAGTTTTTTTCTAGTACACTGTGCGCCCTAGAGAATGGGAAAGAATTGAAGTAATCGCCACGGATTTTAGTAAGGCCTTTGATAAAAACGCGCACAAGTTAATTCTATTCATACGCAAAGCTCTTCTTTTCGAACCTAACTTACCTTTTGGATGAATTGCTTCATTAAAAAACGCTACTATCTTGTCCATTTTTGTTCCCTTTTTTCTGACCCAATTCTCGCCACTTTGGGTGCTCCACAAGGCAGTCATCTTGGTCCTTTCATTTTTACCTTGACTATTAACGATGCTGTTAACGTCATAAAGCACTTCCAAATATCTACCTATGCCGATGATATGAAAATCTATAGACAGATTTCAAGCCTCTCTGACTATCAACATTTACAAAATGATTTTAATAGTTTCTCGATATGGTGCCAAAAAAACTTTCTCGGGCTCAACATAGAAAAATGCCAAGCCATTTCTTACTCCCAGAGGCGTTTGACACTTCCAACCCGCACCTATTATTTATCAAATCAAAGAGTAGCTGCAGTTACTTCAATGCGGGACTTGCTTGTCATTTGTAATACAAAGCTCAATTTTCGCACCCATATTGAATCCGCAATTAGCAAGGCTAACTCCGCTCTCGGATTTGTCAAACGATGGTCTAAAGAATTCTCCGATCCCTATGTCACCAAATCCCTGTACATAACCTTTGTTCACCCACTTCTCGAGTATGCCAGCGACATTAGGTCCCCTTACTACGATTTACACATTCTGCGCATTGAAGCTGTCCAACGGAGATTTCTACGTTTCACATTTCGGGCTATATATTCTCTTCATCCACAAATTCTTAACCGGCAGCATCGACTGTCCCACAATACTCTCCCAAACCCGTGTCATTTAAGATCTGTCCACCTTTTTCGTTCGAATAATCACAGGACAACTGATGGTCTT
Source organism: Volucella zonaria (assembly GCA_963966105.1). Classification (NCBI taxonomy): domain Eukaryota; kingdom Metazoa; phylum Arthropoda; class Insecta; order Diptera; family Syrphidae; genus Volucella; species Volucella zonaria. The sequence continues at coordinate 29,216,836 of OZ014533.1, read as the reverse complement.
AACGAGCCACAGTGTCGAATGCTAAGTGAAACAAATCGCATACCTCAAGTGTTCGATTTCCACTGCAGTAGTTTAGCCTTTCGAAATTCCCTGAACAACCATTTTTCCCGTCATTAGACCGTAGTTTAATTAAAAAAAAAACTAGTTTTTAATTACAAGTCATAGTTTTATGTACTCGTAAGTTCAGCTTGCAAAGTTATATGTTTGTGTTAAACATTTCAAAAAACTGTCCGGGGTTGACCCGGGCCTCAATCAATAGTCTCTAAAGGGTTCTTGCTTCGGTGCATATACTTGATCGCAATCTACTTCTCCTTTGTGAATCCGGGGGTTTCGATTTTAAGGCCATAGAAAAATCAGCACATAAGTAAATTTCTGATGCCTTTTTGACAGCGCTGCATTAGTCTTCAGTACTTTATGCTTGAGCGGTGTTGGTCGTAATGTGATGATCCTGGTTAATTGGCTCGGAGTATGACATACCTCGTAGATATTGAGATCCTTGGAAGGCATGATACAAATAAAGTCGGCAAAGAAAAGACTATACACAAAAAAAAAAGTGCTCGCTTTATAAAAAAATTTATATTTACGAGTATTATACTTGATATGACATTGCTCAAACAAAATGTACAGGGAAAAGTTATATATAAAAAAGAAATTAGTAGTTTGAATGCGCTTGGGAATGGTACAAAATTCGTTTCTCCTTGAGGATTTTTAATCACAATCACAGATATTTGTATAGCAGATTCTTATGTACATAAAAGTTTATTTTCTCCCACAAATTTGTCTGGAGGAAGATACATTTCATTCGAACCGCAATTAGTGTTCGAAATATCTTGGTACATATACAGTGGTTATATTTATCACAACAGTGCTTTCGATGAAGAACCTAAAAGTGCTAATCTTCCCAGAAAACTTTAAAGTACCGAGCTCAAATGACATAAGAAATTATCTGCAACGTCACGTAGGCAGCCCATGTACATAGTTGGTTCGAACATTCGAAATTTGTTTAGGTTCATGACAAAACGGAATCTTACAACACTTAACTGATAGCTACTCGAAGGAAGGACGATAAAGTCATTAAATGTGGACAATGATGATGGACATCACATGCAGGAACAAACTTTGACCAAGACGAACAGTTGTAAACATTATTGGCAGTTGGCAATTTCATTTCGTCATTTCGTCATTTCGACAAGTTTACACATAATAAACGCCCTTGTGGGTTTCCTTTTTGTAGGGATACCGGAATCGTAAAGTTAGCTGTTTGGCATGGTAGTCATCTCTCATTCCATCAGATTCGGATATTTGCGTGTGTGAACAGGGTGGTGATGGGAGGGAAACTTTTACGTTCCACTCGTATCTGTCCCGATAACTTCTAGTATTTGGTTACCCAAAACTTTTGTCTGTCTTAGCATAGGGTGGGGGTTTTTATGGAATATTCGGGGTAGCTTTAGAATGGGAAAGTCAAACAAGGAGCTGTTCTGTCAGTGAGGCTTATTGAAAGGTGATAAAGGTTGTCACGCTTTTGAAAACTTTTTCGTGTTTTATTGCGGCGAAAAGAAAAAGACATAAAAATTTGTTTCGTTTAAAATATTTAAACTGCCATGAGTAATGATGTTGAAATGTGGGTCAGTATTGGGTAAACAATTTTACTTTTATTTAAAATGAGGGTGCACTCGTATGTTCAAACGTGCTTTCCTTAGAAAGATATGAGATGTGCAGAGCAAATGTTTGTTCATTTCGGTTGTCTTATGATAGGCAGTAAATATTTTAAGTTCAGTATATGGTATTGTGGTTTCTTATACACATTGGCTCCTAGGTAACTTCAGAATAATCTGTACGTAATATACTAAGAGAAAATTTTACGGTCGTTAAATTCGCTAAAAAAACCTTAAAAAAAGCAATAAAAAAAAAACTCTGTCGAAAATCGGAAAGTCTTGTAGGAATACTATGCATCATAGGAGCATTGCTCATAAACGGCAGTAAACATTTTATTGATATTGAAAAAGACCACTAATTGTTTGTGTGAAAAATTAAAAAATTAGATTACTCGTGGAGTCGCTGTACGTTGAGTCTGCCCGATCAAATACCACTTTGTTTTAAAAGTTCCCTGAGCAGCAAACGTGTGTCACACTCCTTTGAATAATTTTGTTTTATTAAGTTGGTACAACTGCTCTTAACATTCTCATTAAATTCTAAGATTGTAGCATGATATTTGTGTTTATGTCGCTTTTTTTCTTCTCTGAGATTCAGTTTCGGGATTCGCAAAAAAGCAATCAATTGTGGAAACACTGTACATGAATTTTGCAAATCATGACGCGCCGTTTCATAACGTATTGATTATGAGTGCATTTTGTTTCCGTAAATAACACAACTATCACTCAACTGCCAACAAATTCACCGAATCTGGCGCTGTGTGATTTTTTCCAGTTGGGCCGACTCAAAACACTCCTTCGAGGAACGTGTTTTAATAACCGAGAGGAGATAATAAAAAAATTAACATGAAGGTATTATTTTAAAATCAAGTTTCCGGCGACTTTTTGAATAAGATGGTATAACTGACCACTCGGATCTGTGTGCACTTTTGATCTACAATTGATACAATAATATGAACGTTTCGACGATGGAATTCCCAAAGGTGTGTCAACGGAGATGTTATAAGCAGATGTAGTGATAACATCATTTAAGCTACTTCGGCTTATTCTGCATCTAGACAATATAGGGATATAGAAATGGTGACAGAGCAGCTTCCAGGAAACTAATGATACTAGTCCGTAGAGGACTTATGACACTATATTCTAAAGAGGATATGACATCAACGAGTGTAAGGGTAATTGCAAAGGGCAGAAACCGCGTATAATTGAATGCAGATTTATAATGGGAGGAAGACATCAGCAAGAAGTCTTGGGGGCCAGGCTAAAGAGTTTACACATAATAATAACCCACATCGTCAACGTAAGTTAAAGATTGCTTCTTCTAGCTCCTGGCTCAGAGGTTTGAGCCGTGATCTTAAGATAGTCCTTTAAACGCCAACTTTTTATAGGAAGCGGTACATATCATCTCACAGTTCCCTGATCAAAGGATAGTCAACAAGGTTATCACATCGTGACCGGTGCAAAGCAGAACTCCAGCATCCTATATGTTCGATCGTTGCTACTACCCAACATAGTCTCTGGTTTTTAAAGTAAGCCACCTGTTATGAAGACTTATGTTTACGGGATGCCCATACATCCATGGGAGCAAGGATATGCCTTACCATCGCTCTCCGTCAATCCTTTGATACCAATTCGGAACTGTGTTGGAGGCACAAGTGAAATGAAATGAAACGCGTTTCATGTACAATAATTCAAAAGTCGGAAAAACTGATTAGAAAATACTGCACATCACTTGTAAAGATTACCTCCATGCTAAGTGCGCTAACCTTGAATTAAGAGAAATTGAGTTTTATGAGAAGGATAAACAAGGTTTCAAGTGCAAAAAGTGTGTTTCACAGAGAAGAAAATCGATTCCAATGGAGCAATGCATCTCTCTCTAAAAAAGTAAATGCATTAGAACTGGAGCTGAATGACTGGAGCAAAGTGAAAAAGGATGTGAAGTTGACATTGTAGACATTCCTGATGTAAATAATGCGATTGTCAAAGAGAAAGTTGAAGCTTTACAAACTTCGATCAATGGCCAAATATTTGACCCAAGCGAAATTGTATCTTGCTTGGTTAGAAAGCTTAAATCTAACAACACAAATAAAAATCAAACGCCACTTAATATCGTCCGCCTCAAATTTTCGTTTCTCCTACGGAAGAAAGCAGTTCTGACGCAAATTATCATCAGATTTCTTCCAAAGCTTTTAGTGCATTCAACAACAACAATGGCGGCAGAAGTAATGCTAACAGCAGCCGAAAAACATACATCAACGATTATTTGACTGTTATGTATACAAGATCGCTATTAAAAGCAGCTAATGTCTTCAACTGCAAAACTAAATATAAATACGTTTGGGTTAGGGACTCGTCTGTTTTTCTTGGAAAAAATGAAGGTGAGAGCTTTTAAAATCGATTCATTTGAGGAATTATTTAAATTATTGAATTCATACAATAATTTTCTGGTTCAATTATGAGCAATTATGTAAATAATAGTACTTCTATAGATCATCAGAATATACATATAATGATAATTGTTTTTGCTTTTCGCTTTCAAATAACATCAAGTACTTTAATATTGTAGACCATCTAACCGTTGTGAATTATTCTGGCTTTTCAATCGTTCATCATAACATTCGTAGTTTAAGATCTACCTTCCACACTTTTCTCACTCATCTTTTATCTCCGCGTCTTTTACCCGATATTATATTTCTTTCTGAAATTTGGATATATGTATGAAAACGAGGTTTCAATTTATTATTGTAAAAAGTTCCCTGCTCCCTCCCTAAAGTTGTTCGTCCCGAACAGCTTCGTCTATTCTATCCAAATAGATCATCTTCAATCGATCCCCACGCTGGATCCGGTAGACAACGTCATTAATGCGGGTTATCACCTTATGTGGACTTTCTCAATCCTGTTGCAATTTTGGTGATTTGCCTTTCTTGCGCTGAGGTTGTCGTTCACCTCCTTGTGCTCAGTAGGTGGGGATCCAAATTTTGTTTCACTTGACAACCGAGCTGTTTGACCAAATAAGATCTCGGATGGCGAGTGTCCTGTTGAACTATGGACCGTGTTTCGGTAGGCCATTAAAAAGAGGGTTATGTGTCGATCCCAGTCCCGCTGGCAGTTGCCGATGACCCTAGACAGATACTCCTATTGAATCGCTTCGAATCCTTGTCTTCCATATTCTCGGATATTGGCACACCTCCTGGAAGGCTTTTGGTTCAAAATTTTGCCTTTAATCACAGTGTGGTTCAATTGAGATCCCAAATCTGCTTACCCAGTTGTTGACTATCTTGGTCTTAGTCTCTTGACTTGGGATGGCAAGCACTTCCGTCCACTTATTGAAATAATCCATGACCACGAAGGTGTATCGGTTGCCGTTAAAGGTTTCGGGAAAAGGTGCATAAGTAGTGCGGCTGCCAAGGGCCCAAAAGCTATGCCACATAGACAAATGCAGTGCAATGTCGGAGATTGTACTTAGTCAATAGAAGCGTTCCCTTATCTTCTCAAACGTTTTGTTTATTCCCAAATCACCTCCTGACATTCCATCATGTATTTCATGGAGCACTCGGCCGACCCTGGATCGTGGCACGATTAGCTGCATACGAGATGTTATGCCATCTGCACTTTCCCATTTCTTCTTCAGTAAGCCATCTTGCACACAAAGCGAGTCCCACTGTGCCCAATATGCCGTCAGAGTTTGGCTCCGGTCTGATATCTGATGCCAGCTTGGTATTTCCTAGTGTTCTTTCCATGCCAATATTGGTTAGATTACTCCAACTCTCTACTGGATCAGTCCTGATAATTTTGGATAGCGACCTGTTCTTTTACTTCATTACGGTTGCGGTATTCACATTTGACTCCACGAGGTCGATGAGAGAGAGCATCGGCATTTGAGCTAGTGGCCCTGCAACTGCTCGACCCATCTCGTAGCTTGGCATTCAGGGCTCTTAAATTCGAGTAGCCATTTCAGAGCTGCGTGGTCTGTCCGAGAAATGAACTTTTGTCCGTATAGGTACTTATGGAAATGTTTCATAGCTAGAATTAAAGCCAGCTGCTGGCGCCGAGTTTCGCAGTAGTTTCATTCAGGTCTGGAGAGTATCTTTCTATAATATGCAAACACTTTCTCTTGACCATCATGCACTTGAGAGATCACTGCTCCGACTCCAACATTGCTGCGTCCACGATGAATATTTCTCCGAGTGTGGGGTAATCCAAGAGGCGGCGTTATATAGTTGCCGCTTGAACCACGTGAACCGTCGGCCCTTTTCCGTAAATTGGTGAAGGTTCTTCGCAGTACCAGAAAAATCCTTTACGAACCTCCTGCAGTACATGGAATGCCCCAAGAAGCTTCTCAGTTGGTGTTTATCTTTGGGAACAGACCAACTTTTCATCGCTTCGATTTTATCAATATCCATTCTTACTCTTTCCGCTATATTTTACTTCCGGACGGAACAAGGCACACTTTTCTGAATTCAGCTTCAAATGAGCGCTCGCAGTCTCTCAAAGACTTTTTTTAAGCTTTCTCGATGCCCTTCGAACATCTTGCCTATGACGAGAACATCGTCCAGATACACTAGGCAGGTTTTCCACGTGAGGCCTTGCAATATTCGTTCCATTAATCGCTCGAAGGTGGCTGGAGCATTGCACGGTCCAGACGGCATCACCGTAAACTGCCAAAGACCTCCTCCTGTAGTGAAAGCCGTTTTCTCGCTATCTTTTCGATCAATCTCCACCCGTCAGTAACCGCTCTTCTGGTTTAGTATTGAGAACCAGAAACCGTTTCCAAAGTATCATTGATTCTCGGAAGTGGGTAGCTATTGCTTTTGGTGACATCGTTGAGACGTCGGTAGTCTACACAAAACCTCGTGCTGCCGTCTTTCTTCTTCACGAGGACCACTGGAAATACTCAAGGACTCTGCGATTCTTCAATCAGCCCCTCAACTTTCATCTTCGATGCTATTTCGGCAACTTCTGTTTGCTTTGCCAATGGAAGGCGCCTTGCAGGTTGACGGATTGATCGGGCGCCTCCGGTATCAATGTGGTGTTGAACAAGTTGCGTACGTCCATATTCTCCCTCTTGTGTAACAAATTTATCATCGATTAGTTTATCTGCCAGGATACGTTGCTCTTGATCCAAATCACAGAAGCCGAGGATTTAGTTTATGACTTTCATTCTCTGGACACTCGCGACCGCTGTTGCACGACATGCTTCCGTTGTGGTCGATATAGCTTCAATAGGTACTATCTCTAATTTTTCACTCCTACACTGAATGTCTTTGGATTTACAATCCTTCTAGGAACCATGTTGTTCTTTGGTTTAACTAAGGGCGTTCCCACCATGAAGCTTTTTCTATTTTTTGGCTCCGTCAAATAGAATCGGTGGTTACCAGAACCACCTTCCACTTTTGCCCAAGCAATTGCTTCCGACGAAGGCTCTAGAACTTGATTTCTGCTGATGACGACATTTAAAATGGAAACGTTGTCGTTTCTGTATATCATTGGTGTCTCCATGTTTCCATTTTTCAGGGTTTGTGGCCCCAAGTCGACTACTAGTCCATGTTCTCTCACGAATCTGTACCGATGGTGCACTCCTCACATATGTCGGCCACCAGAAACACGTGAGAAAATGTTATTCTGGCCAGTTGGATTTTAATGCGGACTTCACTATTTACCTTAATGGTTGCTTCCATAGCTGTTGACAAGCTGCAACTGCTGGTATTATGCAACCAAGATTTCTGCAGAAGATCCCTCCTGATGATTGAGGCCGTGGCACCGTTGTCTGTTATTGCCACCCATTTTTCCTTTCCACTGACTATTTCTGCTAGAAAGCTTTCATTGCATCGTTTTGTTAACGATAGTTGGATGATTGATGGCCTTGGGGCCGTCGACTCCTGCTACCATCTTCTGCCCAGCGAAGTTTGTGTTTAAGCATTTTCTGACTGATGGCTTTAGGAAGGTTAACCGGCTTTTTGATAGGCGTTTCTGCCGGTCTCTTCCTCTGTTTGCTTGTTACCATAGTGATGGCCTTTTCGTCGCACCGGTTCTTTACACTGCATTTGAAGATGTCCTATTTTATTGCAGTATCTGGTTCCTCGGTACTAAGTCTTGCGCAGGAGCATTCAACAGATCTCAGACGAGGTCATCAGAGTGACAGGCATGTAGTGGGGTACGCTTATCGTTGAATTCGTCTAATTACATTCTTCTGGTGTGTTTTCTTTTTTATTTAAAAATGCTTTACGTAGTTTGCAGTAAAAAAATTGACCGCAATGGTGCTCCAAAAATTTCATGCGCGGATTGCAATTCATTTTTTCATTGTTCTTGTGTAAATTTAAATTCAGACGAAATTGAATACATGACCTCGCAAGGCATGCCGTTTCGATGCAATAAATGTAGTGTTCTCCGTCGCGCTTCATTGCAATTATAAAGTGTTCCACCTTCTTCATCAGACATAAAAACAACAAAAACGGCCACAGTTAATCAACAAAAACAACAGTAGCTACAATTGATGGAAAAGCACAAGCCGACGATCACCTACGGCCATTAACTTGCGCCAAATCAGCTGTCTGCGAACAACACCTACAACAGGCGGACAGGTCAATAACCCTGGAAACGCTGTACAACGGAATACTTGACATACAAAAAATGTACCATGATTATCTTAGCACTATTCAGCTACTAGAAAAAGAAAACAAAATGCTTAATGCTTAACGGGAACAAAACAATTTGGAGAAGGAAAATATCGTTAAAATTTATTTTTATTTTATTTTATTCAATATTCTTAGGATAATACATGTGCAGGTTAATTCTAACTACTAGGCAACAATTAAGGAATGTATTAAATTAAGAATATGTAGTGACATTCGTATTTAGAATTCAAATAGTGTTGAATGCCACATCAGCAGAATTTCATGTAGATAATATATTTAAGAGTTAAGATGGAAGTGATATTTTAACGTTTTAACAATAATTAAAGAGAGTCTGGAAATAGCACTAAGTAAAATTAAACTACGTAGGACAGCAAAACTTCAATTTGATTGTGATCAAAACTTAGAAGCCAACTTTTGATTTTGTTTAAGAAAGATGAACGTATTGTAAGTACGCGAATCGAAACAGGAAGACGATTAAATAATTTAAAGCTTACAACGGAGTAGAAGTCTCTAAAATGAGTGGTTCGGAATGAAGGTATGTTTACCAGGGATCGGATGTTGCTGCGTAGACTGCGGGCATCAGAGATCGGGCTCTGAAAATAACCACTTCTCATAAAGAAAATTTTAAGCACCTTGTAGTAATAAAGGTGTCTAACCGGCAAAATTTTAAGGCTCCTAAAAAGTGCCATGGAATGGGTGAGTCGAGGAACACCGCAAATCGTTCTTATAGCACATTTCTGTAAAACAAGCAGAGACTGGATTTTCGTGCGGTAAACACCTCCCCAACATCCTAATCCATATTGCAGTTTTGAGTGAAATATGCCGTAGTAAACAATTCTTAAACTATTGTTTGTGCAGTATTTACGAAGATGAAACAAACTACGGAGACAGGGACGAAGATACTGTTTTAGGTTTGTAACATGATCAGACCAATTCATATTTTGGTCAATAATAACACCCAGGTATTTGTAGTTATTTACTATGTCAATTTTAAAACAGTTCGCATGACACTCTATATCCACATCAAACACAGTTTTAGAAGAAGCTTCATTACAGGTGCAAATCGAAACTTTGTGGCGAGTATAATTGGCGGCATGAAAGTGAAAATCGAGGTCCGGCACAGCCTGCAATCTAAGGCTGAAAAACATTAGTTTCGTTTTATTGCTGACAATAAGTATATGTTTGGCGAACCACATTCTCAGTAGGTCTACATCATGGTTTATATCAGCTGTTAGCTGGAGGTGGCTAACAGAGTCGTACGCGATGCCAAGGTCGTCGGCAAAAGCCGTAACTTTTCCTGCAAAAGGTTGAAGAAACAGGGAGTTTATGTAGACTAGGAAAAGAGTAGGGCCCAATACAGACCCTTGGGTTTACTCCTAGTTTAATAATCCTATTTTCACTAAAACAATCTCCAATTTTAACTTTTTGCTTTCTATCTTTGAGATACGATACCAGCCAACTATAAATAACTCCTCGAAATCCAGCCCGTTCTAATTTCCTCAAGAGAATTGTATGGTTTACCATATCAAAAGCCTTGGTTATGTCAACAAACAGACCGGCACAGCTTTTTTTCGAGTCCAGGCCTTTATTTATAATCGAACAGAAACTCATAAGAACATCTTCAGTAGAGAGTCCCGCCCAAAAGCCATATTGCAAGGAGCTGAAAAAAGTTATTCTCTTCAGAAACCGCAGAATTCTATTTTTGACAGCTTTTTCAAAAATGTTCGAGATGGAAGAGAGTAGTGAGATAGGCCTGTAGTTGTTTTTATCTCTTTTCTTGCCCTTTTTAAAAATTGGTAGAACGTTTGCATATTTTAACCTGTCAGGGAATGTACCAGTGGAAATACTTAGGTTAAAAAGGAAAGCGAGTATATCTACTACATTCAGAGCCATATGCTTTAATATGTAATTAGAGAGGCCATCATCTGGTGTCAATATCGAAAGTGCAGCTGGATGTGTAAAAACTCTATTTGATGACACGGGTGCGTCCGCCGAAGGTGTTAAACAATGATTTGTAAAACGCACGGGTAATAGAAATGCGAGTTGTAAGCCAACAATGGCAACAACAATGTTCTATGTATACAGTTTTACTCCGCTGAAATTAAACAGAGAGTAATAGAGAGTAAGAGATCTGCAAAAAACAAGCTCAATTCGTCTTTGTTTATGTGTGGCACCCAAAATAGAATTTTTATTAATGATAGTTTTACCAGCTTCACTAAGGCGTTATTTATGAAAGCTAAAAAACTTAAAACTGAAAAAAAAAATATAAATACTTCTAGTATCAGAACCCGCCAATTTTATTGAGGAAAGTTGATAAAGGAAGGATTGTTGCTTTCAGATCGTTTGCCGATTTGGAGGCTCTTTAATACTTGTGTCTAATTATTTTTTATTAAAACTATACATTTTATGTTAAATAATTTAAATAGCCTCGAGCAATTAAGCAACAATCAATATTAATATTAATGATTCCTTTTTTGTTGTTCATCAGAATATTCGTAGTATGCGACAAAATTTTGATGAGCTGGTCTGTAACCTTGAAGCTCTTGTTACTTTACCGGGTCTTATTTTTGTTACAGAGATCTGGATATTTACTTCCGTAAAAGATGAATACTCTTTTCCGGGCTATAATTTTTTCCATATCCAAATGATAACTATTGCGCTGGCGAAGTAGGAGTTTTTGCGCGTGACTTGTTGGAAATTAATTTGAGCTACTTACAATTTTCAAGTGCGAATACTCTTAACCTTTGTTGTAAAATAGGCAATCAAATGTTGAGTTTTATTTGTACTTACCGATTGCATACATTTGAAACAAATCTTTTTTTGGAAGAATTTTCTAAGCTTTTGTATTATGAGAGAAGAGCTAATATCATCATGTTAAGTGATTTTAATATCAATATTTTAAATTCAAACTCGTTATCTGATTCTTACTCAAATACTATTGCTGAACATGGCTCCTTGTCGTTTATAAATACCCTAACTAGGCCTATCGCAGCTACATGCCTTTATCATGTCTTCGCCAGGTTTCCAAAAGCACCTCTCAGAATTGTGTAGGAATAAATTTTAATCTAGGCACTACGGTTCACTGTATGACAGTTATACAAAAAAATTAAAATCAGAATCGATTTGTAAATATGCCAAAAATTTGCAAAATAGAATATTACCAATTAAATAATCCACTTTTGCAAGAAGATTGGTCCCCTATATTCTTAGAAGAAAATATAGAAATAGCTTTTGACTCATTCCTAACTATTTTAAAATATTATATCGAACAATACTCTTACACCTATATTAAAAAGAATTCAACTTTTACGTTAAAACCTTGGATTAGAGGACAGTTATTAAAAAAAATACGTCTTAAAGAAGTAAAAAAGTAGTGCATATGAGAATATCTGTAACCACTGTTCGAACATATATCTTGTAAACAATCATAGTTCCAGCCCCAGTTTTTACTTCGAAGATATAAATGGACATGAACTTTACGTTCTTATTAATTCATTGAAAAATAAATCCTCGCCTGGAAATGATGAAGTCTCCAACATCACTCTAAAAAAAATATCTCTGAATATAACCGACATCAATCTTAAAAAAATAGCTCTGAATCTAACTGACGTTTTAGCCCATTTATTTAATGTTATCGTTAAAACTAGAAACTTTATTAACTCACATAAACATGCTATTGTGTTGCCCTTATTCAAAAAGGGCAGCCCAAATGACAAAAATAACTATAGACCAATTCCATTATTGCCTTCTTTTCCAAGATTTTTGAAAAAGCTATTAAAAGAAGGATGTTAAATTTTCTCAACAAAATTAATTTTTTTTAAACAGCAGTAATATGGCTTCGAAAAGGGACGTTCGACACAAGATGCTCTTTTACTTTTTTCTTCTTTTATTAACAAAGGTTTGGATGAAAAGAAATATCGCGCTGGTCTTTTTGTCGATATTACTAAAGCATTCGATATGGTTAACCACACCATTCTTTTGGAAGAATTACATACTGCAAGCTGTCGTAGTTTTACGTCTAGCTGGCTGACTTACTATCTCAAAAATAGAGCAATTGCAGTAAAAGTCGGACAATCTTTAAGTGACATGAAAGAAGTGAATCTAGGAGTTCCTCAGGGATCAGTCCTTGGCTAGATAAACTCCTTATTTAGATAAACTCAATGTTTTCCCTACCATTCCAATGCCAGAAATGACTGCAACATCTGTCTCAAGCATGTGAAATTCCAATACGACCAAAAACTGAAACAAAAAATACTGCAATGTCCCAAAGGCAGTACAAATTTTTGGTCGTTCGTCAAAAACATTTGTCAGACAGTTGCCAGCCCTTTGGACAAGGCCAATCTGCTTGCTGCACAATTTGCCGCTAGCTCAACACTCCAAGATTTTGCTTTGTCTCCGCATACACTTCAGTGCGTCGAATCTTCAATAGGACGAATACACTTTCGCACTCGTGTAGTAACAAGAGTACTTAAAGATCTTAATATACACAAATCCGTTGGTCCAGATGGTATATCTTCCCTTCTTCTAAAGAGGTGTTCTTCCTCCCTGGCAAAACCACTGCGTAAGCTTTTTCATCAATCCTACTCTTTCGGACCCTTTCCGAGCAGATAGAAAACAGCATTTGACAAGCACGTCAATAAAAAAAGGCGAATCTTCTTCCCCCTCCTCCTACAGGCCCATTGCACTTACATCCCTTCTTTCCAAAGTCATGGAAACGCTGATAAATCATCAGCTAGTGAAATATCTCGAAACACGAAAACTTCTTAATGACCGGCAATATGGTTTTTGTAGCAACAGGTCCACTGGTGATTTGATGGCATGTCTCACTGAAAAGTGGAATCAAAGCGTACATCATTCTGGCGAAAGCAAGATAGTTGCACTTGATATTTCTAAGGCATTTGACAGAGTTTGGTATCAGGCTCTTTTGTCGAAAATGCATACTTTGGGATCGATGACCCTTTTCTTCAATGAATTAGAAATTACTTTTCTTAACGTTCAATTCAAGTTGTCTTGGACGGTTTCAAGTCTGATATTCACAAAATAAATGCTGCTGTGCCCCAGGGCTCTGTTCTGTCTCCGACACTCTTTTTAATTTTCATTAATGGTCTCTTGTCTGTTACTTCTAATCCAATATATTCCTTTGCTGATGACAGTATTCTCTGCTTTTCATATTCGTTCCCGCACGCACGCCTCTGCCCTTCGGCTGTATAACGGGAACGGCAACGTATGTTAAACTCATTAAATTCCGATATTAACAGCATAACCAATTGGGGAACTATCAACTGAGTGGAATTTAATGCTTCCAAAACTCAGTTCTGTCTGTCTATAAACTTTTCATTCTCGGTATGTGTGTCAGTGACAACTTACGTTGGAATATTCGATATTCGATATCGCCAAAAATGCAGCGAAATGTCTAGATTTCCTCAAACGATGGAAGAGATATTTTACCCCCTCTGATCTGGCCACAATATATAAGGCATTCATCCGGCCGAAATATTGGAGTATCAATGCCCTCATCTTGTCAGGTGCTCATAAAACATCTCTGCACCTGCTAGATAGGACTCAAAACCGTGCGATAAAACTCGATGATACTAATAATATACCGACGTAATGTCTCCTATCTCACTTTCTTTTATCGATATTTCCACCCCAATGCTCCATAGAAATCGCCAGTAGCATTCCGCCCATTCAAACTTTCAACCGTAACACCCGATTCGCTATGTATGCTCATCAGTCTACCCTCAAGCCCATTTCCGGACGTACTCTAAAATATCGAAATTCTTTCCTGAGCCGTACAACTCGCTTATGGAATGCCCTGCCGATCTCTGTGTTTCCTGGTAGTTATAACTGACAAATGTTTAAAAACAATGTACATCGGTACCTGTCCTTTCTTCCTCGCAAAATTTCCTTCGCCCACGCAGTGTACAAACATTTTAAGGGTAAAAAACTCCTTGAGCACGCGTTTGTTATAAAAAAACAAAACAAAACTCGAAAAAGCACGGCTTTTAGAGATGATCTAGTCATTGCTTTTACTTCATCTAACCTTTTGAATATAGTGTCTGACAGAAACAATGACATCAGCTTACTTATAAATTGGTTTTACTTACACAAATTAGTTGCTTCCCCCCTTCGTCCGGCTCGATATCAGAACGGAATGTTTATATTTACATAGTAATATAAGCAAGCTACACAGCAAAATTTCGGGTCACTTACTTTTACTTTAGTTAGTTTAGTTAAACGACTATTACTTATTTCAAAGAAAAAAATTTACAGAATTACTTAGCCTATATGGTTTGGCCTTTTATAAGCTGTCTACCAGATTGACATTAAAAATATCAAAAGAATTTGGTGCTATTTATGCTTAGTACGTACACACATAAATTATAAAAAGATAGCGTTTTTATCTAAATACATATTTAACAACTTCCTTCGAATATGTAGTTCCTGTAGCGCAATGCGTTCACTGCGTAGTTATAGAGTAGGTCCCAATCTCTGCCACCATTCAAGATATGGATTGCTTCCTTTATCCCAAGTGCTTGAGCACCGAAGAATTTTCTGCGGAATTCTTTAAGTATGGGGCATTTCGCAATGAAGTGCAACACATCCTCGCGTTCCCTGAGATTGCACAACGCGCATAAAATTGGAAGCTCAGGGCAGTGCGGCATAAAATTAAGATTTAGGTGAGTTAATTAGTTTGAAGATGGTACTTATTTTATCCACCGGGTAGCTGTTCAAAAACTACGTCCTTTCCTGAAGATAATGATTCATCTTGCTGTAGTAAGCTCTTTTTACAAGTTTGTCGTAAATTCTGTGACTAATTTTCTGAAATAGCATGTTTAGATTTTGTTTAAGTGACTCTTGCTGCTCGTTTGGTGTGAAAATAACCACTTTCCTAGTATTTCTCACTCTTGAACACATTTCACTTTATATGTTACCATTTGCGCGAGTACCAATCCCGGAATTCTTTCCTGGCTCATTGCATTAACTTTAAGAACATTATTCAAGTGCATTTTAAGAGTATTCAGGAACAGAGGTGCCACTCCAGCCTCCAAGTGCAGCATATAATTGGGCAAACTACTCGAGAGTTTAAAAATCTGTCTTATAAAATAGCGGAGAAACTTTTTCACGACTTCGAAAGCGCGGTAACCCCAGACTTGCATTGCATACAGTAGGGTGGAAGATGCTGTAGCGCGCAATATTTTCACCTTGGAAGTGTGAGAAATGTGAGTGTTCTTGATGCAGTTTCCCCAAACAGCACAGATCGCCCTTTTAGCTTCTGCAAGCTTGTTCATGTTTAGGTTTGGCGTAATTAACATTCCAAGATACTTATACTACTTAACTATGACAATCTGGTTGTCTTGAAACCTCCATTTCTCACTTCGAGCGTACCTTCCACCACCATCTCTAAAGACTATCATCTTTGATTTATCTAGATAAACGGTTAAATTCCACGTTTTGCAGTAGGTATCTAGCCTGTTGATCATTAACTGCATAGTATCTATTGTATCGGCGAGAAAAACGATATCATCTGCAAACATCAGCGCCGGAATATTGATTCCACAGAGATCTATTCCTCCCTTAATTTCATCCGTTGTATTATCATTTATGTACAGGGTAAACAGCAATGTGCTAAGCACGCAACCTTGTTTGACACCCATTGAGGCTTCAAATGCCTCCAGTAGATGGGCACCATCCTAGACACATGATATATTATTGCAGTGCATAGCTCTTAAAACATTAACGACTTGTGACGAGATCCCGTACCCATATAGCTTATAGAAAAGCTTATAGAAAAGCTATATGGGTTTCGAAGGATGGAGTCAAAGCCGCACGAAAATCCACGAAAAAAGCGTTCAATTTTTTCCGTTTTATTTTGTATATCTCCGCAATGTTAACCAGTGTGAATATTTGGTCAATACTAGAATAGTTTTTTCGAAAACCAGCTTGAAATTCTTTTAAAACTTTTGTTATTTTCCACCCACTTCGTGATTCTATTGAAGAGCAAACTTGCAAACAACTTAGCAGATGTGTTTAAGAAAGATATTCCTCTGTACTTTGCTCATCGTAGTCACCTTTCTTGTGCAACGGAAAAATGATCGCTTACTGAAAGCATTCGGGCACATCAGCAGTTGAAAATATTCTACTGAATTCTTGTGTAATAACCAATAAGAATTCCGATGAGCAATTTTTGTAGATTTCAAACGGAATACGGTCGATTCCATGCGCTTTATTTTTCTTCGAGTTCTCGATTGCAACTTCTAGTTCTGTGACGGAAAATTGTGACTCCAGGGATTCAACCACGATTATAGGCGCTGGATACTCAGGGGACGGAGATATTTACGGTGCATTGAGTAGAGTTTTAAAATGGTCTTTGAACAGCCCCGCTTGTAGCCCTAATGAAATTGAGTTGGTTTTTCCATTAATAAGCTTAAGAGTTTTCTAAAATTCTCCGGATGATCTTGATTAATTTATCAAGGCATTTTGTTCATCGAAAGATAGTTTTTTTGCATAGCACATCTGTTTGAATTTTTTATTTGCAGCCGCATATACAACTTCAAATGTGTTATAATTTTTCTTCCGTAACAATTTAAGATAGTAGAATGAAATTGGTCTAGCGCGCATGCACTCGGTATCGAACCAATTCTGTTTGCTGAAAACTCTTCAACATATATCTTTATGATTTCCCTTTAAATAGATAGGTAGATGAGACTGAAGCCTTTTTATATGCGGACGATACAAAGATATTAGCAAGTGCAATGAGACGCACTTAACAAATTGAAAGAATGTGTGCCCTCATTAACATCTTATTTCAACTCTTGGGGATTAGTATTAAACGCAGGAAAGAGTAGTATTACATGCTTCAGAAACGTTTATGGAAAAGGGCACCGTAAAGCAGTCAAGGAGAGTAAAACACTGTTACTAGAAATGGATAATGTACCGATCCCACTGAAAACGGAACCAAAATATCTTGGTATATACTATCAAAACAAATTCAAATTTAATAAGAATGCCAGGGCACTGCTGAATAAAGCCAAAATGGCTTCTGGTCTGCTTAAACAACTTTTATAGTTTTTAGTTTTAAATGCATTTTATTTTTTAAATCATTCATTCTTACATACTAACAAAAAATGCTTAAATGCTAGCTTAAAATTACTTAACAATCTTATACTAACTTACTGGCCCCACACAGGCACTCTAAGCTACTCTAAATTCTTATATCTATGTCTTTCGACTTTATTTACATTTTATTGAAATATTTGTATACCTAAAGCTAAGAAAAAAATTGTTAACAAAAACTTAGTATATGAACTTAATTTTTTATAAAAACTTAATATCTAACTTAAAATAAACCTTAGGCTACCTAACCTACATTTAAACAACTTTTATCATCGAGTTCTATTTCAAAGAAAACCAAACTGGTTATGTACAAAACACTTACTAGACCTATAATTACTGTTGGTATTGGCTGTTGGTTTAGTGTTTCACCAACAGCCACAAATGAGTTAGAAAACTTCGAGCGAAAAATGCTAAGATTTTGTTGTAGAAAGTTCAGAAACCAAATAAACAATGGTATTCAAATGCAACAATAAATAGGGAAAATAAAATTAAACCTCTTTGCGTACATATGGTTAAATTACTGAAAAACAAATTACAATCTACCTCCAATCACCCCAACCCAATTATACAAAATTTTTCGGACAGAAACATCAACGAAAGTGTGCTAGATAACAATTTTTACCTTTCCCCTATTAATATATTGAATTTAAGATCACAATCATTATTTGAACCATCGTCCAGCTCCAACTTAAAACTCCCATTTTATGAAAAAGCAAATTTACCTGTTCTCAGAGGATAACGATTTCAAATTTGTCTAATTTAATGAATTTAAACCAAAAGTTAACCAAATGTATGCCATCTTGTATCCAAAAATACAACATAGATTTTTGTTTTCCATTAGTAATCGAATTGATATCTCAGCATATTCATAATAATACATTCTTCTTGTTATTATATAAACATAATTATATATCTAACTAAGTAGACATGATTATTACATGCTCATGCTTATCCAATTATTGTTGTATCTTATCTTAAATAAGATTTAGCTTTTTAAGTAAGTAGTTCTAGTCATAAATTTAATTTCGGCCACTAGAGCCATAAAGCGAACATGTGTCGGGAGCAAACACATGCAAAAAATAAAGAATTAATAGAAAATTAGTTAAAATAAAAACTGTACGTATATATGTTTCATTATTAACATTTATTGTATCTAAAAACTTAGTTTAACCAGATATAACTATTGAAGTCGGTTACCATAAATTAAAAAAAAATGTATTCATAAATTATCAAGTGTATTAATGTCTCAATAAAAACAAAATGAATGAATGAATGAGCTGTTCAGCGGCTTTAGTGGAACAGATGTTTTGATTAACTCCGTCAGTTCTTAAATTTTGGTACAGTATTTGTCTCTTGTAGTTTTCTGAGTTCTATATTAAGCATACGATTATAGGATTCTCGATAATTATCTTTCCATATCAACTTAGGGAGAAGTCCTATCTCTGTTATATTTTCGACGGTTTGGTCGACGAAAACATTAAATGTAACTTCTAAAAGCATATGGTCGGAGTAGGATTTCACTGCAACTCGAAAATTTTTAAGATGTGATATGCAGTTTCCTGATAAAAAGTAATAACCAATTACTGAATTAGCTGTTCCTCGTACAAAAGTATATTCCCCTTGTATATCTGCGCCACAACAGCCATTTAAGACTTTGCAGTCCCAACCGTCTGCTAATTTAAGAATTTTGTCACCTTTTATGTCACTGAATTCGTCCACGGAATTTTGATTTCTATTGATTAGTGCTGACCCTGGATTCGTTCCACTTACAAAATTGTTTTGCGCTATACCGTCCCTTTCATTAAAATCTCCAATTAATAACAGTTCAGTTAAGTTAAGATTGTTTAATAAATCTTTTAACTTATTGAAATCGCATAGCCAATTGCTACAATTTAAATATATTGGCACTAAGATCATCACTGTACTATTTATTTTTATCACTAAAACATAATCTTGATTCATCCTCTTAATTGTGACCGCTGCTCCGTTCAGGTGTTTGAGATAACTGAAAAGTTCACCTCCGCTAGCCCTTCCAAAGCGATTTGGTTTTCAGTTCATGATTCGTAAAAATACGCTCATATCTAGTTTAATCATAACCTATTACTCGAGTTTCAAATAGTACAAATATATCAAATTCATTTAAATAATTAAAGAGATTTACAAATAATTTTTTGTTTGCTAGGCCTGCTTGTCTCCGACAGCATCACTCAAATGCTAATGAACTGGATGGTATCATCTGAACTCATCCAATTCAGCCTGAATGATGGTCCTCCCAGTTAAACATCATTCCGGAACTGCCGGAAAACTGAATGGCCAAAATACAGAGGAATACTGTCAGAAACGCTATCCTCTGAACTATTAAGTCCCCCGCGTGACACCAATGAGCTTGACATGAAAGTCAGGGAATTCACTCTGTTCTCATGTTGTCCCAAAGGACCTCAGATATATAAGTCCATCATATTTCCTTCTGAAAACTCTAGAACGACTGATTGATATCCATATACGAGCTAAAATTGATCCTAGGCTTCTGTCAATGGCTCAACATGACTACTGTAAAGGAAAGTCGGTGGAAACGGCTCTGCATTCACTGACTAGCCACATCGAACGATCCTTACAATATAAAGAGTACACAATGGTTGCTTTCCTGGACATAGAAGGTGCCTTTAACAACGTCAACACATCTGCAATCATGACTACGCTGTCAACCCTGCAGGTAGACGACTCACTTGGGGAACTGATTAGTGTTATGCGAAAAAGCAGGATAATCAACTTCAAACTGTGTGAGACTTCTGCTAAAAGATGTGTCAGCGAAGGTACGGCGGTGTCCTCTCTCCCCTTCGCAGGACCTTAATAGTAAATGAACTGCTGATATACCTGGAAGCGAGTGGTAGCAGGGTGATTGCCTATGCAGATGACGTTGCTATAGCCGTCTCAGATCTTAGATAAGCATCTTAATGCCACTAAAGAACTCCTTCAAGTTAATCTCAATAGGTTAGCCCGTTAGGCAGATCGCTGTGAATTGGGAATAAACACCCATAAAACTGATCTTGTCCTCTTTTCCAGGAAGTACAAAATTCCAACCTCCTTTACTAAACGGTACCAGTTTAGTGTTTTCCGATACAGCAAAATATCTGGGTCTCATTTTTGACAGAAAACTAAACTGGAAACCTAAAATTGATGAAAGAGTTAATAAATCTACAATAGCTTTATTCTGTTGCAAAAAAGCCATTGGGAATAAATGATGCTTTCAACCTCGGATAACCCACTGGCTATACAAGACCGATACCCATTTACGATCCACCCCGTAGTCTGGTGGACGGCCTAAGAAAGTGCTGTTAACTGCATTAAACTAACCAGAGTCCAGAGAACAGCATGTCTATGCATAAGCGGATCATTGCGGTCTACCCCCTCTGCAGCATTAGACATTCTGTTTAATTTGACACCCCTCGATATTTTCAGCAGGCAAATAGCTGCGACTGCACCAATTCGCCTTAAAGCGACTAAACAGTGGACAAATAATCCATTTGGCCACACCAGTATTCTTAATACATTAGGAATCCTCACAGAGAAAATCGATTACACCACACCTGAACTTTGGTTTGGCAAAAACTTCCATGTTAGCTTCTCCTCTATATTGTTCTGGGAGGAAGATGCTTTCATGGAGGACAAGTCGATTCATTTCTATACAGATGGATCAAAAACCAATAGCGGGGTTGGTGGCGGTGTTTTCTCAGACACGCTAAATCTGAGCCTCTCTTTCCGCCTTCCAAATCACTGCAGCGTGTTCCAGGCAGAAATTTTAGCGCTTAAAGAAGCTCTGTCCTGGCTGAAGAAAAACCTGATATCTGCAAAGGATATCCGCATCTTTTCGGATAGTCAGGCCGGTCCTTGGACTCGGTTTCACTAAATTCTAAAACCGGCCTTGAATGCCGATCATCTCTTATGGAGATGGCAGAGCAGTTCAACCTTCACCTTTGTTGGCTGCCGGGCCACAGAGACATTCCAGGGAACTGTAGAGCCGACGAACTCGCCAAAAATTGGAACCACTCTACCTATTCTACCAGAAAATCCGGTAGCTGAATGCCAATAAAAGAACAGACCTTAGGTAGACTGTTGGATCAACATGTCTAGCGACCAAACAGATCTGGCCAAAACTGGATCTGAATCGCTCTAAGTGTCTGATCCTTCTAAATAAGGAACATCTCAGCGCCATCATAGGTGTCATCACTGGAGACACTGCCTCATAGGCAAGCACGCAAGAAGGCTTGACGCCTTTACAAATGATTTCTGCAGAAGCTGCATGGACGAGGAGGAGGAGGAGACAATCCTCCACTTACTCTGTACATGTCCAGCTCTCACCTAGAGAAGAAACTTCACTTAGGAGCTTTCTTCTACAACGACCTAAACGATCTAAAAAAATATAAACGTAAACAGTCTCCTACGCTTCGTCAGAAGCTCAAACTGGTTCCATCAGTAAGAGGATCATAGATCCACGTGCATCACAATGGGCCAATAGGCCTAAGTGGGTTACCTACCTTACCTACCTACCTAGGCCTGATATGTTATAGCTTAAAAGTTTAAGTTTGTGATTGGAGCGTTTATCTGGTAAACTGGTAATTCTCAATAAGAGCCCCCCGTGTTGACCATCACTTGTAGATGCACATAGTTTTTTGTTTATAGCGGCTACTCTCCTTGTGCTTCCACCATGGGTTTGATTTTGACGATTAATGTATTAACTAATGTTGTACTCGTATATACGAGCACTAGTCTATGTATGTTTATCATTGCCTAGTTGTATTGTAACTGTAGCGATGTTAGTAACTTGGCATGAGTTACTAACAGGATCTCTACTCCTCAAAGTAAAGAGAGGACATAAACACATTAGCCAAGAAAATAATAAACAGAAACATCAATTTCGAAAGATTCATTTTAAAACAAATTGAATATCCGTTCAAAAATTACCCCACACTCGGGTATTTGCAATCTTCTCTTTCACCTATTCACAAACAAATTTAAAAGTAACAGCAATTTTTCCTCTCTGCAAAAATTAAGATTTATCAAATTTCTTGAGGAAAATTCTCATTTCACTGGTGAATAGCGATGAAATATTTGTCTACTTAATATCCTCGTAACCATATTAAAATCAAATTAAAAAATAAATTAGCAATTTGACAGGGAAATTTTGCATTTTCTCATAACATCCTGTAGGAGCTAGGCGAGCTTGCATATTCGTATATACTCGTATACGAATATAATGACAATTCAGATGACGCTGATGATGATTACATACCGAAGGGGTAAGAACGAATAAGAACCGGGGCCTGATACCCCTTGAAGTAAATTCTAAAGTGACCGACTTTTCTGCCGAAAGGAAGTTCAATTTCCTGGTTCCGTTCTTAGAGTCTACGAGTACAACCAGCACTGAGTACGGCTGCGACTAACATTCCATCCATGCAATCGTCAAGGATTTTCTTATTGAAAATAACATTAAACTAAATTGCTTGACTTATTTCGCTCTGCCCTTTAACTGGTTCGCTTTTCTCCTACTTTCTGCTGTCATTCTATATATTTTCTTCTTCAGTAAAATGCATTGCAGATAGCGCTGCGTATGTACATATGTACGTACTACTCCTACTTACATATTTACGAATATGTATACGTATATATATGTATTCATTCACATTCATAGCATGAACTAAAAGAACAAACAGTTGGGGAGGATTTTTCATTTGCAGTGGTATTCTGGCGACTTCAAAAGCCCATCTTGAATGTACCTTTAATTGCATTAAGGTGTGGTTCAATGTGCGTGTCTGTGGATTTCTTATTATCCTCTAGGAAACCGGACAGGAAATCATGGTGGCAGAGCACCGTTGAAGTAGATGATTTATTCGGTTTTGCCTTCAAGAATGAGAGCTTCTGTCATTACACAGCAAGGATTATTCACAATGGAATCATCCCTTCTTGGAAGTAACCCATCGTTAATCGGAATGCCATGGTCATTTCGATCTATACAAGCTTGAATTTTCTTGCCAAGTTTGAAGTTATTTGGATATTGTTCTTTAAATTCTATTTTTCAACAGCGCAATAATCTTTAAGTGTATAAATTTCTTTCAATTATAATATTATTAACCATAAAATGGTAGGTAAACAAGAATTTATTGTCAAAGTTATAGATACGAGTATCATATCCAGTATCCACATAGAAATATAGGAAAGAACTTTAATTTTTTATTTTTTATAATTTGCGCCCTCTTAAGGGATTTAAGTACTTTTAAAATGCTTGCTTATAGCGCGGGCGAAGGAAAATAAGGGAGGAAAGAAAGAGAGGTATCGATGGACGTTTGTTTTAAATGTTTGAAGGTTATAATGACTTGGAAATAAAGAGCTAGTGTGCGCATTCCATAAGCAAATTGTACGGTTTAGGAACGAATCTCGATGTTTTAGAGTACGTCCGAAAGTGGACTGATGAGCATTCATAGTGAGACGGGTATTACGGTTAAAAGTTTTAACAGGCGGAATTCTACTGGCAATTGCTATGGAGCACTGGTAGTGGAAATAGCGATAGAACAGAGTGAGGCACGAGACATTACGTCGGTGTTCAAGTGATATTCGTTTGCCTTCTATCCTATAGTTTCGGATCCTATCTAGCAGGTGCAGAGATGCTGTTTTCCACCTTCGCAAACAGTCCTCAATAGTAGTATTGATGAAAATGCTTACGTAATTGTTTTCCCAACGTGGAAGAACACCACTTCAAAAGAAGGGGAGATGTACCATCTGGACCAGCGGATTTGTGAATGCTAAGATCTTTAAGAACTGTTGCTACTACACGAATGCGAATATGGATTGAAGAATCGACGCCCTCAAGTGTAGGCGGAGACAAACCGCCGTAAAGTGTGCAGAAAGCAGATTGGCCTTGTCCAAAAAGCTGATAGCTGGAATGTCATTACAAATGAGCATTTGGGATGAAGGATGAGGCAGAATTTCTAATATTTTTGACGAATTACCAAACATTTTTACTACCTTTGGGACAATGTAAAATTTTTTGCCTCAGCTTTTTGTCGCTGATCCAAAAGCTGATAGCTGGAATGTCATTACAAATGAGCATTTGGGATGAAGGATGAGGCAGAATTTCTAATATTTTTGACGAATTACCAAATATTTTTACTACCCTTGGGACAATGTAAAACTTTTTGCCTCAGATTTTTGTCGTATTGGAGTTTCACACATTTATGAAAGGGCTTGCAGTTATTCCTGGCTCGTTTTCAGTTTTTCTCTGTCGGGTTGGTCTTGAAGAAGCGAACAAATATTTCTCTAATCCTGACAGCCTCTTTCTAACTCGAGTCATTCCATGTCTTTCCTTTTGGTTTGATACTCTGCATCCGATGAGGGATAAAGGATCTCATTCCACGTCGTTATCAAGGAAACATAACGACAAGTTAAAATTCCCAAAGAAGCTGTTAAATCCGCTCCAATTGGCTTATTCGTATTGCCACACGGTTCTTTTAGGAATCTTTTCTCTAACTTTGTGATCGGTGTTCGAGAATTTAGCTGATATGACACAATAGTCGGTCGAGCCTACAGGGCATAGCATATTGATCTGTATTTGCCGGGGTGAGAAGTTTAAAACAAGTCCAGGGTGTGGGCGGTATAACTATCAACGTCTGGTATTCGTGTGGACTCATTTGCACGCTGGTTTAAGTTATTTTCCCCAGCGAAGATATAAGCACACCGAGTTCGAGTGATCTGAGAGGTGTGGGCGTTAATCTACCTGTGTTTCACTAAGTTCCAAAACAGCTGGTCTGTATTTGCAGACGTGATACTCTTTGAGCCCGCAAATATTGGATATATCCAATTATATTGTATTACGAGTAATGTCAATGAAAAGAAGGTGTACTCATTCCACATTTTTCTCATAGATTCTTCCTGTCTGGGAAGAGCATGAATAAATTATCACATTCTTTTCAAAATTGAAAAGGATTGACTTTGAATATATTTCAGCGGGTGGAAGTAATCATGCAAATGTTTAACAAAGCATTGCATATCATTGAAGATTTTTAAGGTTTTCTAGTACGGAAGTCCTTAAAAAGTGCTTCTACAAAAAAATTGCCTTTCAAATTCATATTCATTCCGAACAAAAGGATTGCTCACTTTGATTGCTAATTCAATAATGTTAAGAAATGTGCAATGCCAGCGATGGAAATGCATTTCTATATTTGTTCTGAAGGGTATATGAAGTTATATGGAGAATTAGAAACATAAAGATATTCTTTCGATGAATTGACATATTGAGTTTGAGATCAGATTCTACCTATTTACCAGTCTATTGTACTACTACATTGTTTTTAGAAGACATGGGAATTCATTGAGATTCTGCGGAGCCATATCACTTACAGTAGTACTGCTTGATTGTTGCTGCAAACATATGTAGGCACGTTGTCCTCTCCACCCGTTCTTATTAATATCTGCTCATCCGTTCATCAAGATTGCCTTTTTACATGGTAGGAAAACAGACTTCTGCGTGGCAAGAAGAAAAATCTATGGCTGTTGTCTGGCTCAGTTTATAGTCATATTTATTCTCGTAGTTACCAGTTTTTTTATTCTTTGGATGAGATGGCCAGCACATATGGTCGAGATAAAATGATGTAAATTATCGATACTCTAGGTCAAGCCGCAACAGCTACGACTTGTTTTTAAAAATAAGATGACTGTTAGGGCGCAGCACATGATATGAATATCAAGGTGAGAGCTTTATCAGTGCGTCGAGACCAAAGCTGTGCAGGCAAGGCAAGCTTTTTGGCAGGCAAGGCATATTCTACCGCATAGAATAAAATTGGTATTATCATAGCCTGTCGTACAAAGATAGGACTAATCCGATTGATAAGCCCTTTGTCTTCTTGAAAGCCGCCTTACACTGCTTAAAAAGCAACAGCATCATGGAAGTTTTCTATGTGATATGCTTAAAAATAAATTGTTAGCTTTATAATCTAGGTAGAGCAAGTGCTCGTCTTTTGAAGAATTGTAATTATTTTTTTTTTTTTTCGTGGGTAGGTGAGAAATCTTCATAGACACTATAAGTGTCGGTGCTTATAGTAGTGTGAGATTCTTACTCACTAAAAAAACACCTCCCTTCTACAGACTACGACTGAGCTCACACCCAACAAGCAGTTCGTCTTTCGCGTTTTATTTTGCTTTAATAAGATATTATGCAGGCGATTTTCCATTGAAATTCCTACCTACTTTAAATATTAAGCGCTGATGATCACCGCGTTAGATCGAGAGGCTTAGTCCTTTTCAGACAACGCAATAAATTTGTCTCGTCAAGGATCTGTTGAACAGATTCGTATGTATTTTCGCGCAAACATTTTAATTTCGTTCTGAACGTTTTCGACTCCTAGGTCTCTGTGGATATCATCATTTCTAATGTACCGGGGTGCATCAACAAACCTTCGAAGAACTTTGTTTTGGAATGTCTGTAAGACGTTAACGTTACTGATTTTGGTACAACCCCTAAGCTGTATACCATATGTGCTATCCATTTAAGTTTAGCGTCTTGTGTCTTCCCAAGATATTTGGCCTCGTTCGCGAAAGGAGTTTGTACTGCGTTGATAAACACAGGCAGATTGTCAGTTTTCTTGAGAGTGAAGTTCGCATGGTCAGACTGGTTTCATTAAGCGCGATTCGCCAAGTCTTTGTAAAATTGTTGATCCGTGTAAGGGTACATTGCAACTTAGCAGTCGCTTCTTCGACGGTTTTAGCTGTTGCCAAAATGGCAGTGTCATCAGCAAATGTGGCTAGCACAGTTTCGTCCGTTTGCGGTGTGTCGCGGGTAAAAAGCAAATATTGCAAATGGCCAAGGGCACTTCCTTGCGGCACCCCCGCCTTTATTGTCTTAAAATTGGAATATTCGTTTCCGTGTTTGACACGGAAGACACGGTCACTTAAAATATGAGACAATTGGTCGGGTAGGACTTGTCGAAGTTTATATTTCAGGCCCTTGTGCCATACTTTATCCAAAGCTTGCGAAACGTTAAGGAATGCGCTTGAACAGGCTAAGTTACACTCGATTGCTCGCTCAATTACATCGGTTTCGATGCATTTGGTCAACATTAGAGTGTTGGCTTCTAAAGCCAAATTGATGATCGGGCGAGAGGCGATTTGTGTCAATAATCGGTTTAAAACGTTTAAGTAAGATTCGCTTAGAGACCTTTGAATGATATGGGCATTCATAGCGAAGAGGGTGTTACGGTGGAAGGTTTGAAGTGGCGGAATGATACTGGCGATTTCTATGGAGCACTGGTGATGGAATTAGCGATAAAACAAAGTGAGACACGAGACATTTCGCCGGTGTTCGGGTGTGTCCATTGCCTGAGTGATATTGGTATCAGCTATGAGTTTTGTTGCACTGTTTTGAATCCGGTGTAGCAGATGCAGAGATACTTTCGGCGCACCTGACCAGATGTGAGCATTGCACTTTGGGCGGTTGAATGTCTTGTACATATATTGAGGCCAGCTCGTTTGAGAAAGCCTAGACATCTCGCAGCATTTTTGGCGACATCGAATATGTGGTCATTCCAACGTAAGTTGTCATTGACACACATACCGAGAATGGAAAGTTTATCGGTTTCGACGATGCAAGTGCCATTCATGGATAATGGCTGGGTATTTAAATTTCGACAGCATTGTGTTTTGGAAGAATTAAATTCCACTCTGTTGATAGTTCCCCAATTCATTATGCTGTTGATATCGAAATTTAATGAGCTAAACATATGCTGCCCTTCCCGTTCTACGGCCGAGGAGCAGGGACGTGAGTCCGGAAATGAATATGAAAAGCAGAGAGTACAGTCGTCAGCAAAGGAATATATTGGATTAGAAGTGGCAGACAAGAGACCATTGATAAAAATTAAAAAGAATGCCGGAGACAGAATGGAGCCTTGGG
Organism: Volucella zonaria; assembly: GCA_963966105.1. Classification (NCBI taxonomy): domain Eukaryota; kingdom Metazoa; phylum Arthropoda; class Insecta; order Diptera; family Syrphidae; genus Volucella; species Volucella zonaria. Next base: position 29,188,496 of record OZ014533.1, on the reverse strand, counting down.
CACAGCAGCATTTATTTTGTGAATATCAGACTTGAAACCATACAAGGCTGCTTGAATTCAACGTTCCGAAAGGTAATTTCTAATCCATCGAAGAAGAGAGTCATCGATCCCAAAAGCTCGCATTTTGGACAAAACTTTGCCAAATGCCTTAGATATATCAAGTGCAACTATTTTACTTCCGCCAGATTGATGGACGCTTTGGTTCCACTTTTCGGTGAGACATGCCATCAAATCACCTGTTGCTACGAAAACCAGTCATTGAGAAGTTTTCTTGTTTCGAGATATTTCATGAGCTAACGGCTTATCAGCGTTTCCATGACCTTGGAGAGAATTGACGTAAGTGCAATGGGTCTGTAGGAGGGGAGAGGGACGGGCTAGACAAATGCTGTCTTCCATCTGTTCGGAAAAAGTCCTAAAGAGTAGGACTGACGAAAAAGCTTACGCAGTGGTTTCGCGAGAACCAGCGGATTTATGTATGTTGAGATCTTTAAGTACCCTTGCTGCTACACGAGTGCGAAAGTGGATTCGTTCCATTGAAGATTCAAAGCACTTAAGTGTGGGTGGAGATAGAGCACAATCCGGGAGTGTTGAGCTGGCCGCAAAGTATGCAGCAAGCAGATTTTCCTTGTCCAAAGAGCTGATAGCTGGAATGTCATTGTAAATGAGAGTTGGGATGGAGCATGAGGCAGAGTTTCTGATGTTTTTGACAAACGAGCGAAAGATTTTACTACCTTTTGGACATTGTAGTATTTTTTGCCTCAACTTGAGGTCGTATTGAAATTTCACACGCTTGGGAAAGACATTGCAGTTATTCCTGGCTTGTTTAAACTTTTTTCTGTTTTCCTCTTTCGGGTTGGTCTTGAAGGACCGAAAAAATAATTCTCTAACCCTGACAGCCTCTTTACAGCTCCATGCCTTTTCTTTTGGTCTGATACTCTTCTTCCTATGAGGGATAAAGGATCTCATTCCGAAGAGAATAGTGTCAGTGATCATAGCAGCACTCTAGTCATATGGTGGCATTTATAAGATAGAGCAGATTTTTCGGTAGCGTTTTATGTATTGTATCTCTCCCGTAATTGAGTCATATCCGGAGGTGTTATTAGGCTTAAGCGTGCCAATAACTTGTGTAAGTTCCCTAAGTGTAGCCTTTGCTAGTGGAAGGGCCGTCTTCACGTCTAGCATATTGACACGTGGTCTGGAAGTACTTCCCCGTCGAATGGTTTGAACGTTTCTGCAAGATGGTCGGCGAAAACGTTAGCTTTTGCTTTATCTTCTTTCGCCCAGTCATCCTAGTTTCTTCTTATTGGCGCCACGTGTATTTGGGGCTTTCGAAGACTTTAACGGCTCTCCATGTGGAGTAATTGGTATCTTTTGTCGTTGTGAGGCTTTCTAGGTAGTTATTAATACCTTGGTTAACAAGCTTTATCTTGTTGAGCCCGAGTTTCATGCCAGTTTTTCCGCACTCTTCGTTTCTTCCTTATCATTTCCCTGATTTCCGGCGGGTATCTGGCAACTTCGTTCGATTCGCGTGGAGTGTTATTCCAAGCCGCTTACTGTATGACTGCAACAAACAGTTCAACTTCTTTTTCAAGTTAATATGGAGTTCTGAGCGGTACTATTAATTCAGTATTTTTGACAACCTCTATTCGGAAATCTGTGAGTTTTTTTGTTGGATAATCTGGGTGGTCTTTTTTTCTTAACAAAGGATTCGCACAATGAAATGATAATTGGAGAAATTCGTCAACTTTGACGTAACTAGCGTTTGCTACTTTTCCGATAAAGAAATCTATCAGATAGGGTGTTTTGGCGACATCCGAGGACCTGTACGTCGGTCTGCACGTAAAAATGGCAACCACATTCCATACCAGCCCTGTAGAGAGTTTTGCATTTTTGTGTGATACATCTTGAGCCCAAAAGTAGTGCTGCCTTCAAAAACGCAAATAGCTGCTTTTCATCGTTCATTCCCAGGCCCACTTGATTGATAGTCGACCAACTCAAGAACTTCACTATGCTACCGTCACTTTACGCACTTAGCCCAAAGAATTTTGACACCCAGGAAAACACCCGGATACCTCTTATAACACTAAAAGAGTCAGATCGCTCAGTTTTCCCTATCTTTTAAAAAAAAATCCCACTTCGAAAGATTGACTGAAAGGTCATTTCTAGTGCACCAACCGTTGAGGTCTTCAATAGCTGCTTACGAGTTACAGATAGTAACATAATCATCCATCTAGGGCAGAAGGTCGTGGAGCAGGGCGCCCCAGTGATCAATCTCTATTTACTTCTGCCATCACATTTTGACCACAGCATTTGAAATCAACGTCCTGTTTTGTAGTATTGCTTTAATTCCAAAAACTGGTCGTTATTCTACAAAAATTGGATTACAGAAGGCACCCTTAATATCGATGAAAATTCCCATCGCGTATTCTACCTCTTCGAGTGTAATTATGTCTACTCGGAAGATCTTCCAGATTGATTTGCACGTTGTATCGTAGGTAGATAACCCATTCGTGGAACAATCCTGCGTAAATGATGTTTAACCAATCCTTCCATTCCCTTCTGTAAAGATTGTTATCTTTACTTAATTTCGGTATGAAATCTACTCCCACCAGGGGTTCGATATGTACCCATTAGCAGTGAAGATTCTTTTAATACCTAACAAAAGCTGGTCTATACCTTTTTGCACATAACTAGATAAATGCTATCGTGGTATGATAGATACTAACTGTTTTGCTCTGTTTAATTATAGTTGCAGAGGTAGAATGGTTGTGAGCAGATTTTAATCTGGTTACCAGCCAAGTGTGTTATGAACATGATACTGAGGGCCTTTAGTTTCGACTGCACTCAGTGTAGGTGCCACCAGATTTTCTGAGTGTTTCTAGTTGCCCGATATGCCCTTTTTAAGATTTTGAGGATTCTCCGAGACATATATTCTTTTTGCTGTGATCTGTAAAGATTGTAGTCTTCCTCCAATTCAGTTTTAAAAGACCTTATTGTTACTATAGCTCATAGAAAAGATTGTGCACGACAGTGATATCGTGAAACAAATAACAAACAACGATATCTATTTAAAAACACGTTTATTGTTCAATATTCTGAGTAACCATTAATCCACTCTGCACCACGTTTCTTAACAAAATCACTTTAATCCTCTAGACAATTTAGCTAGCAACCGAAACAACTTCAATTGCATTATATCACTTCCTTTCTGCCAACCGATTTTGGGCAATCGCCCTCTACATTTCGATGGTCCCATTTCTGACAGAGTGGTTGCTACATCACCCCCTTCCCAGCGCAGCGAGTATAATGTCAAATTGTGTTTTGACTTTTGATTTTAGTTTTCGAATGGTTTTATTCTGTCAATCACAACTGATACTGATTTACTTTCTCTATCAATCACAAACTGCTTACGTAATTTCTAATAACGTTGTAAGGACCTTCATAAGGAGAATCTAGACTTCGTCTAACTTTGTCATTCCTCACCAGAATTTGACTGCAACTGTGTAGACTATTGGGCATGTGAACAGATTTCGTGCTTTTCCTAGTTTGTAGCGAAGCGGGGGAAATTTTGCTGAAAAAATTTTTTAGTTGTTCAACCAAGGTTCATCGGAAAATTTAGTGGATGGGGACAAATTTGCCGGTAGGCGAATGTTTTCTCCCTTAAGGAGTTCAGACGGTGTAAAATTAATGTCTTCTTTTACAGAGGTTCGGATTCCTAACAGTATTAAAGGCAAACGCTGAGGCTAATTGACTCTATCTCCAGATGTTCGTATGGATGTTTTCAGTTGTCGGTGAAATCTTTCTACCATTCCATTGGCTTGCGGGTGATAGGCCATTGTGCGAATGCGCGTTGTTCCAAGGAATTTGGTCAGTTCGTTTAAGAGTTTTGGTTCGAATTGGGAGCCTTGATCCGTGGTTATAACATTTGCTACACCAAATCGTGACACATGCTCGTGAACATATGTTCGCGCAATAGTTTCGGCAGAAATGTCCCGCATTGGATAAGCCTCTGGCCACCATGAAAATCTGTCTACTACCGTGAGTAGATACTTACTCTCGTTCGATTGGGGTAGCGGACCAACTATATCCATGTGGATGTGTTGAAATCTTCCAGCTGGAATGTGGATTCGATCGCATGGAGATTTTGTGCGTGTTTGGGTTTTTTCCTTTTGGCACGAGCGGCAACTTTTTGTCCAGGTGTTAATATCTTGGTTCATTTTGGGCCAAAAACATAATTTGCTTACTTCCTTTCTAGTAGCGCGGATACCTGGGTGATCGAGTGAGTGGATTGATTGAAAAACCGATTTTCTTTTTTGTCTTGGCACGTACGGTCGTAGGTTTTTCGTGGAAGTTTCACACCACAAAAATAAATCACAGGCAGGTATTTTAATGAGCTCAAGCTTAATTTTGGAATCGGGTGGTATATCATTTTGGAGGAGTTTGAGTTCCTCATTGCTTAGTTGAGCTTTGGCTAATATTTCGATTCCTGGCAAGGTGAGTTCTATGTCATCCGCATTTGGCCGCGAAAGCGTGTCTGCCATGACATTGAATGAGCCTTTGACGTACCTTATGTCGCTTGTAAATTGCGATATGTAATCGAGTTGCCGTTCCTGCCTGGGATTACTCTTAGTTTTGGTCGTTAATGCTGTTGTTAATGGTTTATGATCCGTAAAAATGCAAAAGTCTTGCCCTTCAACGAAATTCTGAAAATGTTTTATGGCCAAGTGGATTGCCAGCAGTTCTCAATCGAAAGCCGAATATCTTGACTGTGTGGGCGACAACTTCTTGCTAAAGAATGCGATTGGCTCCCAGTTTCCTCCGCTGAGATGTTCAATGACGGCCGCAATATACGTACTAGAGGCATCAGTTGTGATGCTTAGTTTGGTACCTTGCTGTGGGTGGTTTAGAAGTGTTGCATTTGGAAGTCCACGCTTTGCTTCGAAAATGCCTCTTGGCACACTTCGGGCCACGCGAAGTCTTTTGGTTTCGTTTTATTTTTTATGAGATTGGCTAAATGGTCATAGATAGGTGCCAGTATTTTTGCTAAATTGGGTATGCACTGATGGTAGTAGTTTACCATACCAATATATCGTCGTGCGTTTTTAATGGATTTGGGTACAGGGATACTTTCGATGTACGCCATACGTCCCTCTGATGGTCTTATGCCATCTTTTGTTATATCAAATCCGAGAAAATGTAACGTTGGCGTGCCGAACACGCATTTCGATGCTTTAATTCGAAGATCAAACTCGGACAATCGTAGAAACAGTAATTTGAGATGTTGTTCATATTCCTGTTCCGATTTGCTCCCAACCAAAATATCGTCTACATAGACAAAGTTGAGGTTGAGGCCTTTTGTGACGCGTTCCGAAGACCAAACGACATGCGAACAAATTCGAAAAGGCCCAAGGGTGTGGTTACGGCAGTTTTGAGAATGTCTTCTGGTGCCATTGGGATGTGATGGTATGCGCGTACCAAATCAATTTTAGAAAAAATTGAGCATCCGTGAAGAAAAACGGTAAAATCGTGAATGTGCGTCAGTGGATATCGGTCTGGAGTTGTGATAGTGTTTAGCATTCTGTAGTCTCCATATGGTCTCCAATCGTTAGCTTCTCGCTTTGGGGCCATGTGAAGAGGAGCTGCACACGGTGATGCGGATGGCCTACAAATCCCGATTTGTACCATATATTCGAATTTTTCTTTCGCGATCCTAAGTTTGGCTGCCCTTAGTCGCCTGGGACGTGAGAATAGAGAGGTCCCTTTGTTACAATGTGATGTTGCACTGTATGGTTAACTGGAAAATTAAAATCGGGTGGTTCCATCAATCGAGGAAACTCTTTTAAGATGGTGTTGTATTTATCTTCAACAGCGAAAAAACGTGGGGTTGTAATGTTTTGTAGGCAGGGGGTGCCTTTCACTGTTGTGTTAGTGAGTGGGTCGATAAGTCTTGCGTTTTTGACATCGATTTCTAAGCCTGTGTGTCTTAAAAAATCTGCACCGATTATTGGTTTAGTAACCTCTGCTATTAAAAACGTGTGGTTGAACACTCGTCGAAACCCGAGGGATGTTTTGATGTCAATATTTTGTACCAAAAACGCTGATTGGGGAACCATTGGCTGCGGACACTGTTTGATCAGGCTTGGTGCTTGGGATTTTGAAAACAGACGAAGGAACAGCTGATATATCTGATCCGGGATTTATTAAAAACGTTGTATTTAAGAAAGGATCTTTAATGAAAAGGCGGCTATGCAAGTATTGGACCCTGCTGTTGTTTGCCACCGTGGCAACAGCGGGACTTAGTTTGGGTGTGAATTCTTATAACCGCATGGCTTGGAACATTTTCTTGCGTTGTCACCATACTTGTTGTGAAACCAACAAAGTTTAGTAACACTGTCACGAGGCTTGTTTCTTGAGCGAGATCTGTTAAACCTGCGAGAGCGGTGTCTGTTAAGGTTCAAGTTCGAAAGCATTGCTTTGATATCATTGATACCTGTGAGGTCGGCTATTGTTTTATCTGAACGGGATGAGATAGAAAATGAAGAACAATTTTGCTGTTGATATACTTCGAATATATCGTCTGCTATTTCAAGGAATTCTTCCGTTTTGGACTTTGAACTTGACTTGATTGACAATTGGACAAGTGTTGGAAGGCGACGCTTCCACAGTTCTAAAATTAGACTCTCGGTGACAATCATTGATTGTCCAGCTAATGCTTCCGGTTTTCTGTAAAATTCGGACGTAAAATTTTTTGTCGCCCATTTCCTCTCCGGACAAAAGTGCCTTAATCCGCTTACCTTTGCTCATCGTGTGACGTTCTATTAACGCTTTTTTTAGGTTGGTATATGGAGTTGTTGATACTTGGATAAGTATGTCGTAAACAATTGCAGCTACGTCCTGGGGTAAAGATTGGACAACATAGTGGAATTTAGACTGTTCAACTGTAATATTTCGTATTGCAAATTGTGACTCGACTTGGATAAACCAGATCGCTGGCATCTTCATCCAAAATTCAGGTAGCTTAATAGCAAATGCATGAATTGCATTACCAAGCTGAGCGCCTGAACAGGGAGTGGTGCCTTCGTCCACCATTTTCTTTTTTTTGTATTTTTTTTTTTAATTTGCAAACGCGATTGGAGAAAAGGAATAGATTTACAGAAAAAAATGATTATATCTATATATGTATGTTATGTGTAATAAACTTAACATAACCTATTATAATGCTTCATGTAAATGAATAAATGAATAAATAAATATATATATGAATATATGTATATATATGTGTATAAAAGAATTAAAAAGAAAAAAAAATTTAAGTACTTGCTAGATGTTGATTGATGAAAAAAAAATAAAAAGAAAAAATAGGTAATGTAGGTGATGATGCTTGTGGTGTTGCTGGGTGGTGATGATAATGGTGATGGTAATGACGACTATTGCTGCACTTCTAAACGGTACTTCGTTGATATGATTGTGCTCTTTTTGGCGTTGGAGCTGCTGGTCGGCTGGGCACAGGCGTGCCTGTGTTTCCTTATGCAAGTAAATGCTCTGCCAATGATGGTGGTCGTGCCACAATTAGGACAATGCTGGCTTGGTGTGTGGTGAGTGCTGTGTTGTCCGATGGTGCGTTTTCGAGCACGTGTATTTCGGATGGCAAAGTGAGACCACGTGATTTTGTGGCTGATGTAATTTTGTTTTATTGTATTTGAAGGAAAAAATTTTTGCGCGTGCGTACGGGGTCACCAATATTGTTATTATAGCTCATAGAAAAAATTCTGCACGGCAGTGATATCGTGAAACAAATAACAAACAATGATACTCGTATCTATTTAAAATACACGTTTACTGTTCAATATTCTGAGTAATCATTAATCCACTCTGCACCACGTTTCTTAACAAAGTCACTCTAATCCTCTAGACAATTTAGCTAGCAACCGAAACAACTTCAATTGCATTATATCACTTCCTTTCTTCCAACCGATTTTGGGCAATCGCCCTCTACATTTCGATGGTCGCATTTCTGACAGAGTGGTTGCTACAACCTGTTTAAGGATTTTCAGATTTTCTTACGAAGTTGTAGCTACGTTTCGGTTAAAAAAATTGGGGAGTCTACTATTAAAAGCTTCCTTTACTTTTGCTACGAGAATGTTCTGCATTTAGGTGGAGTTTTGACGGATATGTCAAGATATATCTTGAATTCCTTCACTTTACCAAAGTCAACATTTCGAATACTAGTTGAAGTCGTGCTATTCGTTGTGTTGTGAATATTTTGTGCAACGTACAGAAGATATGAATGGAAGTATGACGAAAGATCTGGCTTGTGAATTTATTGCCGACTGCAAATTTTGACCTTTGCCCGTTCACTATTTTTGAAATTTTAAGAAAAAATCTTACCTTACTCCCGTATAAGATTTGCAAGGTGCGGAAACTAAAGCCGCGAGTCCATTTTAAAAAAACTTAACACTCAAGTGGGTATGACTACACTTACGATGCCGGAGCACGTGTTAAGTTTTTCGGAAAATGGGACAGAAGAAAGATGTTTGGGCTCAGTGGCTATTTCGCTCCATAGGTGGCATCCAACATTTAATGGGGAGACTAAATTCTAAATTGACTTGATGTTGTATTTAGGCAACCATTCATCCCACGGTATTTTAGTCGCCTGAAAAAAAAGTCTTTCGGCCACGGCTGGTATTCAACCCCGAACCGTCCGATTGGGAAGCCAATACATTTTTTCATTTCATTTTAAAAGCATTTTTATTTACTTCATTAATTGACACTTACAAACGCCTAAAAATTAGCTTAATTAACTTTAATTATCTTATTCTAACTTACTGGCCCTATGCGGACACTCTAAGTTAAACATAATTCTTAGAAAGAATGTCTTTCGACGTTCCTGACAGTTGTTATTCTAATTTTTAAACTTGTAACAATGACAATTTAACCTAAGACAACATTTTTAAGTAGCAAAAACTCAGTAAATAGATTTTTTTTTATTTTGTTATAAAACTAAAAACTAAAACTTACAAACTATTCACATCTAAATAAAGCTTAACCTACCTAACCTACTTATACTAGCATATTGTATATATATTTCATACAATTTATTATATTTTTGGGTATGTTTTTTAGTTTTTTTTTTCTTATTTCTACCCTAAACTTATGTAAATCTATGTAAGTCGGCCACGACTAAAAAATTAGGCTGACCAACTTTGATCCCTAATAGAGTTGCCCTGTATAGGAGGAATTCGACGAAGAAGCTTGCTCTCCTTCATTAAGCCACCAAAAGTTTTAGTGCCGCCGAGCAACATCCCTCATGTCGCGACTTTCTACCGCACTACTGAAACAGAGACGCTCCGCATAGTTGAGTCGCTTGTTCGTTCAAGTGACATGGAAGATTAGCGGCACCTCTAATCTGTTCTACATCATATCTAGGTAGAGGCACGCTTCTGGTGGAAAAACGCCGCCAAAGCGTACTCTCTCATGATACACATAATTAAGTTAGTAAGCCACGGAGATCTGGTCGCTCGACGACTTCATTGCTCTTGCAATGTGCCTTCAAGTCACTCTTATTAGGTTCTCCCTATCGTATAAGACCTCATCAGGATAGAATTTTATGTACTCAGACTCAGGTGTTCTGTATAAGCGTAGACAAGCCGAATCTTTTCCAACAGACTTGTTCTTACGTTGAACCACACGGGACATCCAAATACAAGCATAGGCTGGATAACGGCTATGTAGCAGATCACCTTCACGTTTGCATCGAGTTGGCAGCTATAAAACAGACTCTTGTTGCAGTCCGTTTTTAATGTGGAATATTCCAGCAGAAGTTACATCGCTATTTTTCACGATTAACTCTCTACCTGTTAACTTTTTGTAATGAATATACAGAAGTGATTTACTAATGCTCAGCCAAGCCTGTTCAGCTTGAAGTTGTACCCTATCCTAGGCGATGACATTATTTGGCATATCTCCCGAATCGCCAGTTCACTATTTCATTCCGAAGGTAGAAATTGTGCACAAAGACTCGATTTTCCAGATCGTGGTTCGGGCCTATGATAACATTCGCCTTGTACACTTCCTGGAAAGTCGCTCCTATAGCCTCTACTTTCTCCTGCGGATCCTCGATCATAAAGAAGTTATTATCATCAACAGCCTCATTTGGATCTATGCCTGCCGTTACCAGTATTTGTTCGTTGTTTGTCGTTCGGGCGATTTTAAAGCATGGAAGGTCGTTTTGATTATATCTCTGAAATACTTTATTTAATTGCGGGAACATATGCGGGTTGCTGGTGTTTACAGCCCAAATTTTGTTGTTCCAATACAAACTTACTGAATTTCTGTAATTTTTCTTTATTAATGTTTGGAGGTTTTTAATCGACGAATTTATTGTCATGATCTCCGGGTTATGTCTGTCAGTAAACTGTCTATTCCAGGTTTTTCCTCTTGACAACAGTCTACTTTTATGTCGGTGCAGTGCGTCAGTAGTTGCTCCGTTGTGAGTGTGTTGATAACGAGGTATCGTTTTGTTCGTTTAATTGTCTGGTCCAATAGTTTTAGATACCCGTCAATCTCCTCGTTTGACAGATTTCTATTGGCGAGTTCAAGGAGAGTGCTCTTGTCAATGTTCTGGGGAAGTGTGTCCATCGTACTCTACTAAAGTAGTAGGAATGACTTTGAACAAACTCATTCAATTCGGAAGTTTCGTTGGGAACAGTTATTGCGGTGCTTAGACCGCAATGGTCACTTTTATACACGAAAGTGCTAAGACAGTTTATGGTATATTGGTTAGTGCACGTCAGGTGTATTCGATTATCGAACAGCAGGAGATTCAAATAGGACCCGTGTCTAGGAAATGACGGACTATCCGTCGTCTTAAGGGCGAGTCGGTACATTAAACTGACCCCACCAATTATATGGTAGGTTTTCTCTAGTATTTGGTGTATTATTTCCCCGATCTCGCTGCTAAAATCTCCGCCGATAATAAAATAATTCTCCTCCTCCAGCCTTAGGAATCGAAAAAGTGTCTCGATTTCTGAGATGAATAAGGTGGATTGAGTAGCCTTCGCTGCATAGACAGACACTATATATAACCGCTTTCTACTACGGAGAGGGATATACAGTATGGTGCAAAATCTAAGCAATCATCTGAAATCGATATTTCACAGTAAATTTTTTAAACTTTCTGCTACACTAAATAAAAAGAAATGAATGTGGAATGATGTATATAAGAGTATATTTTGGAATTTATAACTTTTTGAGAAAATAATAGTACTTCAAAATTAAAAAAAAAACACGAAAATAAAAAAAATTATTAAATTTAGCTGTGTAAAACCTTAGTAACTTTGTAATCCAATGTAAAAAGGAAAGAGCTAACAGTATTTTTCCAGTCAGGTCATACATAAAATGTTATAAGCTCTTTGTCTTTGTTTTTGATCAGTTTTCTATTAACTTGGATGCGTAATTGATGAGATTTAATAATGTTGCGACAAATATACTAGATCGAGTGAAAAGTGACTTCCTTGACCGCCAGAATGCGCTGCTACTGCAAAAGGTTATGAACTCCGTTCATATTTAGGCAGACATGCCAAATTTCAGTGTGATATATGTTGGCATCATGTTGAGTATGCACAAAAACGATTTTCGTCCTCTCATAAAACATTATTTTTTGAGAGGCAAAACGGCGAAGGAAACAAAAGAAAAGTTGGATAAATATTATGGGGCTAATGCTCCGTCAGATTACACCGTCAAATATTGGTTTCGAGAGTTTCGTGGTAGCCGCAACTCTACTACCGATCAAGTCCGCAGCGGTAGGCCCTACGATGCAGTTACAGAGGACAATATCAAAAAAACACATGAAATGGTGTTGGCTGACCGGAAAGTGAAGATGCGCGAGCTAGCAGATACCACAAAGATTAGTACTGTGAGCACACGCCATATTTTGGGCAATATTCTGCATATGAAAAAGTTATCCTGCCGCTGTGTGCCGCGAATGACCAAAAACACGAAGGCGAGATCACTTCGAAAGAGTGTTTGGACTTGCTGATGAGGAATCGGGCGGACTTTTGGCGTCGATTGGTAGCTGGATTTGGATCCCTCGGACTATTATCTCTTCCCAAACCCCAAAAAATGGCTCATCAATAAAAAATTCAGCTCACGCGAGTAAATCATCGACGCCACGGAGGAGTATTTTGCAGACCTCCCGGAAAATTACTTTTCGGACGTTGGAGTTGGAAAATCGCTGGAATAAGTGTATCAAACTAAAAGAATATAAAAAAACATGGTATGGACGTGTTTTTCGGCAGGAGGTATATGTTCATTCCACGAAACCGAAGGAATTATGGACCGATTCAAATACACATCGATTTTAAAATCAGTAATGCTAGCACATGCACAGTGGGAAATGCCACTTCTTGTTGATAAAGGGGTGGACTAAGTATAGTGAGATTTAAGGTAGTACCACTACACCACAGCCAAACGCTCCGTCCTTACCTTCCTCGGACTTGTGGTTCTTTCCACACTTCACGCACCAAGGTTGCATTTCGCAGTTCGACGCGGTTTGCTCAAACCTTTGGCAGCGAACACGTTGTAAAATGTTTTCACTCCTCTTTAAATTTTCCCAGTGCACAACCTGGTAATCTAGGAGTATATCCGGTTTGCTGTTGGGATTTAGCGCTTTTGGCTCTAGCCATGACAAATGGGTTAACCCTCACGAACTTCTTGGCACTCCTTCTCTTTCAGCAGTGCAAGGAGCTCCTCCGGATAAGTCGACTGTTCTAACCCCCTCAGCAGCGTTGTTTGCAGTTTTTCACCCTTCGGTGTGAAGGAGAAGAACTCCGTCGTCGAATCCCTTAGCAGGTTTTTAATTTTGTGATAGCGCTCCACTGTGTTACAGTAGATCGCGTGCCTATTTATACCTAGTTTTTTATTAAAAAAATTATTACAGCCTATGGCCGTAGTTTCAATTCATTTTTGTTAGTGTTGATTGGAGGTACTTTCTGTCTGGTTTTTGTTCTTGTACTGTTGTTTTTGTTACTGTTATTGTTGTTGCTTTCGCTGATGTTGTTGTTGCTTTTTCTGCTGCTGATGTAGTTGTAGCTGCTGATGCTGTTGCTTTTGTGGTTTTTGTTCCTGTTGTAGTTTTTGCTGTTTACTTTTTTGTTGTGGGTGCGCCTGTTTATTTGTTAGCTCCTATGCTGGTTTTTGTATTTTTTGTTGCACTGAATTTTTCTGTGTTTGTTGTTGCGGTATAGCCCCGCTCATTTTCGACTGCCGCTGGGAGCCCTGGAGTTGTTGTTGCAGCTCCTTCTCTCTCCTTGGAACTTGCTTAGCTTTCATAGCAAGCACTTTTTGTTGTAGCTGACTGACGCTACTGGTCAGAGCTTCAACCTCGCCCTCTTCGTCATCTGACTCAGAGGCAGCCAATATAGTGACCTTCTCCACCATCAGACCCATATGGGAATTCGTCTTTTTTGAACTCTTGCCCCTTCCATTGTGCTGCTGATGCCCTTACCGATCTTGTTGGCGCCTTTTCACCCGCTCTACCAGGCAGCATTTCTAATGAAGCTAATAGGGAAGGGAGGGCGCTTTACGAAATTAGGAGTTGGTTTTAGCTTTCTCCTCCTCTTCGTAGATACTTCTATTGTTGTTGTTGCTCTTTGGACTGAGTCTATGGCCAGATCGTCATCGTACCATCAACTGGTCCCGGTATTTTGATAGCGGACCGTTCACTGCTGCTCATTTCTTCGGTCTCGCTTTTATTTTTATTATATTTTAATACAATCTTAAAAATAAAAAGTCCGGTACAATTTGGGGATCGAACCTACTCCCCTTGCTTTGTCAGTCGATAACACTACCGTTGGGCTACTGAATTACTTGCCAAAACAAATGATTATTGTTCTTTTGTGTAAACTTTTTATTCATTTTACTGAAAAGAAGCCGGAACACATGTGTTCTCTACGGAGATCTATCAACGACAGAAGCCAATACACTACCACTTCAGCCACAGCCACCTACAAGCAAAATTACCATTTCTGAAGTGAGACTCAAGAGGCTCAATTACACTCATGTGATGAAGCCATACAAATGTTGTGGTTAACCATTTAACCGTTAAAATAAAGTCTACAGTTTTGAGGAAATTAACTAGAAATCTATGTACGACTGGGGCTCCTTGCGCTTTATATCATAGCAAGCAGTCACTTTCCATCAGATCACCTGCATATGCCTGTCTTTAGATGGAGGAACTGTTAACAGTGTAAAGCACCATACCTACATAAAGAGGAAGACGCCCTGCGGAATCATATATTGACCGCAAATCGCTACTCGTATCATTACTGGAATTGCTTTAATCTACGGAATAAATATTCTATGTACTCTGTGATGTCTATGCGAGTTACATTATGCCGTTAAAAGATATTTTGATGAAGCCACCCTTGTTATATTGTATAAGAGATATCTCCTCGCCCCATACTACAAGAATCATCTCGAATCCAAGAATTCTCTTTCATTTGAGTAACAGATGACAACCTCGACGATACCGTTGTCATTTTACAAGAAACCATCCTAAAGAAACAAGAAATAGAATAACATTTGGGTTCCATATCCAGCAAAAGCCATTTATAGAATTAACAAACAATGAGACCATTCATAGAATAAGATAAAGAACATGTACGAGTAAAAATGGGAAGGAACAATTTTAATAAGCAGCAGTTAGAACTACTACTTTCGCCTCTAAGCGTTTTTATTTTAACTTTTAAAGGAAGGTCTGTGAAGAAAAATTATCTTTTTCAATTTTCCCATGACAAATTGGGGCGATTAAAAATAATAAACCTTACTACTCACAGAATCTTACGAAGAAAGATTGTAGTGGAAGTCCCTTTACGAAAAAGGGGAAGAAATCTTTAAAGAAAAAAACCTATTAGTTAACAAATTCTTTCATATTCAGCAAAAAAATTAACCAACTAAAATGAATCCAGCTAACTGAGCATTAGCAGCCGCAGTAGCTAGATCCTTGGACTTTAGGCTATTGACATACCTAGAGAAAGTCCAAGAATTCAATCAAAGAAAAGAAGATTTATCAATATTCTGCACAAATGTAGATATCTTACCTATATTGCTTCAATACAACGAACAAGCTCAGAAGATATGCATAAACATTCATCAAATTCAAACTAACAGGAAAAGCACAAATATGAATGGAAATTCCACAACATATGAACTAATGGAACGAGATCAAAACTATGCTGAAAACAAATTTTGAAGGATTCGCAACAGCTGACCAACTCTATAAAGAATTAATAGCAAAATATAGAGGAAATGTATTAGAATTTTATAACCACATTCTTTTCAAACTTGTCAACCTATAGAATAAGAGTAGGCAAGAAGATTTGCTCAATGATGTCTATCGAAATATACAAACAACGTTAACAATTTGCATCTCACGCGTACCAGTTCACATGAAAACAGTGTTTCGTGCCCTAAAATCTACTTCAATGGAAGCCGTACTACACGAATTAAGCCAGACAGGATTTCTAAACGAAGAAAGCAGACAACAAAGGACCGAACAATGAACAAGATACACCAATCAAAGACCAAATCATCATAACAACAGAAATTTACAACAAAAATTACCAGTTGGTGACCGAAGATGTATTACCCTCAACAACAACAGCAACGTTACCCACAATTGAAAACGAAGAAAAAACGCCATCTGCACCTACAGTAATTACGAACATTTTCCGGAACTAGCCTCGGAAACAATATATTATTTATACCTTATAATATATTAGGACGAAATAGAAAGTTAAGAAGATTATTAGACACAGGTTCCATAGACAACTTAATTTCGGAATTTTACCAAATCTGATAAAAACTTAAAAAAAAACCTACCCTCATTAAAACAGCCGTAGGTAAATTAACTATTAATAAAGAAATTGTAATCCCATCCCAGAAATTTGTAATTGAAACAAAAAATCCAGTATCATTCTTTATATAAAGGGTAAACAGATAAGAACGATAGGAAAAAATATTCAAATAAAATAACAGCGGTATGAGATATATGTTGAAGTTGATTCTGGCTTTATTTTGAAGCAACGTTCATGCCATCATGTGTGGAATAGCATATCATGCCTCTGCTTTGCTGGCTGTGCTGCAAGCGGCCGGTATAATTTTTCATCACTCGGTCCTATGTTGACCTTAAACTCGTCCAAAGTGGTTGGCTTGTTAGCGTGAGAAGTCGGCAAATTTCTTCTTCAAAATTCCTAGAGCTGCGCCGCTAGTATGGCATTTATCGTCATCTTGATCGAACCACAGCTCGGATATATCGAAGTTGTCGAGCTCTGACCACAGAAAGTCGATTAACATCGCTCTATACCTGAGACCATTGAGGGTAATGGGGTCTCCTTCCTCATATGGCCAAATGGATTATTTGTCCGCTGTTTATTCGCTTTAAGGCGAATAGATGCAGTCGTAGATATTTTCCTGCTGAAAATATCGAGGGGTGTCAAATGAAACAGAATGTCTAATTCCGCAGAGGGGTAGACTGCAATAAAGTCGATATCTTGTTTAGATATCCAATTTTTAAGCCTATTCCACGTTCATTGCACATGCTAATTTTTGACTTTGAGGTCACTTTTCTGCAGAAAATGCCTAGTTAGCATAATGTTTTACTATTTTTTTCTTATGAAATAATAAAAAAAAATCTTCATCAAGTTTGCACAAACACCCATATGATTTTATGATACACCTGCACCAGATGACATTTAAAAAACAATTCGTTTTTTTGCTTTAAACTCCAAAGCCTATGAATTAAAAATGATTTTATGTGGTCTTGGTTACAACAGGTGCTCAAAGTGTACTCCTTGGTTTTGTATACATGCTAGAGCCCGTTGTGAATTTCAATGCGAATAACTGCTGCCTCACTTTTGATGACGCTTTCCCATACAAAAAGATCCAATACTGTAAGGTCAGGAGATCTTGAAAGCCAATTTTAACCTCACGACCACAGTGCGCTGGAGCACCGTCCTGTTTGAAATATGATGAGGCTAGTTGAATCAGTGGAATGTGCTCCAATAGTTCTGGTAAATCATTTCGTAGAAACTCCATATAATTTGTAGAATTCAGCCTAGGTGGTAGTTTGAAGGGGCCGATTAACTTGTTTTCAAGTACACCTGCTCACATATTGACGCCGAATTTGTGTTGAATTAATTTATGTCTCCTTGTATGTGGATTGTCCGCAGCCCATGTATGAAGATTATGAAAATTTGTGATCCCATCGTCCAAAGAATTCTGCTAATAAACTCATTGCCATCCTAACTCCGATTCAGTTACCAGTTAGAAAACTCAAGTCTATTTCTAATTCATTGGGAAGCTGTTCTTGTACAGGTGTATGGTGGTATGCATAAAGATTTTCTTCATACAGTGCATTAGAAATATTATGTCTGGAAACATTGAATTTCAAAGCTAAGCTGTTGCTGATTGATGGATCATTTGTAACAGCTTCCAGTATTCTTTTATCAGCCGAAATCCTTCTTACTTGTACAGCTCCCGCATTCGGTCGTGTATCTGAAACAGGGCGTCTCCCGAAGCCTGCAATAAGTCTTCGGATAGGATAACGTTCATGGTATCTTTGTCGCGCACTAGTTGAACTTTCATTGCACAGACATTTCAAATAGCGTTTCTAAGCAAGTTATGCAATTTTTTAAAATTGGGAAATTAGTAATTCTTGGAAAACCACTTGTTGAAGTAAAATACAAATTTTAAGCTTTGATCTTTATTTGTCGGATATCGTTGATATCGGGCTAAAATTTCCTAGAAATTTACAAGGTTATTTACATGTATTTATATGGGTAAAATTCTTACAAATGTGTCTCAATTCAATATTTCTACGTTTCTACTTTTAAGTCTTAAGACAATAATTGGATAAAAAAATAAACTTCTTCCTCTTCAATCATGATGGTGAAAGAAGGTCAGGCCAAGGTCTTTGCTCTTGGTGTTGGACCATAATAGGTTCCACATTCATATTTGGTGTTCCACATCCGTCTCTCTGGTTGGCTGGCCTGCTTCAAGTTGGCAAGTGATGCCAGGTTCGTCAACACCACTCTTATTGTCAACTTCTGTTAAAATCGTTGGTATAAAACCATAAATTCAGTTAACCCGGAGCTTTCATGTGTGTATAACGTCTCTACCGCATTCGTAAGCGAATTAGCCATAAACATTACCAAACGAGATCGATCACCTAATTCCGAGAACAATCGACTGTCCTCGGGCAAAAAGATTCGTGTTAGTATGTCCGGTAAACACATTCATAGGAAGGACTCTAGATTTAACTACTGAAGTCCCCTTCAATATCAACCGGACTATGATAAAGAAAATGAGAATATGGACGAAATTGTTTCGCCAGTGCAAAAGAAGATGTGTGTTCCACCCTTAAAATTGATACAAAAGTCGAGTGAATATGCGCGCTAATTAATGCAATCACTTAAAATAAATGATTATTTTATCAAAAAAATCTCAATTGGAATTAAGACAGTCTGTGAATCAATTGAATCGTATACGAGTGTGCCCGGTAAGCTAAAAGACAATTGCCAATTTTTTCCACATGACCTTCAAAGTGCAAAAGCATTTAAAGCTGAATGAATGACGTTGATGTTGCTTTACTTACAATAAAAGTGAACTAATTGAAATCGGTTTAAAGTGCATCGGCATAAAAAAGTAACAAAACAATACGAACTAAACAAAGCTATGTCCCCGGACTACATCTATTTGATATCTCTTGAAACTGGTTCAATCGCCCTAAGATATCTGCGAAAAAACTATCGTTCCATCTTTCATACGCAAGTAAGTTGGAGTTTTCACCGAAAGCTTAAAGGCAGAGTAACTCAATGTCACCACTGTTAAATGTTCGGCCATGGTGAGCGTAATTGGCGCGTAAAAACATATTATGCGATCTGTGCTGGTTCCCATATGACTTCCAGTTGTAATAATTCCTCTTCATATAAATGTGCCAACTGCAATGAGAGCCACAAAGCTACCGAATCCTATTTCTAGCACAGCTTCTTCAAATTCAATTCCTGCCCCCACTGCTGACAAACAAGTTTCGTTTGCTTCTATGACGGATTTTCCCCCGCCGTCATCATGCTGTAACGGCTATGCAGAGTAACACTACATGCACAACTATGCAGCCTTAAATGCCTGGGTAAGCCAGACTCAAACAAGTTCGGCCGTAACTAACACCAACGAGATGCAAGCTGGTAGCAACTCCACACTTTTCACTATTGATGAACTTAATTCATTGGCTATGGAAATGATAACCAAATTATCTGTATGTAGAACAAAAGTTGAACAATTTGAAGTTATCACACATTTAGCTACTAAGTTTTTGTCTTTTAATTGCAAATAATATGGTAGATAGTAATATAAAAATAATAACATGAAATGCTAGAAGTATACGCAGCAAAAAGATGGAATTCCTAAACTTTTTAAACAATAAACTAAGAAATATGCAAAGAAGAAATTGGCAAAGATATCGACAGTTACTCGTATATCGAGATAATGTGCAGCACCTAAACCAGTTGATCTCGAAACATATAGGTCTACAACGCCACGAGCAATGGAATAAAAAACTTGATTCTCTAGATAAGAACGCTAAACCATTTTGGAATGTAGTTAGAATAATTAAAAATAAAAACAAACAGCTACCTGGACTTCAGAATGGATCTAATTTCTACTACACAGATGATGAAAAAGCAGACGCCCTTGCCATTACTTTTTTAAGAAATCACTGTGTATCAGCAAGCCTAGGCGATCTAGCAACAAATGCATTGGTTAGTGAAACAATTCAGGATTTCAACACCCTAATTCCTGTCACCCCCTTAAATGCACTTCTTACAGATAACGACGTAAAATTTCATATCGATAATTTAAATATAAGAAAGTCCGGCGGCTTCGATCTTATAAAAAATTTGTATCTCAAGCATTTGGCGAAAACTGGAGTGAAATTTTTAACAGACATTCTAAATGCATGTCTGAAAATCCAATATTTCCCCAATACCTGGAAAATAGCCAAGGTGGTTCCAATTCTGAAAGTTGGAAAACCCCCTGTAAGCCCCGAAAGTTATAGGCCGATAAGTTTACTAACCATTGTAAGTAATATATATGAAAAAATTCGCAAAGAAAAAATATCAAATATAATTACAGAATGTAGCATATATCCTGACGTGCAGTTCGTCTTTAGACCTCAGCGTAGTACTTCCCACCAGGCTCTTCGAATTTGTAATTTTGTCAAAAAAAAACCGCCAACAAGGAAAATCAACCGGGATGATGCTTTTGGACATCGAAAAAGCATTCGATTCCGTTTGGCATGATGGTCTTTTATATAAAATGATTATGTACAACATTCCTCCGTTTCTGTGCAAGATAGTCCAAAGTTTTTCGTCAGGTCGTACTTTTAAAGCCCAAATCAATGGTAGCGTTTCAAGTCTGATATGTTTTGAGTCGGGTGTGCCGCAAGGTTCTGTTCTTGGTCCAATTTTGTACAATTTGCTTACGTCTGATTTTCCCAATTTAACCAACTGTGAAGTTGCAATGTTTGCAGATGATACTGCATTACTCTCATCAGACGAATTTGCTCTCACTATTGAGACTAATCTTCGCAGTCCGAATTTCATGAGCATATTAGGGTTCTCGAAATAATATAGCGATAAGGATGTTATATCCTTTTATATACAGAAAACCAGCTCTGTCTAAGGAAACCAAAGTGATCATACACAAAGTAATTTTCCAATCGATACTACTATATGGATCCCCGGTGTAGGAAAATTGTGCGCAGTGCCACATTAAAAAGCTGCAAGTGGCGCAAAATAAGCTACTCAAGATGATGCTTTACCTTCCATGGCACCATTCTGCTTCAAAGCTCCATAGAAGAGCGAATGTTGAATTTCTATCGGTAAGAATTAAAAAACTTACGTGCAATTTTAAAAACAAATGTGCTTACGCTAAAAATCAGCTACTTAAAGACCTATTGTCGTTTATCCATATACCTATTCATTAATGTGTCAGTTTATATGTTGTATACAGTAGATTTATATTTATTTATTTATTTATTATTTTATATTTTATGTAAAGTTTTGTAATTATCTATTTATTGATTAATTCTTTATGTTATTCATGTTATTTATTTATTTATTTTTTTTTTGTTTGTTTGTTTAATTTATTTATTTATTTTCTATTTACTCACTTGTTGAGCCAATATTTTTATTTTTATTTACTTACGTACCTGTAGACCTATTTATTTATTTATATACTAATGCACAATTTATTTACTATTATTATAATTATTTAATTATTATTTATTTATATTATTTATTTATTCTTATTATTATTTTTTTGTACTTAGATTGGAGGTTTTTATCGATATTTCCCAAGTATCATAAAATCTATGGGTGTTTGATGATGATTTTTTATTATTATTGTTACTTTAATAAGAAAGAAATATTAAAACGTTATGTTAATTAGACATTTTCTGGAGAAGAGTGACCTTAAAATCAAAAATTAGCGTGGGCAACGAATGAAGATAGAACAGGTTTTGAAATTGGATACCTAAAGACTCAACCAAGATAACAACTTTATTTTAGCGGCGTTAAAAAGGCTATTGATTCTTCTAAAAACAAAGTCCTAAACGAAGTTTCTACTGTTAGCACTAACAGAGCAATGTCTGTTAACATCGGTCAGGGTACACCAAAGTAAGCCTTTTCTTAAATCCACGATAAATGCTGTCAACATTACAGATAGACCCTTACAGTAGAACGATTTTTTCCATAGAATATACCCAGGAATCATTTCCCCAATTATCGTTCACGAATTAGGGGATACTCTGTATAAGAGATAAGAGATATATCCTCCCCCCATACCATAAGAATCACCACGACCACAAGAACACCCATTCGCTTAAATAACCTCGACGAAATCGTTATCCCTTTACAAGAAACTATCTTAAGTAAACAAGAGATAAAATAACTTTTAGATTATTTATCAAGATTCCTATTCCATCTTTAATTTTTTTTTATCTTAGTACATACTAGGTGCGTACAGTACAAAACATTGATACGAGTACTTCTGAGCCTTTTGAACAGGCAATTCAGCAATATTTTCCTTTTTTTTACCTAAAACTTAACATTAAGTGTGTGGCAATAAAAATTGCTAAGGACTGAAACGAATAAAATCTGTAAATTTTAATACGGGCCATACTTCCAATGCGTAAAAATTGCAATCCCATTTTGTACCCGAATTAGCCTGTATATTCTCTAGTTTCAGCTTGTTATTGACTTTAGTTCGGTGCGGTTTAAAATATTTATAAAATATGAGTCAAGAGGAACGTCGTAAAAAGATCATCTACAAATGGCTCGAAAATACTTCGCGTCCAAACCATTTCATCGCACAAAATTTAAACATACTCGTAGCATGCAGTACAGGGGATTCTTTTATTATACGATATTTGGAGACGTTGACAATTAAGCGAAAACAGAAAAGTGGTGCACACGATACAAATTTGGACAGGAAAATAGTGGGTACCGTCGTAGAAAACCGGACTATGTCATCCAGAGATGTTGCTCGGAAATGTAATACCAACCAAACAATGGTACAAAGATCTAAAAAACGTAACGGTCCAAAAACAAGAAAACAACAAAAAATACCAAAACTTACTGAAAAACAAAAAAAAGTCATAAAAACACGAGCCCGACAGCTATACGAGTTGATCGGCAACAAGAAAGCGTGATTGGTTTTGGATGACGAAACTTATGTTAAAGCCGACTTTATTACTCTTCCAGGTGTGCAGTTTTACAACTCGTTTGAAGCTGAGATTCTTCCGCAATCAACAACATTGATTGGGGTGGACAAATTCGGATCAAAATATCTCGTTTGGCAGCCCATTTTCCAATGTGGACACAGGAGCTCATCGTTTATTACAACGGGAACAATTAACGGAGAAGTGTACATTAACGAGTGCCTAAAAAAACGGTTGATTCCTTTCTTAAACAAACACGAGGGTTCAATATTATTTTGGCCAGATTTAGCTTCAGCTTATTATGCTCATGCGACGTTGAGCTTTCTTGTTGCTAAAAATGTCGACATGAATCCACCCAATGTTCCACAGTGCCGTCCCATTGAAAGGTATTGGGCTTTGGTCAAAGCTAAATTGAGGAAAAGTGAGCAGTGTGCAAAGGACGTAAATGATTTTAGTGCTAAATGGAAAAGAGCGTCCAAAAAGATCACGGATGTAACTGTCGCCAACCTTATGAAGGACAAGAATGGGACCCAAATAATTTTTTTTACTTTTTGTAATTGTGAATGAATTAAATAAAAACAGAATGTTAAGACACGAGTAAAAAAAATTTACATGGATTATGAAAATATCTTTTTTTTTTTACTTTGAACTTTCCAAATTTTATTCGTTTCAGTCCTTATAGATTAAAAATTAAATTATTATTTTTTTACAATTTTATTTAGTGATAATCAAAGATAATTTATTAGATTTAAACATTAACTTTGGAGAGTGAGTTTTTTTTAGTCCGGGTAAAGTGACAAACGGTTTTCGCGGCGCGAGGTTAAAACAGTTCGACTTCGGTTTCGGTAAGTTTGTAACAGAAGCGGTTACTGCAGCAACCGGAATTTTTAACACAGAACATAGACTGCTATCCATCAACAAAGTTCTCTAAGAGACCATACCCAACGGGTCATTCATCCGCTATCTGCCAAAGACGTTCTATAAGAGCCAAAAGAAAAATTTTGTAAGTGAGAAAATTAAATAAAAATAAATTTTACCTCTTGCTTTATTTGGAAGTCTTTTTCTTTCCTCGAATTTTGTTTAGTTGTCTGAAACCTGTAATATGGCCGAAATTCAGAAACACTTTTATACAGCGAACGGTTTAAATACGAAATCAATTACTTCGTTGGAAGGGCCATCGTTGAAGGAAACTTCTAAGGCTTTTGAAATTATCTAGGAAATTTACTTGGAATACAGAATCGTGCTGATGAACACGTTGGAGAAATATGCGATTACACCAGTGGTTGCATCTGTTCCAGAGTCTGGGGTGAGTGCAGACAAGCAAGAAAGTTTAAGGCAAAAATAAATACAACCTTGATTTATTCAGAAAATTAAAAATACAAGTTTATTCATCTAAGTCTATATTGTCCCCTTCAAAGTAATCCCCATCAACTGCAACACACTTATTCCAGCGCTTGATCCGATCCTCGAAACATTTTTTGTATTCGGTTTTCGGTATGTCCATCAGTGAAAACGACGTGTTTTTTTTGGTCTCGGCTCATTTGGTGAACGCCATTCACTTGCCTGATGTCTGGATTGCGTGTGCTACTCACAAACCCACGTCTCGTCTCCAGTAATGATCCTTTGATCATTATGATGGGTGGCCGTGGCTCAAGTGGTAGTGTGTTGGCTTCCCAATCGGACGGTTCGGGGTTCAATACCAGCCGTGGCCGAAAGACTTTTTTTCAGGCAACTAAAATCTTGTGAGATGAATGGTTGCCTAAATACAACATCAAGTCCAATTTACACTAATAATTTAGTCTCCCCATTAAATGTTGGATGCCACCCATGGAGCGAAATAACCACTGTGCCCAAAAATCTTTCTCTCTCTCTCTATCCAATTTTCCGAAAAACTTAACACGTGCTCCGGCATTTTAAGAGTAGTAATACCCTCTTGAGTGTTAAGTTCTTTTAAAAAAAAAATGTGGGATCGGATTCAGACTCGCAAATCATCTCTTTTGCAACGTAAACACGGTCTCTTTTTTGCATGAAATTGAGGTCTTTTGGCACCAATTTTGCAGCTACATGACGGAAACCCAAATCATTAACCAAAATGTCTTGGACGGATCCATAGGCAATGTTCAAGTCGTCCGCTATCTCTGGGATGGCTAATGTTGGCCAATACATTTCTTTTCGATGGTCTGCCACTGCGTTCATCATATTCGATTGACCCACGACCACTTTTGAACCGCTCGTGCCACTAGTAAAGGACTGTTTTCTTTAGAGAATCGTTGCCGAAACACTTTCCTAAGATTTCCAACGTTCGCGCACCATTAAATCCGTTTTTTACGCAAAATTAAATACAAGTTCGTTGTTGCAAATTTAAATCCATTTCTAAAATTGTAAAAAATCGCCAACACACATAGAGATAGATGTACTCTTGGCTACGTAACGTTTGCAAATGTTAAGCTATGACGCTAGGATTTAGAGGGAATATCAACAACAGATTTACGAACTTACCAAAAAAAAAACAGCACTCAAATCGGAACAATGAGAGCGCGACACCGTGGTTATTCCGGGAACTTTTTGAGGTCATATACCAAATTCTACGGGAATTATGAACAGTGGAGATATTTTTCTGATCTGTTCACCTTGCTGATTCATAACAATAAGAGTTTGTCGGAGATTCAAAAGCTCCATTATCTCAGATCTTCTATTTCGGGGGAACCTCAGCGACTTTTGTCACACTTAGCAATTGATAATGGTAATTACGGACAAGAGTTATAAATTATAAAATCGCGCTACGACTACAAAAGTATACTGGCCAAGACGCAGTTCAAGCTTCTCGTTTCGCAGCCAGTTTTACAACGGGAATCTGGCAAAGACTTAAAGAACTTGCTCGACACTACGATTGATTGTCGTCATTCGTTGGCAAATCTAGGTCTACCAGTACAACACTGGAACGACATTCTTATCTACATAATTTTTCCAAAGTTGCTTTAAAAAACTAAATAGTTATGGGAGGAAAAAGTAGGAAGGTTTACCCACCTTCCAAGAATTTTCAGAATTCCTTGAGGCAAGGTTTCGTACCTTAGAGGTATTCGATCCTACCGGTACTGTTAAAAACGGTAACTCTAAGAAATTTAATAATTTCCATGTGCAGGAATATCCAAAAAAACAGGTTTCCTGCAAAAATTATAATAAGCGTGCACATGCGGTGCTATCCTACAGGCGATTCTTACGATGGGATCCTGATATACGCAAAATATCGGCAATCCAAATAGGAGTCTGCTTGAATTGTCTCGCGTATAATCACGGAATGCAGCAATGCTTTGGTCAATTAAGATTTCGACTATGCCAACAACCGCATAATAAGCTCCTACACATAAATACCAATCGCCATGTGAGTCAATCACTACAACAATATAAGGATACCCATAGGAATTTTCCCAATCGACAATTTCAACCAAATTCTAATATCCAAAATTATAACACAAGCATCCCATCTCAACCACCACAATCTGCAATACAACACCCAGAATGTAGCACTATACAAACAAATATAAACCATGCTCTAAACCCCTACACTGAATTCTTTAATATTAATAACCAAAACTTAAATAACACTTCAAACACTTACCATTTACATAACGCTAACAGGTTAGAGGTATTACTTGCTACCGCAATTGTAACACTAAGATCATCTTTCGGTCAGATCTATAATTTGCGAGCCTTACTTGATCCAGAGTCAGAATCAACGTTCATCACATAGTCAGCTGCCCAGTTATTTCAGTTACGAAGATCACGAACATTTGTTGAGCTCGCAGGGTTTGGGATGGTACAAAGTGGAGCTTACCATACCTTCGTTGATATCTCTATCGGCTCAATGCACTCGATCTTCGAGCATATGATTCTATCAGCTTATCTTCTGGCGTGATTCTCCAACGGAGAGAATAAACGCATACCGCTTAAAAGCGGTTGCGTTTGGTACGACATCGGCGCCATGGCTGGCCATACAGACACTTCTGAAACTGGCATCAGCGGAAGAAACTAAGTATTCGGTAGCTGCTGATATGGTAAGACTTCCTGTCTGGATGATGATGATCTCATTTCAAGAGCTGAGTCCATAGACGAAGCTGTGAGTAAAATAAAGGAAGTTACAGATCTACTAAGTTCAGCGGGCTTAAGCCTACGCATATGGACCAGTAAGAGTGAGAGAATTATTCTACATACACCAGTGGATCAATGTGAAGCTGCATTCACAGTCCCCTTTGGCACATCCGAGCCTATTAAGCCTTGGGCATACGATGGTTTCCTATAGAGGACATCTTCTCCTTTCAACATACATCATGTCAGCCATATGACGACTCACAGAGGACAAATCTATCTACGATGGCCAACTTATTTGACTCCTTAGGATGGATCTCGCCGTGCGTAGTCAAGGCAAACGATTATGCAGGAACAGTGGCGTGATAGTTCGGACTGGGACAAACCAATATCACCAGAACTCAATCGCGAGTGACTCATTTTTCGACGAGATTTAAGTTTTATACAGAAGCTGAAGATACCACGGTGGGTTCATCTCCACAGTTCTATAAAAAGCGTGGAGATACATGGCTGTTCTGATGCATCTCAATGAGCATATGGAGCAGCCATATACATTAGCTTATACGACCAGGAAGACCGCGTTTAGATCTTTGCGGTGCTGTCATTTTAGCTACGCTAATGGAGTTCGCAACAAAAACTTTAAAACTTACGAAAACTGTCACACGGTTTGCTTGGACAGATTCCTCAATTACATTAGCGTGAATTACTGCACCATACACAAAATGGGCCACATTTGTCAGTAATAGTGTGTCGGAAATCCAACGACTGTCGGGAGGTGTCGTGTGGAGATACATACCAACAAAGGTGAGCCCAGCCGATTTGGCTTCGCGAGGTGTTGGAAAACAACCATCTTTGGTGGAAGGGTCCAGACTTTCTCCAATCGGAGTGGGACTTTTACTGTCCATATCAGCCTTCAGCTTTGGAGATCGATATGGAATAATGTACCATAAGGGTTCACAATGTGACCAAGCTCGAAATCAATATTAACTTTTTGATAAATAAACACTCAAATCTATTTAAATTATTAAAGAAAATCTCATTTTGCAGTAGATCTATATCAAATTTACGAAAACTACCTGAAGCAAGGGTTAAGACTGTCGTTTCTCCGAAAGAAATCAAAGCAGCATCCCTCGTAGAAATCATGACATAACAAGCACAATCATTTTTCAATGAAATCGCGAAGCTGAGAACTGGAGATAACACAAAATGGCTAAATTCATTGTATCCATTCCTAGATGCGGAGGGAACATTGCGAGTAGGTGGTGGTCTTCACAACTCTGGCTAAACTTTTGACCCGATAATCTTGGATCCAAAAGGTCATTTAACCAAACTGGTAATTCAAGACGCTCATGATAAGACTCTACACGGCGGATTACCATAAACCTTTGTCACCTTCGTCATCGATTTTGGAGTTTAAAAACTAAAAACTCCGTAAAACATTTTATTCACAATTGTGTCATATGTTTCAGGTACAGAGCAAAGACCACAAATCAGCAAATGGAAAATTTGATCGTCCCCCCGCCAAACACCGGGGTTGACTATGGACGATGGACTTGAAATCTTGGAAAGGAAGAGAAGCGAAGCAGTTCAAAGCCTATGTAGCGATCTTCGTTTGCTGGCCACCAATGCCATTCATGTGGAACTGGTCAGTGACATGACCACGCAGGCATTGAAGCCGGCCTACAGAAGATACAGAAGAGCTATTTGCTCCAATTTGTATAGTGACAATGGAACAAACTTCGTCGGAGCCAATCGGGAACTGCAAGAGGCACAAATAACTTAAAAGGAAGTATCAAAGTCTCTTGCGATGGAAAAGACAAAATGGCATTTCATCCCACCAGCATCTCAAAACTTTGGAAGACTATGGGAGGCTGGTGTAAAGTCTATGGAATATCACTTGAAACGAATAATGGGATTGGACCTGTTAATATACGAAGAGCTTAGCATGGTATTAACACAAGTCGAAGCTTGTTTAAATTCAAGACCGCTGTGTCCAATTTCGGAAAACATCGACGGCTTTTCAATCTGAACACCTGCACATTTTTTAATAGGGCAACCGCTTAATCTGGTTCCTCAACCCGACTTGTCGGTTATTAACCGACACGATAATATTCTTTTTATTTTTATGTCATTAATTTCATTAAAAAAAACTTAACAATGGTTAGATAGTTCTGCGAAACCTTAAAGGCTTTTCTGCAGAAGATTGCTTTTCACCGTTTTATGATTAATTTTTTGTGAGCAAAATTCGATCAATACATAATACAATCTTTCTAATAATAATTAGATCATTAAAGAAGAAACTGATAATTTATAAGATAAGTTTAGTAAGTGAATTAGGTTTGACATTTAGCTATTTAAGTTCGAATTCAAGAAACAATTTTTTTTATAATTTTCTTCCTAGTTTTAATATTTTGTATATTTTTTAGTTCTTGCGGAATTGTGTTTAGAACTTCAGGTACGCTACATTTTAGTTGTCTTCTGCCGTAGTTATTGTAGAATCGGAGTTCGTGAAGCATACCTTGAGCCCGTATTCTTGTGTTGATTCCATGTTGAATTGGTGTAATGAATCGGTTGTCACCATAGTACTCCAGTATAAGGGTCATCTTGAAGATATTATATCTTCTACTCGAAGAACTTTAAAACGCCTTTGTTCCGGAATATTGAGCTGGTTATGTACGCCTATCTCCTTCAGTGCTGTGTTTTGTAGTTTTTAAATTTTCTGCATATGTGTTGCTGATGCATTGCCCCATGCAAGTATACCACACCTTAGTTTAGATTCCAGAAGTGCAAAGTAAGCTTGGCTTAATACGGCGGTTGTTTCATGGTATTTTAGATAGGTTAGTGCATATAAAGCTCTTCTGAGGCTTACTCGCAACTTATCTATGTGCTTCTCCCACAAAAAGTTGCTGTCGATCGTAAATCCCAGATATTTGGATCTCTCCACTGTGTCGAAAGGACAATTAACTGAACTATTGCAGTGGATATTCAATTGTATAGCTCTGAATTGCGGGTTTCATATAATTCAGAGTTGTAAAAGAATTAAATCATTTTCGAATTTAATTCATTTGATTTTTTATATCCAAAAATTTTTAACTCATGAATTCACTAAAAGACTTCAACTTCAAAATGTGATATCACCATTTATTTTGAAGTCATTGATTGGTAATTCATTTTAGTGAATTCAGTGTTTGCATTAAAATGAATGCAATCAGTGAAGTCATTTTGAAGTCATTGAAGTCATTTTGAAGTCATTGCAGTCATTTTGATGTCCTTAGATCTTTTTTTTTTAAATAAGAAAAGTACATTAAGTTATTTTCACAAAAAAATCAATATTGCACGGTAAAAGAAAACAATTAAACAATCGTAACTGTACTGAAAAAAAGACGAAAAAAATTCTCGTTTATCATTTTCTTTATTTTTCATAAACAAACATGTAAGAAAATATAGAAACAAAAATTTCATAATAAACAAAATAGATTTTGGTGTTTTACATAATAAATATACAAAAAAAATTATTCGGGGTCACTTTCAATGTATCGAAGATCCCTGCGAAATTTAAACAAAACAAGTTATGCGAAATTAGTCAAAACCCAACGGATATAACTTACTGTCACACGGTCCTTACATCATATTCATTGTCAGTATCGTAATCGTCTTTACATTCTTCAAATATAAGGACAATTTGTTCGCATTCTAATATACAACGGTCACAAGTAGATAATTGCAAAACAATTAATTGATTTATATTACATCGCAAATCTACATGTTCTGCTAAGCAGTAAAGATCTTTTCTTATTTCGGCCAAACTAATAAAAAGGTTTCAAATATTTTGTGGTATCGACAGCTATCTATTCTATAAATGCACTCAGGGCAGGTCTTTCCGATAATTATTTTTATGCTATTAAGTTTTTTTATGACATACAACAGACCTGCGATCATTGGTTACACTTTAATTAAGAGACAGACTATTACAATTGTCGGTTCAGTAAAGTAAAGGAAAACTGAAACTTTAGTAGTCTGGTGTTGCGTGAGAAGAAGTTTCAAATTGTAGTGAAGTGTAGTGTAAGACTATGAGTACAAATGGTGATTTTTCTTCCAACGACCAGCATGTAGATCCAACGTACTCTCCCAGAGTACCAGATTGTGATATTGGTAGTGATATGAAATGCCAAAGACGTGTGTCCACATCATCGTTTACACCTGATGGAGTTGTGAATTCAGGTACATTGAACAACAATACCCCCTCATCTTCTCTATTGTCAATGACACCAGGCCAGGTAAAGGAATTTACTAATACCGAAAATCTATTATGAAAAACAAAGTATTATATACATATACTTAAGTATACTCATGGTTGTTTGATTGTTTTCTTTTACCTTGCAATATTGATTTTTTGTGAAAATAAATTAATATGCTTTTCTAATTTAAAAAAAAAGATCTAAAGACATCAAAATGACTGCAATGACTTCAAAATGACTTCAATGACTTCACTGAAATCACAGATTTCACTAAAATGAATTATCAATCAATGACTTCAAAGTGAATGGTGATTTCATGTTTTGAAAGACGTATATGTATCATTTTTCTTTTAGATGCATTGATCATTAAGGTGTGATCGTGACACCACTTTACCGTGTTGTCGAATTCCTCCTGCATAATTTCTGTTGCCGTATGCAAGGTGACGTACCACTATCACCATCCCAATACGAGTATATCATTATACATATTAATAATTTTAAATGTTTAACAATTCAATTTTATTTTATGTGTGTAATAATAACATAACAGAACATAACATTAACGTAAGAATTTGCCATATTAATTATTCTTGGGGTATTGTTGATATAACATAGCTATAAAATTGAATTCAAATTGGTAAAGTCATAATTGGAGACATTATAGTTTTGAACGTTCTATCCTTAATTTTTTTTTTATATATTTGTGTACAAAACACAGCTGATGGAGGACACTTTGAGCAACTGTTGTAGATTTAGGATTATGTAAATTACGATGAGCAATAAAATTATTTATGGAATTATAGTAATTTATTATATTGGTAAACAAAAGTGCACTTGCGTATTTTTTTAGTAATAATAAATAATAATCATATTGGGGGTTCATTTATTTAACATTATACCTGGAAAACTGTAAGCCCCATGTAAAAACTTTGTATATTGAATTTGTAAATAATATTATGTCATACTAAAATAGTGAAAAAGAAAAAAAATTATTAGCACAATTTTCCGAGATAAATGCGATTTTCCCAAACGTTTATTAAAAATAATTAAAAAATGTTGTGTTTGAAGACGAATATCTCGAAAACGAAAGTATGGATAATAATAGTACTTAAATATAAATTAATCACTAATTAATTGGCTATCAAACGATCCTATCTTTTTTGTCCTGTTTTTAACATACTAGAAGTTATAACTAAATAATTGTTGGTACCTACTTTTAAACATCCTGTAATTTAGTGGGCATTGAAGATAGCCTAACTCTCCACTCCCATACGATTTTTTTTGTAACATAAACCAAGGAATCGGATCCCAAAATATCTGTATCCTAAACCGGACTACCCTGTATATACAAAATTTTGTTTTTAAAACTTACCAAACGCCTTTTTCCTTATTTTATGTTCCCTTTATTGGCATTAAATCATTTCAATGTTCTTCATACTTTTCGGTGTCTTTTTTAGGTATTTCGGTTTGTTAACAGCTTTGCAGCAGATCTGCACTCCAGCATGAGACATATATGCAGTATTGTCGTGGCTTTATCTTGCTGTGTTATGATATGAACGCTTTAAATTCGAAGAAACAGTTGATAGATAATATTCTAATGGTGCTTATTAGATTGAGCTAAATTTGACTCTTTGCTGTCGTCCTTAACAACAAAAATTAGGTGTAAACTAACATTACTGGTGGCCATGTAGTTCCACTCTATGTCTTGCTTCTCCCCTCGGAGAGATTCAAAGCACAAGCCATTCCACATACATACATATGTACAACAGGCCCGTTTTCCTGAAATGCCAGCGGTGGAAACACGGCTGTTGTCAGCACTGTTTTTTATCTTGCATAAAAAGATCTCTGGTGAAGAGCGGTGTTTTTTAAATAACTGGATAGACTGCTTCTAGTTGCAAAATGCGACCACCACTTAGTGAAAGTTCAAGTATACGTGAACAAGCAAACTACACAATTTGGACACACTTTAAGACAACGCAATGCGCCAAAATTTAGGTATGATCTCACTATAGAAGCAGAAACAATTGATACGCCCAATTGTAGATAACTAATAGTGACCTGTAAAAAATAGTTCTCTCAAGAATAGATGGGAATCAGCAGATATCTGGATATTTTAGCAGACGCATGTATAGATCGATCTGAACTTGAAACGAAATACAGCGTAGTAGTTTCTAGGGTCGCATCTCAAAACAACAACTAATGAAAAACCCGTACGGTTCCTTACTTGTATCGGATGATCAACTTAGGAGATGGAGAGAGCATTTTGCGGTGCAGTTTAACTATCTGGGTGTAAGATGATTGAATTCTCTAATATACGTTAGCAACAGAGAAAAATAAGCTGTCAATGCTGGCGACATAACTGAGAAATTTTTCCAAGCTGCAACGAAAAAGCTGAAAGAGCTCCTGTTGCCACTCATAGTTAACCTCCTTAGGGCCAGATCGAGGTCAAGATCAGAGAATACTTTGTTTCAAATTTCGGTAAGCAGCTTTTAGCCCTGAATCTTTCTGCGATGATCCTGAATACTTCGGATGAGAATTTCTAGCATATTTTAGAAATTCATATTGAAAGTATTGCGCAGGTGGAGTTCTCCTTAAAAGATATTTTTTTAGATATGTTGTTCTTTACAAAATAGTAAGCCGCCAAGAGATAATGGACCGCTTTTCACCACCGCTTTTTCCGAACTATATAATTGAGAAATATAACGCGCAGTACAAAATCTATTGAGAAATTATTTATTTTAAATTCGCAGAAACAGAGAAAATTGATGTAAAGATAGTGCAGTTTGTTGGATTTCCAGAGCCTGATTACCAAATATTGGCCTATAAACGATGTATCTTAGTTAGCGACAAAAAAGCCATTTGAAGAAGATATTAACTTATCCATTATATAACATGTGTCCATAAGTAAATGCAAATAATTCTTCAATAAGAAGAAGATAGGACTAGGAAATATGAGAAAAAGCCTACAGTAAGACTTATATATGATGGATAGAATAGGCCTATTAAAACACCGACAGACCGAACCTCAGCCAAAAAAAACCCTTTGCAATGCCTCGTATTTATTACTTCGATTTGAATATTTTAAACTTAAATTTCTTAAACATTGTGCTTGGCAAAAGCATCTGGCTCGTAAATACAATATAAACCATTAGTCGCAGACTTGGTTTCTGTGAAAATGATTCAAATATTTGCAAGCTACAAGACGTACGTCGTAATAAGTGTTCTGTATACGGTTCGGCTTAAAGTAGTCTTTCTTGTTACTTGTCAACGGGAAACAAAATTATGTCTTACAGTTGCAGTAAAGTATCATTTAAAGTCAGAAAGTAATGGAAGGAACGGGTAAAACGATTTAACGAACATGGAAACGTTGACGATTTGCTTGAACGGAGAAAAACAAAAACCATTTCAAAAGCCGTTGAAAAGAAAGTGCTTCGAAAAACAAAGTCCAATATTGTAAGAAAAAGTTCACGAGCTTTCAGTATTCACAAAATTATCCATGCAAACGAGTTTAATTATAATGACGTTGCGGCCAAGCGTTTTTGAAATGTGAAGCATATTAAAAAAGACTTTATTGGGCTCTCTGTACAAAGATACGAGTATGTACTGAACCAAAATTATTTTCACTGAGCAAACTCACAGCAAACAAACTATGAGGCGGGATTCGAAAAATGAGTGATTTTGCCGGGAATCTTGATGCTCAAACAACGACGCAATTATATAAAAAAGTATTGTTGGTATCGATTGAAATGCTGCTCGGACGTAGAAACCGCGAGTGGCTCCTACAAAAGAACAACTATGCGCAACATTGTAATTATATTCATTTTCCAAACGCCAATCCAATTGAAAACGTCTGGGGATTTGTGGAATAGAGCATTACTGCAAAACCTACAGCGATAACAAAACAGTTTAAACTGCTTTTAAAAGGAATTTGGTGACTGTTTAGAAAAAATAGCTTTAAGTTTCCGGCAAAGGTGTAAGGCGGTAATTGGGAGGCAAACGACTAAACAAGATGTTAAACATTATTCGAATTAAAGAAATGGTAAACACCTTAAAATAAATCATATTACTTTATTTAACGAAATGCTTTAAGTTATTAAAGTAAAATTGTTTCTGTATCTGTTTTGTCTGCTATTTAAACACATTTAAAAAATAAAGGATTTTAAACGAACTCAATTCAACTTAAATCAAAATAATTATTTGAAAAAAAAACACATAAGAACACCAACTTCAAATATATAATCGTGCGTATATATCCATGCTCTGAAAATTTCAATTCGTTTTTACATTACCTAGCAAGGTGACTCTCAGGAGTATGTAGTTGGAGTATTCAAAAATGATTCTCGGAAGTGGTTAATTTTAATGGTTTAATTTAATCGTAAGCCAGCAGCCGCAATTAAGATATTCTCCAGTGCTTGCTGTCACTAAAATTTGGCATGCACTACATGCAAAATGGCATTATGTGGTTGGTACAATTATCTTAAGACTCATTAATGTCTATTAGTTTATGTATGGCTACGTGTATATTCCTAACACTGCCAGCCACTGAAATTCAAAATCCTTACATCTGCGGTGCAACGGTGTTGAAAAAAAAATGTTTTGTATTCGACTCACATGCTAATGACTATGACATTGTCTTTCGTACTTCCATACATGCATTGGTTCACTTTTAGAGGATGTGCTGGTATCACTATTAGCAATTATTTAAATTGTTAGCCCACCAAAGAAATAGAAACGTTCACGTGCATAAATGCCAATCATACATATAAAAGTTAATTTGCAGCTTCGACTAATGCCCTCATCCGTAGGAGGGCATTTCTCTAACTGAATAAAATACTCGTAAGTAAGAGACTGTAACATATATTTTTTGCTTTCATCATGACTAAAATTTGAAAAGGAGGAAAGTAAGGGAGAACTGACGCATAACTAGAGCACTTAAACCCTCATCAAAACCACAAGCAATTTGATCAGACATAAACGAGATGTTCTTAACAACTCTTACATATGGAAATTTCGAAAGGCATGCATCTAATGCGGAATTTATGAACAAACATTCAGAGTACCTAGGAAGGTAGGAAGTTGAACAGATAAACGATAATCCTGTGGATTACTAAATATTTTGGAGCACCCCCAAGTTGTTGATTAGTGGTTGTGCAACTTCATTTACATTATTGTTTAGTTAGGCTTTATTTTATTGTGATGACATTTTTGTAGAATATCCGCACATAATCAAATCCGCAAGGAAAGTTTTCATTTGGTTAAATCTTAACACTGAGACAATTACTTAGATAGTTTGTTGTTTAAAGCTCGTGGAATAATTGGCTGCGGACTTTCTGTAATAAAGAACCAAAACATCACTTCTTCATATAAATTGGCACATTTGTAAGATATGTGTGTAGAGTTTCAAAAATCAGTAGGGTCTGAAAGATTAGTATTGTATTATATTTATAAAATTCAAGAGCCGGATAAGTGCGGATTGTTGTGTCGCTGGACTTTCTTCTTCGATGGCTGGCAGCCATCGTGAAGATCAGGTTATCCCCGGCGTTATCAGATGTTCTCATTTTCATCCTTAAAACTCGGCTCCTCTTGGGTTCAAAGTTTCAGCGAACAAGAAAAAAGTGACTTAAGACTTAAGAGTAGATTGGATATCCAAAATGCATGTTCATTTAATTGGAAAGAAAATATTCTCACACAACGGTTTTCTACGCATCGGAATCATCATCTCTGGTAGCAGTTCCAAATCATCTAACTTATGTCGCCGAAAACAAGCATTTTTTTCATTACAGCGGTTCATCTCGGCCGCCTCTTCAAATTCATTACGCAGTCACCCTAATAGAGCTTAGGAATGGTAGTCAAATCGAGGCATTTCAAAGCTATAAAATTATTTCAGGTAAGTCATCTTAAGTAGTTATCTCAGGTAGGCTCTTTCAGGGTAGTCATTTAAGGGAGTCTCAGGTTAGCCATTTCTAGTAGGTAATCTCAGAGATGGACAAGCATCTTTGCTGCGTCATCTCAGTGTGGTAGGGTAGTCTAAGTTTGAACATTATCGGCTATTGAAGATGGGTTGTTGACCGACTTAAATATCACGCTACTGTACACATGGTTTCATATTGTTAGCACTAGTGGTGGCTCGTGGCCCTCTGTCTGACCAATCTTTTCTGCATCATAGCGATCATGAGAGACCGAAACCTGTTATCCGTTATTTATTATGAATCTTCATTGCGCTACCAAATTGTGTTCTCTTGACCGCCACCAGATCTCCCAGTTTGTACTTCCTGGCAAGGTTCATTCTGGCTTCATTTTCTCCCAGATTGGCTTCAATTTCTTTTCTGGCCTTTGCGCGTATTCTATCCTGTTCTTCGCTGAAGAGCTTTGAAAGTTTTCGGTAACAACTTCTTCGATGAATATGTCCTTTTAATTTCGCATTTTGATTCCAAAAATCCACTCAAATGGGCATTTTCTAGTACTTCTCTTATCGCTAGAACTTAGAACCTGTTGGATTTATTAATAAATTTGTACCAGTCTTGTGGTTTATCTCTAGATAGTTTTGTAAAACTTGGAATAATTGCTTTGTTTATTTGCACCACCTCCATATTACCGCGTATAACCTTCTTGGTTATTTCAATGTGTTTTATGACTTTTTGCCGACAATTTGGATCAAAACTATTAGAAGTGAATATCCCACCCTTGCCTGTGATCATCCGATGTGGATTAGCAAAGATGGCACTTGGACCGTTGAGCTTTTGTATTTGCGCTGCTTGGTCTTTCTTTTTCTTTGGCTAGCAGTCAAGAGAGCGAGTAATTATCGTAATGCTGTCTTTCTTGCTCAATATGTGGAGATTAGCTTCTTCATGCAATTTTGTTTACATTTATAAAGCGACTGATGCGTTTGCAAAGGGCCAAGTTTCTTCCAAATCCTTTCATTCGTAGGTCGCTGCGTCTTTCTATTTCCAGCTGTTTGTAATTCAAGCAAGCATTTCCTACTGTAGAAGGAACTACGTGATTTTGTGTACTCTGAAAATGTTTGTACACAGAGCGGGTGAAGAAAAATTAGGTGTGTTAGAATGAGAGATACCGATGTACGAGTACGTTCGTTTTAAATGCTCGCAGATTATAATGACTAGTAAATCAAGGGCTTGGCTCAGAGTAGTAGGGCTTGAGAAAGAATCACGATGTTTCAGAGTACTTCCGAAAGTGAGCTTGAAGGTAACTGATATGCATTCATAGCGAGACGGGTGTTACGGTAGAAGGTTTGGAGGGAATGCTGCTGGCAATTTCAATGGAGCACTGGTGATGAAAATAGCGATAGAAAAAGAGACAGTGATATTAGTATCACCCACAAGTGTTATCGCACGGTTTTGAATCCTATCTAGGAGTTGCAGAGAGATCTTAGGAACACTTGACCAGATGTGGGCATTATACTCCAATTTTGGGCAGATGAATGCTGTTTAAGAATGAATTATTCAATTATTATTATTATTTTTTTTCTTTTTATTAATCTTGAATTTGTAAACCTGTTTAATTTTAAAATCGGAATTTGTTAAAAAGAATTATTTTTTTTGTGAATATTGAAACATTTGTAAATGTACCCTATGGAGTTGCCGATATTTGTTTTCGCTTAACGTTTTGATTTTTTTGTTATCGTATGACTTTGTTCTCTTTATTCCCATTTTTTTTATTGCACTTGTTTGCTGAGGATCAGCTATGGCGTGATTTATATACATACATACTTAACGGGAATGCGAATCGGTTCAAGCTGCCAATGCATCTTAGCACCAGAGAGACATTAAACTGTCTCTTTGATTCGGCAAACACCATCGGTGTAACATCGCTTCATTGGAATAAAATACATATTATAAAGTTTTGAATTGTTGAATTTCATTCTATATCAAAGTTGGTCCTTCCGTTCGGATATGAAAAAAAAATATTTTGTGTTGTATTTAATTATTGAACTCGTTTGATTTTTTTTTATTTTTTTTTTTTGTTAAATACAATAAACCTCGATTTCTGCTTCGTACAAGTAAGGTGGTTGCTGGATAAATTGCAGACAGCATCTGAACAGGTGGTATAATTTTGGATTTTGCTGTTGTCTGCTGCTGGTTGTGTAAGAAAGGAGCTGCTTAGAAAATTTGTAACTTGGACCTTGATTCTTTGATTTGGACAAATAATAGTGAGTGTTTAGTGATTTAGCTTAAAAAATAATCTGTGTTTATTACAATGGAGATATTAAAACAGTCGCGAGGTCATTTAAAAGGTGCTATAACACGTGCGCATAAATTCGTTGTTGACCTAACTGATGAAGTCGAGATAGAATTTTTAGAAACGCGTTTGGAACGTTTAGAAGAGATTTGGAGAGACTTTTGCCTAAATCAAAAGCAATTTTTTGACTTTCACGGTACGGAAGGTTATGGTGACCCTGAAGCTGATTTCGAAGCTACTGAAACCAAATATTTCTCAACAAAAAGTGCGCTAGTTAAAGCGCAAAAAAGTCCCTCGCGATCATCTAATGCCGACAATGTCGATTCTGAAAGAATTGCTAAGCAACAAGCCGCTTTGTTCGAAGCATTCCTTACTAAGCCCACGTGCTCTCATATAGTTAAGAAGACATTTTCTGAAATTGAATTGCTGCCGTTTAAAATAGCTTCATTTTCGGGTGATTATCGGGAATGGTCCGGTTTTCGTGACATGTTTATTTGAAGTATCGATTGTAAGAAAAACTTACCGGGTGCACAAAAGTTAAGATATTTAAAGTCGTTCTTACGCGAAACTCTTGAATCACATAGAAATTACTGATGGCAATTATGAACTCGCATGGTAAAAACCCAAGAACCGTTATAACAAGCCGATTTATATTGT
The DNA here is from genome assembly GCA_963966105.1 of Volucella zonaria. Lineage (NCBI taxonomy): Eukaryota > Metazoa > Arthropoda > Insecta > Diptera > Syrphidae > Volucella > Volucella zonaria. Next base: position 29,148,545 of record OZ014533.1, on the reverse strand, counting down.
CAACGCGTATATTGAAAGCTTCCTTAATATAGAACCTGTCACTAACACCGACAATGCGCGTTTACGGTTTTTAACGGATAATGCCGACGAAGTGATTCGGGGTTAAAATCTCTTAGGTCGGAAAACCAAGATTTTTGGTTAATATATCTTCTTCTGCATAAGATGGACTTAGAAACGCGAAACGCTTGGGATCTTGCTAATAAACATTCAGAGGAATTCACGATTCAAGAATTGCTAGACTTTTTAGAAACAAGATGTTCTGCACTGGAAGCAAGTGAACCCAAACCTCGTTCTATAAAGCAAGCCCCGCGTTCTGGTGCTTAGCGAAATCTCATAAGTCTAAAAGTCTCAAACCTATCTTGCCCTAAGTGCAATAGAAATCATTCACTTCCGCAATGTTCCCAATTTCTTTCAATGTCGATTACATCTCGTCGTGTTTTTGTAAGAGATCAACGGCTTTGCTATAACTGTTTAGACACCAATCACACTTCCGGAAAATGTTGTGTAGATGCTCGTTGTTCGAATTGCAAAACCCGTCATCATACCTTGGTACACTTCGATCAACTTAAACAAACTGCCATTGAGGAGCCTTTAGAAACTTTAAACGCAGAAAACTGTGATAAAGGTCGTTCCTGTGGTATGCTCCCTACAGTACTTGTAAACATTATTGACATCACCGGCAAACCCCAACAATGTCGTGTGCTTCTTGATACCGGTTCTCAGGTCTCGATCGAAACTGAAAGATTAGTTAAACGGCTAGGTCCTTGTCGAAGACATGCTCGCATCCCCATAAGTGGTATTTCGTCTCAATCGGCTGGCGTTACAAATGGCGTGGTTGCGCTCAACTTATTTCCTCGATTCGGTTCAACTCATTTGAAAGTAGAAGCATACATTTTGAAGCAAATAACGTCGCAAACACCATCCGTTTCTTTTGAGCTCAATGATTGTTCACTGTTGGATAATATCGAAATTGCTGACCCCTCGTTTAACAAGTCCGCCCCCATTGATGTTTTGCTCGGCTCGGACAAGGCTTGAAGTATTTTGCGCGATGGTCGTCTTATTGATGACAAAGAAAATATTGTCGTTCAAAACACGATCTTCGGTTAGGTTATCACCGGAAACATACCTGACAATAAAATTGCTTCGTTGCATATAAGTGTAAGTGAAGACCTAGATTTCTTACTAAAGTCTTTTTGGGAAATGGAGGAAGTTGCCTTTAATCCTTCTGTTCTAAAAGATCAGGACTTGCCGATAAGCATCTTGCTGCAACCTTCTCGAGGGCCCCTGCCATTTAAGCGGGGCAATAGTAAATTTGGAAACACTCTTTCAGGCGCATTAGCTCGGTTATCAGCGATGGAACGGCGGTTTACTCGTAATGAAGGTCTGCAGATAGAATATTGTCGTTTTATGAAAACTTATTTAGAGCTAGGGCACATGGAACGTATACCTGACGAAAAGATAGAGCCTACAATAGGGAAAGTGTTTTATTTGCCTCATCATGCAGTGGTCACTAATAAGATACGCGTCGTTTTCGATGGCTCGTTCAAGGATTCGAAAGGAAAAAGCTTAAATGAAATGTTGCATGTAGGGTCCGCTCTTCAACGACATCTAGTTGATGTTTGCATTAAATTCCGTCTACATAAATATGTGTTTTGTGCGGATATCCTTAAGATATTTCGACAAATTTGGGTTAATGCTAGCGATCGGGACTATCAGCGTATCGTATGGAGGGAGAATTTTAACGCACCAGGTGAACATTATTTGTTGAATACCGTAATATATGGTACCTCACCTGCTCCATTTTTATCAATGAAGGTTTTAAAGCAGCTTGCCGCTGACTACAAAGATCAATTTCCACTGGCCTCTCATTCAGTTCTTCATGATTTTTATGTTAATAACATCTTAACAGGTGCGGACTCGGTATCTGAGGACGTACGATTAAAGGAGGAGTTAGCGAAAATGCTAAAGTGTGGAGGGCTGGAGCTAAGTAGATGGAGCTCAAACTGTTGGCAATTGCCAACTGAAACTCAGAGTAGTGATGTTGTTTCTGTTGATTTGAATAGTAGAAATAATTGTACAAAGGTTCATGGCTTAGTGTGGAATCCATATCATGACAAATTCACCTTCAAGATTTCGTTAGAAGATGCACCGCCTTGCACGAATAGGAAACTTTATCAGAAATCGCAAAGCCATTTGATCCCTTGGGTTTTCTGTCTCCATCTACTATACTTTTAAAAACATTATTCCAAGATTTATGGTTATATGAAGGTAAAATTGAATGGGACGATCTTCTGCCGAAGCAGGTTGCTGATAAATGGACTCTTTATCGACAGGTATTGCCAGAGTTTGAAGAGATTCAAATTCCAAGGAAATGTACCTTAGACTCCCGGTAATTTGATTTAATCGGGTTTTGTGACGCTTCCGAAAGGGCGTATTCAGCGGTTGTTTATATGCGCTGCGTTTCGGCTGGATGTGTAGAAGTTCAACTTTTTGCCGCCAAAACCCGGGTCGCGCCAGTTAAACAACTATCTATTCCACGTCTTGAATTGTGTGGGGCCCTACTTTTAAGTCGACTGATTGGTCTTATTTGTTCGCCGTTAGACGCTAAGCCGATGCACATCTTTGCATTCTCTGACTCAAAAATTGTGTTGGCCTGGCTATCCTCCACACCTCGAAGATGGAATACATTCGTGGCTAATCGGACTTCCGAAATTCTTGACGTCCTTCCTCCCTCAGTTCGGAACTATGTTCGCTCGGAGGAGAATCCAGCAGACTGTGCATCTCGAGGCATTAGCCCTAGCTCGTTGTTGCAGTTGGAGATTTGGTGGAAAGGAGGTACCTGAGGAGAAGAAAATAAAATCAGCAATACATGTCGCGCATCCAGTAGACCACTTCCTGAATGATTTGAGTAGCAAGTGTCTTCTTGGAACAGGCTTCTTCGAATCGTGGCATATCTGCTTCGTTTTGTTAAAAATTGTCGACTTCCCTCCAATGATCGTAGGAAAATATCTTCATCGGAACTTAGTTTATCAAAGCAAACCTGTCTACTTCTCATCCAAGAAGAATTTAATGAAGAAAAACCAGCTTTGAAATCTAATGGCTGGAGTTCCAATCGTTCAAGATTAGCATTGTTATCGCCTTTTATCGACGAGGTAGGATTGCCACATGTAGGAGGACGAATTGCTTATACCGAGGGAGTTTCATTCAATATCAAGCACCCAATCATCCTTCCAAAAGCTCATAATCTCACCCGCTCACTCAGATGCATATTTTAAGTGTCTACACGCAGGTGTGACACAATTATTCGTTTTAGTCCTACAAGATTTCTGGATATTTGGTAGCAAAAATGTAATAAGGAAGATTGTCTTTGATTGTCAAAAATGTTTTCGTTTGCGCCAAAAAACTTCAGAGCAGCTAATGGGAAATTTGCCAACATCTCGACTTACTCCATCCCTGGCCTTTGACCACACTGGCTGCGATTAAGCCGGCCCAATCACACTTCGTTTATCCAAATGTCGGAAATCTTCAAGCTTAGGATACATCGCCCTATTTATCTGTATGACCACAAAAGCGATTCACTTAGAGATAGTCAGTGACCTATCCACGGATGCGTTTTTAACCGCCTTACGACGGTTTATAGCCAGGCGAGGTAAATGTCGTGTCATTGATTCTGATAACGGTACAAATTTCCAGCTAGCTGCACGCATATTGTCTGAATGGTTTAAATTAGCGCAATCAAAGTAGCACAATGAGCGAATAACTAATGAACTAGCCAAGGATAATATTGAATGGGATTTCATACCACCTCACAGCCCCCACTTTGGTGGTCTCTGGGAGGCAGGGATTAAATCTGTTAAGCAACACCTTCGGCGCGTAGTTGGCAGTAGCATTTTAACATTCGAGGAACTATCTACCTTACTTTGCCAAATAGAAGCATTACTGAATTCTAGGCCCCTTTGCTCTATCTCAGATTCAGACCTATACCCATTAACACCATCTCATTTCCTTATAGGCAAACCTTATTCAGCATTACCGGAACCATGCTGGCTGGAGACTCCAACCACCGACTTGGAAGATGGGAATTGGTGCAAAACATGGTGCAAGGATTTTGGCAAAGATGGAAAACCGACTATTGAACATCACTTCAGCAACGCCCGAAATGGAAGCAACAAAGGCCAGACCCCCCAAATTGGTGACCTTGTGGTACTACAGGAACCTAATTTACCTCCAGCAAAATGGTCACTTGGCCGCATTGAAGCTTTACACCCTGGCAGAGACGGATTGGTGCGAGTAGTCTCAATTCGTGCCAACAACGTTGTGTACAAAAGACCAATAACTAAGATTGCCCTGTTACCGGGTTCCTGAATTCATGTTATAAAGTTTTGAATTATTGAACTTCATTCTATATCAAATGCCTTATATGTATATTGAGACCCGATCAGAGCGGATGAAATATACATATACTACATCGCTTGGGGGAACTTGGACATAACGTTGGAAAGAAGGGACGTAAGTGCAATGGGATGAGCTGGACAAATGCTTTTTTCCATCTGTTCGGAAAGGATCCTAAAGAGTAGGAATGATGAAAAAGTTCACTCAGTTTGGATAACACAGTTCTATGGACGAAGCATGTTACGTGGAAAACCTCGTCCGGAAAACTTGCATCTGTCTTCCAAGCGCAGTCACACACAATTCTAATGCAACGAACTACATTGGGAAGAACTTTTTGGGTATGAATACACTTATAATGCCTCAGCATGTGTTAAGTTTCTTGGGAAATGGGATAGAGAGAGAAAGAAAGATGTTTGGGCTCAGTGGTTATTTCGCTCCATGCATGTCATTCAACATTTAATGGGGAGACTAAATTCTTTACGTTGATTTCTAGTCAACTACTCGTCTTACTTGATTGTCGCTAAATGAAAAAATGGATGATATGCCCTTTGGGTGCAGTCGGCTGAATTTACTGAGTCTTATCTGGGTCCCAGATTACAATAGGATCACGGGAAATGAAATCGCCGATGAGCTGGCAGGCAAGCCTCAAAGGAGAGTTTTTCAGGATCCGAACCTACATTGGGTTCACCTGCATACCTGGCTAAGGCTTCCATTGACAGTTGGGTTTCATATGAGCACAACTGCAGTTGCAATGACTCTTTAAGTGACAGGGCATTATAATTTTGCTAAGCACTTAAGTGTGCTGAGCATAAATGATACACCGTCCTGTGACGCTTGCTGTGGAAGTGATAAGGACACAGCGGAGCCCTATCTCTCTGAACGTCCGGCTTACGCTAGCATCAGCCAACAGGTACTCGGTGCTGACGGAGGGTGATGCTGGTACTGCAAGCATTTTATCGCTGAAACACTTACTCGTCTTTCTTCAAATAACTGAAAGATTCCATTTGCAGGAATCTACAAGGGGTACAATGCACTAGTTCTTTGTAATACTCCAAATACTATGTTTTTGGCCTTGTCCGAAGAGCTGAAAGCTGGAGTGTTATTATAAACGAGAATTGGATGGAGGATGAGGCAGAATTTCTGATGTTTTTGAAGAAAGACAAACAATTTTTACAGCCTTTGGGATATTGCAGTATTTTCTCCCGCAGTTGTTTGGTGTATTGAAACCTCATACGCTTAAAAAAGGCGTATTCCAAAGAGAATACTTTCTGTGATCATATCAGTGGCGACATCCACGTCGATATCGAGGAAACATAACGACTGGTTAAAATATTAAGAAAATGTTAAGTCAGCTCTACTAGGCTTTCTCGTATTGCCGTACATGTGGTTCGTGTACGAGAAATCGGATGGTATGACGAGCCTAGAGTTGAAAGCACATCAGTAGTGTACTGATCAGGTTGAGAAGCTAAAAATAAATTCAGAGAACTAGCGGTATGTCTATCAACATCTGGTATTCGCGTGGGCTCATTTACAAGATAGGTGAAGTTGTATTCTGCTACAAAGATTCTGAAGAATATTCAGAATTGTGTACATTGAAATCGCCACAATAACGATTTCAGTATGAGGATATAGGGGTAAAATTCTTTGTATGTAGTCAGCCAGCGCAACGAACTCGTTAAAGATCGAATTGCTGTCCAGTTTGGGGTTTCTGTAAATAAAGCAGTAGTGGATACGGAGATGAGGTTTTTACCACCTGAAATTGAATTTCGAATTGGAGCAGGGAATATATTGTAGTGGTGTTTGATAACCTGCATCGCTACGCACGTAAATGGCGAGACCGCGGTGAGAAAGGAATAATGGCACTAGTTCGTAGCCTAGTTGGCTTAGATGTAAGTGATCTGAGAGATGTGGGCGGGGATCTTCCTGTCCTTCACTAAGTGCCAAAATACCTGGCTTGTTTTTTTTGATTATTTACGAGTTGGTGGTGCTCCTATTCTAATTCAAATTGAATTGTGATCCTTCGAGTAGGAGCATGGGTGCTTCACAGGTGAAGAAAACCTGGTTTACTGCCACTGTGGTATACAGTAAATTTTTGTTGAATTTTTATGAATTTTGAATTTCTATCTACGTATGTAAATAACCGGGACCACATAATTTTCCTTTCGAAGCAACTACCCATATTTTCATTTGCCTTGAAAAATTGGTGACTCTACATAAAGAGGTTAAAAACTACTTTGTTTGTTAGAGATACAGATTTGCCACTCAATTGCCTCCTTACGCCAAAAGAGCAATAATAATAGATATGAGTATTTCTTAGCTGCATTTTCTCACTACCATTGCTGCTGATATGTGAATTTCGGACATATTTTTGTTTGAATAAATTGTTTTAATTTCCTTCTGGCATTAAAAAGGTCTGTGCAGTTGTTGTCGATTATAAACGAGCACCGAGTATTTTACTTTGTCAATTTGTACATACGGATGAGTTTTGAGATGTCGACGCTAGACATATTTTTCTATCTAAGCGAAACAGTAGGTAGTATTTCTGACAGGAATCCTAAATTGTTTTCTATGATACATTGCAAAGTGAATTTTTGATCTAGGAACTACTATGTCCAACAGCAGTAGTTCGTTTACCTTCGCCATTAAGGATGGCGCTAAGATCCCAAAAACTATCCGGGACGTGTATAAGAACGGTACGCGATATGTATGATCACTCCAAAATGAAAGTGCAGAGTAGAAATAACCAGCAAATTAGATATAAAAGTTTAAAGACAGTGTACAAAGTGCATTGCAGTTTTTTTTACAGAAGATGCTACAATATGCCACGGCGCGATAGGCCGCACATATGGGTTATAAATATGTGTATTTAGGATGGAAAACCAAACAAACGCACGCTATGCTACAGCCAACGAACTAACATGCACATGCACCAAAACGTACATAGAAACCGTAGCCAGAAAACGAACACGGCACGCACGTACAAACGTACATACGAACCGTAAGCCAGAGATGAACACGACGCGCCATGTAAAACATACGAGTATGTAAAGCAGCAGACAGAGTAGTTTTAGTTTTTTTGCGTCTGCATAAGCGCAGTCGATAGAGTATGGTTTAAAGAGAAGGATCACTAAATATATTAATCTACTTTTGAATTTCATAAGTAGTTGTTTTATTTTGTGGAAAATCCCACAAATGGGGGCTCAACCGGGATTCAACAAATAATAATCCATTAAGATAGTGCAAAATCAGTGATCGTCAAATCCAAAAAGAATTTAAAATCGTGGGCAGATTTTAATGGGCAGTGACGGCGACACTAATCCTGTTGCACATGCAGTGCGCAGACAGAAAAGTGGAAACCGCACGTTGCTGTAGCAGTGAAAACAATGGAAGTTGCTGCTGAAAACAACGGCGATTACTGCTGAAAACAATGAAGGTTGCTGTCGAGGACAACGGGGTACAGCGGTAGAAGACAAAGAATTAACACTAGAATATCTGACGTAGAGCGGTAACTAGTTTTACATAGTTTTATATCCTGCTGCTATTTTATTTTTGTTATTTGCTCAATTAAATTTTCTTTTCCGAATAAATTATAAAAATTGTAAAAGTAAAATCGATTTGAACGAAATTTTGGAAGTGGACGCTTTGAAAGCAAAGCTAACAGAACTGAACCTACCGACAAATTGACTCAAGAACGTACTACAAGACAGGCTATCTGGTCAAGAACACTTTGGGCTATCTCGAGGCGACGATGAAGAGGTGTTCAACGAGAATGAGTTCGAAGAGGTTGATAGGGATTCAGTATCGATACGTAGGTTAGGAAACTTCACGCTCCGTGACATCGAGGAGTCCATGACCCTGTCCGACGGGCCTGACAGCATGAATGTGAACCTGTGGGTGAAAGTTTAAGGAAACTACTACTACCGTCAACTGGGACAATATTCAAAAGGGAGCCGCTAAGCTCTTTCTCCGGAACCAACCGGGGATAAAGAATTGGGCAGCGTTCAAGAAGACGCTTATTACCGAATTTGGAGCAAAATTATCGTCGGCAGAGGATAAGGCTGAAAATGCGTCACAAGAAACCAACGGAGAGGGTGCAGGAGTATCTGCATCGATCTGGATGAAGAAAGTCTCATCGAATATTTCGCGGAAGGGATCTCAGACGCTAGGTAAAATAAAGCAGTGCTGTACCAGGCGTGTACCATTAGCGAACTTAAAGCCCAAATTAAAATATACGAGAAGTTGAAAGGTCCCATTTCTCATTCGCCATACTCGAGGGCTAATTCTCGAGCAGTAGTCAGCAGTCGTGTTCAGGCAACAATTAAGTCTAAGAGAAAGGATAAGGCTTGTTTTAGGTGTGGGGAGACTACATATTTGGCTAGGGATCGTCGGTCAAAATCTTTCGCTTCTTTCCAGCGCGGTCAACAAGGTCGCAGAGCACGAGAATGCAGAGCAGACACACAGCAAACACGAAGGCTAGGTGGAGATAGGAGCGGTCGCACTGCATCAACGGGTAATTGAAACAGGTCTTACCTGGAAGCAAGGGTAAATCTGGCAATTGGACCCAACCGAGTGTTCAAGAATATCCCTGTGGGAGATTTCATTCTATGTGCGCTATTGGACATCGGAAGCGACTTATGTCTCCTGCGGTATGGCGGCTTGATGATGGAGTACCTTGAATTAAAAGCCGCTAAACGGAATCTTGTGGGCATCGGACAGCAAAGGGTTACGACATTAGGTAACATTTAGGTGGAGCTCGAGGTGGATGGAATCCCATTACTACTAAATTTCCATGTGGTGCGGGAAGGTGAATTGCAGTATTCGGAGGTAATCGGGAACGACATCCTTGAAAAGGTAGACTTGGTGATTACCCAAGAAGGTGTGGAATTCAGGAGCAAAAAAAGACAGGAAAAGAGAAGGATATGGCGCCAGACATTAGAAAGAATGTTGGTACCGTCAGCGGGGTGGTGGAGGACGTCAGGGGCGTTGGGTACACTGCTGGCTGCTGTAAAGGTGACAACGAACCAGAAGTACTGGAAATAATAAGCAACGAGTTGGGCGAAAGCGGTGAGTGCACTACTGGCAGTGGCAAGGGTAGCCACGAATCAGAGGTATTCGAATTGGCAGAAGAATTCGAAACGTAGACACTTGAGAGAAGCTGTTGCGTATCACCGAGGAATACAATCCAACCGGCGAGGAGCCATCACCATTTACCATAAAGCTCATTCTAAATGATGATATTCCAGTCTTTCAAAGATCAAGGCGAATGTCGTACGCTGATCAAGCCCTAGTACGTGAACAGGTGAAACAATGGATCGCAGAAAGAATCATACAACCAAGTTGTTCCGAGTATGCATCACAAATTGTCTTAATGTTAATGAAGAACGCTAGCAAGAGGTTGTGCTATGATTGCCGGAAGATAAACGAGAAAATTCCGAGGGATAATCTTCCGATGGATACTGATCGACGAAGTTCTTGAGCATTTGCAGGGAGCAAAAGTGTTCAAAACGCTGGACCTGAAGAACGGTTTCTTCCATGTCCCGATGGATTCAGGTTCTCGGAAGTACATAGCGTTAGTCACACAAGATGAACAGTTCAAATTCCTGTATGTACCATTCGGCATATCAAATTCTCCGGCAGTGTTCGCAAGCTTCATCTGCGCTATTTACCGGATATTAATCCAAGCGGGCGTAGTAGAGGTATACATGGACGATTTCATAATACCATCGAAGGACGAAGCAGAAGGTATGGAGAAGCTGACGAAAGTCCTTGATATCGCTGCTAAGTACGATCTGCGCTTAAATTGGAGTATATGCCAGTTCTTAAGGAGGAGAATCGAATTCTTGGGTACATCATAGAAAACACCACGATCCAGCCGTCTGAAAAAAAGACGAGAGCGATAAGCTAGTACCCGGCGCCAATGGACAAAAAAGCGCTTCAACGTTTTCTGGGCCTGGCGTCTTATTTCCGAAGGTTTGTGGAAGGGTTAGCAGTCGTCGCCAAACCTCTGTCCGATCTACTACGTAAGGAAGCTAAATTCGTTTGGGGAGACGAGCAGATTACATCATTTGAGCAGCTGAAAGCGGCCCTAACCAAATCGCCTGTTCTTAAGCTGTTTAATTCTCAAGCGGCTACTGAGATCACACGGACGCTAGTAAGTTCGGCTACGGGGCTGTGTGGCTGTAAGAAGACAGCGGGGACTACCTACTCCACCCCATCCAGTTTATGAGCTGGAAAACGACTGCGACCTGAAGAGCGGGGTTTTGTTCAAGGACTCGGTAAAGGAGCTGGTAGTAGTACCTATGTTGATGGAGCAGGAAGTAATTGATATGGTGCATCGTCAAGAGCACTTTTCCATCCAAAGACCAAGGAGCTGGTGGAAAGAACTTTCTTTATTCCTGATTTGAACACGAAAGTGATCAACGTTGTTAGAGGTTGTGTGAAATGCGGCGTAGCTGAATCCAAAGCGGAAAAGAAGGAAGGTTACCTCAACCCCATCAAGAATGAAGACAAGCCTTTGGGAACCTACCACATTGACCACGTTGGGCAATTAGAATAAACCCACAAGAAGTACAACCATATTTTAGTGGTAGTCGATGCCTTCTCCAAATTCGTATGACTACATCCAACGAAAATTTCGGGAACGGCTGAGGTAGTACAAAGATTGAAAGAGCAGTCTTGGGACTTTTGTAACCCGCGACGAATTATATCCGATAGGGGAACAGTCTTCACATCAACGGCGTTCGGAGAATACTGTCAGGAGGAGGACATTCAGCATCTGGTGATTTCTTCGGGAGTCCCTCGAGGCAACGGCCGGGAGAGAATCCACAAGATCATAATACCGATATTGAGTCCTGTTTAGGGAGTACAAAGGAATGGTACCAGCACGTCGATAAAGTGCAACAAGTACTGAACAACTCTCCATCAAGGAGTACAAAGTTCAGTTCGTTCCGAGTCCGAGAAGAGGAGCGAGATGCTATGCGGGAGCAGGTAGGCGAAATTATCGCCTGTATTCAGTGCGGAAAAAGAGCTTTGACAGAAATAGGGTTCCGGAGCTGCAGTACGAGCTGAACGAGTTGGTCGCCATCAAGCGCACTCAGTTCGGTACTGGAATGAAGTTGCAACCGAAGTACCTCGGGCCCTATAAGATTACTAAGAAACTCAACCACGGCAGATACGAAGCTCAGAAGATCAGCGATCATGAGAGCCCGTTGAGAACGAACACCATAGCCGAAAACATGAAAAAATGGAATCCTTCAATCGGATCGAATGAGCCGTCAGGATAGCCGATTGTGGGATGGAAAGCCAAACAAACGCACGCTACGCTACAGACAACGAGCTAACATGCACATACAACTAAACGTACATAGAAACCGTAGACAGAAAACCAACACGAAACATATGTACAAAGGCGCAAACGAACTGTAAGCCAGAGACAAACACGACGAGCCATGTAAAACATATGTAAAGCAGCAGGAAGGTTAGTTTTAGTTTTTGCGTCTGCATCGGCAGTCGATAGAGTATGGTTTAAAGAGAAGGATCACTAAATATATTAATCTACTTTTGAATTTCATAAAAAGTCGATCGGATGGTAAAATCCAAATATTTGAAACTCGGCTCAGTCAGAAGGGTCTCCTTTCATGTGGATCGCGCAAACGATGCTCATGCATTTTTTGGGCATGCTTTCCTCTGATGAGTTTGTGGATATTCCCAACCAGGTCATCTCCAGCTGCTTTAAATAGACCAGCAGGCAGTCCTTCTGCACCATCAGCTTTATTAGACTTTAACTTCAAAACTGCGCCTTTACCTTCGTCTAGATCAGGGGATGGAACTCTCTATCTCGTCTAAATTCAGGCTGAATAATTCATTCCGGTTGAAAGCCGGATTTTGACTATAATCGCCATTATACAATCTCCTGAAGTATTATGGTTTACTCATATTTTTACTTTCTAGTGCTATGTAGTTTTCCGTGTTCATCATTGCAGGCTTCTGTTTTAGATTTGGAACCCTGGTCGTTTATTCCCTGATAAAACTTTCAGACGTAATTTTTACAGTAACATCCCTCCATCCTTCCAATTGTGCGATTCTCGTGCTTTTTTTGCCTACGTTCATTGTCAAACCATAGGTTTCCTTGCGGGGGTTGTTTGGAACCCATCACACCAGAAGTAGCCTTTTAGCGGTAGATCTTTTTTGGCCTTATGTTACTTACCTCCCTTGTGGCTATCATATCCGCATTCGTAACCTGGCTGCAGCAAGGTAATGTTCCGAGTCGATTTCGATTGCCAGGAAATTTCAGACATCGATAATATTGAAAGACTGTTTGTCTTCGGTTACAATATGATCAATCTAGATGACATTTGATCGTTCAAGGGGATATCTGACTCTCTTTGTGGAAGTTTAAATGTCGGTAAAGCGTATTGACTACTTAGAGGTTACCCCCCGTTACAAATTCTAAAAACATAAATCCATTTTCGCATCTGGTGATACCCAGGTTATATTTTTCCATGACCCTCTCAAAGACCGCTTCTTTACCCAGTCTTGCGTTAAAATCTCATAGGACAATTTTGGTATCATAGCTGGGACACTGAAGATATGTCTGTCATCCATATCCTCTGCTTGCAAATCAGGCTTATATTTCCGAATTTGGATTTGGTATGGATTTTTATGAGGCTTCCGTTTACATACTGAAATCTTAAATCTTATTATCTATGTCCCACATTCATATTCAAGTAAGAGTCGTCTTCCTTCTTTGTAGCAGCCGCCGTAATAAAATTATCACTAATCGGTGTCAGGTAGCTTTGTGGTCTTTGGGTTTGAATCACTCCAGAGACGGAAATGTGGGTGGTCGTGGCTCAAGTGGACGTGGACGTGCTTCCAAATCGGAAGGTTCGGTGTTCGAATCCGATCCTCGCCCGAATGACAAATCATACATTTTTTCAGTTAACGAAAATCAAGTTAACAAGAAATCAACATCAAGCCAACTTCCACTAAGAATTTAGCCTCCTCATTAAATGTTGGATGTCACCCATGGAGCGAAATAACCACTGAGCCCAAACATCTTTCTTTCTCTCTCTATCCCATTTTCCCAAAAACTTAACACATGCTGAGGCATTATAAGTAAATGCATACCCACTTGAGTGTTAAGTTCTTTAAAAAAAAAAAAAAAATTGGTGGCTAATCTGTGAATTGCGATATCAAGCCATATTCTCTTGGATTTAGTTCCAGCACTTTCTAGATCGGATGCAGGTAAAAGTCGAGATCTGTTCGCGTAATTTTTTATGTAGTGGACGGACTTCTACTCACAGCGGCTACAGTTTCTGTTGCATATTACGCTGACGGCTTTGCTCTTTGCAATAATTTGTTTTGTTTAAAAAAAACCGGCATTTAAGAAAATCAGAACGTACTAATACTTTATTAAACTTGCATGTTTAAACACAAATGCATATCATTGTTCATCAATTTAATTAAATTTATTATAGTAAACAAACTAATGTTGGTCGGGAATTTATCAAATTCCCATATCCCTTTTACAGAGATTTCGGACTTGCATTAAAGCATTCAAATGAAATCCTTTGGGCACTTGTAGGTAGATACGTCCACCTGATACTTACATCTAAACGTCTCAGATAATCTCTGTAGTTACGGTTGTTTTATCTCAGAAGCTTATGTTAACGAATAGAGAATTCAATCACCTGTGCACGTGGTCATTTCAAACTGAAACATTATTCTGATTTACATTTAAATGCACACTTAGTGCATTTGTGGTTGATGTTCTTGGCAGGCCGGGACTGGCATTTAATTAATGTTATAATTAATGCATTGTTGTAGTCCTGTGGATAGAATAGGACATGGAAGGCCATGCGGTTTCGATTATCAGCCTTACATAAAGATATATAATTAAAAGTAACCGACCAAAGTTGAATATTCAATTACCTCAACAAATTATTTGTACTAGGTGGGACTATAGCTTTGTTTTTCTACACATCCGCTATACGCTAAGTCAATTTATGTACGCATAAGTAAGAAAGGTACACTTAGATTACGACAACTGCGCAATATGTAGTGAAATGGAAATCACAAATAGAGGAAGTAGAATAATAAAAACGTCGGCAGATTCTGCTGAAACCCGGGAAAGTTTGTGAAACTACACCATCAGAATTAAATAATAATTAAGCAAAACACAAAAACATAACTTTGATACTATTTCTAATTCTAATAGCTAGAAGCTCAGATTCCGTTTACTTACATTTGTTTCCTCAAATTTCTGGTAAAAAGCTTCTACCAGCCAACTTGTACTGACCGATTTGAAATACATATAAATTTTGTAACCTTTATCTTGTGTGTCAAATCTAGGAAACTGGCCTAAATAAAATTTGCATTTTTCTATTATTAGCTATCATCATTATCACTGGGGACATTGGATGGAGGACATTGTTTGCTCATCAAAAATAACAACACTGGATGATTTGAATTATACCATATGCAGAATTGACGAGGTAGCTGGTTTGCATTTTGAACAATTGATATAATAATATGATACAAGGTTCGATGAAATAATAAAAATAAAAATAACAATTTGTAATCAATTCTTGCATTGTATTTTCTAATGTTTTGTTGTTTTGTTTTAGTGTGTTACCTGTTTCAATAAGTAGAGCCGTATATTGTAAATTGTTCTTTTGAGATACAACGACCTGACTTTTTTTTTGTTTGCAAATATTAGGTATATGTTTCAAAGTTGCAAAAAATGTAGACTAAATTCTAAGTGCAATTTGACTTGTTGTTGTATTCTAGGTAACACTCATATTACATGATTTCAGTTCCCATAAAAAAAATGCTTTCGGGCGCGATTTGGTACCCAATAAACTACCACTTGGGCCACGGCCACTTGTTATCACAGACGTATAAATTTCAAAGATCTTATTTTTCATATGAGTCAAAATACGGCAGCGTGAGGCTTTGCGTAAAGCGTATCTCGGCTGGGATCCATCCCCACCAGCTTCCCCAGAATACCATTTGTATGAGTATGATTTTTTTAATCATTATGCCCTTAAGTGATTTTATGAAAATTGATTTACCTTTTTACTTCATCAACTCTGGGCATTAGGAGTCAGTAGTATCCGAGACAGAAACTTTTTATTTTTGAAGGGAATGAAGGCAGGACAAAGCCTGAGCTGTTGTCATGTTTATCATTGTTCTCGAAATTATTTGTGATACACAAATGTTAACACTAATGTTACAATCTTCTCGAATAGTACAGATTATCATATAATAGGAAGAACGCGGCAAATTGTTGATGGCGCATTTGAAAGCCAATGAAAGGGAGAACTGAATTTGGCACTGATAGCGGACAAAACTAAGTACATGATGTCTGTTAACTTGTTATTATAATCTTATCTTACGTACAAGAGTATGGAGTTCTACTCAGAACGTACCTGGATTTTTAACGTAAACCACCTGTCATAAGACCTTATGTTTACGAGGTGCCCATACACCCATAGGGAGCAAGGATACGCCTTGCCATCGCTAAATACTCGCTTCATATTTATTAATACTTCGCTTATATTTTATACCAAAGCAGAACTTGTGTTGGGTCACAGCACCCAGTACTTTATTTGCAACTCTACAATGGGTCAAACCAAAAAGGAAACCCGTACCCGCGATTTGGCTTTAAATCACAGCCACCATGACGCTCCCACAAGGGGGCCTACCTCTAACAAGTCAGGCCCGGACCGAAATCCGGGGGGCTCCTGACTCCCATGGTACCGTGATTTAAGTCCTGGTATGGACTACCGGTGGTCAAGCCGCCAACAAGACCTATGACCGGCAACTTGTAACTGGTCAAATCGTAGCAACCATTCAGAGGCTGTAATCTGAAGATGTTTACGATAAGGCCAGTTATAGAATAATCTGCCCCCGCTTTTTATTAGACAACGTCATTGATGGGCGAAGCCTTGATAATTGGGCGGGGGCCCGGAGTTCTACCCAGCCAGATGTAAATATCCATGACAGTTTCGAAGGAAAAGTTATTCGTGTAATATACGGTCCCATGTATTCAGCTAAAATAATCGTCGCCAATTCGTTTCACCCCCAGTTGTGGAATCAAAACCAAAGGTACGATGGAGCATAGGAGCACGGCAGAAATCACTTTTCTATGACGCACTATCTATACATTCAAGACATAGTAATTTGTCAGTCTATTTTCGACAATCCTTATGAAATTGCAAATCGGTTGTTAGCGCTTAACGTTCGAATTGCGAGCATTTTGCGCTGCAAAACCGGACTCGTCATGACTGATTCTGTAGTGTTAATCGAGGACGGAAAGAACAGCATTAAAAGCTACCGTACGAAACATAGCCTAGATCCAAGAGGTACGTTGGATGGATATAGGCATGCTTATGTATTGAAGAAACGGTGTTAATTAAGATAAAACTCCCCATAAATGGATTCACTTTACACCTCGACTAGGTTTCAATAATTGGATCGCCAATAGAATGGAAGATGTTTTAAAAAATGTTACGCAGAACAATCAGAAATGTATGTTGATGCAAGACGAAAGAAGAAATAAAAGGAGCGAAAGTACAAATTCAATGTTCAACACTTTAATGATTCTGTTGATTTAATTATCATACAATTTAAGAATAAATGTTTAAAGGTTAACGAAAGTCAAATATTAAACTAGAAGCAGTTCAATTACAATTCAGTAGCAGACTATATAATATATTTTAGCTATAGAGTAAATAAGCAAAGATTGTCAACATTCTCCGGCCCACAATTTATTACTAATTTCCAAAGGATATAAAAGTTGTACCGGTCTACGAGGGTTGGAACCATTTGAAAGGCGTATTTCATAACCTCGTACCTTACCATCGCTACCTAGGAATGGTTTTCGGACGATAGCTGTAACCTGAAATGGCAATGACGAGAAGATTCGATCTCGTAGAAGATGAGCGAAGTTTTGAGATGTCGGACTCGCTCGCAGCACTTTACACACTATGCAATTTTTAATGATGTTTCTTACTGGTTCCCACCCTTAATTATCCAATATTTAGAACGAAGCCTTGAGAGAACACCTGTGACCCCACTATGGAATAGTCAGCTTATATGCATTTTATTTATATTACTTAATTTACTCTTAAATGTTATACAAAAAAACGCTTAAAAATTAGCTAAATTAATTTAAAATTATCTTATTCTAACTTACTGGCACCATGCGGACACTCTAAGTTAAAACTAACACTTAAATTATGCTTTTCGACTTATCTTACATTCTATATTTATTTTTACATTTAATGAAACTAAAACTAAGAAAATAAATTTTAAGAAAAAACTGGACATTTTGTAATTTTTTATAAAGCTTAAGACTAAAAGCCAACATACTACGTAAAAATAAATCTTAATCCATTTAAACTACTTACATCTAATACATAAATACACATACATATATATACATAGGTACTAGGTATACATGATATATATATACTTAATCTATAAATATATGTACATATATTGTATATTTTTTTATTTTTTATTTTTATTACTATGTAAGCCGGCCATGGCTAAAAAAAAATAAAAAGGCTTCCCCACTATGTTTAACACGAAGCTACCTGCTACTGGTGGAATTCGACGACGACGCATCCTCTCCTTCCCAAAATTGCTGGTGCTGCTGAGCGACATCCTTCATATCGCTACTCCCTACTACCCTATTGTACCGGAGACGCTTCGCCCTGCCGTGTGCCACGTCTCTGTCGTAGTTGAGTCGCCTGTCTGCAGCTGTTCGTTCAACGTGGGAGTTTGGGGCACCGTCAATCTGTCCTGGATCAGACCTTTACTATCCAGGTAGAGGCACTCTTCTGGAGGAATAAAGCCGTCAAAGCGAACTCTCTCGTGATATATATAGTTAGGGTAATAAGCCCCGGAGATCAGGTCATTGCTCTTGGAATGTGCGTTCGAGTCAACTTACGAGTAGTAACGAAATTGTCCACTGTTATTATGTTTGCCCTATTGTACAAGACCTCATTATGATAGAGCCTTATGTACTCAGACTCTGGTGTTCTGTATAAGCGAAGATAAGTCCTAAGATAAACCCTCTCAAACACCCGAATCTTTTCCAACAAACTGGGTCTCACGTTGAACCACGCGGCACATCCAAATACGAGCATGGGCCGGATAAGGGCCATGTAGCAGATCACCTTCAGCCTCGCATCGAGTTGGCTGTTAAAAAACAGTCTCTTGGTAAGGGCAAAAGCACCTTTGGCTCTGGCCAGAGCAACATCTATATGTTTTTAAAATACAGATATTGATCTAGCCAGATCCCAAAGTATCTGACTACATTTCGACAAGCAAATGGCTGTCCATTTTGTCCGACGATAAAGAACTTTCGCCAATTATTTCTGGTATCCCGAGAGGCCCCAGACGAAGGCGTCCTAAACAGAATGCTTTCCGACTTCGGAAAGTTGATTTACAACTTCCAGTCATCGCAATATTGCTTAATTTTGTCGAAGTCACGTTGAAAAAGTATATTAAGGACCTCAATCTTTTGACCCGATCTGTACGCGATTAAGTCGTCTACGTACGCTATGGCATGGTGACGTTAACCTATATGATCACTTGTGTAAATGTTGAATCGGCGAATTTGCCGCACCCTGTTGCAGACCATTTTTAACGTGAAATGTTGCAGCAGAAGTCACACCGCCATTTTTCACGAAGAACTGTCTATCTGAAAGTATATTGAAAAGAAGTGATTTACTAATGCCCAGCCTATTTCGCTTGAAGAAGAGTCCCTCTAACCATACGGTATCGAAGGCCTTTGAAAGTCAATGAGGCAGACACCAGTGCACTGGTTCTTGGCTTTTTTCCATTGAATATCAGAAACCAGTTTAGACGCAGCATGAATGATATCGTGGCCCGCTTCAAACCGAATTGATTACCCGGAACTATATTTTTGTCATCAACCCACTTAGTCAGGACTCTATTGATCTTCTTCTCGAAAGCCTTACTGCTGTTTGGAAGAAGACTCGTCGAATCGGAAGTATCTTTATTTCTCTTGGGGATCAGATGTACCACCGCAGTTTTCCAATGCGTTGGATAATATGCATTATTCATTGCATTATTAAAGAGAGTGATATAAATGTTCGCCGTTTGTAGTGGGAGATATCGAAGCACAATTGTCGGTATTTTATCAGTTCCCATTGATATCTTACTTCTAAGTGTTTCGAAGATCGTTTGGAGCTCTTATTTCGAAATGAACGGTGGTAATACGCTTTCATTGGTGATGACATTATTTCCAATATTCTCGTCACTGAACTGGGTGAAACCCGAGCTCTCGAATCGCCAATTCACAATTTCATTTCGAAGTTAGAAAGTGTACATTACGACTCGACTCTCCAGGTCGTGGTTCGGGCCAATGATGTCATTCGCCGTGTACACTTCCTGAAAAGTCGCTCCTACAGCCTCTACCTTCTCCTGCGGATCATCGATCGCAAAGAAGTTGTCATCATCAACTGCTTCATTTGGATCGATACCTGCTGCTACAAGTATTTGTTCATTGTTCGTCGTGCTGGCGATTTTGAGATATGGAAGGTCGTTTTGATTATATCTCTGAAATATTTTATTTATTTGCGGGAACATATTCGGGGTGCTGGTATTTACAGCCAGAATTTTATTGTTCCAATGCTAACTTACAGAATTTCCGAAATTTTCTTTTATTAATATCTGGAGGTTTTTAATTGAGGACTTCAATGTCATGGCCTCCGGTTTATGTCTGTCAGTAAACTGTCTGTACTAGGTTTTTAGTCTTGACAGCAGTTTGCATTTATGGTACGTCGGTGCAGTGCGTCAATGGTTGCGTTGCGGATTAAGTCTTCGTTGTCAGTGTGTTGATACCGAGGTATCGTTTTGTCCATAGTTCGTTTAATCGCCTCGTCTGTTAGTTATAGATACCTGTTAATCTCCTCGTTTGACAGATTTCTATTGGATGGTGGGTAGAGCGAATTCGAGGAGAGTGCTCTAGTCAGTATTCTGGAGAAGTGCGTCCAGCCCACACTACTATAGTTGTGGGAATGCCTTTGAACAAACTCATCCAATTCCGCAGTTTCGTTGTGAACGTGTGTTGGCAGTTTGTAGTTTGCTGGTTAATGCACATCTGTTGTATTCGTGAGTCGAACGGCAGGAGATCCAGTATCGCCGAGTTTGTTTCATCTTTTTCAAAGGTGGCAAATTGCAAACGACCCCCACACTCTCAATATCCCCATTGTTTAGTTGGTTTCATCACTTTTTGGTTTAACGCTCAAATCAATAATAAGGTCAAACATCTGAAAACTTACATATGTAACATATGCTCACGAAATTGTGATCAACAAAAAACAAACTAAAGGTTTTGCTTAATGAGTATTGTGTTCTCGCGCGTTTTGCTTACGACGTATCTTGTGTTTTTTTCATAATTGCTGTCATAAACAAATTTTATGTGATTATTTCAGTTCATTACATCCAATTACCACAACTTCATTTCTTCTGATTGCTTCGGTCCGACAAAAATATCTTTGACTCGAGGTTTTCCCGAACGCGATAATCTAGATCTGTTGCCAATTTTGCAGCCAGAGTTCTAGTTGAGGTTGAGGGTTTCTGTAATTAATTAAGCATCCCTTCCTCTCTTAATAGCTGGAATTTTTGGACTAGCGCAGAGCAGTCCTACTGTCACGGCACCATGTTGAGATGTTGATCTAAGATAAATTCCCGCTCCGAATGCCTTTCTTGAAGAGTTTTGATGATGTTATTAGAAGAAACATGTCGACGAATCTTTATCTACCTTATAGTGATTAGATCATTTCAAAAATTCTTCCAGGTTGTATGCAAGTGCATAGGTAGAGCCGCATCTCAATCAAATTTATGCCTTCATAACTGCAGAATAAAAATCTTCGGGGTTATTGTTACAGGGCTTATTATACCTAATCGAAAATATGGATGACATCGTTTTGTCACGGTCGAAGAAAAGCCAAGTTTTTTATTTCTTGGTATTAGCCGCAATTATACAAACCTGGACTTAGGTTGATTTTAATCATAAAAATATGAGTCTCACTCTGGTTACAATGACACTTTTGAGAGCTCTCATAGGGATTCCATGATATGCATATTTGTCGACAGGAATTTCTGAAGATAATTACCATTTACCTGTTATGATGGTATTACGTTTTTGAGAAAAAAAAATATATCTTCTTAGCTTAATTTTTTTATTTATTGTACCAAACAGTGTAAAATTTTACATACTAATATGATATATTGTAATAAAAGCAAACTAATCCGAATAAATTCACAGCTGCTGTCGTTCTCATCGTTTAAAGTTTCGGCGGAATCATCTACGTCCCACAACTTAAGCTCAACGTTTTGTTCAACGTGTGTGATGCAATTAAGTAATTTTTCTCTGTCCGCTGTCTCAAGTAGATACTTCTGCTAATAGTAGCTTAACGTGTCTCATTTCGAAAGTTTCGTCTTGGCTCGCTACGAATCCTTTTACTTGACCCCATATCATCTCTGTAGGATTAAGCTCGCAATGGTGAGGTGGCAAGAGTATCTTTATGGCCTTTGACAACATCCAACAATATAGCTTCCATTATGTTTTCTTCGAAAGCTATGCTTTTAAATTAAAAACTATTACGCTAGACAATGACTTTACTCAGAATTCACCCATTGACAGTTTTTGTTCGTATGAGTGAAAACAAAAATGCCTTCTTTCACTAGATGACTGTGTCATAAAACTTTTGTAATAATTACCTACATATATAACTTCATAAAACTATTTGCAACTTATTTAAAATTAAAATCTTTTAGGCATCACATAAATGATGAATCTACTTTTATTAACTCCATAACAAGAAGCTAGTAATACAATTTGGTTTCGAACCTAACTACTAAATATCTTTGCTTAGTCGTAAGCACCTACTTCATCTTGTAATTTAAATGTATCTTAAGCCATTCATATTTACTTGTTCTTAAAATTGAACATCTACATTAAACAGGATTTGCAACTTTATATACCTCATGAAAGTCAATGCACAATATTTTCAATATTTCACCAAGACGAAAATAAGCACAATTTCAAGCTAAACTTACCTGCTCGATATGAATGGTTGTTCGTTAATCCATTCAACACCAACCTTAACCATGGGAAGATGCGTATCTCCAAAGGGACGGATAAACCCGCCATCAAAAATATAAAAAAAAAAAAACGAAATAACGTCTCACCTAATAAACATAATTACCAAGACTCATTTCTCATTCTCATCCCAAAACTGACCCCAACTGGAGCTTTAAAACTAAAATATTTTCCAATATTTCCCCTCCTGTAAATATCCCTAAGCTACCCCCTTCACGTTTTCCCCCAAATTCACCAATTGCCACACTTCCATCCAAGTTCCAACATGAACGTGTTTCTTTTAATTTAACCCCTGCCCATGATATCCTTCTATTAACAACAGCATTTCTCCAATTTTAATCCTACAGTTGGAACCAAGTGTCTAAACTTTATTAGCTCGCAAATCTTAAATCCTTGGGGCATCTACAAATAGCTTTTAAATCATCAATTCAAAGATTAATTATCAAAAAAAACTTATTTTAAGCCCTTCAGGCATCTGAATTTCAAAACTTCAAATAAGAAAGTTCTAACTTGATATAAACCTATTTTTGATAGTATTTTGGGGAAAAAAAGGAGACAAAAAAATCAACAAAGGCAGTTGACAATTTATCTGTAAAAAACTGTCTAAAATTCGTACCGCTTACTTTTTAACAAATTTTCTTTCTGTGAGAGAATTTTATCCTCACTCCCGCAGATTTGACAGCTTTTACATATTTAGTCCAACATGTACGCGAACGGACCATGTTATAGAAATTCAGAAGTTAGCTGCGCTTAGGAAAAATTCAATCAACCAGATGATTTAAATAAAATTAAATGCATTTTGACAAAAAGTCGCAAAACCCCATAAAAAGTCTCCATATTTGTATGAAAAGTCAAAACTTTGGGCGGCTTTCTAAAGATGCTTCTGCTATAATGGATATCGAACATATGGGGAGTTATTTTATCTTCACGTAGCATACGACAATGGCTCGTTAAAACCATATCCCGTTCCCCGTTCGGTGGTTATTTAGTCGAAAAATAGGGACAGACCCTAAATTGCGTGGGTTGGTATTAAAAAAAAGCTAGTGCTCCAGTGTAGAACAGTCGATGCTGCCGGTTAAGAGCTGCTGGATAAAGACAATATTGGCGGATTCGCGACGTTTTACCTAAGAAAGTAGACCCAGCAATTTGAAATGATCATCACAGGGTTGAAGGATGGTTAGCTCATGCGATCCTGCTCAGAGCGAACCGTAGGAATTTGCGTTGGACAGTTTCGATACGTAGAATATGGTTTTCAGAGCCAGGGGGGCTACCATATGCGAGAAGTGGCCCAACAAACGTTGTGTAAAGAATTTTGTGTCGTAAGGGTCCGAGAACACTTTGGACCATTTCTTAACAAAGGCGAGCGCAGAGTTAGATTTGCTAGTTATCGAATCAATGTGGGTGCAAAAATTGAGTTCCGTATCACAGATAACGGCTAAGTCTTGAATTGAGGTGACTGAAGCTAGATTCTGGGTTGGGTCAGGAAGTGATAAACTCTTCCGGGAGTATGTAATGGCTTGGCATTTCTTAATGTAGAGCTCAAGGCACCATATTGAGTACTAGTAGAGTTTAAGAGTAAGAAAAGTTGGAAATTTGTCTACAATAAATATTTTCATATCATCGGGCTAGACTGATATGTATGAGTTCCATATAATATTAATAACATTATTAGTTGTCAATATGGGCTAAGATGATAGACGTTTAGGTAATCGAGAAAGAAAATGGACTAGGCAATAGAGCCATTCAAGTGGGATTTGATCCAAGAAATCAGCCCAGATTGGAAACTAAGTGCATTGAGTTTAAAGAGAATTAACTTGTGCCTTGCTAATTTGGTAGTGAACACATTCAGTTCTTTCCCTGACTTTAGGGCACCAAATCCACCAGAAACGACCATCAATAAGGTTGGTAGTGGTTGATCTGTTTTTAAGAAATCCAAATCGGTGCAAAGATAGATTTGCGATGAAACAATATTACATTATAAATGATGCTCTCAAAGATCTTGGGGATGCGGGATAACTTAGCAATGGGTCAGTAGTTGGTAATATCTAGTTTGCGACATTTCCAGAGGCGAGGAAAGAGCTCGTGGGAAATCGAAAGTCAAAAGATAGCTGCGAGGGTTGAATAGGATTTTCAGTACAATGCCGGGTAAACCATCGGGACCTAAAGAAAAATCATCTTTAAGTTTGTTTATCTTATCTAGTAGATGTTATTTCAATAAACATTAAAGATGTCTGAGCAGTTATTCAGGTAGCACTAGAGCCGCGGCCACCCACTGCTATTTTTCTGATGTTGCTGACATAGTTGCTTCTAGTTTTCTATCGTAGTTGCTGTAGTAGCTTCTGGTGTATCGGTTGCATTTGGTGCTAACCCTGTGCCAGCTACTGAAGTTGTTCTACTATTTCTCCTGCTGCTTCAGCAGATGATGATTGCGCTGTGGCTATTGTAGTTGAATTTTAAGCTCTTGTTTTTACGATTTTATCGGCGACTTTACTATGACTATTGAGCTTGACGCTGTTACTACCGCGGTCTCTGTTGTTGTTTGGAACCCTGCAGCCTTCTGAATGTGGTACCAAAAGTGGGCTGTGTCGGAAAACCATTTTTTTTAAAAAAATGTTTCTTCCTGCCAATGCTACCTAAGGTTTACAATGAAATTAAGAAATTAATACAATCGTCTAGATGTCGACTTTTTTCAAGGCATTATTGAAGCTACACCCTTAGTTTCGTAAATAATCGAGAGTGAAACGTAGGTGCAATGGTCGCAATTTGATGATGGTTGTGAATCATTCGGTGATCCCTGTGTGATCCAGGGAGCGAAGAAATCAGGGAATTCCTTCATCTTAGATTTTCATCAACAGCAATTCGTACTTGTTTGATAAGAGCAACACGTGTACAGGGATAACTTCCCCGTAGGCAGTAAAGGTAAATTTAATCGTTTTAATCTAACAAATCCCAACAGTCAATAGTTATTTTACACATTACCACGGACATTCCTTTAAATACAAATACGATACATAATATTATTTATCAAATGCAGTAATTTGTAATTGAAATCATTTATTAAAGCCTTTCAATTTGAAACTCATCGTGCAGTTTCGAAATTTTTTAATCCTTACTTGCATGGCAGGGACAAATTTTTAACACTCCATTTGTCATATTTTGATTACTTCGAATTGCAAAACACACAGGTCTACAAGTACACTAACATGACTGTTTAACGCTTAATCCTTCTGAACATACCGCAGCCGAGCTGTCGATAAAAATAATAAATCTGCGTTGACCTACATACGAACATACATTGGAATGTACATGGGTCATTGCTGTGAAAATACATGCATGCGTTTACGAATTATAGAATTAAGCATTTAAATAACTGCCCAAATAAGCATTGTGTATTTAAAATTGAAAATTGAAAATTGAAAATTTAAAATTTAAAATTCTGTATTTTTTAAAGCGTTTTCGTTCTCTCAATATTTGTTGCAGTGTTGATTATCTTCTGACAATTTCTCTGGTACTTCCACATAATGGTGTATTGCCATAAAAACCGATGTAGCCTGTCGATCGTTTCAAGAGCTTTCAGCGAATCCGTATTCAATCATTACAGAACAGGTTTAAATCGATTGGTCTTTTGCGGAATTTTTTTAGTCTCCCGAATGTTGAATACTGAAACTTTTACGGAGTCTGTTTTAGAGGAAAAACATCAACTGGAAAATAATATTCAGTATAATAACTCGTTTCTTCAAAGATAGAAATATTTGAAAACAGATCAAACTTTAGAGTCTATTTAGAACAAACATTGTTGGAATATTAGCTAGTTTCATATTGCACCCTATCTAGGGATTAAGTACAAATACAGTATGCTGCCCCCTTTAAATGCATTGTCAGAACAGGAAGTCTTAGATGTTAGGAGTCTTAAAGTTCTGATAAGAACTCAGGTGACGTTATCATCCCAAAATTGGAGAACAATAAGCAATCCATTCAGGTTCTCCTATAATTTTCATGCACTTGATAGATAGGATTTAATAGTGATACAAATGTAGCTAAAATTGCTCATGGAACGCTCTGGCAGACTCCGTATTTTCTAGTCAAACATTGAAGACCAACGTGCATGAGCATTCTGCAAGGATTGATCAAAATCAATTTTGCCGCTCGCTTTCGACTGTGCACAACTTGTGTTAACCCTCGTGCATTTACTCTCGCACGAGGGTTAAGTCCCCTATAAAACGTAATTACCATTCCCAAACGCAATCGATCACCTGAATCCGAGGGCAGCCAATTGGATAAAAAACTACCTACAGCCATGTCCAGTGCAACTTTTCTTGGTAATAATCCCTGGTTTCCTCTCCAATGTCATCCGGACACAGACAACAGTGATGAAATGGATGAAATCATGTCACCTGTTGAAAAAAAGTTTGTCTCCTTTGAAAACTGACCCATTTTTGATCTAAAAACAATTTTGTTCAGTATTTCACACCCAAATCAATTGGAATTACCAAAGAAAGCTTAAAGGCAAGGTAACACAATGTTATAACTGCCAAATGTTCGGCCACGGCGAAAAAAAATTGCCACATTAAAACTTATTGTGCGATCTGTGCGGGTTAAAACAAAACAGCTGAATGCGATAACGTCTCACATAACAAATGTGCTAACTGCAATGGCAATCATAAAGCTACCGATCCAGCCTGTACAAGTAGATCAAAGTATCTCGAAATAAAGGAAAAGAAGAAATCAGCTCATTCGAATTCTAATTACCGACCAAGTGCTCCAGTCTCTGCACATGCACATGTTCAAGGTTGCTTGCGAAAACTGGTTTTCTATGATTCGATGAATAATTTCCCATTGCTCCCAACACCACAAGGACAACGAAAAAATTTCACCGTTGAGAACAAAAAGATTGCAAGCTCCAACACTCAACATCAAATAACCAGCGCATGGGATAGTGGAGCTCTTCTGGGCATTGATGCGTCGCACGCTACGTTAATGGTCTGGATTAGCTGATGAGAAAGGGCTTCAGCCGATCCATTGTTCTTTTTAGCGCTGGTGTTTAGCATTTCCTTGAACATATCTTTGTCAAGCAGCGTATCCTTCCACTTTAGCCCTGTTAGGGTGGAGCACAGTCTGCGGTTCTATTTGCCGGCATTAAATCAGATAGCCTGGTGATCACTATGGGTATATTCTTCACTGATTCGCCATTTGGTTTTCCGCAAGAGTGAGTTGCTCATGTATGTGATGTCGATGATTTACCCTCTGCCTGCCTTTCGGAACGTATCCGCTGAACCTTCTTCGGCCAGACTAATATCCAATCCTGGGAATTATTCGAGGAGAGCTCTCCCCCTTACGTCTGTGGTTCTACTTCCCAATCAGTAGCCCACGCGTTCAAATCCCCAGCAATAATAACTGGACGTTTTCCTCGTGCGTCAGTTACAATGTCGTCTAACAGCTTCATATAATCCGCCAGTGATAGACTGGGGGGCGCATAGAAACTAGAAAAATGTACACCATATATCTTAGCAGATACGAAATGGTCTCTCCCATGGCCGACTGACTGCAGGTCATGGTTCCCACAGGTCCATATCGCAGCCTTTTTTGTGTTGTCATCTGTCCAGCTGGGTTTATACGGTTCGCTTATTAGGCCTACGTCGATTCTTTTCTCCCTTACTGTTTGCGCCAGAACATGGACAACATTCCTCAAATTAGTTTGGCCAGTGCCTTCTTGAGTACTGCTTGGCTGTCACCAGCCATGTGTCCAGCGTTTTCTGGTGTAACCATCCTATACCAGAAGCATAATGCGTCCTCTTTGCATTTTCTGCACTGCTTCGATCGGTCCTGCTCGCCCTTGCATTGGCGCGCCGTATGGCCAAACTCCAGACACTTGACGCACTTGGTAAGGGCCTTTCGAACACGAATATGGCAATTTACCCAGCCGACTTTGATTTTACCGGATTCCAGCAATTTGTTCGCCATCTCTACCGGTAGGCCCACTGCAGCCGTTCCTAAGACTGAGCTCATTTCTTTTGGCAACTCCAAAGTTGTACTGCGCTTTGATTGCATCGCAGATGTCTCTCCTGGTGGTGACTTCGTCAAGGTCTTTGATTTTTATCGTGGATCTCTGGACAAAAATGCGAATTTCCGCCCCAAAATTTTCACCGATATTACTCCTGAATTTTTCGGTTCTGTCACCAGATTCGCGCAGCTGGAACAACAGGTCTCCTTTCTGGGTTCTCCTAATCTTTGTAACCGATTCACCCAGATTATCGAGTTTGGGGTCCACTTTGACCCTGCGAAGTATTTCGGCGTACGAAAGTTCGCCCTTGCTTGCCGCCACGTTTCCGTCAGGTCGCGCATTTTCGCGCGCGGGCGGCTTGTTTGGCTTCTTTTTGGGAACCTTCAACTAGGCGCTGCAGTCGCCCTTGGGCTGTTTTTTGCTCGCCATCCTAGCGGTTATTTCACTATTTGTGGACTGTTCATTCATGGGCCTTCTTGCTCTTTCCGGCATTGTTTTGTTTTTGGGGCACAACTTAGCCACGTGATGTCTACTTCGCTTCGACTATGGGCGGCGACTTCAGCCATTGTTTCGAGCTCGGCGAGTCTATAGACTCTACCCTTCGTTTGGGCCCCAAAATCACCTTCAGCCATGGGGATGTTTGGGATTTATTGTTTTGCTTTTATTTTGTTTTTTTAATGATGAACGAGAGATCAAGGGGTTTTTGTGCCATTTGTACACAGCGCGGGCGAAGGAAATTTTGGGAGGAAGAAAGGACAGGTACCGATGTACATTGTTTTTAAACGTTTGTAAGTTACAACAACCAGGAAACACAGAGGTCGGCAGGGCATACCATAAGCGAGTTGTACGGCTTAGGAAAGAATCACGATATTTTAGAGTACGTTGGAAAATGGGATTGAGGGTGTACTGATAAGCATTCATAGCGACACGGGTGTTACGGTTGAAAGTTTGAATGAGTGGAATGCTACTGGCGATTTCAATGGAGCACTGGTGGTGGAAATAGCGATAAAACAAAGTGAGACAGGAGACATTACGTCGGTGTTCGAGGGTGTCAATTGATTGACTGATATTAGTATCATCTATGAGTTTTATCGCACGGTTTTGAATCCTATCTAACAGGTGCAGAGATCTTTTAGAAGTACCTGACCAGATGTGGGCATTGTACTCCAATTTTGGGCTGATGAATGCCTTAAATATTAAGGCCAGATCAGAGGGGGTAAAATATTTCTTACATCGCTTGAGGTTTCGCAGCATTTTTGACGATATCGAATGTGTGGTCATTCCAACGTAAGTTGTCACTGACACACAAACCGAATGGAAAGTTTATCGGTTTCGACGATGTAAGTGCCATTCATGGATAATGGCTGGGTATTTGAATTTCGCTTTAATGACAGCAGGCAGCATTGAGTTTTGGAAGCACTAAATTCCACTCGGTTGATAGTTCCCCAATTGGGTCTGCTGTTTATATCGGAATTTAATGAGATTAACATGAGTTGCCGTTCAACAGCGTGAATCCCGGAATGAATATGAAAAGCAGAGAGTACTGATAACTTCCTTGGGCTTGTTATCACGCATCTCATTCGCTGAGAGCTCATAGAGCGTTTTGATGCTTTCTATTGCATCCCGCATTGGTTGGTGAATTGATCGCCTTTTACCATCCTCCAACATTTCCACAAGGGCTTTTATTTGTTCCCCTAATTTTTGAAACACGGAGGGCTGGTTATTTGGATCCAGCGCCATCCACATACTTCTTTGAGGCGCTGCTTCTACATCAGGACTCCTCTGGGGCGATGGCGGCTGTCAAGCCGTAGATCTTCTCACCATCGAGCTCTTCCGGAATGCGTTCTCTCCGTTGATCTCATTCACCAGGTTTTGTTGATTTTTTTCAGTTGGGTTCATTTCTTTTGGGTCCTCATTCAAAGCCGCTGTCAGTGCTCGGATGTGTAGTCATCTAGCGATCCCATGGTTACCTGTGCACGCAGTGGGGCCACGCAAGAGTTGACACAGACCCCTATGGGATTATGTGCCAGAGCCGGATCGGTGCAAACCACTGATGTTACATCTGGACCTACACCACCAACTTAATAGCGACGAAACATTGAACGTACTTGGAGGCCTGTCACGGCTTTAACGGGATGGGGACGTTCACAGCATAGCCTGAAAACCATTTCAACAGAATTTCACTACTGCTTACTCAGGTAACAGAATACTGCAAACGTCAGCCCATATGTCAGTCATTCTGAAAACATTGTTTCCAGTATACCATAATTACGACCTTGCTGGGCTCAGTTGTAATGTCTAAAAGGCAGTTATGTAAGAAAAATGTCGAAATGTCCGCTGGTAGGCACCAATGGAGCTACGGTTTCCCAGGGTGCCACCTCTTTACCCGAGCGCTAGGAGATGGGTTAGCACATAGTTGAAGACGGTGCCGACTCGTCTTGTCGCAGAAAGTTCTTAGGGGTTCCTGTGGCCTTTTCTGTCGCTCTTGGTCGGGGACTGTTTATTGGTTATTCCATGCTAACCTGCATATCTACAGGCCGATCACCGTCCGCGACCTGTGATCTCCCCAGTAGCCTGAGCTTAGCCTTGGGGATATGTGGCTGTGTATGTGTGTGTGTGAATTTCGGTGATTTGGTAAATACATCGGTAAGTGGACTGCATTTGGATATGTTTGGATGTGAATAAACTTCGGTTCCACATGGATTATTTTAGAGATTTGAGTGAATCTGCCTTTTCAGTTGAATTGTGTTTTGTATGATGACAGTAGTGTGATTTATTTATTTATACAAATACATATGTGGGTAATTCAGTTTATTTTAATATAAATTCAATTGATTAATTTACTTAAACTTATGATAATAATGTTATGTATAAATCTTATACATAGCCTTTAGGTCACTACGAACTTAAATCTCCCCATTGATTCATTGGTCTTTCAAGATATACATTTATTAAGACGTAGAAATCCGGAGTAATTATTATTGTTTATATTATGCAAAGTGCTGGGGGTATGATAAACAATCGTTGAAACCTAGTCCAGCATCATAATAATAGACAAATTTCAATCGCAGAGATGCATTATGCTTATGAGCGATTCTACCCACTAAGTGATCGATGTGTATTTTGTTTACACAAGTGTCGATCGCCTGGATGATAGAATAGAAAAACAATGGATCAATGCACCATAGAGGAGTATAAATACTGATGCATTGTGACTTGAAGAGCACTCATTCTGAACTTCCGAAATAGTCGGTATTGTTTTCTACGTTACAGTCTTCTAAATTTTCTAAAGTAAAAGTAAAATTACAGTTTTCCTAAGTAAAATAAAATAAATTATATTTTTATATTATAGTTTTTTATAAAGTAAAAGTAAAATAAAAATAAATTATATATTATACAAAAAAAATAAACGGTAGCTTATTTCCATAGAATTTTACATATGTGTTCAGTTGAATTCATTTCAAAGGAAAAATTATAAGAAAAATTGGTGTCAGAAGTGGGATTGCAAAAGAAAATTAAAAAAAATAATAATAATAAATAATAAATAAAAATAAATTATGCGAAAGGAAAAATTGAAAAAAAAACTGTGCGAATTGTATCTGAGAACATTCAAACCTTAAATGAATTAACCGGAGGACCAATGCCTAACAACAACCATCTCAATCATCTACAACAACAATGAAGATCATCACCATTCTAATTATGTAAGCTTTGTATTATAATTTTTTTTAAGCAATTGTCATAAAATAAATTTGAACAAAAAAAAAATTTTTGTAACTAAACGAAAGAAAAAATAAATTAAAAAGAAATTAATATTTACAGCAAAACAAGCCAGGATTTTACTTCAAATCTTATAAAAAAAAAAATTTAAAATTGTTGATAATGGTGAAACAGGTGTCGCGGTGTCTAGCTCAATCGAGTTGGATACAAATTTGTTAATTAAATTCATACCGGAATTTGACGGTTCATTCAGGAACCTGAGTGCATTTATTGACGGGGCCAATGAAGCTATGAAGATAGCTAGGCCCGAGCAACAAGCCATATTAATGCCTTTTATTAAGTCTGCTCTTAAAGGACCGGCAAAAAATATTACTTTAACGGTAAATTACATAAAATGGGAAACTTTAAAACGGAAATTGGTTGAAACTTTTGGGGAAAGAAAATCTTTCGAACAAGTTCAAATGGAACTTCAAAATTGCAGGCAACATAAAAATGAAAATATTTCCAATTTTACTTCTGTTGGTTAGGATCATGAATTTGTTCATAATTTTCAAATATCCTCGGATATCAACATTCAGCTTGATGGTATCTTGGGAAATGATTTTTTACGGAAATATTCCTTTTTAATTGATTATATGAACGGAAAAAACGGAATTGGGTGCGGTTTGCTAAGAGATGGCGTAACTTGTATTATTCCATTGTTATTATTCAAATGGAACATGCGTTGGAAAGCTACTGTCATTGTACGTCATTTCAGTATATGTCATTCATTTGAAGCGTAAACAACAATTTTTTTTCACTCAAATATGTCGAACTTTGTGCCTGAAAAAGTGTTTTTGCCGGGAGTTCTTCTTCATTATTTTAATATGAAGAAAACTGCTGCCGAAAGTCATCGTATTTTGCTGGAAGTTTATGGTGAACATGCGCTAGCTGAGCGAACGCGCCAAAAGTGGTTTGCACGATTTAAGGGTGGTGATTTTGGCTTGGAAGACGATGAACGTCCTGGGCAGCCAAAAAAGTTTGAAGATGAAGAACTGGAAGCATTACTCTATGATGATTGTTGCCAAGCACAAGAAGAGCTCGCAGAATATTTGGGTGTCACTCAAGCAGCCATTTCAAAACGTTTAAAAGCAGCTGGATATATTCAAAAGCAAGGAAATTGGGTTCCATATGAACTCAAGCTGAGAGACGTCGAAAAGTGGTTTTGCATGTCCGAAATGCTGGTGGAACGCCATAAAAGGAAGTCATTTTTGCATCGAATTGTTACTGGTGACGAAAAATGGATTCATTACGACAACCCCAAGCGCAACAAATCATATGTGAAACCCGGCCACCTAGCCAAATCAACGGCAAGGCCGAATATCCATGGCGCGAAGGTAATGCTCTGTATTTGGTGGGATCAGATGTGTGTGCTGTATTATGAGCTGCTAAAACCGGGTGAAACCATCAATAGACAACGCTACCGAACACAATTAATCCGTTTGAAGAGAGCAGTGGCCGAAAAACGCCCGGAATATGCGACCAGACACGAGGCAATAATTTTCCATCATGACAACGCTCGGCCCCACGTTGCTTTTCCGGTTAAGAAGTATTTGGAAAACAGTGAATAGGAAGTCTTAACCCACCCGCCTTATAGCCCAGACCTTGCCCCTTCTGACTACCATTTGTTCCGGTCGATGCAGAACGCCCTCACTGAAATACTGTTCACATCAGAGCAGAATATCAAAAATTGGCTTGATTCATTCTTGGCTGCCAAGCCGGCGTAGTTCTTTTGGGATGGGATCCACAAATTGCCAGAAAGATGGGAAAAAGTCATAGCTTCAGATGGGCAATACTTTGAATAATACTATTGTACATGTTTTTCTTAAATAAACGTTCAAATTTTGAAAAAAAAAACCGTACGAATTATATACCCAATATAACGATAATGTTAAAAGTTGTCTCTATTTGGATACTTCTTATAGAGCTTATTTGCCCGCAAGAACAAGTGTTAAAATACCAGTAAAAGGAATTTTAAATGAGGGTTATATAGAAAAAACTGAAATAACTCCCGGAAGTTTTTTAAATGATTGCATTACAAAGAATAGTAACGGAAATGCATATGTAACTATAATAAATACAAACGAAGAGTTTGTTCGTTTAAAATTTGGAGTTCAGGAATTAAAACCAATTCCTAAAATTAAATTTAATATAAATCCAGTATCAGGAAATAAAACTGATAGGTGGAATAAAATAACAAATATTTTAAGGACTGATCATTTAACTGAAGAAGAACGGGATTCTACCTATTCAATATGCAATCAATATTCAGATTTATTCTTTTCGGAAGGAGATTTTCTATCTCATACCACAGTATTTGAGCATCGCATACCACTTGAAAAAGATGCTTCACCTATTTGTGCAAGGACATATAGATATCCCAAAGTTCATGAAAATGAGGTAGCAACTCAGATGAATAAAATATTAGAATAAGAAATAATTTAACCATCAAATAGTCCATGGTCTTCTAAACTTTGGGTAGTCCCTAAAAAGATCGATTCATCTGGAAAAATGAAATGGAGAGTCGTAGTTGACTATCTTAAATTAAACGAGCAAACAGTCTCAGATAATTATCCACTTCCAAATATAAGTAATATATTAGATCAGTTAGGGAATTCTAAATATTTTACAACACTTGATTTAGCTTCAGGTTTTCATCAAGTATCATTAATGAAAGAAGACAGACAGAAAACGGCTTTTTCTACTCCGAATGGGCACTATGAATTTTGTAGAATGCCTTTTGGACTGAAAAATGCTAATTCTTGCTTTCAGAGATTGATGAATGTTGTATTAACAGGAATACAAGGCATAAAATGTTTTGTATACTTAGACGATATTGTTGTCTATGCCTCATCACTGGAAGATCATAAAATGAAACTAACTAGTGTTTTTGATCAGCTAAGATCTGCAAATTTAAGACTACAACCTGATAAATGTGAATTTTTAAGACAGGAGGTAGGTTATTTAAGTCATATCATTTCGCAGGATGGTTTAAAACCTAACCCAGATAAAATACGTGTTATTGAAAATTATAAAACTCCTAAAACACAGAAAGAAATAAAGCAATTTCTTGGATTAGTAGGTTATTATCGTAGATTTATTCCAGACTATTCAAAGTTATCCCAAAGATTAAAAAAATTATTACGTAAAAATGTTTCATTTTGCTGGACAGACGAACAAGATAAAGCCTGTGAAGAACTTAAAACTGGTGCAATTCTTTCACAAAAATATGGAGATAAATTAATGCCAATTGCATATGCTTCTAGAACTTTAAATAAAGCTGAAGGAAATTACTCAACTACAGAAAAAGGATGTTTAGCTATCGTTTGGGGTGTTAAACACTTCCGACCTTATTTATATGGACGAAAGTTTATTGTTCAGACCGATCATAAGCCATTAACTTGGTTATATAATGTAAATGATCCTGGAAGTAGACTAATACGATGGAGATTAAGATTGGCAGAATATGATTATGAAATAAGATATAAAAAAGGATCTACTAATACTCAAGCAGATTGCTTAAGTAGACTAAATGTAAATCCAATTGGGGAACAAGAAATAAGAGATATTTTGCATGAACTCCCAAGTACATCTGAAAGCAGAAGTACTCTACAAGAAAACAATGAATCGCAAATCATAGTCAATAAAAATTTATCTGATGGTATAACTTTAAATATATCTGACAAATATTTCCAAAGTCCTACATATTCTAATAGACTAATGAATTTAAAAGAAAAAGAGTTACTTTCTCAAGAAGAATTAGAAATTAGAAAGCATTTGATAATCTTATTGAAATTTGTGGAAAATATGAAAAACTTTTTTATTTAACAAAAATCTATGACATTCAAAAATAATTTTCGAGCTTTTAGCTTCTAAATTTTCTGAAAATCAATTACAACTTAATTATGTTGAAGAAAATGAATCATACCAACATAACAACTGCAGATGAAATACCAACAATACTGAAAGAAACACATAATAGGAGGTCATGCTTGTACACTTAGAATGCTTAAAATCTTACGGAGCAAATATAAATGGAAAAATATGAGTAAAGATATCGAAAAGTATGTTAAATCTTGTATTAAGTGCCAGACAAATAAAATTAATAGAAAACCGATAAAAAATCCAATGTTGATAACAACTATAAGTAAGCTATCATTTGAGCGAATCTCCTTAGACATATTTGAGCCTTTAAAAGAAACTTCAAAAGGAAATAAATACGTCCTTTCTATTCAAGATGATTTAACAAAATTTACTTGCTTCATTCCAATAATAAATCAAGAAACAGCAACTATTGCAGATGCACTTTTTCATCATTTTATTTCAAAATATGGAATATCAACATCAATACTTACAGATCAAGGTGCTAATTTTATGAGTACACTCATGAAAAATTTATGTAAAATATTTAAGATTAAAAAAATAAACCCCACACCTTATTATCCTTAAACAAACGGTGCTTTGGAAAGAGTTCATGCTACTCTCGAAGAATATTTACGCAACTTCACAGAATATGGTGAATGGGATAAATGGCTTGATTATGCTAGTTTTTTTTATAACACAAATATACACTCGAGTACTAATTTTACTCCATATGAGCTAGTATTTGGATATAAACCTGTATTACCTAGTTCTATACTTTCTAGAAATAAGCTTACTTATGATGATTACAATAATATTATAAAAAATAAAATTATAAAATCACAAGAAAAAGCAAGAGAAAATATTTTAAAATCAAAAGAAAAATCGAAAGATAAACATGATAAAACACTAAATGAAAAAAATATAGGGTAGGTGATAATATACTTATTAGGATTCCTCAAAAATCTAAATTTGATCCATTATACCAAGGTCCCTATACAGTTTTATGGTCCGATAATACCAATGTTATCTTTAAGAAAAATAATAAAACTTTAAAGTATAATATAAATAACACAACACCTTATTTACAGGGTAATGATGACTGAATGTCAACTCAATAGTAATAATTTTGTCATAAGGGATTTATCACATATGACTGCTATATATTATGAAAAAGTTTCTGAAGTACATCTATACGATCAAACTTGGACTTTGACAACAATCCTGAATACTCGTACATCTTTTATCTCGTACAGACAAAGATTAATCAAAAATTATTATAATCAATTTGAAGAGCTATGTATACAGTATAGGACAATAGAATGCTCAAGAACGCTCAAAACAGTAAAAGGTCGAATTTAATTAATAGATACATCATATTATAATTTAATGCATCTTATGGGGAAATATAAGAGAGCAAAAAGAGGATTAATTAATGTAATAGGCTCAGGATTAAAAATGCTATTTGGAACAGTAGACCGAGAGGAGGCAGATTACATCAATGATGCAATTGATGATTTACAAAATAAGCAGAGAGATAGTATAACTATTCTACAAGATCAAACCACAATAATTAGCAACATTGTTAATAATTTCGATAAAACTATTAAAGGATTAAAAAGAGCAGAAGTTGAAATAAATCAGGGATTAGAGAAAATTAATAACTATTCATTCAATTTGAAACATGATTTGGAGCATGTTTTGGAAATGGTCAATTATTTTAGTATGCTGGTAGTAGACACCGAAATCGATTTAAATTTACTTATTAATGTTGTTATGTTCGCTAAAGTAGGGAAAATCCACCCTTCCATTATACCTGTTGATATATTCTTGTCTAAATTAAAGGAATCAGAGATGACTCTTCCTTAAATATTGCTCTATCCTGTAAAATTAAATGAAGAAAACGCTAATACTCTTTTAGAGATTTCAAAAATAACTGCTTATGTTGACCATGAACAACTTGTTTTTATTATTAAAATACCCATTACTGATCAAGAGCAATATGATCTATTTAACATGATACCTATTCCTCAAATTAAAATATTAACTACAATTATGATAGATACCAAGAAAAAAATATTTACTTATTTCTAAAACAAAATCTAAAGCTGCTTTATTGAATGAAATTGATAAAGATTGCAGTTCAATAGGAACGGAAAAACTGTGTAAGCAAATAACTTTAATAAATCTATACATTAATCACATGTGCGGAACAGACATCTTTCTTTTTAATAAAGTATCTGAATGCGATCTAAGAGTCGTTAATCAAAATTTAGAAATTTGGCATAAGCTAGAAAAACATAATACTTGGTTATATTTATTAACAAATCCTATTACAGTTTCAATAACCTGTGGTATTTTACAAGATATCGAGTTAAATGGGATAGGAACCTTAACTATTTTAAATAAAATATGTAAAGCACAAATGCTTAATATAATTTTAGTTCCAGACCTAGAATTGGTAGGAGAATATAATAATATAATTTTAGGAAAAGTTATAAGTCAGGATGACTGCTGCACTGACGAAAATTTGAAATATGCAATGGCATTCAAGCCAATTGATCCAATTAAAATATCTCATGTTAACTTGAATGAGCTATCTAAAACCGCACATAGACTGGATTTGGTAAAGGGAAAACTAAATTAATTATTTTCTAAACCAAATCCAACTTACCATTTCACTATTATCACTTATATTGTCGGAACATTAACACTGTTAGTTATAATTATGTTATGTTGTAAATGTTTCAAATGTAAACATATATGTTTAAAACTGAATTTCTTGAATAATTGGTTTAAAGTAAGAAGAAGGGAAAATGTACAAGCAATTGTTAAAAAAAAAGAAAATAAACCTGTAATCACATAATGATGAAATTTCGGATGATGATTATAAAATTGAATATTAAATAAGTCATTCAATTATAATTGTATTATTATTTTTTTTTTAAATTGTATATTTGAATTTGAAAATATGGTTAACTAATATTATCTTTAAGCGAAAAATATACAAGTATTTAAAAAAAAAATCTTCTGTTTAAAACGAATATACTGTGTGTAAATGATTCATGTTACATATACGTAAGGAGAAAAGTAGTAGAGAAACTGTAACGAACTTTGTAACGAAATTGTATCTGTCACATCATTAATTTCTTTTCCTAAGGGGGAATGTGTTATGTATAAGTCTTATACATAGCCTTTAGGTCACTACGAATTCAAATCTCCCCATTGATTCATTGATCTTTCAAGATATACATTTATTAAGACGTAGAAATGCGGAGTAATTATTATTGTTTATATTATGCAAAGTGCTGGGGGTATGATAAACATCCGTTGAAACCTAATCCAGCATCATAATAATAGACGCATTATGCTTATGAGCGATTCTACCCACTAAGTGATCGATGTGTATTTTGTTTACACAAGTGTCGATTGCCTGGGTGATTGAATCAAAAGACAATGGCTCGATCGATGTGTATTATGTTTACACAAGTGTGGATCACCTGGAGATAGAATAGAAAAACAATGCATCAATGCACCATAGAGGAGTATAAATACTGATGCATTGTGACTTGAAGGGCACTCATTTTGAACTTCCGAAAGAGTCGGTATTGTTTTCTAGTTACAGTCTTCTACATTTAAAGTAAAAGTAAAATTACAGTTTTCCTAAGTAAAATAAAATAAATTATATTTTTATATTATAGTTTTTATAAAGTAAAAGCAAAATAAAAATAAATTATATATTATACTAAACAAATAAACGGTAGCTTATTTCCATAGAATTTTACATATGTGTTCAGTTGAATTCATTTCAAAGGAAAAATTATAAGAAAAATTGGTGTCAGAAGCTTTTAATTCTTATTAAAAAATTATAAGAATAAGAATATTTGAAGGTTGCGTATCGCGCCGTGTGCTGGTTCGTCATCGAATAACTCGTACGATTTCTATTTATCTACCACTGTGGCGAAAATTGCGACCACCAGAGAGATAGAGAATGAGAGAACAAAAGAAAATGGGGTTAATGTCGGTTACACTTAGAGCGTAACCATCTCTTCGATCCCATATATATATATGATATATTTATATTTTTTTTTTTTGGTATTGTGCTTAAATTATTTATGAA
Source organism: Volucella zonaria (assembly GCA_963966105.1). Lineage (NCBI taxonomy): Eukaryota > Metazoa > Arthropoda > Insecta > Diptera > Syrphidae > Volucella > Volucella zonaria. Next base: position 29,108,267 of record OZ014533.1, on the reverse strand, counting down.
TGCATATTTGAATACATTTTATTGAATATTATGTACATACATGTGAATATTATATGATATTATTGTGGGTTGTCGTTGATTGGTAGCGGACATAGTTTTTTAATTGGTCGTCGGAATTCTCCAAGTTGGGTTTTTACATTTACTACCCGTAAGAGATCCCCCTGCGTATTTTTCTAGGATGCGACCTAAGTTCCATTTTGCCGCGGGAAGTCGTTCATTCTTCATAAGCACCAAATCTGCTACCTTAAGTTGGGGCTGAGGTTTCAATCATTTCAGACGCTGTACTCTGTCTGCTACTGCTTCAAGAATATCTGCAACGGCGCCTGAATAGTCTTCCATCGGTCGGTGTAGCTTTGTTTGACCACGGTCAAATCTGGTTCAGGAACCGTAAATAGGGTTTCACCTGTCAGAAAGTGTGCGGGTGTCAATGCCTAAAGTCCTCTGGTTCTTCTGTGAGGGGGCAAAGAGGTCTCGAATTTAGACACGCTTCGACTTGAGCTAAAAACGTGGCGAGCTCTTCATAAGTAAGTGTCCCAGTACCAACAATTCGCTTTAAGTGGAACTTGACACTCTTCACTCCTGCTTTCCACACACCGCCAAAGTGGGGAGAAGCGGAGGGAATAAAATCCCACTTTGTTCCCTGAGTTGCGAGGATATTCGCAATGTCTTCCCAGTCCTGTTTTCCGCTCTTCATTAGACGTCGCAGTTCTGCGTCTGCTCCCACGAAGTTGGTCCCGCAATTGCTATAAATTTCAGCACAAACTCCACGTCGAGCTGCAAATCGTCGAAACGCTGCCAGAAACGCCTGAGTCGCTAACTGCTTCGAGATGTATGGCTTTAGTAGCCAAGCAGACAAATATGGCCAGTTATCCCTTGTGGCACTTGGCTCCTCGACCTTTGCAAGGCAACACCCGGGCTTGCATAATCTATACCCGTGTTTGTGAAAGGCCTTGACGATGTAACTCGAGGAGTTGGCAGCTCTCCCATCAGCTGTTGAGCGATTTAGTTCGAAGCCTATAGCAGATGGTACAGCTGTTTACGTGTTTTTTGACCGTCCTCTTCAGTTGGAAGATCCAGTATTTCTGTCGCAAGTGTGCCATCACTAATTGAATACCTCCGTGTAATATTATGATGTGTGACTCGCGTATTATTAATGATGATAGCTTATGCCTTGAGTCCAATATAATAGGGTGTTGTTGGTTGGATGTAATGGTCCCATACCTCTTGCCTTTTCTGCTTACCAATGGAGACTGCGGATAGCTTATTAAGGAGCAGACGCTGTCCCAAAGGTGACTGTTTTCAGCCATATATATATATCAAAACATATCGTTTTGAGAACTTCGGATGGAAATTTGCGTTAAAGTACAAGTTGGTAAATGGAATCTCTCTCATTCACCCATATTTGGCGGTACATTTTTTCGATGTCGGCTGTAAACGTGTACCTGTACAACCTTCATCATAGAATGACTTTGACAACGTCGTTTTGTAGAGTCGGTTCCACCATCAGGGTGTCGTTGAGTGACTTATCTTCCGACGTCTTAAACGAAGCATCAAAAACTATTCTCAATTTAGTTGAAAAACTGCTTTCTTTTAGGACCACGTGATGTAGCAAGAAGTAGTGCAGTGTGCGGCCCAAAACGTGTTCGTTCCCAACTTCGGTCATGTGACCCGAGGGTGTGTAATCTTCTATGCACGTAGAGTAATCGCTGTGAAGTTGCATATTTTTGAGTGGACGTCCTTCTAACTGCTTATATGTACTTAGGGCACCCTCTGTTGAACGTCCAAGCACGGGACGAACATTTCCTTTGAAGGGAAGGGCAGTTTCACAGTGCTCCTCACACGCCATATTTTCTGGAGTTTCTGCATTCAGAAAATGGGCTTCATCAACTCCCAGAATTTTTGCAGACTCTCACGAATTTTTGCAGTCCTTACGAGTTGAGACGAAAAGGGTGCATGTTCAAAGAGAATCCATCCGAGTTTGTTTTTTTGTGCCACGGACAAATTGGCGTCATTGGGCCTGATCAATTCAGATGCAGATATTCATTTTAAAAACATTCCTGTGCCCGTTTTCTCCGGTGTGTCAGGTGAAGCCGAAAGGATTTTGTCACATTTACCTATCGCTAATGGTAATTATATAAAGGCGTTGGCTATTTTATAGGACAGATATGATCACCAACGGTTTCTTGTCAACACTCAACTGAAGTGTTTCTTCAATCAACAGTCCATAACCCGAGAATGGTCTGAAGCAATCAAGAAGCTATTGGACACATCAATCGAAATAGTCCATAGCTCGGATAGTTTGAAAGTGCCAGTTCAAAACTTGGACGCGGTGTTAGTAGAGTGCTCTTTTCACTCACAAGCCAGTTCATCCAAATACACATGTAGGCTATGCAATAAAGGTGTACGAGTACATTCAATTCGAAAATGTAATAAGTTTTCAAAAATGAGCATAATCGATCGCTGTCAAAGTATAGGTAGACTATAGTTGTTTAGAAACTGTCTGGCATATAGCCATTTTTCTCATAATTGTTCAAGCACCCATAAATGTCATTACTGACACCAGCCCACCAATCGCTTTTACGTAATTCGACACATAACACATTGACAGTAAATCATCAATCGCAACCAGTATCGAATAACAACTTTCTTAACTCAGTAGTGAATCCACATGCACCTAGTTTCAAGCCTCCGATTCTGGAACAGCCTTCAGCAATTCAACGTGATACTCTGAACGAGCAACGATCGATCCAAGAAACACCCTGTTGCAGCAAGTCCATCAACACATATCATTCTGTACTACATTCGTCTATCCACCTACCCCTGCTGGCCGCAGCTATCGTGAAGGTGAGCGGATCGTCTGGAAAGGTTGTTTCACTACGAGCACTGCGGGATTCAGGATCAGAGGCTTCATTTATAACCGAATCAGCATTTCAACTTTCAAAATCTAAATACAAATCAACTTATGTCGAGGTTTCCTGGTTGGGTTTGGTCAGCAGTGACATATGTAAGAAGGTCGTTAACATCACGATCGGTTCTCACTAATCAACCTTTAAAATCTCCACACACAAGTGCCATTTGTACATAAAAGACAATTTTATTTGAAGTAAAAATATTGATTTTTGTAACGTTAAAAGAAGTGGTTTAATTGTCGCAGTTAATACGGATATTCCTTAACAGTGCAGTTTTCATAGCAACTGTTTTTCTTTTGGTTCACACCCGACCATTTGGTCCAGTTCGAGCCGGATTTAAATACATTAATTGCTTTAATTTTTTTTTTGTTTGCGTTTAGCCACCGAAAACTCCAAGGGGAAATTTGTTGATGCGTGAATGCGTTTCGTCTGATCAGTTGTATTGATTTTATCGTCAGCACACCCTATTTGGTGTGCTTTATGGGCAGGTGGAATCATCGGCTCATATTTCTTCAAGAACGATGCTGGCCAGAATGTTACCGTCAATGGAGAGCGCTATAGAAACATGATTTCCGACTTCTTCATTCCTTAGTTGAATAGCATTGACGTGACAGGGCTTTGGTTTCAACAAGATGGCGCAAAATGCCACACGGGGCGCGACACTATCAATTTATTGTGGAAAACATTTGCTGAGCGCCTAATGGAACTGTGAGCCGACCTGTGATCTCAAATTTTTCGATTACTTTCTTTGGGGGTATGTGAAGTCACTAGACTATGCCGATAAACCAGAGACATTGCACGATTTGGAAATCAACATTCGCCGTGTTATGGCTGATATACGGCCCCAGTTGCTCGATAAAGTTGTCGAAAATTGGACTTCAGGATTGCCCTTCATTTAAGCTTGCTGCGGCACGCATATGCCCGATATCATACTTAACCACTAATGGAATAAAATTAATAAAGCTAATGTCATAGATGTTGGCTATAGTCTTAAGTGTTTTATTTCATATTGAATATATATAATTCTATAAAAAACACAATTTATGAACAGTGTTGTGCAAAACATACCGGATTTATATCGAACATTTTTCTAGGGAACAGAAAGAACCTAAGTAAAATCTGTTGTCAATTTAAGAAAACTTATCGTATAAGTTTACAAATAAAAGAAAAAAAGGGTTTTGCGATAATATGTTTTATTATACAAAAAAAAAAAATTAACTTAACTCGGTACTGGCTTGTGCAAGACATACCGGATTTTCGTTGTGCCAAATATTTTGCCCAGTAACCGTTGTTGTTTTAGACCTCCTCGCATCTTTTAGGCATGGACGTTACTAGATTCTTTATTTTTATTTTGGAATGTTCACTTATTCATTATTTAGTGATGTCACAAGTGCATTTTTGGATGTGTTAGTCTTTAACTCTACCCGTCTTTTTAAAATGGCCCACAAGTTCTGGATAGGATTTAGATCGGGCGAATGAGACGGCCATTCCAACACATCAATATGTTTCCGCGCAAACCACTCCTTAACGAACTTTAATGAATGTTTTGGGCCATTATCATGTTGATAAACCCAATGCAGTGGCATCTCCTCTTCAGTATGTGGTAGCATTACGGATTCCTGTATACTCCTACACTGAAAGCGATCCATAATAAGACTAATCTCATGTATTGGTTCACATCCCGCACCAGAAAAACCTCCCAACACCACAGTTGCCTCCATGCCTCACGGATGGACGACAACGTCGTGGTGAAGAAGTTCCCCGTTCTTTCGTCTAACATGAATACTTCCATCGGAAGCAATCAAGGTGAACTTACTCTCGTCGCTAAAGAGTACAGTTTTCCACTTCGTTGCTACCAATTCGAATGGTTTCTTGCGAACTCCAGTCTAGGAAACGATTAGCGTTAGCAAAGTAATCAAAGACTTACTAGAAGAATAAAATGGTACCTTTTTTGCCTTTGCTTAGCAGTAAGTAGAGGCTTTTTCGCTGGCCGAAAAAGCTTCTCTTAAACGTCTGCGTACGGCGCTTGCTTTGATTGGAAGATTGAGCACACTAACAGTCTTTCTTGAATGCAAGAAATGATCGTTAAGAACCATTTTCTTAATTTGCCGATCGATTCGGACTGTAGTTTTTCTGGGACGTTTTTTATAATCTCACACACTGTCGGTGATCGCATTTTATACTTTTTTGCTATAGATTTTTGTTTTATCCCTGCCCTGAAATCCGCTACCACCCGATTTCTAACCTCACCACTATATTTATTTTTAGCCATTTTCAATTCAACTGAAAGCCAAAAGAGCCCAGAAATACGGTACTTTTGAAAATCCGGTATGTTTTGCACATTGAGTTGAGCTACAGTTTTTGATGAAACTCTAAAAATAATGGTAGTAATGCCTTGTTTTTTTTCTATTTGCAAACTTATTAAATAGGTTTTCTTAAATTGCCAAACAAGTGTACCTACTGTATTCCTGTCCCATATAATTCTTCAACGAAAAATGTTCTTGAAAAATCCGATATGTTTTGCACAACACTGTATGTATGTACGGACAAAAAAAGGAAATTCACACATTCTCAAATTCAACTCAATTATGGTATTGTAGTAATCGCGAATTTTAACTCATCTAAACATATATTCTTATTTTGTAAGGTAATTATTAGGTAAATATGTACCATATATTTATCGCTCTACTTATGTTAATTTATGCGATATTTATATAACAGATATGTGTATAGGTATATGTAAGTTTACATGAAAAATACATATGTAATAGGTATATCTGAATTAATTTGGAATGTTAAACCTTGTTTTTGATTTTTGTTTTTTAAACTAGGTCATTGATTTCATTCATATGATTTTTAAAAATTTAAAAATGATTTTTAAAATCATAATCCAAAGAAAGTGAATAAAACTGAATAGGTACTCACGTTTATGTCATATGTATGTCTGTAGTTAATAGGTGAAGGTCGTGTACGATATTCCGCTGTTGCAGATCTGTAGGTTCATTACGAGTACATTCCCTTTTTTATTTCTCATTTGTATTGTAGATGTAGGTAGAATTAGTATTAGGCGTAACTTGTATTATTCCATTGAAACATGCGTTGGAAAGCTACTGTCATTGTACGTCATTTCAGTATATATCATTCATTTGAAGCGTAAACAACGATAATTTTTTTTCACTCAAATATGTCGAACTTTGTGCCTGAAAAAGTGTTTTTGCGGGGAGTTCTTCTTCATTACTTTAATATGAAGAAAACAGCTGCCGAAAGTCATCGTATTTTGCTGGAAGTTTATGGTGAACATGCGCTAGCTGACCGAACGTGCCAAAAGTGGTTTGCACGATTTAAAAGTGGTGATTTTGGCTTGGACGATGAATGTCCTGGGCAGCCAAAAAAGTTTGAAGATGAAGAACTGGAAGCATTACTCTATGAAGATTGTTGCCAAACACAAGAAGAGCTCGCAGAATCTTTGGGTGTCACTCAAGCAGCCATTTCAAAACGTTTAAAAGCAGCTGGATATATTCAAAAGCAAGGAAATTGGGTTCCACATGAACTCAAGCCGAGAGACGTCGAAAGGCGGTTTTGCATGTCCGAAATGCTGCTGGAACGCCACAAAAGGAAGTCATTTTTGCATCGGCTTGTTACTGGTGATGAAAAATGGATCCATTACGACAACCCCAAGCGCAAAAAATCATATGTGAAACCCGGCCAGCCAGCCAAATCAACGGCAAAGCCGAATATTCATGGCGCGAAGGTAATGCTCTGTATTTGGTGGGATCAGATGTGTGTGCTGTATTATGAGCTGCTAAAACCGGGTGAAACCATCCAACACAACGCTACCGAACACAATTAATCCGTTTGAAGAGAGCAGTGGCCTAAACGCCGGAATATGCGACCAGATACGAGGCAATAATTTTCCATCATGACAACGCTCGGCCCCACGTTGCTATTCCGGTTAAGAACTATTTGGAAAACAGTGGATGGGAAGTCTTACCCCACCCGCCTTATAGCCCAGACTTTGCCACTTCTGAATACCATTTGCTCCGATCGATGCAGAACGCCCTCACTGAAATACGGTTCACATCAGAGCAGAATATCAAAAATTGGCTTGATTCATTCTTGGCTGCCAAGCCGGCGCAGTTCTTTCGGGATGGGATCCACAAATTGCCAGAAAGATGGGGAAAAATCATAGCTTCAGATTGGCAATACTTTGAATAATACTATTGTACATGTTTTTCTTAAATAAACGTTAAAATTTTGAAAAAAAAAAAACCACACGAATTAAGTTATATACCCATTTGCCCACTATTCACACAGTGGAGAGAAGTCGCATTATTGCAATGATGTTACTCTACAGAAGAATTAAAAAACGAAAAAGGAGTACTCGAATACATTGGGAGTATTCGATCATCGCAAAACGGTTGAAGTTTGGAGCATCTTACACAATTTTTCCGAAATTAAGATAAAATGAAGAAAAATATTCGAATTACTTTTGGATGTCAACTACCTCATTTGATGAATTATACCTGAAGAACTTCAAAATACATTTATGATGGATTCTATTCAACCAACTCAGATGTTGGCCATAACTCTCAGGTAAGTCAATAAAATCAATATAAATGGTTTTTTAGAATCTCTTTTTATTATTAAAAAAATACTTTCATAATTATTAAAAAATCAAAGTAAACCATAAAAAAGTGATTTTTCATAAACTGAATCTTTTTTTTACTAACTGAAAAAATTAATTCATAATTAAACATTCAAAAAATAAGCAAACAAAAAAGAAAAAAAATTAAGTTCAATAAACTAAACTCCTACAAAATGAAAATCAGTATTTTTATAAATTTTGAAGCGAATAATCAGAGCTATTATCGGATATACGAGTAGAAGAGATGCTGAAGTTAGTACAATTGACCACCAGATATTTGTGATTCAGTTTACTGCAGCGGGGCTGTAAGAATACACATAGATTGTGGCTCAGAATGTCGGTGTCCCTTGTGAAACGGTTTAGCCGCAAACACTGTATCAACTGGGGAAGGATGCCTCCGCTGCCTTATGTTCTTTACGACTTTCAAGACGTCCATTTGAAAATCAAGTGTGTCACATTCACCGAAATCTTCAAGAGGAGGCAATAATCCCTTGAAAAATGAAAGGTGTCGATTTTGTGTCTCTTTCAGGGCTGATATCATCTCTAACTCAACGGGATCATTTTCCGTTTTCTTGTCTCTGGCTGTTTGAAATTGTCTTCATTTTCAACCGTTACAATTCCATCATCATCATTTTCTGGCAGCGTGTCTTCTGTATTTCTCTCTTCAAATATTTCGTCAAGAAAACGCAACTGACATGAATAAATGTATGCTTTTGCTTTTGAAGCTCTTGATCCAGATTTCATCGCAGCCTTGCCCAGAAATTCATTCTCTCAACTCGATGCACATCAACTATTAGGGATATCCATCTATAGTTCTAATGGCAGTAGCTGATGCAGAGTACCGATTTGTTTACGCTAACGTTGGAGCTTATGGAAAAGAAATACTTTGTCCATCACAGGATTGGAAAGTATCCCGGTAAACTCCGAAGGTGAAATTAGAAGAAACCGAGCGACTACCTCCGCCAAAGATATGAGAAATATATTGAGTAAATATTTTATGACTGAAGTTGGTTCACTGTGCTGGCAATTTTCGAAAATCTGATTTCGTAATTTCATGCTGACATACTTATTACTAGTAAAAATGATGAAATATAATACTGACTTACCAGTAAATTTACATGCATTTTCTGTTTACTGAAATTTTTTTAAGTACCTACGAAACTCATTTTTCTTCCGTCCAATTCATCGAAGTTATTAATAATTTCCACGCTTCTTGTGTTTTAAATTTATCTTTATAATTTGCTTCCGTTTTATACCATAGCACTGGTCTACATTGAAATAAAGAAATTAATTGGTCTATATCTATATCAGATAAATCACCCATTTTAATAAAACAACACAACAGTGTTAATAAAAGAATAAAACTGTCTTAACAAGTCAAAGCATAAACTGAAACTAAACCGAATCAAACCGGGAATGTGTGAATGACACGATTACTTTGTGCTCCCTTGACACGAATTCAAACCTTTTTGAAACCGATTCGTGTCGTGGGGGTATTCGGTGTCTATAAGGCTCTTATACGCACCAAATTCATCGTTTCACACTGGTCGGACGCGACCGAAAATAAAACGAATACGGACTGAACCGAATGGAACCGGATAAGTGTGAAAGCTGTCCTACTCGTATTTATATTGTTGCCACTACGCTTGAAAAATTCTCTAAGAATTTTGAAAACGTAAAAATGTCTTAAAGGAAGAATGTGTAAGTCTTTAAATAGCGGCCAACAGTGAGTTAAGCGATTTCTACGGCAAATTATTCTAACTAATCATTTTTGAGTTTTAAATAAGGGATCAAAAGTGATATCATAAGTCCCTCCCCGACTTGTAATACCATATTGCAGTGTAGAGTTTGCCAGTGCATAATATATCATAGTTAGTTGAGGATTTTTTATTATTCCCATGATCTGATCTGGATTAGATCAAGATAATAACACAACACAGATCATCGCTGTTTTTTCGTTTTAATGTGTTGCAGCCCTTATTTCTTTCAAAATATGACATTTCATAAAAAAAATCTAAACATGGAAGCAGCTGTAATTAAGGTAAATACAATTGTTTTTCTTTTTATTGAATTATAATCTCTATTAACAATTTCTTTATTTTATAGTTTTTATTTGAAAGCGAAGAATCTGGCTCATCAACTTTTTCAATATTAAATTTTGAAAGCACGGATTCCTCAACCTCTTCTGCGAATGTTTCCGCAAATCACCAAAGAATCGCAGATTTTATGGAAGTAATTTGTAGTTACAACGATTCGGACTTCAAGAAACGTTTTTGACTTCATCGGTCAACTGCCCAGATTTTGATATTTAGGTATATAGAACTTCAATATATGCACATTCCCTCAAGTCTATACATATTTTGCAATTATTCATAGATCGCTAAAAGTTATCGAAGCGGTTGAGAATTGCACCATAAAGAGGACTACCGAAAACTTCGCCTGAAGAGGAAATATAAGTATTCCTTTGGTACATGGCGAACACAAACACTATACGTGAAATCTTCAATTTATTTGGTGTATCGAGTTCGACTGCATGGAGCATTATTATGAGGATAGTAACATGGTGGCTCATATCCATTGGCCATGGATATGCCAAATGGCCAAACAGAAATGAAGCTGCACAAAATGCAGCATTAATGGAAGCGAGAACAAAGATTCCCGGAATCTTAGGATGCATCGATGGTTCTCATATACGAATCAAAGCGCCAGCCTTCAACAGGAAACGCTGTTATAGAATATCTGTACAAGCTGTGGTGAATACCAAGAAAAAATGTATAAACATCTTCTGTGGAGAGCCAGGTAGCTTGCACGATGGCCGAATTTTAAGAAGATCTGATTTGTACAGAGAAGCTTGTCAAGAAACAGATGAACTTTTTCCAGGTAACACATTTTTACTCGGCGATTTGTCGTATGTATGTCTAGAATGGTTAGTTCCTCCCTTTAAGGATAACGGAGCAATGACAAACGTGGAACGGAAATTTAATGAGATGCATGCATCGGGGCGTATCATCGTAGAACATGCGTTTAGTTTACTGAAAACCCGTTTCCGAAGATTCCTGCACTTTACCGAGCAGAAAAATATAAATTTGGTTTTAAATTTGATTGTCTGCGCATTTATACTGCACAACGTGTGCACTGACAACAACGATTATAAACGTATAATATCAAATTCATATTTTTATTATTGCTTAAACCAAAAATATTGCAATTCATAAACGAAAAAGAAAAATAAAATAAATAAAATAAAAACATAAAATAAAGAACTTATTCCGATGAAAAAATTCATCATTTGATCATGTTTTAAACAACTCCCTAAACAGAGCCTTCTTTCTCAAAAACGAGATTCCTTTTCTTCTTCGGCTTCTTCCATTTTTTTAATTTTCTTTTCAGCAATGCTATGCTGTTTTTCGCTCCAGCTCCAGATTTTTGTTCAAATACTTTTCCCTATAGCTCATCCTTTGTTTGCCTGATGAAGATTGTGCCGAGGGATTTGATGTAGATGGACTTTCGGACCCTAATAGAGGTGCAAAAAAGAATGAATGTATCTAAGTTAAAAATGTTATCAGTGTTTGATAACACTTACCAGAAGTACTGCTCTCTGACTCCAACAAATCAATGTCTTTGGTGGTATCTGACATTGGCAGTTCCTGCCAAATATTTCTTCCATTTGCTCCTCAAATGGAGCTTTACAGGCCGACTCTCCTGTTCTTTTACTTGCATCCGACGTTGCCTTAAATGCCCTTAATAAATTCTTCAACTTTATTTGAAGCATTTCGACTGCAGTCGGCTGAATCTAAATAAAAAACATAAATGCAGGTAAAGCAGAAGAATGAAATAAAAGTTAAATACCAGAACACCAAGTGCAAGGAGATCCTCCAGTACATTGGCCATCGCATATTTTTTAAATTTTGTGTCTTGGAACTCAAACTACCTCTTCCTGTACGCATCCAGAAAATCCTTCGATTCTTCTGTCGTCCAACTTCTTCTTCAGCTTAAAAAAAATGTAGGTGAAATGCATGTTTTAAATAATTATTTGTTACAATTACTTACGATTTATTGTTGTTATCCATTGCGATTGTGCAGCTGCGTTCATTTTTGACCAATCAACTTTTTTTAAATAAAAATTTGATGCTTTCGTTGTTTTTTTGTAAGGAAGCAGTTTTTTTAAAATTTATTAACAGATGCAGATGAGAACAATACGTTTACATCGCAAGTATATGTTACTACTTTGAGCAGAAGTTAAATTTTTTGTTTAATTATTCGAACATAAAAATTATTTAATAATATTTGGTTTCCAAGTAATATTTAATGTTCTACTATGGCAACATAGCCACTAAACAATTGTCAACAATTATACCAACCTTTACAAACAAAAATGTAACCTAGTGAGAAATAGCGCGAACTAATTTTCGGATCACGAAAATAGATCCAAATGGAAAGCAAGATCTCGTGTTGTTTTTGTAATGCATACAAACCAGTGATCCAGATTAGATCATGGGGACAATAAAAACTGGCTATTATTGGCTTAGAACAGTATGGTTTTAAGAAATACAATTTGCGTATTACCTGCATCATATTCGATTTTGTAGCTTAACATATATATGTGCTTTCCAATTCAAGTTTGAATCAATTAAAACGCCCAAATTCTTATATTCACTAACGGATTCAATTTTAAAACACTTGATTGTTTTTTTTTGTTTTCACATATTTTAATTATACAATTTTGAATAGACTACGATAGCCGAAAAATCAATAATAATAGAAAAGACGTTCAAATTGTGAAGAAAAAGATTAAGAACAGAGTGATGGTTTTTACAGTGCTGTTAAAGAGCGGTTAACTGGATGCAAAAAAAAAAACATAGCTTTGATGAGGTTACGAGGTGTCGTTACTTCATAAGCTGGATATGATGATTCCTGGTGGTGTGATAAGTGTACCGCCTTGATCAAAAATATATTCAGAAAATTAAAAATACAAGTTTATTCATCTAAATCTATATTGTCCCCTTCAAAGTAATCCCATCGACTGCAAGACACTTATGCCAGCGCTTGAAACATTTTTTATATTCGGTTTTCGGTATGTCCATCAGTGCTTCCTGCGATTTTTCCATTACTTCCTCTCGGCTGTTGAAACGCGTTCTTCGTAGTAGTTTTTTAACTCTATTGAACAGAAAGAAGTCACAGAGAGAAAAATCAGATGAATTCGGTGGCTGTTGGATGGTATTTGTTGCATTTTTCGTCAAAAATTTTCGAATAATATGTGCACTGTGCGACGGTGCGTTATCATTTCTGCCCACAATCCTGATCTCATTCGTCGAATTGCTTCACGCAAAAGTCTCATAACGTCCAAATAATACTCTTTATTAACTGTCTGGCCTTCTGGCAAAAATTCAGGATGCACTACACCGTTGTAATCCATGAAAACCGTCAGTATTGCCTTGTTTTTTGACTGAAAACGAGGTCTTTTTTTTTGGTCTCCGCTCATTTGGTGAACGCCATTTACTTGTCTGATGTATGGATTGCATGTCGTACTCATAAACCCACGTCTCGTCTCCAGTAATGATCATTTTGATGAATGTGGGATCGGATTCAGCCTCGCAAATCATCTTTTTTGAGACGTCAACGCGATCTCTTTTTGCATGAAATGGAGGCCTTTTGGCACCAACTTTGGTGCTACACGACGGAAACCCAAATCATTAACCAAAATGTCTTGGACGGATGCATAGGCAATGTTCAAGTCCTCCGCTATCTTTCTGATTGTTAATTTGCGGTTATTGACCAACATTTCTTTTACTTCATCAATTTTTTCGTCGGTTTCCGATGTCGATGGTCTGCCACTACGGTCACTATCTTCGATTGACTGGGTGGCATCCTGGATTATAAACTTCTTTAGACTAAATGTGTCGAAAATATGTTTCAGACAAACATGGCGCTTAGATTCTCTGGATCTACATGGTTATGATAAGACCAATTGCGTTCTATGCATCGTTTGTTTGGTGGAATAAGCATACGCGTTAGTACGTCACTGCTACTTTTATCATTCTTCAAAGAACGGATTGCCTGGGAGCTTTGTCTAGTGCAACTGACTCTGCTCCAGACAATCTAATGAATCTCTCTTTCATTGATATTCATATCATTGTTTCCACCCGCAAAGCCTATTTAAATAAGAAAAGTGGCTCGCGAACTGTGCTAACAAAGGAGACTGGACTAAAATCTGAATGAAAAAAAAATTTACGAACTTCTCCAACTGTTCACTTGCCTCATCAGTAAACTGATATCGAGTACCTCCGCTGCACGGAAGTAAACTGAAACATGGATATGTCTGCCGCCATTATCCACATCAAGCCGCGCTTTATAGCAAGTAGCACACACGCGCGTACCGCATGGATTCCCGGCTAGATATTTTTAAAGAATCAAAGCGGCCGCTTTGGGCGGCACGTGTTTCATATCGCGTTCAAATCACAAACGGTCGCAAATCGACCACGATATTTCGAATCTGTTTTCTACGAAGCGACGTTCGAGTTCTATATTAGCAGAGATACACTCGCTCACAAAGACTTTTCGCGGTGGTTCGGAAATCGAATCATCAACTTGTAATTCTTCGAATTTACGTTTCTGCTCTTCCATTTTGAGTTTTACTTTGAGTCTAGCGTTTCGAATTTGGTATGTCAAATTTTATTCATGAGAATGATATGCCAACTTCTCTTCAATCAGATTTCTGAGCAAGCCATAGCTGTAAAACCGCTGTTATAAGGGTATTATATGATATTAGGCATGAATATGATAAAAATAATATCACCATCATCTGCTTTCTAAATTTTTCTAAGGCCTTTGACGTCCATCATTTTATTTTTGTTAAGAAACTAAAAGATCAGTATTTTTTCAGTCCCCAATCATTAAATTTCATGATGAGCCATTTAACTAACAGATTTCAGCAAGTCCACATTAATTTTGATACATCTGAGTAGTTCATTCCTGAGTGCCACAAGGGTAAATTTTGTGTCTCTACTATTCTCTCGTTTCATTAACGACTTACCCAGTCTGAATGTCTGAATGTATGCGGATGACGCACAAAATTATTTTTACGCGATCAATGGGGATCTAGAACGTATTTCCACTTGGGCACATAGAAACAAACTGTACATTAACCCAAAGAAGTCCAAAACAATATCTATTTCGCATAGATGCATTGAAATGAATTTCGTAGCCCCATTAAGTCTCATTAATAATGCGATTCCATATGTACATATGTATGTACATATGTATGCGTACCTCATTGAAGCACACCTCGGGAAGCACATTTAATTTCCTATATACAATACATATGTACGAGTATGTAGGGGAACCAACCAGTTTGGAAAAAAAATGTACAAAAAGACATGGCCGAAATTTTCCTAACCTTTTATACGATTCATTTACGTTTTAGATGTCGAAGATCGTAAGTACGTATTTCCTTTTTTTCTTATTTTCGAAGTTCGATATTCGAGAACTAAATGCTCAGCTAAAATTTAGGTATGTTTAAAGTTTTGGATTTTTTTATAAAAAAAAAAGGTAAAGAGTAAAATAACCTGGTATAATATACATTATATGTATGAAGAAAACTGCTTAGGTTCAAGTGTGTTAACAGAGGCCATGAAATCCTCGCAATAAACGGCTGTATACTCTTTCAGATAGTAAAATTGTTCCAGATCATGCCACCGCCTCCTACATTGTATAGACTTGGGTCGGTTGCTTCTTATTGTATATTCCGTGTCTCATTTCAAGTTTTTTTGGTCAGCTTAGTTTTGCTAAACAAAGGCATAATAGCGGGTTGATCTTTGAGTAACTTAAACCGTGTGACACTTCTTTTGATCCTCTTCAGTGAATTTGCATTCAACGCAACGACTTTCAGGATTCGCTTCCGTTACATTTTAGGCCCAACAGCAGCTCATATATCTGAAATCTGTCCCTTGAAAGATATTTGGATAACCAACATGTCAGATGAAGATATAGTCCAGGCGCTATGTTGTGGTATCCATCATAATATCAAGGTAGTTAAAAATAAGCCAAAGGTAATTAGCTTACATATACTTTCGCCAATGAATGACCCGTTAACACCCTGGTAGTTGCTGAACAATTTAGTGCTATGATAAAATCCAACAATATAACAGCAGCCATAAACACATTTATCACAGTGCTGCAGTTTTTAGGATCCGAAGTTACAAACCCTTATACAAATGAGCTAATTCAAAAAGATAATTTGAATATGTAAATGAGCTTCAGTTCGAGCGCATTACGGGACATTGGTATGTGAATGTACATAGTCGTACCTACAAGATTGAAATTAACCACGTAATAAGTATACTCGTGCTCGTATGTAAATTCAAATAAAAAAAGAGATTCCAAAAACACAAAAACACTTGTATCTACTATATGGATATACAATGAATGCATATGAGTATCTATAACCCATATAATTACATACTTGTATACAAATACATATCTATTAGTTATATGGGTGGGTCCAAAGGAAACCATAGCTTGATGATTAATTTATCACTTTTTTCTCCTTATGAAATTAAAGTAAAAGCAAAACAGAACTGGGTTGTTTTAGGAAGCTCCGCTGGTAGCTATGTATTCGTATCGTACATCCTGGAATCACAAGCGGCAACAGTCATTTCGACCATTCCACGTTACTCGCCCATTATATTGGACTAATAATTTCACAGCCGGGCCCAGGGTTTAAAATAAAAAAAAGAAAGGAAAGAAGGAGATCCCTGTATGCGTTGGTATGTTCTTGTAAAATAAAATATACAAACCAATTCGCATGTGTATGTACAAGTTCTAGCTGGTTGTTCATTTCGCGTACATTTAATAGTGATACGTTGCATTTGCTTTTCTATGCCCTTTTCATGTTCATTAAATTTTTTTTCTTCGTTTTATTTTCTCTTTACATTTACGAATAGTTTTCTTTCTTCTTAGGGTTTCCCTGTGGGTATCCATATCTTTTGGGTTTTTCTCATTTCCTGTGTCTGGCTTGGATGAAATTTATGAAATACAAAACTATACGGTTGAGAAAGTTTTGTAACAAATTGAAGATATAATACCATCGTGGATTTATTTATTTTTAAGTGAGTAAAAGAGATGCGAGTATGACATGACATTCTGCTCGTAGATGCTTTACTTTAGTTCTTAGTAGTACCCAAGTTTGGGGATTTGTATATACGCGTAGCACTTCCTGAATGCAAAAAGTGTTTGTTGATAATTTGAACGCGCGTAGATGTGCATACAAAGATATTTTAGTTTCTTTTGTATGGCAGTAAGATGGTGGAAATGAATTTATTTTCCATTTCTTTCGACTGTGCAGATATTTTCAAAAAAACTCTGTCGTTTCGTGCAGATGGATTCTAGTTTTTCTGTTTTTTTTTTTCTTTTTTCGCATACTACTCACATGTCTGTAATGACTTAGGTGAGAAACCTTCAATAATACGGAAGTTCGTTTGACATTTTTACTTCTACCTGAATTTATTTCTAATATAATACAGTTACAATGTTCAGTTTTGATTTGATGTTTTTGGCTAGAGACTTAAACAAAAATTGTTACAGATATGAGGCACGACACCTAAATAATAATGAAAGCAATGATTTTTAATTAATTTAAGTTTTCAATTACACTCTCTATTAAACTATAAATGCTTGTGTAGTAGACATCAATACAATTCTACAGATTCTCCTTTCTTGGAATGGGGTTCTGCGTTAACAGTCTATAAGCACATTGCTTGTATTTGTTATAAGAAGAGGGAAGTTAATTTGTCTGACTCAACTTGAGTAGAAAGGTATCAGTGTCTATTTTTACGGCGGAAGTCAGAAGACTTACAAAACGGGAGAATGTAAAACAGTGCAAGATACACATCATAGGGTTGAGCAAAATAAGATTCTTACATGACGGTGAGTACTAAGAGGGGGGAACATCTTTTATTTTTGAGTGTGAATCCAACTAACTATTTACATAGAGCTTATGCTTCATCTATAAGATGGGGCATTCTAAAAATTTAAATGGATGCAGCCTCAGCAGCTAAATGGCCTAAACTTGATGTCCATTATTAGTAGCCACATGAAAGACATGCTGAAGATGTAGGAAACCGATGCAGCAGCAGGGCGACTATGCAATTATCAAGGAGCTTCCCAAAAGACGCAGCTCAAAACAATGTTTCGTAAAAAGTTAAGTTGGTGTTTGCAGATCAGCTTAGGTTTTAACCTAATAAATCAACACGGCAACGCGAAGCTGAAGTGTTCCATCGGTTAAACTGGAGGGACTCATTTCAGAATACTGAATTTATATTAGAATATGATGCAAACCCCTATAGTATAACTTGGAGAATCATAGGTGCAAACTTTTACTCCCACAACATAAGAAATGTGATTAATAAATATCCCCACCTCCTTTTGGAACAATGGATACCATTTTTAGTTCAAGCGATATACTTTCTATTCAGCTATCTTTAAGCAAACTGTAAAATGATAAATATAAATTATGGGCTATATCTCTTGCAAAAAATCGACGTCGAATTGCTGATATTAGCATGCAACAAGGGCCTCAGTGATGATGGTAGATCTCATTAGTTCACTCAGAGGTACTTCATTTATTTATTTATTTATTTATTTATTTATTTATATATTTGGTTTTCTTCCACGCTCAAGGCTAATTACAAAACTTATTAACAAACAGCGGAATTACTCTGTAGCTAAAAGTTAGTGAGGCACGACACCTAAATTGTATAAACCATCAAAATATTTGGTTTAATTTAATGTGGTTTAGCATTTATTTAATTTAGAATTCATTTATCTTACATGATTGCATTTCATGTAAGATAATGCAGAGAATAAAAAAAGAGAGAAAAAAGCAAAACAAATAAATATGTATAACAAGGTTTTAGTAGTAGTATTTAAATATATCTTTTTACTACAACAATGATGTGGTGATGATTATGATAATTTCTAAAGAAAGATTCGATACAAATAAAATCAATTGTCAATAACCAGAATCCAACTGAGACAAGCTCACATGTTGAAATGAATAAATATGGTAGTTGGGGCAGTAGCAGGTTATTGATACGTAGACTATAAAACTGTGAATATTGCCACTAAGTTTAAAGAATACTTTGAAAACGTAAAGATGTCTTATTGGTATACGTAAACCCTTAGACGCCAGTTTGGAGTTAGTCATTTTTGTTAGAAGTACTCTTAGTCCTTATTATATTTATGTATGTTTCAGATGATTAGCTTGGAGCTAATATACGAACCACCCTAACTTATAATACGATATTGCAACCTAGCGTGATGAAGATCTTAATATATTTTTTTAGGGCTTCATGTTACGATCTTGTGTAAACAGCCTAAATTTCTTTTAAGCGACCGCCTTGGCGTAAGAACCATAACTCCTTCGTTCTTTTTTTACTTATCCATTTCCGTTTCTCCTTCTTTCTTTTTTTTTCGTCAGCGTGTCAATTCGGTCGGTTGGTGGAGCTCTCGCCACAAACAATAAGAGATTGTATGTAATTTTGATTTTGACCCAGTTGCAGGAGACAACCTGGACATCACAGAATTTGGCACGTTGTACGATTGGGACGAGACGACAATAATTCATCACGCCTTAGTGCACTTGACAGGAGTTGCAAAACGGTGGAGCAATTGTTTGAAACCAGCCGAACGATCTTGGGCCGAATGGAAAAATCTCCTAATAGAAACATTCCCTGTACAGAAAAGCAAGTTGAAATTGAGGATTGAAGCACAAAACTACAGAAAAGGTATGCAACAAAATATGACTGAATATTATTTCGAAAAATTGTCTAGGTGTTTAAAAGCCGGAATGGACAAATCCGAAATTATTGAGTGGGTTATCAATGGACTCAACAAAAACCGTCTGAATTGCTACCAGATCTACTTTCGGCGAATACTTATCTAAAAGACACACAACCATCAGCGTCAAACACTTTTTCGACTATAAGGAAATCATCAGTCAAGAGCGAAGCACCTGCAAAGAAAAAAGTGACATGCTTCAAGTGAAGCATGACGGGGCACTATGCACGAGAATGTGGAAAGTCCAGTAACTCTCAGCAAATCGCGACAGCGGGTGCGGCACGGGAAGTATTACACTTAGAAGGTGGAAGTCCTCAAAAACATATGAAGAAGGCGAAGATCAATGGCCACGAACTCGACTGTTACATGGACTTGGAAAGCAGTTGCGTTACTTTGCGTGACGACGTAGCAGAGCAGCGAAAGTTAACATATAGGATATGGTAACGGTGCGGTTAAACCATTGGGGTTACTGACCGGATATTTTTAGATTGACGGAGTTAGTGCTAAAGTCAACATTCATGTTGTGTCAGCTGACTTTCAATCCGTGCCACTCCTGGGTGGGCACCCGTTCACGGAACACGTTTCCATCATCAGCAATGCAAGCGGGCTGCACGTCGAACACAGTGAAGTTCCAGATCTGAATATCACCAACAATTCCCCAAAAGGACTGAATGTGGTTGCTCAAACGGATTCTATTCCTCAAAATTACATTGGCCTTGTGATGGTTGAGACCGGTGCACCGGATGGGAATTATTTAGTGGAAGTCGGGATTCCCGAGAAAGGTCAGCTGATTCCGAGGTGCGATCCGACCAGCGAGGTCTCACATCTGTTCCAGTCCTCAATTTGTCACAGGATGATTTCAACGTCAAGAAAGGTCAATTTTTATTTATTTATTTTATTTTATTTATATATTTCTAAAGAATCTTTTACATTGGGCTTAAAAGCCTATAATTAATAGTAAAAGTTATAAAAAGTATAGTTAGACTTAAATTCAAATCAATTTTAATTATTATTTATACATTCAGTTATTATTGGTTTAAAATGACAAACTAAATTCATATTCATAATGACAAAACAAAATTCTTTATTACACTAAATATTAAATTTAATTATTTACTAAGTATCTGAATAAAACCGTCTCAAATTGTGTGGTGCCGCGAAGCCTTCTAATGAAAGAGGGTAAGCTATTCCACTGCCTTATGGCATAAACGAAAAACTGACGCTCCGAGTTTCTGCAAGTGAACCTTGGTTGCAGTATCATAAAAGAACGAGATGAGTTAGTAAACTCAATTTTTTGAATTAGATATGAAGGTTCTTTGTTTAAAATGATTTTGTTCAATGTAAAGTGTAAAGATTACAGCCTTGTATGTTACTTGTGTAGTTTGAAATATGGTCATATCGTCGGAGATTGTATACATATCGAGTTATATTATTGAACGCCACAGTTAGATTTCTTTTCGTTTCTGAGTTGTGGCTAGTAAACAATTGTCACCCATATGTTATCATAGGAAGGATCAAAGTTTTTGCCAACCTAAGTCGAACGTGTTGAGGAGTAAATTGCTTCGAAAGTGAAAGACTCCGTAAGGATCCATATATTTTTCCAACAACAGTTTGAATATGGTCATCCCAGGTAAGGGTAGAATTAAATAGAATGCCTAAGTTCATAGCTTTATCAACATATTCAATTTGTTCGTTTCCGAGATATACCGCAGGAAAGTAGCTCTTATCAAGTTTATTTTTATAAATAATTAAGCATTTGGACTTTTGTGGATTGAGGTGAAGACTATTTGTATTGGACCAGCGAAGTATTCTTTTTAAATCAGAGTTCAATTTCACAACACCATCTTCAATCATGCCTAACTGGCAGCTTATATGAACTTGAGCATCGTCAGCATACAAATCGATTGAAGAGTATTCAGATTGGAGTGGAAGATCATTAATAAAAATCGTAAATAAGAGTGGACCAAGTATGGATCCCTGAGAAACCCCACAGAAAAGATTTAAAGGATGGGACGTTTTATTACCAATAACAACAGCTTGGCTTCTTCCACTAATGTATGATAAAATCAGTTTTGCAGCTGTGTGTGAAAAAAAAGAAGACATAAAGACAAATATTGATCTCCTCCGGCTTACGATTCTCCTCCATGATCATCATCTTCATCGGCAATGGAATTTAAGCTTTCAATGGAATTGATTAAAAGCGATTTGTCTGCTGCAGTTGCTGACTTTCTACGTACGTAAACTTTTCCGTTTCGAGTATAGGCATTCAAAAGTTTTTTAGCTCGTTTGAGTTAAAGAGCTAAAGAAGAATTAAATGATTACATGACGTTAAGCTTTCGTTTACGCAAATTCGGCTGTCAGATGGTATTCCAACGTCACGTAAGCATGTGCTCGATTTTGTTGCTTTTCAACGAGAATGAATTGAACGAAGCAGAGAGTTCTTGTCAAAGACACTCTTCAATTTTATTATTATTGCAGTGTCGGGTGTTGTTGTTCCTTTGGTCTTTGCGCGGAAAATGTTTTCAGGTACCAGATGTTGGTGTACGTTTCATGGTGGTGTGTTGCACGTTTCATGTATTTTATTTATAGACGACGGAGTGTTTGACATGTTGTAGGTACACAGATGGTCAATCAAATTTAGAATTTATAGGTACACAGAACACAGAAGCTGAATGAACTTTTGCACGACTTTATTTGTCCAGCGCTTATAACCAGTTAAATTAGGCTTTTATGTTATTATTCGTGTTTAATATTTAAAAATCTTAAAAAATATTGAGCTGCGAATTTCAGTGTGTTTAGCTTATCATTTTTGACTGTTACAAACGTAAAAATTTCCGAGGAAGCGCAATGCAGGAACGAAGAAGAAGCAAAAATCACAGAAGCGGACGTGAAGACTGATCTCCAGGGAAGTGAAAAAAATAATCTTTTGAATTTACTAGAAACGTGAATTAAGTGACATAATTTGTAAAAATATTTTTCAGATGGACTGTACGAAAGAAGCGGAAATGCAGATCGAAGTCACGACTGAGAAGCCAGTTTGTTACCAGCCTTATAGGATATCACACTTTGGGAGAAAACAATTGCAGAAAATGGTTCAAGACTTGAAGGACGGTGATGTTGTCGAGGATAGCTTCTCCCCGTATACTAGCCCTGTTGTACTGGTCAGAAAAAAAACAGGTGAGCTACAGTTATATGTAGACTATCGCGCGCTAAATAAAATTACGGTAAAAGAAAAATTTCCTATTCCGCGGATTCCTTACATGGCAAATATTATTTTACCAGCTTAGATTTATTTAGTGGTTACTACCAAGTGCCTGTGAGCGAAGCGTTCTGACCTAAGACAGCTTTTATTACACCTGATGGGCATTTCCAATTTAAAAGAATACCTTTCGGATTGTTTAATGCCCCCGCTGTATTACACCGGTTAGTAAATCTTTTACTAAGAAGGTTGCGGTATGGGTTAGCCATGGCATATTTGGACGATATCCTCATTCCCAGCGAAACCGTCGAAGAA
Source organism: Volucella zonaria (assembly GCA_963966105.1). Taxonomy (NCBI): domain Eukaryota; kingdom Metazoa; phylum Arthropoda; class Insecta; order Diptera; family Syrphidae; genus Volucella; species Volucella zonaria. Next base: position 29,085,364 of record OZ014533.1, on the reverse strand, counting down.
GGGTTTGAAAAGCTAAAAATGATATTCCAGCTTATACGTGACTCAAGTCTAAAAATTCGTATAGATACATGTTGATTTTTTTGCGGGAAAATTGATTATTTAGGGTTTGAGGTTTCGGCAAATTCTATTGGGCCAGATAAAAATTGGCAATTCAGAAGTTTAGTACGCCGCAAGACGTCATTCAGCTAAGAAGTTTTGTTGGGTTAGCCAGTTGTTACAGGCGATTTTAAAACCATTAACAGATCTTCTAATGAAAAATTTGACTTTTCATTGGGATGCGGAGGAGGGGGGTCTTTTAACAGAATTGACTAAAAGTTGATTCAATTTCCCATACTTCGGATTTATAACCCGCACACTAACATGGAGTTGTGCACCGATGCTAGCGCTGTAGGCTTTGGAGATGTTTTAGCTCAGCTGCAGTCCGATCAACAGTTTCATCCGATAGCTTATTACAGTAGAAAGACCTCGAAGGAAGAATTCAAATACTCTGCAATAGAATTATAGGCTCTAGCTATAGTAAGTGCTCTGGATAAGTTTAGAGTTTACCTTTTAGGTAACAAATTTACTATAAAGACCGACTGTGATAGTTTGAGGCTACTAGATAGCAAGCGGGGTGTGAGTCCTCGAACTGCTAGGTGGTTAATGAAACTTAGCGAATTCGATTAAGAAATAGAATATTATAAAGGTACTCAAAATGTTGTTGCAGATTGTCTTAGTCGAAATCCAGTAGAGCCATCAAAGGAGGAGATGTTGAAGGCTTGCTAATTTTAGGGATAAGTATTACGACGGATTGGGTTGTAGAGATGCAGCGTCAAAGTGAAGAAATTTTAGCGGTACGAACAATGCTAGAAGACGGTGATGAGCTAACGCACAGAGTGTACAAAGTAACTTGCAACAGCTGGAGACTGTATGTGCCACAAGAATTACAAAATCAGTTAATTGCAGAAGCGCATAAAAGCCTCTCCCATTTAGGTGTTGAAACGACTTTACACAAGTTAAAGAAAACTTACTACTTTTCTAAGATGCGGAATAAGGTTGCTGTGTATATTAATAGTTGAATAAACTGTCTACAATACAGGGCCTGTAGGGAAACAATGGGATTTCTCCCTCTTGAAAAAGGCGGCTACCCTCCGATCTCCACCAGCAGAACATAGTTATTCAGAATTACCAAAGCTAAATTAGCTACATTAAAACAAGAAGAAGTCAAAGCTATATACACAGGGTGAGTTTTTTAAATTGAGACATCCAAATTACTCGAAAAATACGCCATATCGCGAATAATGTTTCAGACAAAAGTCACAAAGTTCTGAAGGGGACATAAGATGGTGACCACGAGTTTGACCTTGAGACCCATTTTCAAGGTCAAACGAAGGTCACTTTTGATTTTTCAAATGATAATTCCTGATTTTCATTGCTCAGACGTATTGCTCGTAGGCTAGTCATTTGCTTTTACATACTGCGTTTAGCATAACCCAGAAACAACGACGTGGAGGTAGAAGTATTTTGCTTCCTCCGGGGTGATTAATTAGAGTGGGTCCCCTTGCGTCCCACTGTTGAATCATTGAATTCTTCTCATTTCGACGTTTATTCCCCGAGACTATTTCAACAAATACTCGAAAATGTGACCATTCACTGCAATACACTTGTCTATCCGCGCTCTAAATGAACCAACAGAACTGAGAAGTATTTCTGGCGTAATCTTCCGGCAAGCTTCAGTTATTCGTCTTTTCATGACCTCACGTGTTGTTGGCTTTTTTCTGTAAACCTCACTTTTTAAGTAGCTCAACAAGAAGAAATCAAGTGACGTAAGATCAGGTGATCTAGCAGGCCATTGCCTCGGACCCCCTCATCCGATCCATTGTTGACGGTAAACATTGTTTAATACGCCCAGGCTACTTGAGGAATAATGGACTGGACAACCATCATGTTGAAACCGCATTGTTTTTCGCAACTCCAATGGCAGTTCTTCTAGTAATTCTGGAAGATGGTCCCGCAAGAAGTTTGCATACTTTTCGCCATTCAAGTTGCCTTCAATAAAATATGGACCTATTAATTTATCCCCAACAATTCCCGCCCAAACATCAACATTCCAAGGGTGCTGGCGTTCAACTTGTCGCAACCAAAAAGGGTTTTCGGTAGCTCAGTAATGCATATTATGTCGATTGACCGTACCGTGATTGGTGAAAGTCGACTCATCAGAGAATAACACCTTGGCGAAGAAAAGGGGGTATCGTTCAATTTGCTGAAGTGCCCATTGACAAAAGGAAACCCGGTTGCGAAAATCCTCACTAGAAAGTTCTTGATGCATTGAAACATGATAAGTATGGTATTTATGCCGATGTAATATCTTACAGACAGTCGTTTGAGAAATTCCTGATTCACGACTTATTTGGCGAGTACTAATGTGCGGCTAGCACTGCTATTGCATTGTCCTCAACAGCCACCCTATCTGACCGATTCCTTTTCTTTGGTTGCACACTTCCTTCACCAGTGAATTGTTGGATGACCCGATAAAAGGAAGCGCGCGATCGTATCTCGACCTTCTAACACCCTAACAACATTGGAAACCGATTAATGATTTAGGCGTGCCAGAGCAGTGGTATCTAGCACTGAATGAATAAGACCTTTGAGACAAAGTCGTGTGCTCCATTGAGGAATACGACTGAGCAATGAAAATCAGGAATTATCATTTGAAAAATGATGACTTCTCCTCCTATCATCTAGGACCATTTATAAAGACTAAGGCTGCAAATAAGTACGTTTTTGTACTAATAGATGGCTTTAGTAAATATTGTTTTCTAAAATCTGTACTAAGTGTAGAAGCCCAGGACCCCATATTATGTTTTAACGATTTTATACCTCACTATGGGAAACCTGTTCGACTAATAACGGAGAGAGGGACGGCTTTTACGGCCAAGATTTTCGAGGCATTTTGTAAAGATCACAATATACAACACATAAAAGTTGCAACGGCTACTCTTAGAGTTAATGGTCAAGCAGAGCGCCTGAATAAAACTATAGTTGTTTCTTTTAGCTCTGTGTCTAAGGGATTAGATTGTGTTAATTGGGATAGGAAGATAGGTGAAGTGCAGTGGGCGATTAATAATTCTGTTCATAGTGTGACTAGGCAAACGCCTTATAGTCTAGTGTTTAGATTCGAATCTATACGCTTAAAGGATAACCCACTAACGGTAGAAATATTATCCCTGAATGAAGAAAAAAGGAATTTCATTGATCACCTCGACGTCGAACAAAGATTGGAAAAAAAACCGAGCTAACATGAAATTAAGATACGATAAAAAAAGGCGTGAATCGAAACAGTTACGACCGGGGCAGCAATTTCTAGTCGTGAGTTCGAAGGCGTTTTCCCTATCGACAGACTAAAATTAGTTAATATTAATAATGAATAAATGCCTAATTTTTATAAACCTAATTATAAGACCATATTTGTGAAAACTTTGAATTGTAAAATAATTAAATAATAATAAGAAAAGAACTTGTGCAATTTGTAAGATGACGAGGGCGTCACCATCATAGCGCGGCCGAGTTGTTACGCTCTTGTATGAACAGTCTATATTTCTTTTAAGCAAATCTAACATCACCTTGGCATAACAATCATAACTCCTTCGTTCTTTTTTTACTTATCCATTTCCGTTTCTCCTTCTTTCTTTTTTTTCGTCAGAGTGCCAGTTCGGTCGGTTGGTGGAGCTTTCGTCACAAACAATAAGAGATTTTTTTAACTCAATAGAATATAAAATAGTCACGCAAAAACGTGAAGCCGTCTTCCGAAAGGCGAATAGCATATCCAATTTAGCCCTGAAAGTATAATGCACGTAAATTTGACGCCCATTTTTTGTTTTTGTTTTTATTTCTTTGTTGCGTTTAGGCATAGAACCTTGCCGCACGAATTATGTTTAGTCGTGTTCGAACTCTCGTGGGTACTGGGTAGTGATCATTTTTTTCAAGTAAATTATAGCGTAGTTGAGATTTGGTGTACCTTGACCCATGTTAAATTAACTTTCTCTATTAGTACTAATGGTAATAACTTCGTGTAGGACTTTATTTATAGAAGAAATACCAGCCTTTGTAACGGCGTTTAAATAAAGTTAATATCTTGTTTGAGTCTTTAGATGTCCAATTTCAAAATCTGTTCCATTTTCATTGCCCATGTTAATTTTTGACTTTGAGGTCAGTTTTCTCTAGAAAATGCCTAATTAACATGATGTTTTACTATTCTTTTCTTATGAAAGTAGCAATAGTAAAAATAAAGTCATCATCAAGTTTGCACAAGCACCCATCGATTTTTTGATACTTGGGAAAACCTGCACAAGATTAAATTTAAAAAAAAACGAGTTTTTTTGATTTAAGCTCCAAAGGCTACGAGTATGAATAAAAACTGATTTTATGTAGTTCTGGATAATTTTTATTTTATGTGTGTACCAAAATAGTTATAACAGGTGCTCAAAGTGTGTACTCCTTGTTTTTGTATGCATGGTAGAGCCATTTTATGGATTTGAATGCGAATGTTTTTTGATGCTAACTGCTGCCTCACTTTTGATGACGCTTCGAGAATACGATCTTCCAATTCAATTAAAGTTGCTATGTCGGTTGAATAAACAAGTTCTTTCATTCTTCCCCATACAAAAAAATCCAATACTGTAAGGTCAGGAGATCTTGCAGGCCAGTGAACTGGTCCATTTCTTCCTACCCAACGGTTACCCTACTCTTCATCTAGCCAATTCTTAACCTCACGACCGTAGTGGACTGGAGCACCAGCCTGTTGGAACTATGATGGAGCTAGTTGAGTCAGTAGGATGTCTTCCAATAGTTCTGGTAAATCATTTCGCAAAAACTCCAGTCCTATTCAGCCTATGTGGTAGTTTGAAGAGGCCGAATAACTTGTTTCCAATTACACTTGCACACATATAGACACTGAATTTGTGTTGAAATGATTTATGACTCATTGCATGTGGATTGTGTGCAGCCCACATATGAAGACTATGAAAATTCGTGATCCCATCTCTGGTAAATTGAGATTCATCCGTCCAAAGAATTCTGCTAATAAACTGGTTGTCATCCAAGCTCCGCTCCAGCAACCAACTTGAAAGCTCAAGTCTCTTTTCCAAATCATCGGGAAGCAGTTCTTGCACAGGTGTATGGATAAAGATTTTCTCCATGCAGTACATTATAAATTTCAGGTCCGGGAACATTGAATTGCAAAGCTAATCATCTGATGCTGATTTATGGATCTGTTGTAACAGCTTCCAGTATTCTTTCATCAGCCGAAATCCTTCTTACTTGTGGAGCTATCGCCTTCGGTCGTGTATTCGAAACTGATCCCGTTTCTCGAAGCCTTCGATATGTATTTCCAAATACTCCTTTACTAGGAAGGATAAAGTTCATGATATATTTATCGCGCACTAGTTGAACTTGCATTGCACTCCCCATAAAGGTAAATAATGTCTGCGTATTCTTGGTTTGTAAATGCAGACATTTCAAATAGCGTTTCTAAGCAACTGTACCCTTAGCCTAAAAAATTAAACTGATGAATTATTTCCTTCTAATCTTTTATACCGCTTTTGTTTGGTAAGTTTTCGAAATAGGTCTTCAAATCCCAAACCTAACGCTTCTGAGAAATTTTAAGGAACAAGGTAAGGAAATAAAACTCTTTAACAGCTACGCAATTTTAAAAAAATATGTATTGGAAAATTAGTAGTTCCTGGAAAACCACTCTTACGAGTATTTTCAAGTGTTGTTAACAAAAAATTATAAATTCCTTTATTTACCTGCTGCATGTTTTCCCAAGTAACATAGAATATGCCCAAGAATCATTTCCCAAATTATCGTTGACGAATTAGGGGACACCCTGTATAATGGATGCTATGCCATACCTCGCAAAATGGACTAATGCTAATGGTCCGCCATTGGGTGCGTACTTTGTTAAAGACTAACAAAACAGTTAACAAAACTAAACAGGGAAATTCAAGAAATGTTACTTGCGACAATTGGTTCACGTCGGCTCTCCTGATCAAAAGTTAATTAGAGGAACATGAGCTAACTTTGGTGTGTACCATAAGGTCAAACAAAACGGAAATACCGATGAAATGAAAAATTTAAGACGTTATGCAATTGGGACTTCTGTTTTAAAAGACCAATTTGTCGAAAACATTATGTGTTGCAAATGCTTTTCCAAATCGAAATTAATACTTCTTAAGGTTTTTGGTTACCTTTTTTTTGTTATAAAAGAAAAAATTAAAATTATTAATGAATTTAAATTATTTTTATTATTCTTTAAGAATATTTGAAGATCTCCGTGTCAGATAGTGTTATTATGTACATAATAAACTTACTATAATGTGTTCATCCCAAAAATATTATGAATAAAATAAATGATTTTTTTCTTTTTTATTATTATTTAGTTTTTAGTAATTTAATAGTATGTTAATAAAGTTTGTGATTTTTTGCGCATGTATGGTTAATAAGAAAATGAAAGTGATTTTACTGCGTGCGTACAGAAAAAAAATATGAAGAAAGTATATACTTTCTTATTGCTTTTGAAATTAATAAATGTTCCACAGGAAAACTCAATATAATGATTGATATATTTATTCAAATATACACATTAAATTAAAACCCAAAATAAAACATGTCGATTTTATGTATAATTGTACCCAACATATGTAAAAATATGATTACACTTCCAGGGTTAATGTTTTCAATCTGATCTTTCCAATTTAAATTGTAGTCAACTAATACTTCTACGTATTTATAGTTGCTTACAGATTCGATTTTGAAACAATTTATAGAACCTAGATGGTTATCTATAAAATTACTCTTTCCGCAGCTATGGATTGGAAAGCAGAATTTTTACAATCTTCATGCACAAGATGGTAATCATGTAAAGTAGTTGCTGGTATTTTCAAAGACATAAGTTTTGTTTTTTCGCTAATAATAAGTCTGAGTTGTGCTCTGTAGACCAAAGCCTCAAGATTTCAAGATCATCTGAGATCTTTGCAATAGTTTCGTATTCTGTATGAAATTCGTGTGTTTTTTTTTTTAAAGAACTTAACACTCAAGAGGGTATTACTACTCTTAAAATGCGGGAGCACGTGTTAATTTTTTTGGAAAATTGGATAGAAAGAGAGAGATTGATGTTTGAGCTTAGTGGCTATTTCGCTCCATAGGTGGGACCCAAAATTTAATGGAGAGAGTAAATAATTAGGGTAATTGGACTTGTTGTATTCTAGGCAACCACTCATCTTATGTGAATTAAGTTACCTGAAAAAAAGAATGCCTTTCGGACGCGGCTGGTATTGAACCCCGAACCGTCCGATTTGGAAGCCAATACACTACCACTTGAGCTACGGCCACCCACTTTATGTCATCTGCAAACGGGGTAGACGTTCCATTTAGTTTTAAATCAAATTAAAAGTTGATATATTGGGTCTACAAGTAAGTTTCCAGCGTTTTTTTTGCAAAATTTGAAGTTTTATTATGAAAACATAGTTACAATGCTTTATTCAAAGTATCGTCCATCGGAAGCTACAACTTTCCCCCATCTTTCTGGCAATTTGTGTATTCCGGACCAAAAAAATTTCTCGTCTTTCGAGCCTAAGAACGTATCGAGCCAATTTTTGATTTCCTCTACTGAGCTGAAGCGTATTCCCGTAAGAGCGTTCTGCATCGAACGAAACAAGTGGTAATCAGATGGTACCAAGTCTGGACTGTAAGGCGGGTGAGGCAGAATTTCCCATCCACTATTTCCCAAATAGTTTTTCACCGAAACCGCAACATATGGCCGAGCGTTGTCGTGATGAAAAATGACGGACTCATGCCTGGTCTCATATTCTGGCCGTTTTTCTTTTAATGCCCGCTTCAAACGAATTAGTTGGGTTCGATATAATGGTCCTTTGATGGCTTCACCACTCGGAAGCAGTTCGTAGTATACGACACCCTTTTGATCCCACCATATGCAGAGCATGACCTTATTCACGTGAATATTTCGTTTTGGCGTCGAATGGGCGGGCTCGCCGGGCTTTGTATACGATTTTCTGCGTTTAGGATTATCATAATAAATCCATTTCTCATCACCAGTGACAATACGATGCAAAAATGATTTATTTTTATACGGCTGCAGCAACATTTCGGACATGCAAAATCGCCATTCGACGTCTCTTGGCTTCAATTCGTACGGCACCCAGTTTCCAACCTTTTGAATGAATCCCAGTGCTTTTAGGCGCAGGAAAACGGCTTGTTGCGTGACGCCCAATGATGCAGCAAGTTCTTCTTGAATCTGACACGGATCCTCATCCAGTAAAGCGTAAAATTACTCGTCTTCAAAACTTTTCGGCTTTCCGGGGCGGTGTTTGTCTTCAACTCCAAAATCACCACTTTTGAACCGTTTGAACCACTCGCGGCACTTCGATTTACCAATACATTCCGCCCCATAAGTTTCCGAAAGCAAGACATCTCTACATCTTCTGCCTTAACCGATGCTTTCACTAGTTCGCTCACCTCACCTCGACGTCTAAACCCAATTTTGTTATCTTCGATAGTTACGTATGCCTGTTCTATCACGTATGCCCCAAATACCATTGAAAGCAGCATGTCGCATTCGCATATGACATGTAGTCTCACTGCCAACTGAATAATTTCTACCGTCAAAGTACCCTAATGAGCGAACGTTTTTGATCCCTAACCCAACTAGTGCTGTTGGTTCTGTCTTAATTACACCTATGGGAAATACCATAACGCTTCATACCTCAACAATGATGAATCGCATCCTGTATGTACCAACGCTGTCATTTCCAAACCGTTCACGGTAACATCCTTCATTAAATGGTTTTACTAACTTCCAAAATGCGCTTTGTTTTCCGTCTCTTCTTTCAGCACTTCTTGAATTTAAATGAACGATGTCCAATTTCATCGCAATTGAAACATTTATAGTCCTGTGCACACGATCTCGATAAATGATCAGGATCACCGCACTTGAAACATCGATTCAGGCCCTCCGTCTGCACAACAGTCGCCGGTTTATTCCTAGCAGATGATGCTGTCGATGAAATCTTTTGATAACTCTCTGTCGCCATCTTAATACGCTCGTAGATCATCAGTTTTTATTTTAAATCCTTGATGGTCGTTGCCTCATACAGTACTGTTTTATCATTTTGTTATCCTTCAGTCTGGCAATAAAATGTTCAATTAACTACGCCTCGTAGATGTAAATTGGCTTAGCGATCTTCATCAGCCTACATACATACATATATACAAGTAAATATTCACGCAGTGTCTCTGTATGTTGCTTTCACCTGTTCCTAAGTTGACGGTGAACTTCTGCTGAGCTGACTTCGATTGGGAATTCATCCTTAAGAGCTTCTTTCAGTGATTCCCAAGTTTCGAAATCGTTCCTGTACTGAATATAGAGTTTTGCTGCCCCTGACATCAATCTACGGCCGAATATATTTGAGCATGCGAAAAATTCCTTCAACTGCATGTTGACAATGCTGTTGACATTTTGCGACGATTTCCCCAAGAATCCTGTTATACTGTCTTCGATATCTTTTTGCGTTGCACGCGAACATTGTGCACTTTGCCGTTGATCAACACACTCGCCGCTGCCTGCCTTTTCAATTATACTCTCTGGCATATTGTCCTCAGAATTATCACCCTCAACATGTTAACCCCAAGTATCTTAATTTATTTTTCAGTTCTTCCACGGCTAAACTTTTCAATTCATCCGTATCCATACCATAATTTTCCCCCTGTACAATTCATAATTTCAGCAAATAGTTAATACAAAGAAAGTCGACTTTGACTCTAAGGATTAATCTTTTGCCATTCTCCTCGTATGATTGTTTTATTCGTCCTTTGTTTTCTTGTGCTTACTTGACGTCGTGTGTACGCATTGTTTTAGCGGCGTGATCGTCTTTATCGTCCTTTTACCGAATTCCAACCACTATAATAAAAAAAAAATATTCTTTACGTTCTCAGGCGCAGGATTTTTAGCAATAAAAAATCGAAAAATGGATGAATCTTCCAATTTTTTTTTAATTGCTTGTTTTCTCATGAAGATTATGAAAAAAAAATAAAAGAAGTTGATATCTTGACGTAGGAAAAAAGGATTATTTTTAAAAATTAGCAATTACGAGTACCTAAATGGAAACATTCCGTTCGTTTCCTATTGACACTAGGAACTTCGGTGTGGGGCAAGATGGCTAGGAATGCGCATTAATATTACGTTATTCTGCAACGCTTTTTAAACTATTTGGACACTTATGTGACTGCAATGGGATTCTTCCTTATGTAGGTTCGAGGTGTTTTGAACACTAGAAAATTCATGATTCGCAAATTTTTCTAGTAAAATAACTGTTTACGTTTACCCCAAAAACATGTTTACATTTGCAAATTACTGGGGTAAAGCACTTTGAAGTTGATAAATGTAATAGAAACATTACTTACCATTCGCGTAAAAACACCTTCACAAACAAATTAAAAAATACTGACAAAACTGAACTTACGCATGCGATGCCTTTTCTCGCCTGAACTGGCGTCTAAGTGCGGCGGCAGTATGGCCTCATTTCAAGATTTATTTATTTTTTTTGCTCTTGGAATTCGAGAGTTAATTTTGAAAGGGTTAAATAACCGCCGTTTACAATTACCCCATGTTTACATTTACTCCAACTGACCCTAATTGCTATAAATGTAATCACTTTTTTTCCATGAATTTTCTATGTTTAAATACTGTGGAATCTCACTTGAATGTAGCATCTTAGAGCGGAGCAGCAGCGAAATAAAACTCTTCTTCTTTTTTGATTTGAAAGTTTGGCGGAATCTTTTATTTGTTGCTCCATCTATCAATTTGATTTAAATTTCGTTTTAAAAGCTAAAAGTCCAAAAAACGCTTTAGACATATCGCCATAAAAAAAATTAAATTATACGTTACGTGGATCTACTTTCTAAATTAGATTTGAGAGTCAATGAGTCATCCATGGTGCACGGATATATTGGTACAATTATGAATATGATTTTGTAAAATTTTTAGAAAACCATCAAATACAATCTATGGGTTAGATTCTAAATAGACTGATTCATATGATTCATAGAGCAAATTTTCTTTTAAAGTAGTACAATCTTTTTACTTGATGTGTCATGTGTCATGATGCCTTAACGATTCATTTAAGTCTGATGTCAGAGTAATAAGACAATGATCAGTTAATCTTAGGTCAGGCACTGCGCCATTGTTATTATTATTATTATTTTTATGAAGACGCATAAATACGTGGTCAATGCACGTCTTAAATTTTTTATTTATTTTTTAAAAAAGAAGTTACACTCAAGTGGGTATGAATATACTTATAATGCCTCATTTAAATGTTTTTTATGGAAAATTTGGGCTCAGTGCTTATTCCGCTCTATGGGTGGCATCCAACAATTAATTGGGAATCTAAATTGTTAGTGGAAGCTGGCTTGTCGTTGTTTTCTAGTCACGTACTAGAATTTAGTTGATTGGAAAAAAGAATGTCTTTCAAGCGCAGTTGAGATTCGCACACCGAAACTCCGATTTGAAAGCCAGTTCACTACCACATGAGCCACGGCCACGAGTTGGTTCATTAATAAAACTTTTTAGACCATTTGATGCTAAAAGAAACAAATAGTTTACAGTATCCTTTTCAGATTGATTTAATATATCAATATTCATACCACCATTCAAAATTAAGTTTTTATCTTTACAAACATTAAGAACTTCTTTTAACTTTTCAATAAATACACATTTACTAAATTCGTGCAGTCTGTATAAGAATAACATTGTGTAGCTCTCATTTCTAAAATCAAATATTAATTTCAGAGCATCCGCATTATGTAAATTTAGCATAGAAAAACCTCGGAGATAACTACTCTTCACATAGTCTGCTACAACTCCGACAGGGTAGGTTTCATTGCAATTTTCTGAAGGTGTAAACCCGAGTATGTTGTAATGAATTATTCGTTTTCAAATATCCAAATTTCACTCGAACAATGACACCAGGCAAAACTATTGTACAAGTGACACAATATGAGCTACTAGAAGTCAGAAATTTTTTTAGCTACGAGTACCTACGAATGTTTTATGTGTAAATAAACAACATCAACACCAGTCGATTCATAATCATATGCATTACGGACTAAACACGAAACAGAATTAGAGAAAATCATAGATTATCAATATCTGCAGCACAAGTACAATAATTCTTACAGCAAGGGGGAAACCTCTTCTTCTTCCACATGTAAACTATTCCACCCTTAGTCCAAACATATGTGTAGGCTTTTTCTTCCTTCTGTGAAAGTGCAGCATTAAAAAGGTGGCGAGTCTGGTGAGTTAAGCTGTCATTCAAATAAATACGTCCTCTCCTGTCTCCTACGTTCTTTAAGTAGTGTTGTTGTTAATTGCGTTCTTTTTTTGTCTTCGCTTTCAACATTTTGTCCTAACACTGATGAGAAATAAATTTGAGAACTATAATTTTCGTCTTCTTTGTTTGATTGCTGTTCAACGTAAAGTTATGGTTTCGGTGTAACAGAGGTCAATGTTTTCCTTAGACACATCAACAAGCAGCAAAAATCAATATTTGAAGAATCAACATTTTCAAATGGAAAATTATACAATAGATCTTAACTGCATTAGCGATCAGTTTTTGCTTAATGAAGTCCGGTTCACGCAAAATCTGTACGCATATATGCTATTATAACTTTTTAAATAACTCTACGAGAAAAACAAATAATATTGTACCTCAAATTAAAAGTTATTTATTGAGCTTAAAAGTAATATTAAATTGAATCGTAGATTTCTTTCGTGTGAACAAAATTTCGGGTGTTTTTCCTGATGGACGCCATGAGCTTCTGAACATCCTTCGTTTTGACTTTTGCTGCAACATGGTTCCATTTTATCAACATTGAATTAATATTTTTAACAACTCCTGCATTCCTCCGCAATTTAAATTTTTCAATTGGTCGAAGTTGGGGGCAGTTAGCTGGATTCATGCTTTTGGGTACAACTTCCACATTCTTTCTTTGATACCACCATATGGCAACCTTGGAGTAGTGACAACTGACCAAATCAAGCCACGACGTTACTGCCGTATGGTGCTTACGTGTGAAAGGCAGAAGTCGTTTTGTTAGGCACTCCTTGATGTAAACATCCGATGTCACTTTGGTTGTTGTCACAAAAGCTCTGCTCTTAAGGCCACAGCTGCAGAACGCCTGCCAAATCATTGCTTTCTTAGCAAATTTATCTACTTAAATTTTGTAAGGACATTACCACGTTACGTCGAAACATAAAATGTTTGACCTGGTAGCTGCTTAAGATCAAATTTAACATACGTTTCAACGTCCATTACCAAGCAGCCTTTGAATTTGGTTAAACGTTTTTCATACTTAAAGAATCCTAGTCCGTTTTTTAGCTATTAAATGTTGTTTATCAGAACGGTTGGGGTATTTTATTGCACGATAGGATTTGAAACCTGCTTTCAAACGTATACGTCTTGCTGTGCTTTTGCTTGTATTAAATGTTTTTGCTCGATCATTGTCCGATAACCATGTGAGATGTTACTACCTGTGAGACCAGTTTTGAATTTTTACATCCCGTTATCTCAATTTTTTGTTGGCTCTTTCTACATTGAGTAGTTCTTTATACCTTTTATAGCACTGCACCTTTGCGATTTTTGACCCCGACCACGAAGGATTTTTAAGAAATTTGTTCACTATTATTTTACGATTTTGAATTTCCATTGCATACAGAACTACCGATATGTCTTCAATCAAAACAAAAAATGAGCTGATTAATAGTGAAGCTTTACTGAAAAAATGTGTGTCAAAAAAATCCGTTACATATCACTAGGGGCGCTGCAATAATCATCAAATGACGTACAGATTTTGCGTGAACTGCACTTTATGATCTTCGATGATGATCGACAGTAATTCATTTCAATCTAGAAAGTTTTGTTATCAGCACGAATATTATTTCTCCTTTAAATCGCTCCTATCCATTTTTTTTCTAGGACCAGTAGGGATTTCAGACAAAGCATAGCTGGAGAACATTTAGTATGGTTGCATTGACTTGGTGATATCCCCACATCCCCAAAAGCCCCTGGATATTAGAGAGACTTTATGCAGAAACATAAATATATTAAAATTTCCGATTGCATCCAAAAGTGTGACTTATCTTTAACAGTAAATGTAGAATTCCATCTAAAGCTCCACTTATTTTTTCAGGAATTCCAGTAGCTTTTGTTAGATTTACTACTGTAACATACTTTTTCAGATTTGGCGCTGTATTTTCTCAATAAATCTCTTTTTAATCCATTAAACCATTACAGTATATTTCGTGTAAAACGAAAGGTGATATCTCTTATGCCGATCTTATTTGCATGGATAACCAAACAGCTATAAAAACACAAAACACGATCTTGACAAAGGTAGTAAGAAAGTCGTGTTTCCTTAAACTAAGCTACCAAATAATTTAAAAAGGTAATTGACATTTACTGGTTACATGGTCACTGAGACACTCGTGGAATCTCTAGAGTTAATGGACTTGCCAAAAGTGACATAACCCTAAACATCCTTCCAATTTCTAAGGGCATACGGATGCCTACAAATAAATAATGCGATAGATGAGGCCGCCTTGAGGTAAAAAACCATAAAATTTAATTTACTCAGACAGATCTGACCGCATAAAGAATTTTTTATCTCCGAAATGAGAAACAACCCAAAAGACTTGGCTTTAAATATTTTTTTGTATTATTTGTATTGTAGATGAAGAGGAGGAGGAATCCACCATCTGCTTTGTTAGTGGCCTGCTCTCTCCGCCAGAAGAAAAATGTATATAATTATATGAATAAGAATACCGTTAGAATGTTTATTAATTGTATTTTTATTATCCGTCACTAACATACATCTATGGCCGACCTTGTCACAACTAAAAACCAAACCGCTCGATCTCTCCACCCACAACTTCTAAGGAAGGGCAGGCTGGAGAGAGCGAGCAGTTTGAAAGGAAAGCGCACACGCAAATGTGTATTATTATGTTCGTAACACTTGGTGTATGCATGAATCAAACATTTGCACGTGCAGTTGCGGACGGGAGGGACACGCATGTAAGGAAGCTACAGCACGTGTAACCATATCTTTTCTGAAAATCTTGGATAACTTTGTGAAATGACGGTCTATAGGAACCTTTGCTTTACAAATGGCTCGACATCTTTACAAATATGATATAAACGAATTCGCAGGTCTCCTTGATACCCACTTTAGGTTTGTGGAGCTTAAGATTCCTTAGTACCCTTAGGAGTTTAAATGAGCATGCTCGATGATAGCACTAAATATTTCTACACAAGACTGCACTATTTTTCTTCTGTCGGAACAGAGCACTCAGGCGAAAAACTAGTCCATTGAACCCCTTGAATGTTCCTGTTATTTTTTATTTTTTTTTTCATTTAATGAGTTCTGATTAACAATAAACAACTTTGACTTAAAGGTTAAAGTTTTATAATAAGTTCATTTTAGATATTTAGTCAATAGTTAAGTTTTTAAGTGTTCTTCATACTAATATTCTTTGAGGAATAGAAGATGCATGCTGTGGTTTAGAAACTAATGGCGGATGCATCGAGTTAAATACAATAATAACACAATATTATATTGAAAATTTGTGGGGTGGTTGTGAACACTATTAAAGTAACATAGATAGCGAAAGTTAAAGGTTACGATTGGTTCTACAGTCATTACGAACAAATTCTGATTAGATTATTGACTTTATTAAAATCAAAATTAAGCAGCTATTTTTCAATTTCTCTGTTAAATATATCAGGTTGTCTAATACATAGTAGTTCAATGGGTAGACTATTAAAAAGTCGGAAATCGGTCAGCACTCACAGAAATAGTGCCCCGTGGTGTCATCATCACTTTCACAGCTTCCCTCGCAGTATGTTGTGTCATTTACGCCTAGCGTACTAAGGTGGCAATCCAAATAGCACCCCGTAATGACCCTAACAATCCTACTGGTGAAGCACAGAAGGAAAGTCGTTGACCTCTTAGAAGCATCGGGAAACATTCGTTAGGTCTGCCGTCATCCTAAACAGTCATGTCACCTCCCGTTATGCTGACACAAAATTAAGTGTGAAGTCAAGAACAGAGGATGCAGTTCTAACGCTGGTTAAGATCCGAAGAAGCTCTCTTCTGATTTCTACCTATCAAGAAATGACAACTCCTTTCCCGTGTCCCCATTTAGATGTCATTACATCAGTGAGCTCAGAGTCAAGAAACAGTCACACTAGCTGAAATGGGTGCGTCCGATGGGTTTCGCCAAGAACATCTAGAAGTAGTATTTGTAGAGAACTTGTAGTATTCCCCAAGGGTTCTTGATATTTCATATCCTATTAGAATTTAGGAAACCTATTATCCATAAAAGTTCGACCGGTTGGATGTAGGACTCCTGGTATTAACGAAATCGTATTTAATACTGCAATAATGGTTCTAATATGTGTAACTAAGATAATTCCGTCTTATTTTTTAAATACTTTTGTCAAATGTGTTTTACAATATATTAGTAGATTTCTCTATTTTTAAGAAAAAAATTAATTGTATCTTGTGTATGTTGTTTTAATAATTTAAAAAGTCATCTGCGGGTTTTGGTCAAAATCTAACAGTCGGGATTCGGCATGAAGGCGCATCATCTGACAAAAATTAAAATCGATAGTGCTATTCGTTCGCGAGTTATTGTGGGCCAACAAAATTGATACATACGGACATTCATACCAACACACACACATACACATACATTTTTTTAAAACTGTTCAAAAACACTATAGACGCATTAAAACATAAAGATATCACAAAATGTTTATTGTTAATTTTCTAGGTGAATGTAAGAGCTTCCCCAACAGGAAGTTAACAAGGTCATCAAAACTCCAGTCTGTCTAGGAGTGCGTGTGAAGTGCGTCTATAGCAGAGCCAGGTGTGTTAGGGATAGCTTTTGTTGAATATACTCGTAAATGTATTACTGCTAGTCCGTTTACATATACGAGAGTACATTTCATTAAAGTTCTAATTCAGAAGATTATCCTTTCGGACAGTTTTAGTATGCTACTTATTGTCTTCACACGGTGCTGATATCAATTCATGACCTATACTTCACCGTATTCAATTGATAAATCAATTTTCGTTGTCAATATTAAGCGCTTACATTCGAAATATTAAATCACTTAAAACACTTAAGTCATGACGCAAAAAATACTTCAAGAAGATCCATTAGAATACTTCCGGTGTATTCTTAACCCTGCATTAAATTTTGTGTTTACTGAACTTGAAGTAATCGTTTACTTGTGTTGACATTGAATACCATTTGCTCACTACTTCAAGTGGGAGCCAATTTTGGAGAACACTTTTCTGTCCTGTTTTTGCTCCTTGTCAGGCGAAGCAAAATTGTTATCTAAACACATTTGACATGAATTGATGTTAAAACTCATTTGTAATCGCACAGCAAACTAGTCGTATATAGATTCTTCCAGCAACCATTATCTCAATGACAGGCAGTTTACGTAGAAGTATACGGTCGTACTGCCTTTGACAGCGTCGTTATCTATCTGCCGTTCGATACAAGAAGAATTGCATCCTGTCACTTATGATTGATTTCAATGTTGCGTCATGTTGAGCTTTCTAAGTCCTCTTGGCACTGAATCTAAGATTTCACACTATGGTTCATTATCTAACCACAAGCTGTAAGAAGTTGTCTTGTTCTTTGAGTCACCTCATATATCAACGCAACAACAATACCTATCTACAATCATACTGTAAGAAGTAAGAACCTTCGGTAATACCAACATCTCCTACAACTCACAGTCACTTATTTATAAAATGCATTCATCCTTACCGGATCCTCAAGGTATGCTGCATATAACACCACTGGCAAACAGGAAAGCCATCATAAGTATGCATGAAGCTAGCAGCCTCATTTCCTGTATACACAGCGGATGAGCATACAAAAAAAAGATGAGAGAAGAATTTACCCACATCAGTCATGAAAAGGTTCCTGGCAAATAGACGTGCTATATTTGGCAGGATATTCCAACAAACAAAAAGAAAAAGGGAAGAAGAAAATGATGCTGAAATAAGGAGAGAAATCCTGTGGGAATTATTGTACATTTTGTTTTTGCTCTTTAGATGTAAAACTTCGATGATATAGAACCCAAACATACGCAAGCATCATAAACTTTTCAACAGGAGTTAGGCCAAAGTCATTCTTTTGGACATACACAGCTATGGGTATCTTATCTATTCGTGCGTGAATGCAAAGGTTCATATATACTCGTATATGAAGATATACACGTACTCGTATATGCCCCATCTAGCATATAATTTCGTTTTAAGTAAACAATGCGCGATGAAAATTTTATGAATGAGTTATTATCTTTGCTGATGAGCTTAGTGGTGCCTTTTGAAAAGGCGTATCCGGCCTTTGTACGAGTACCTTAGGTTTGCCGAAATATTCGTTATTATACAATATAAATGTGCGACTAATTCCCGTTAAGTCCATCTGTGTGGCGGATACAGGCGGATGGTGCTCTGGCTTGTCCGGTAGCTATGTAGTGCAAGACGATGTATGCAAAGATATGGGCTATTTGTAGTTCAGTGCAGTAATGGAGCATTCATATTTAAGAGCAACTTGTTCTGCTTTTGCAGCTCCCCTGCACTATTTAAAATTACAATGGCTGGGAATTTAAGGAAAACACAGTCGATCATTATATGCACAATGCTCGTAATGTCTAATTTGCATTCTCTGTGGCAACATGGAATTTGTATAACCAGCTTTGAACAAGAAAGCCATTCGTTAGCATACACAGGGTACCTTGTATCTGTAGACAGGCAACATAAGGCGGTTTTGATATCTGAGATTGAAGGATCATAGTATCATACAATGAGTGGCAATGTAATCATAATAATAATAATAAGGCCTTTTGTTGACCAGTGAACTTGTTTTTTTATGTTGGCAAAGGGTAGAAACCCTACCGAATTGTGAGATAAAATGTTTTATCGAAAGGTCTATAGCATATAAATAAAATGTTTTCGGCCAAAGCAATGAAATTATGATAAAGTTACGGTGCATTTGGTTTTCGGCTTAACATATTTGAGTTTCCTGTTTCTATGTGTTCACAGACAGTGATCCTCAAATGGGTGCTGTGCCTTAAATTTCTCTTCAATGTGACCTTCTATTGTTACGCGGTTCTTCTGTTACAAATTTCAGGTTTTGGAGTATTATTTTACATTTGTTCTGTACTAGTCACATATTTTACTGGTGCAAATTTAATCTGGAGTACCGATAACGTATTTGGTATTTAATTAAAGTAGAGCTTCATATGCATAAAACTGTTTTGCGAGTACATCCTCTCTCAAAGATGATAGGCATCAGTGCGAATATCTGAGAGACCGAGCTTCGAAAACTGATGGACTGTATTGAAGGTGCACCCCACATACAGCAGTACGCGTAAGGTATTTTCATCGACATGGAGGTTGCTTCCGACAACGCAACTGCCTGTGAATGACTGTATGTGTATACATATATTGCGTTTACGCGAAAAAATTAATTGGAAAAATTTGAATTTCAAATTAATAATGGTTTGGATGAATGTTTAAATAAAATGTACACCCTGAATGACTCGAACTGCAACCCACTTCAGACTGATATTCCAAACCGTTCATGACAGTGAGCTCAAATTTTAACACGAGACAAATAATTTTATTATTTACAAGCCTTTTAAACGATTTGCGTCTTAGTTGTGTTGAAAAATTTTTATCCGGAATGGAATTCAAACGTGATAGTTTGATTGCTTTATATTTGGCTGGAAAACTACAAGTAGCTATCGTTAGAGCTCTCCAGCACCTCAACGTGAATAAATTATTTGTGTCTCGAACCATAGCTCGTTACCGTGATACTGGCAGCGTTGCAAAACGCCATGGAGGTGGTCATAAAAAAACAGCAACATCGGCAGAAATGGCTCGGAAAGTGAAGGCTAGAATTGAGCGAAATCCGCGTCGAAGTG
The DNA here is from genome assembly GCA_963966105.1 of Volucella zonaria. NCBI lineage: Eukaryota > Metazoa > Arthropoda > Insecta > Diptera > Syrphidae > Volucella > Volucella zonaria. Next base: position 29,065,301 of record OZ014533.1, on the reverse strand, counting down.
GAAGAAAAATGGCTCGTGAACTCAACATATCGTTGAAACGGATGCAACACATACTGAAAAATGAGCTTGGGCTCAAGCCATTGAAGTTTCAAAAAGCACACGATCTTACACCGCAACAGAAAAAAGTTAGAGTCGAAAGGACTTGCTACGCTTGCACGAAAGTGGTGAGTTGCCGAATTTGGTTTTTTCCGATGAGTCATCATTTGTTATCGAGCAATATGTCAGCAAACAAAATAACCGAGTTTACTTGCCAGAGAGGTCCTTCGAAAATTTACACCTTCGGATGGCCACCAGAAAGCAGGCAGCACCGATGGTGATGGTTGGGCCGCCATAATCGTCGATGGCCGCTCTTCGCTCGTATTTTTGAAACTGTCTAAAAGGCAGTATTGAAGCCTTGGGCCAACAATCATTTCGGTCGGAGACCGCGGATATTTCATCAAGACTCGGCACCGTCTTACAAAGCGCGCGTCAACCAAGATTGGTTAAAAAACAATGTTCCACACTTCGACACAATGGATTGCAAATTCTCCGCATGGAAATCCGTTGGATTTCTCTGTCTGGGGTATTTTGAAGGCGAAGGTTGGCACTAAAAAATACCAAAGTTTTAACTATCTCAAACACGTACTTCGCCGGGAATGGGCCAAAATACCGCAGAGCCACTTGCGTGCAGCGTGCGATGCTTTCTTCGGCTGTCTCAAGGCCATTATTTGTGCCAAAGGTGGACATATTGAAAACTACTGATACGATTTGAAATTTGATGTATTTTCTAACATTTTTTGCTTTGGCATAGGAAAATTTATCAAAAAATAAAAAAATTATAGCATTTTAAAAAGTTATAGTTCGAGTAAGTCACCATGTATATGTGACAAATGTGTATTTCAAATTAATTTTAACCTGTACAAATGGTATTTTATATGTATGTTATGCTGACTAAATCAGAAATGGAAGACTAAATATTAAAAGCAGGTTGGCAATCCGAGTTATAAAATACACGACGTTATAAGCAACTTATTGACAATTGTGGAAATGCTGGAGTTCATACTGCACAAACGAACCTGATAACCTGAACATCAATACAACACTAGGTAATAGCATCACCACCTCAAGGGCCAGGCTGATATTACTTCTTCTGTAGACTCTAGTGGTTTGTGAAATACTTCTGCTGCATGGTATACTCTACAACATAGATAATTCCCATATACATAGATTCCCATGAGAACTCGCCATATGAAGCCAGTCATGACTCTATGAGCCTATATTACGGTCCTTAGTACGGGCACGAGGTGGGTCGTCGGTAATCCGCGCGCGAGTTATGTATGTATTTGTCCAGCCCGTACAAATAAAACAAAACTTATTGGAATAATGTCTTTTTATTTCAAGGACAAAACATTATACAGTGAAGAGTTGATGGTTAACAGTTAACAATCATGTCGTTTTTCTTGCTGATACCGCTATTCCCAAACTAGGTCAACCGATGTCGCTGGAGCAGTTCGTATCAAGATTAGGTTTTCTTGAAGTCAAATTTTTTATCCCTTCGTGGGCAGTAATTCTGAGCTCCGGTGAAACAGAAAAGCGACAGTAAGTAATTTCGAACTCCGATGAAACGAAAGAGCGAAATAAAGTTGTTTCGAACTCCTTAGTCCCTTTGCATCCACACGGTGGCATTCAGAATTGTGATATATTAACCGGTGGGCCATTTAAACTTGCGGTATATGGCAACCCTATAACTTTGACATCTGTTTTTAGATCGGCATATGGCATCCCGCGTTCGAATATTTTTTTTAAAATACTTGTAAAATGAGAATTAACTATATTTATTGATTTTCTGAAGTTTCACTTACTGTTTTTTTTTCCTTATTTTATTTCTTCAGTTAACTTAATTTCAAGACCTTCACAAGGATACCAAACATCCTATATTTTCTGCAATATACGAGGGTTGTCTGGAAAGTTTCCCAACAATAATACAAGACATTTCTCTCAATTTTTTTTTTTATTTTTCTACATAGTCTCCTTGTAGCTCTACACACTTCTCCCAGCGATGCTCAAATCTCTCTAACCCGTTCAAATAATACTTGGCGTTTTTCTCTGCAAAATAATTGTTCATGAAGGTGATTGCCTCCTCATTTCACGAAAATCTCTGTCCTCCGAGCGCAATTTTTAGATGAGGGAACAAAAAGAAGTGGTTTAGGGCTAGATCTGGTGAATAAGGTGGATGGTCAAGCAGTTCAAACCGTAATTCATGGATTTTCGCCATGGCAACCGCTGAGGTGTGAGACGGCGCGTTGTTTTGGTGAAACAGGATTTTCTTATTCTGCAAATGTGGCCGTTTTTCCGCAATTTCTGCGTTCAGCTTTGGCAAGTAATGATGCGTAGTATGCTCCTGTAATGGTTTTTCCTTTTTCAAGATAATCGATTAAGATAACTCCTTTATCATCTCAAAAAACAGTCGCCATCACTTTCCCAGCCGAAAAAACAGTTTACAACAGTGCTTTTTTTGGAGCCGGGTCGCCCTTTGCAGTTAACTGTTTTGACTGAAGTTTTATTTCGGGCGTATAATGTTGTATGCAAGTTTCATCTACAGTAATTAATCGGCGCCAAAACTCGGATTTATTGCGCCTAAACTGCGCCAACAGAGCGTTGGAAATATTCGTTCGAACACGTTTTTGGTCTAACGTGAGCAAATGTGGCACTCAACGCGCGGACAGCTTTCTCATGCCTAAATCTTGATTTAATATGTAACAAACACGTTCTTTGGACATTTTCATAACCTCTTCTATCTCTCTCATTTTAATTCGGCGGTCGTCTAACACCATTTAGTGAACTTTAGCAATGTTATCGTCAGTGGTTACAGTTTTTGGACGTTCATCATCTCCCAAGCTCTTACGGCCACGTTTAAATTCAGCTGCCCAAAATTTCACTATGGTAAATGATGGTGCGGGGTCCCCATACACAGAGTCCAACTCATATCTGGTTTGCGTAGGCGTATTGCTTTTCAAAAACAAGAATTTAATAACAGCTCGATACTCAATTTTTTCCATTTTCACAAAAAACACTCACATCGGCTCACTCAAACGGTTGTCAACTAGAAACTACGCGTCTAAAATGATGAAGCTTCGGTAAGTAACTGTCAAAAAATGCACAAATAGCGTTCACTAGCATTTATTGACGAGTGTCGCTATCTTTACGTTGCGGTCGGAAACTTTTCAGACAACCCTCGTATTACTTAATGCAAACGGTTTATAACTATAAACAAATAATTGCGATCAACAAATATGTACGTATATAAATACTATGAACGAAATTTGTTACCCGTTTGAGTTCTAAACTTCAACATACGAGTAAAAAGGAATTCAAATATTACAAGTCCAAATTTACATTTAGGGTGAGATTACACTTTTGACTCAAATTTCATTATATGTATATTTTTTGACAATGTCCGTAGAAGTGCCATTCATTCACTGTGGGAGCGAGCATGGAGAGTCACATTTGTACAAACAAAAGTTTATCCGTTACTATTAAACCCGCCGACTTGTATTTGGTGTTTTGATCCTTGAGTGTGTTGTAAGTATAGGCGCCTGCCTGACAGTTTAGATTGGTATAGATCATACCTAACAGACAGATCGGAAAGCGTGAAGGTTGATGGTGCGAGAAGCGAGATCCGCTCATTTAATTTGGGCATTCCTCAAGGTTCTGTTCTGGGACCCATGTTGGCTGTTCGTATGGCTCTCACAGTGCCTTATGATCTTGGTCTATTAAGAATCTGGTTAAAAGACCAAAACAATGTTTTTTTAATTTAACTACCCCAATGAGTATGAATGCCGACGTATACTTTCATGCACCAGAATGCCAAAGGTATAGATTTGCTGGCTGCTATTGTGTTTCAAGCCAGCTACTTCCAGACTTCTTTAGCAGTCCTAAATGCAGTGATAATTGCTTTTTGTTTGAGAAAGCGCAAGTGTATAAATATCTTTTAAATTTCCCTTAAGGAAATATTTTCCAAGTATGTTACTTTTCGAAATTTTTTCCATCTTAAAAATGTCTGTTCCAAACACTTAACATACTTACAACTATTTATTATGGTATTTTTCACTCGAGACTCCAGTACGGAATTGTATGTTGGGGGAAGGGGCATGTATATTAGTAAAATTAAACTTAGTGAGGAAAATCTGCAACAAGTATCGGCGTCATTCAAGTTTCCCATTTGTTCGTGATATGAAAATTCTTCTAGTCAGTCATTTGTATTATTTTGAAGTGCTGAAAACTTTCTTTAATAGATCCGGAAATCTAAATAATAGATTAATTTCTAACTACAATCTACATCTACAGAAACTTTTCTTATGTTGTTACTGTACCCGTTTTCCGTGCAACTGCATTTCGTAACTTTTATATAGTCTCATCATGATGGTTATTTAATAAATTCTCTCTAAATATTAGAAAAGTAACAATTTTCGGAAGTTTTAAAAGGTTTGTAAGGAAATGGCTCCTTGAGTATGATTTCACATAACGTGGAATACCCTTTCTCTGATATTTTGGTTTTGGCTAAGGTTTTTTTTTTCATTCTACTGTTTTCTTTTGTTTGTATCTCACATTTGCTTTTATTTTTTTTTTTGCATCATTCGCCTTGCTTTCTATAAATGTATGTTTATTTTACTTTTTTTTCTATTTCTGTAATTTAAAACGGGTCACCCCACCCATATTTAACAATATTAAGAATAAAGCCCATTGAAGTTTCATTTGACTATTCTATTCTAACACGTTATGTATAGAAGGCCATTTCGTCTTACACATTACGTTACAAATCAACAAACGAGGACTTTTTAATCGCAGCTTGAATTTTCCTTGGCCATATGCGTCCAAATCAGACTGAGATGTCCAAACTTACAAACGTCTTAATACGTATCTCAACCCGCATTGAGAATGAGATCAGTGCAACAGCAAAAAATAACCGCTCCAACTTTCGGAGAAAGTTTTCGGGACGAGTAGGAGAAGGAAATAATTGTCAGGCTTCCCAGGAAAGAAAAGATCATAAATTCTTGATGAAAACTAAGACTTAGTTTCTCCACTCACAGTATTGTTTGTCTTACCGTTTTATAGAGAGAATAACTTGCAAAAATTGTATCATTAGTCCCCGGTGTAAGTATTTGGCCGTTAAGAAAGTCACTTCGGATTTACGGATACATAGCATAATAAAAAGATGCTTTTTGGATAAAAACAAAGCAGGATGGAAGTTTTGCGGACAGTGATTGATGACGCAAAAATGATATTCGGAAATATAAAAATACATATGTGTATATTTACATGTTACGAGTATATGCATACATATCAGAAGGTTGAAAAAAATACGCAATGGATTCATACTCAAAACAGAAACCTTTCGAGACTACTATGAGAATCAACTCTCAGTCAATATAACTAATTTTTAAATAAAGTTTCTGTAGACTGCATAATTGCAATTAACCACATTAGTTCAGTTAATATATGTTAACAGTCAATAATTCTCTCGATTCGACCGAGGTGAGATTGCTACATCTAATCTTAAAACCAATAAGCGTGCTAGAGGTGTAGTCCTACCCAGGGAATTTGTGAATATTTATGTAGTATAGTGCTTGCACCACGGATGAAAGCATGCCTGATGGAAGCATCTGAGTTTAGTATCGCAGATGAACAAGAGGAAGGCTCCTTGAATTGCACAGCATCTATATGTGGTAAGTCCGTTTGCAATACTTCGTAAAAAGCCAAAGCATATTGCCAACCAGCTGATCGTATGCTATCAATAGAGCTTCAAATCGAGAAAGATCGTAGAAAATGCAATAACAAAATAAGATATACCAGAGACTCGAACTCTTGCCAGATCCGAAACATGAAGAAGTTCTTTATATCACCGTCGTCCTCAATAATCTTCCTAATTGGATAGATGACTGGGGAGTTTCGGTCCTTCTCTGACCATCGATTATTGCAGTTCCGCAAGTCGAGCAAACAATTGTCTCCAATAAAGCATTGTTTATCCTACTGGAAGGTCGAACTGAAAGAAACCCATTAATATTCTTCATGCTCAGCTGGCTGAATATAAAAATCACCATTATCACGATTCAACCTCATCCTGCCTACAGGAAGGAGGAGAGAACATGAGCGCTTGCTGTAGTGAGGCAAGTACCTCCAGTAACTCCATAGGAAAAATGTGACTGGGAAACCCGCAAGGCCACTTTACAGGTCTACAAAGCAGAAATAAGGAAGGCTTAATGAATTGTGACGTTTACATCTTATATCCAAATCTCAAAGAATCACGACTGTACATAAACATGTGGATGGTACTTGGGGTAGTTCTGAGAATAAACTTATGGATCTGCCCATGATGATGTGAAAAGCGGACATGCACTCTCGAAAAATTTTTCAATATGCCTTCAGCCTATTCTCCAGTTGAATACATTTTTTTTTAAAAAAGAACTTAACACTCAAGAGGGTATTACTACTCTTAAAATGCCGGAGCACGTGTTAAGTTTTTCGGAAAATTAGATAGAGAGAGAGAAAGATTTTTGGGCTCAGTGGTTATTTCGCTCCATGGGTGGTATCCAACATTTAATGAGGAGACTAAATTACAAGTGTAAATTGGACTTGATGTTATATTTAGGCAACCATTCATCTCACAAGATTTTAGTTGCCTGAAAAAAAAGTCTTTCGGTCACGGCTGGTATTGAACCCCGAACCATCCGATTGAGAAGCAAACACACTACCACTTGAGCCACGGCCACCCACGGTTCAGAATCAATCCTCAATCGTCTTTACAAGAAGTATCAGTATAGCGTACACCACCCGCTACGGGCTTAATGGCATTTTCCCGAGTTTCTGGATAGAAAACTGAGATGGAAAGAAAACTGTAGGCTCTATGTGGGTGAATGGGCCTGCACCACGAACATGAAACTGATTCTTACTTATGGCATAGTCAACGTTGATGTATACATACAAAAAAGAAAACTAAAATCAGTTTAATATAAAAACACCTAGCGGCTTGCGTAAATTTTGCTCTATGACAGAGATCCTCAGCAATGGGAAGAAATGAGTGTCATCCATTTTAGCCTACATAAAGCGACCTGAGCTTCCCCGATGCATTGACTTCAGCATAGACTTAAATCACCTGCTGCTGGGAAGGAACGAATTCAGATAACGCGAAGTAATTCTCAGTAAATCTACGAGTATCTCGATATTTGCAGACGACACTAAAAAAACCGAAATTTATTCAGGGATAAAAATCAAGATGAATTTTTGCGCAATCCGGTGCAACTCCTCTGTTTTGATTTGCATTAAAATGAAATACAATGAAAGCAATTATCACTTTCGACTTTAATGAATTAATCACTATGGTTCTAAGAGTAGACAAGGCATACCTATGCTGTCCCAATTGCATCGTAATGGATCTATTGTACAATTGGTCTAAATGTACCTCGAACGTAATCTTATTTACTTAATCCAGAGAAACAATGTAGCAGAGGAACACTACATTTGAGGCACCACATGGCACACGTCGACTGAGTTGAGTTGAGCGCAGAAGTCCAGACAACCGAGCAACACATTTAACAAAAACGTTAATATATCACCGCTTTTAGCACTGACTGTTAGCTGCTGATAATGTCCTCAGTAAACTATATCTAGAATATTATTATTATATGTACATATGTAAACATGTTGCGAAAAGTCCTATTGTTAAAAACGTTTTCAATATCAATGATATACGCGTAGATGATCTTGCTATTCGTATATCTCTGATAAGCCATTGTTTTAATCGGATTTTCGCAGTCAGTGCCTGTGCTTAGATTGTTAGTGTTTAATTTGATTGTCTCATTTCTCGCCAGAGCCGATGCAATGCTTTGCCATATTGTATCAGACAACTATGACCGGCATAGTTAATTGCTATTAGGTCAACAGGAAAAGACAGAATGCCTCTGCTTTGGTATCGGCGTACTATCCGATTTTCATATTGATTCCACTCTGTCGGATGTCAAATTAACCTGGAGGTTTCAACATCAATAACCTAGGATTTCATCTGCTATGTGAAACCCGTTAGTTGTCCACATGCATTTGAAAAACGACTCCTTGGGAACGAGCAGACGAACTTACCTCTGTTTAGGCAAGCAACTGCTATTTTAAAATAGCATCATATCACAGTTTCAAACTTTTGCTTCATTTCTAACGCTAAACCGCATGTTTCGATTGGCGCCACACAATAAATCCGAGTATAAATTGATGGGCTATCTAGCATAGAATTGACTATTGCACACATAGTCGTAAATATCTTCTCTCTTAAACAATAACCTTAATTAAATTTCGCCCCCAATGCACTGCAATTCCACATGGTAAACCTATTTGAATAAAACAAAGCATGGATTCAAAGCTATGCATGTGATCCTATCTAAATCTATGTACATACATGGGAATACCTATATTACCAGTATAAGATTCTCGCCGAACTATCCTTACGTTTTGCCAAATTTAAAATCTCTTGAATGGCTATGTTACATTATTTTATTTATTGCCCAATCGAGTGCACCTGAGCAAAACCGCATTCCACCAAATCCAATCTGGTATCCAGTCCTAGTTTTTACTTTTTTTTTTTGCGGGGAGGCTCTTCAGTTTCAGCTTGTTCCTGAAACAAAGTCTTTCTACGCTACAAGTATAATAAAACATTCGCATGTAATTTTCAAGGAAATTCCTGGTTTTATCCATTGTACATCCCAGGCATTGTGTTGAGGTGGTGTAGAATTATCACTTTGTTCTACAGGAGTGGTAGCCCACCATAGACATGGCATGCTAGAATCGCCCGCTGTTGGTTCCTTTAGTTAGTCGGTTGTACAAGTGAAAATTCCAAAATCTACTGAGCGAATAAAATTTTACGGTCTGTTGCGTGGGCGCGATGGCCTGTGGGTAATGTGCAATGTGCAATATCCCATGAAAAAGTAAGATATTGGTTCGTTGGTCAATCGCACTTGTATTATACTTGTAGGTACTATACATGAGTTGATGAAGAAGTTATTTTATATGTGAATTAAGTCCGAGAATTGATCTGCCGGTAGTCGTTTGAATTCAGTTTAGCTTACGTCTCGATTACATGTGTACGTACATTCGAGAGCAGTATGCCTAGACAGAGAAAATAAGCTCAAATTTAGTAAACTTTTCAGCAAAAGAAGATTAGACTATTTAGAAAAATTTGATATTACAAGCTGCCTAAGAGTTAGCTCCTACCCCTGGCCACCCAAGTACGGGAAGATATGATACAAATCATAGCTCTGCATTGTTATATTTAACCAATTAGACAGTCGAATTTTTATATATATAAAAATTATAGTATACATATATGTAGATTGTTGCTCAGATAGTTTTATGCAATAAAATAATTTAAAAAAAAAGTGTAAGACCAAAAAGGCAATCTGCTCCAATATGCCATTAATCAATAGTATCAAGCATGCTATATCAGTTACGCCGCAGCTTTAAAACTATAAGCATTGTCTTCGGACTAAGTACGTACTATCGTACTCTACATACTATATTTTCCTTGTACTGCTTTTTTGTTTTTTCTCGATCTTGTGTTATTATCTGAGCAACTAAATTCCACAGATGGCTCCAGCAATAAGCGCTGGTCGATTTTGACATACCCAAAACGTCAAGAACCAAGCTTAGACATATGGCAAACAAACCGTTTTGACCCATTAGTGATTTTGTTTTGGCGTCATATACATACTTTTGATTGTGTGAAAATGTCTGATTTTTTGCCAAATAATTGTCATTTGTGGCAAGTGTTGATTTTCTTCTTTCATTCGAGGAAAACGGCGGTTGAAGCGCATCGAGAGCTTCAAAAAGTTTACGGAGATGCTACTCTAAGTGAAATAACGTGCTGTGATTGGTTCCGTCACTTCAAGGACTGTGATTTCGATGTTGACGACCGTCCGCGTAAAGGAAGGCCAAAATTCTTCGAAGACGCTGAATAGGAGGTATTGCTCAATAAGGATCCGTACCAAATGCTAGAAGAACTAGCTTCATCATTGGGAGTTATCCGCCAAGCCAATTCCAGCGATTTCATGACTTGGGAATGATTCAAAAACAAGGAACTTGGGATGAAAAATAGATTCATTATCGCAACTCAAAGAGAAGAAAGACATGGGGACTACCCGGTCATGCTTCTACGTCGTCGGGTCGGCCGAATATTCACACTGCGAAGGTTATGCTTCGACCAGGTCTGTGTTGAAATCCAACAAAACGATCACTGGGGAATTGTATCGATTTCAGTTGATGCGATTGACGTGAGCACTGCGCGAAAAACGGTCACAATACGAGCAGAAGCACGAAAATGTGATTCTACATCATGGCAACGCCCAACCTCACGTTGCCAAACCTGTTAAAACCTACCTGGAAACGCTCAATGGCACATGGCCTGGCTGATCAGCAGTTCTGCTCATATGATGACATCACAAAATGTCCTGATTCGTGATGGCCTCAAAAGATGAACACTTTTACCATAACGGTATTCGAGCTCTGTCAGAAAGTTGGAAAAAAGATGTAGCTAGCGACGGGCAATACTTTGAATGATTCATTTGTAACCATTTTTTCACACTAAAGTTGCATTTTCATCAAAAAAACAGTGATAACTTAGTTGAGCACCTAATACATATAACCATATTTACAAACGGCCAAGAGGATTTCTCAGATGACCTCTCTCTTTTGGAAGGGTCTGTGGCCGGACTAGCAGCTCCTGCAAATTTTGAATTATGATGAGCCACTAACTTTTTTTTATTGTGCAAATTTCAGTGTGACACCTGAGGTCGAAGTAAACACCCACTGCTGACAAAGCAATATCGATGTACCTGGGAACACTTCGAGTTAGGTATTGATAAAATGTTAAGTTTGTTCTAAGTTAGCCGTGGAGGCATAAAGTAAAATAAAATAATTTTTTTTTAATAAGTAGTAGCTTCTAATTGTATAATTTATATAGAACAGCTAGAGAAGTACATAGGATTTTTTTGATATATTGATTTTTGTCCGTTCACTTCCGAAGTGAAACTTACAAAATTCTCAAGAAAATCGCTAGTAAATTGTTAATAACAAATTAGCTATGCCATCTAAGAAAAAATCCTACTATACGTACAATACATTTCTAAAGATCTAGTTAAAACAAGAAGTGAATTGGTTCAAAATTATTCAAGTTATGGGTGCGGCCACCTTGAAAAGTGCTATTTTGAGAAAAACGCGTTTAAAAGTTTAAGTTAAGTTAAGAAAGCAATTTAAGGGATGGGATGGATTTTTTAACCAAATATTTTAATAGATGGAAAATAAAATTAAATGGAGAAAAAAGACAAGCGATCTTTTTCACACGAAAAATAAAAGCTTGTTTTGTCCCTAACAGCCATATCCGAATTAATGAGAAAAATATAAATTGGGATCCATCTATTAGATACGTAGGCATTTACCTAGACACAAGGCTTACATTTAAGGAACACACAAATAGAACACTAAAGAAAATTAGTATTGCAATTAAAATGTTGTACCCTTTTATAAACCATAAATCCTTACTTTCACATGAAACAAAATCATCTTGCATAAAACTATCTTTCAGGCAATTTTGCTGTTTGGTTGTCAAGTATACATATAAAAAATTTGCAGGTCGCACAAAATAAAATTTTAAAAATGATGTTCAGCCTACCATGGCATTACTCAACATTGGAGCTGCATAATAGGGTGAATGCTGAATTATTATCTAATAGGATTGCAAAGCCTAAAGCTGAATTTTTAAGAAGATCTAGATTTGCTGACAAACGTCTGATAAATGAATTATATCGTTAAATGTTTTAAGTTCCTATAAAATTAAGAAAGTAATATGTTAATTTATTTATTATTTTCTTTTTGTTATATGTATTTATTTATTTTTATTTATTTATTATTTGTTGAATATTTATTAATTATCAATTTATTATTATTCATTTATTTATTTATTTATTTATTTCTGTATTTCTTTATTTATTTATTTATTTATTTATATATGATTCGTTTATTACTTATGTATTAAGGGAACAATCTAGGCAATTATATGTATATACAGTAGGCTCCCGTTAGCGTGAACACCGGTTAGTGTGAACACCGGATAACGTGAACAAATTTTTTTTTGCTGGACATCTCTAAAACGTGAACAAATCATAAACACTCCAAAACGTGAACAACAATTTTTGCTTCAGGTTAACAGTAAACTCTTTAAGCAAGCTGTGTTTTAGCTTGAAATTCCTTATTCTTGGTACAATACTTCGTCTTGTACAGTTTCCGGTTCGTTGCACGTCAGTTCGTGTCAGTTTGTTCTTCGTTGTTCCTTACAATAATTGTTTTTGATTACCTTTTCTGCTCGATTTTTGCGGTTTTCTTTGTTTTTTCTCATTATAAATTTTGTACGCGTTACGGTTTTGGTTTTTTAGTTCTTTGCGTCAAAATGTCCTCAAAGAAGCCAAACTTTTTTTCACTTAAGGTAAAATGCGCGATAATTGAGCAATTCCGTAGTGGTTCAGTGTAACAAGTTTGGCAAAAAAATACGACGTTGCAAAGTCTACTATTTGTGCCGTTAACAAAAAGAGTGAAATTTTTGAAAGTGTGTAAACAACACATTTTCGGGGCCTGGGAAAAGAAAACCACTATGATCATCGGAACTTCCTAAAACGGAAAAGGCGCTATACCGGTGGTTTCTCGAGCAACGTGAAAAAAATTATCCGATTAATAGCCTGATGCTTTGTCACAGCATTCTCAAATAAAGGAGAACCATAGCAGCTTCAATGCTAGCGAAGGGTGGATGCAGAGATTTAAAACTCGATACGGCGTGAGATTTATTAAAATCACTGCTGAAAAATTGTCTTCCCAACCCGAGCTGGTAGACCCATTCAAACGTAAGCCGCAGGAAACGATTGATACGATGGGGGTGACCACCGACAAACTTTATAACGCAACCGGGCTGTTTTGGAAGCTTTTGCCAGACAAAACATATGTTTCGTCGTTAGAAAAAACGCTCCTTAAAGAAAAACTGACAAACAGCGCATAACTTTCCTCGCCTGTACAAACGCAACTGGATTGCATAAGCTGAAGCCATTCGTGATTGGAAAGGCGAAAAATCCTCGTTCATGCAAAAATTTTCACTGCCCATTAGACTACAAGAATTCGAAATCTTCCTGGATGACCGCAGCTATATTCAAAGATTGGTTTCATGATTCATTTGTGCCAATAGTATGTATGACAAAAATTAGCCAAATGCATATAGACTTCAATACTAAATTTGTTTAGGTAAGATCATTTATGAAGAATTAGGGTCTACCAGTTAAGGCCCTTCTGCTGTTAAACAATGTTCCATCGCATCCTCCAGTAAGTTAGTTAACCATAGATGGCCACCCTATTACAGTCATGTTTATGCCCCCAAATGTGACGCCACTGATCCAACCCATGGATCTAAATGCGGTCCCGATAACAAAGCTTTACTATAGAACTAGTCTGTTAGCTTCAGTCGTAGCAAAACAATCGGATATTCCAGAATCACTAAAAAAGTTAACTTTAAAAGATTCCATTTCATTTTTAAAATCAGTGCTGGAAAAATATTTCAAGTTTCGTAGGTAATGAAAATGATCCAGAAGATGTTATTCCACTAAGTGTTTTGATATGAGAAATTGTATCTAGAAATCAATTTTGAAGTGGAGAATGGAATGAAAGTGCTCAATGCTATTAATCCTGAGGTTTGATTTCTACTTTTTTAGGATTCCTGTCTTTAATCAAATCTGTTTGGTAGGTGAACTGCACAGCTGAAGACATCCATAAATGGAACCAAGACGAAGAAGACCATAATGTCGCTCAGAGTATCAACATCATAAGTTATGAGGAAAGTGATGATGACGGTGTGCTAGAATTGCCAAAAGAAAAAATTAAGCCTAATGAAGTCATTTCCATTTTTAACAAAGTTTTGGAATGGGCTGAAGGTGAGCTGATTAGCCAAAATAACATTCGTGTCTTAATGAATGATTTTTTCCATTAAATTTCGTATCGGTAATGCCCGTGCTCAGTCAATATTTAATGTTAATTTTTATGCCATAACCTTCTATTTTGTTTGTTCCTTTTATTTAAAATTATTTAAAATTAAATAAATGAATTAAATATAAATAATAGTAAAAATGCATTATATTTAAGTTGTTAAAGATAAGACGTTTTAAAATGAAAATATTCAGTGGAATTGCAATATTCTTTTATTAAAATTTGAACCTCGCAAACATGAACTCTCCCGCAAACGTGAACTCCCTTGGTTTTTAATAGTTCACGTTATCGAGAGTCTACTGTATATTCATTTATTTACGAGTATGTAATTTTTTTTTTGTCTTTCTTTTTCGTTTGGATTGGAGATTTTTTTTCCGTATTTTCTTCCAAATTTTTGATAATTTTCACGAAATTATTTGTAATTAATTAAACATATTTCAATAGAAAAATATTTTAATATCATATGTGGGGTTACTATACCTATGTAATTGTTTTAATATACAAAATAAAATATCTATTTATTTGCCAACCTGGCGGCCTTGTATTGTACTATACTTTGAAAAACAATTCCTTCGAGATATTTCCCGGCCATAATAATTTTGGGATATCATTTCACCATAAAAAAAATCCTAGAGTAGCCTAACCCCTTAAAAAAACCATTCGATCCATTTTTCATACACAATCGCTTGGAGCTTTTACCGCAAATTAAAAAATCGTTGACTCAGTGCCGAAATTGCCAAACGTTTGTATACGGTGAGAAAAACTGCCACATCTAGACATATTGTGCCAACTGTGCTGGTCAACACAATTGATTAACCAACTAGTTCATTTATGGTCCAAATAATACTGAAGAATGCAAAACTAACAAATCAATTGTCAACTGCCTAAACTGCAAGCGAAACCACAAATCCACTGATAGCCCATGGGTAAGCAGAAGCAAATACATGGAGATGAGGGAATTGCAGCGAAGACCGATCGCTCTGCTCTTATTAACAGAAATAACAATAACAACAACACTGCGAGTTTTTCTTTCCATTTTATGGACAATTTCCCAGCTCTCCCAAATCACACTGCTGCAAGACAAATGGGAACTGAGAGCAGCAATGTTTCAACACCTAATGTATGGAAACGTATGACATCACCGAAACTTGGCTAAATTCCGAATTGCAACCTCTGTTACAATGCTGTTACAATGTCACCAGTACGAGGTTTGTTTCCATGTAGTCTCATGTGTTTTCCAGCTTTTTCCGTCTGTTTATTTATTTTTTGTTTATTTCTAACATTTGTAATTAAATTCCTCAGCCGATTTTTCATATCATAAATAACCCAGTTATTTTTAGGCTCCTAAGATTTCAAAAATGCAAACTGAATAAACTACTGTGCTGATATTAAAAGTAAGCTTCGAAACTTACCTGTTAAGCTGGAAAGTATTTCGAGCAAAGAGAATATTGACAGCATTGGCAACCAATTTTCCGCACATGTTTTAAGTTCAGCTGAATGTAGTACTCCAAAAATTGAGAAAAAATATTTTTGTTTAGAGCTTCCGGCGTATGTGCTGGAACTAAGAAAACTGAGAAATTCACATAGGCGTAACTGGAAAATGTATACACAGCCTTCCTCTCAACACAAGGTTAAGCATTTAAATAATTTAAGTGGAATAACAAACTAAATAATTTAGATAAAACATCTAAGCCTTTATGGAACATAATGAAAGTTATCAAAAATAAAATCAATCTAATACCAAGCTTAAATAGCAATAGTAATCCATATCTTATTGATCTTGATACGGCGAATTTCTTTAGTGAGAACTTTATGCAAAATCATTTCGCCTACCAATACCGACGGAATATTAGAACTAATGAACTTATTAAGGAATCGGTGCAAGCCTTGTACTCACCCGACGTGGAAACACCTGCCAGTGCATTAATCACTGAAACTCACATTGCATTTTATACAAATAACTTAAAGGTCAAAATATGCTATGGTTTTGACAATATTAAAAATATTTGCTTAAAAAATAACCATGCCAATAATTGGCATTTTATTTGGAAAGTTGCTAAGGTAGTGCCAATTCCCAAAGCTGGTAAAGATGCCTGAAAGCTATAGGCCATTTAGTTTGGTAAGTAGTTTAAACAAAATTTATGAAAGGGCATTGAAGCAAAATCCCATGAAAGTTATTGGTGAGAGAAATATCTTACCTAATGAGCGCCACCATAGTACATGCCACCAAATTTTTAGAATAAATAATAACATAAAGGCCAACCGTGATATAGGGAAATTGACATGAATGATACTGCTCGATATCGAGAAGGCATTTGATTCTGTTTGGCATGATGGGCTTTTACACAAAATACTTGTCTACTTGTTTTTTTTGTCAAGCTTTAAAGTATATGTGAATAACAGCCATTCGAATCTGGTGAACATAACTACAGGTGTTCCACAGGGCTTAGTTCTTGGCCCAATATTGTACAATTTGTACACATCAGATTTTTCGCTGTTACCGGAATGTAAATTTGGGGTAAATGAATATTATTGAATAATAAATGGAAAATCAGAGTGAATACGGAAAAAACGCAAGCAAAATCTTGCTTCGTTCCGTCTAGCCAAATGGCTCTTAATGGTCTGCAAATCAATTAAGAGTCATCTGTGAACTATATTGGAGTTAACTTAGATTCCAAATTAACCTATAAAGAGCATATTACAAGGACATTACATAAAATAGGTACTGCTATCACAATGATATATCCTTTCAGAAACAGAAATTCTCAACTATCAAATGCAAATAAAATAATAATATACAAAGTTATTTTCCAATCAATTTTACTGTACGGATGTCAACAGTTAGCACATTTACAACTGTCACATCAAGAAGCTACAAATACAGCAAAATAAATTACAATATTAAAAATGATATTGAAACTTCCTTGGCATCATTCAACCGCCGATTTACACAAAAGAGCTAATGTTGATTCAGTTTCTGTTAGAATAAATAAGCTTATTGAAACGTTTATAATCAGATATCAGTACTCCGCCAATCCTCAGATTAACGAGTTAAGTAGATTACACTAATAAAAATATAGAATACCTAGCAATTGTGTGATTTGCTTTAAGTCATTTATCTGTTTAAATAAAAATGATAATTTGTTTCTATATGTACATAATTTTTATTTGTTTGCTATTTATTTATTTATTATTTATCTTCTTGTTTATTTATTTATTTATTAATGTATCTACATATTTATTTGTTTGTTTGTTTATACATTTACTTTTATTTGTTATCTATTTACTTATTAATGTATTTATGCATTTATTTATATATTTACTTATTTACGCATTCATTTATTTTATTTTATTTATTTATTTTTTATTTTTTATTATTTTTTCTATATGAGCGGCTTATTCGCTGTTTGCCTTCAAATAAAAGTAATTAATGTAAAGTAAGTAAAATTATAATTTAATTGTAATTTAAGTTGAAACATATTGTGTAAATCTGCATATCATATCCCTGTATTTGAAATTGGTTAGTACTCGTATATGAACTGTTGATACACTAATATGATAATGAAGGCTTCATCACCCGCACCGAACAGGCTTAGTAAGTTCAGAAGTGGTACTTTCGGATCGTTATAAATCAACCAGATATGAAGATCTGAATATTACTCGTACGTCCATCTGTTTAGAGCAGATTTACATAGAGGTCGAAGAACTTAGGGCTTTTAGCAAGGCGGGGTAGCATAATCCTATTTCGGATAATTTCTTAGATTTTCAAATAAGGGGTCACCGAGAAAATAATTTTTTTCCAGTGGAGTGAACAAGGAAAAGTTATACCTTCAGTTTCTGAAAAAAACCTGGACTTGCTAAGCAAGGGCAATAACAGAACTATAACCTGCGTTCGTAGACATAAGAGAAGCGCTGTAACCAGACCGATCTTGGTAACATTCCTAACAATACAAACTTGTTCTTTCTGCCTAGGGTTATCAATCAAACTTCTTCACCTAACTTTATTCTAAATATAACTTTGGAAAGTATATTCAGAGATCTTTGTTTTTAGTACCCGGCTTTATCAAAATGATGAATAAAACCTAAGGGCAATGCTCTAAGTACAATATAAGGAAAAAATCGATGAAGAACACAACTTGAGAGACTGAAACCTTTTTACCTGTCTATTTGTTTCACTGTGAAAGGGTGGTGTATTAAACGGTGCAGAGAAACAACTTCTCGGGCAATAACTTCACATTGGAAATAACTTCATCTTAAGTGGGAAACAATTTAATTTTTTATGTGAAGTGAACACCACAAATTTATTTCCCACTTATAATTTGACAATGTTTCGATTCTAATTTTTAATAATTTCACCTAGTGCTGAACAAATATCTTTAATTTTTGAGCATTAGATAAAATGATAGTTAAGGGTCACACCTAGTGTGACCACCAAAAAAAAGATGATTTATGGGAATTTTTTTAAAGAAAACTAGTGTATCAAAAGATTTAAAATTTGGAGGATATATTCACAATAAATAATGAATATACACTAATATTTTCAAAGAAAACAAGTAAATTTTCAGCGAGTTATTCGCCATTTCCTACGAGGGGCGTTCAATATATTCTCGGTATCGATATGAAGGAAAATGCGAATTCAATTTGAATTGTTTTTATTTTTCAATATAATCTCCCCTAACATCAATGCATTTGTTACATCTTGAGATAAGCTTTTTTAAACCCTCAAAAAAATAAATTTCCTCTTTCTCTGCAAAATACCGACTTGAGTTCTTCATCATCCGAAAATCTTTTTCCACGAAGACATTTTTTCATATCCGGAAACAGGAAATAATCACTAGGGGCAAGGTCTGGACTATAGGGTGGGTGTTGGATTTCTTCGAAACCACAATCTCTCGCAGCAGCCTTTTAAACTCGCGCCGTGTGAACAGGAGCGTTGTCATGAAGAAGCAACACACCCGCTGCGAGTTTACCCCGTATTTTCTTTTTAAAATTATGCAAAGTGGAAGCGTAGGATGTGGCGTTGATGGTTTCACCTTTTTCTTTGTACTCAATGAGCAAGATTCCCTTTGAGTCCCAAAAAACTGTGGCCATGAGCTTCCCGGCAGACGGACTGACTTTGAACTTCTTCGGGGGTCTGTTCCTTTTTTATGCCACTTCATGGACTCTTGTTTGCTTTCAGGGTCATAGTGGTGGACCCATGTTTCGTCCCCAGTAACAATTCGATCCATAACACCGTCCGCGTTCTCACTACACATCTCCAAAAGCTCTCAACAGCATGCGATTCTCACTTTTTTCTGAGGCGCTGTGAGCATTCGTGGCACCCACCTTGCACTGACCTTTAAAAGGTTAAGATGGTCATGAAGAATGGTGTGAATGATACCAATTGAAAGCTTGGTGATCTCTGCCATCATTTTCACCTTTATTCGGGCATCCTCAAGAACAAGTTTTTCGACTTCTTTGATGCTTTCTCCCGTACAAGCAGTAGCCGAGGCGCCGGAGCGGGGGTCGTCTTCAATGCTCTCTCTGCCTCTCTTGAACTCACTTGACCACTTTTGCACAGTTGATAATGAAGGTGCGGAACCCTGGTAAACAGCCACCATCTCTTCATGAATAGTTTTTTGACTTTTTCCTTGCTTAGTGAGAAATTTAATTACAGCGCGATGCTCAATTTTCACCATCATCGTCTCGGTTGCCATTATGATTCTGTTTAACTAGGGATAAAACGCGAATTAATAATCACATTTATATGAAATTTTACATGAATGCACTAAAATAATATTGTTACTTGATAAATAAGTCAATTTATATATACAACCACAGCTTCATCCCGATACCGAGAATATGTTGAACGCCCCTCGTATGTCACAAAAAATGGTCCCCCACTGCTGCAGTGATTGCGGCCTTCACCGCTTCTGAAATCAAAAAAACAAAAAAGATTATCAGACTGGAAGGTATTGCCTATATGATGACCCATGATTGTGAAAAAAATTGAAATTGAACAAAATTGCAGAGGTTTGAAAATAAAATGTCGAGTTTTTCTAAAAATTTTAGGATTTTTGGCCCACCAAAATCACATTTTTCATATAATCGAAAAACAGCAGGGTCATTTTATAGGTAAACATATACAAAATAAGCAAAAAAACAAAGCGATCGGATGATTTGTCTTCGAGTTTCGAGAAAACGCGTTGAAAGATAAAATGATTGATTTCAATGCTATAAATATTTAGATAAAAATAATACTTAGAGCTAATCTGCTATTCCAGGTCCACCTTCCTACCTTCCTCTTCTTCAAAAAGCGATTGCTGATATTCCTGCATTTCTGTATACCTGAAGCTTAATAACCGGAATCGTAGTATAATGGTGTACGATGACGACAGAACCCGAACAATAACTCTGGTAGACGCCGTAGCAATCTTAACGTAACTCAAAAACCATTTGAGATATTCGTTTGAAATTTTAGTATGTTATTTTTGAAAGTATACAGGGTGTCCCAAAAATCAACGTCAGCCGGAAACGGGTTATAGGTCAAGTAGTGTCGGTTATGACAAGATTATAAAAAAATCTAAGTCTTGTACTTTTAAAATTATTGGCACTCAAAAAAAAATCAAGAAATCTGACACTCTGTGACGATCTTTCAAGCACTGTGAACCCAAATCTTTACTCTTCTGCGATTTTTTTTTGTCATTTAACCCTGAATAACTCTTCTGTAAATTGCAGTCCAAAATTGAAACATAACTATATCAGTTTTGACTAAAATATTGCTTTTTTATCTATCAATGTATCTGAAAATCATTAATCACCCAATTTGAACTGACTGTACTGACAAAAACATGTACAATGCCATTTTGGCATAGTACAAGGAGGCGAGGCATGCTGCCCGCCCATGCTTTCTAAAACAAAAGAGCACTCGTTATCGCAGACTATTGTTTTTGTATTTTTAAATAAGTTTAATATTTTTAACAGCGGTTCCTTTATGTCGATTATTGGCCTTTATTTAATTATTTTTAATACCGCAAATTTAGAGAATTTATCTCAACAATTAAGAAAATTGCTTTCGGATATCGATATGAAGCATATCAGCTGGCGACATGGAATATGTGTTTCACATATTTTAGGCTCCGGTGAGTGTCTTTGGTATTTCGCTTCAGTGCAAACCCTTTTAGCCTCTTTTGAATCCCAGGAAAGTAATATTATTATAAAACTTGTTGCCTTTTTTCGCACACATATCGATGTGCTCAGTTGCAAGTATTTCCGCTTGGTAAGTTGGGTTAAAAATATCAGTCGCCAAATATTTTAAATGAGGAAACTTTACCGAGGGAAATAAGGTTAGCAGTTTGTTTTCAATTTGCTTTAAGATATGGAGTTCGCAATAAATATGACACTGATAATAATGGGCTTCAAATAATTTAAAAAGATTTCACTTTCCTTTTTATTTCACAGTCTTAAATTGGATTTAATACTTAAGATAACAAGTACTCAATAATTATTTCTAGTTTTCATTTGTTTTTATGGTTTTACTATCAGGAGCAAATATATCATACATTTTATACTTTTTAAGTACGTTTATAATATTAAATTAATTCCACTTCTCTCCAATTGTTCTTGCTCACTGCTTCTTCAAATTTTGCTTTCGATGATTTCGATAATCTGCAATGATTTTTTACACAATGTGACTTTGAAATTACTTTGAATAATTTTTTCTTAAATTTTTTTAACAAACATTTTTTTTTATTTGTCTGTTTCATCTTATTAACAAGGTTACTTGGTATGTAGTACCGGAAAAATTTCATTTTTATTGGGAGTCACGCTGCCGGGTAATGCATCTTTTAAAAAATAGTTTTTTTTATCACGTGGGGCTACCACGTTGGGCGCCAAATAACAACTTAAAGATACGTGTCTGTGTTATTAAATATGAACTTCAATTCAATTAACTCCTCTGTGAAGAAGTTTTACTGATGTCTAGTCTCTAGCTCATCACCTTAAAAACTAACCTAACAAAATACTAAAGCCGAGGGTTCACCTACCATATTAGTTCGTTACCATATTCCATTGATATAAGTTTGCTATAACTGCTCTTGCTGCTGCAATCATGCTACAATCTCCGTTACACATAAAACATATGATCATATTACGGCGGAGCGTGGCTAGCATTGTTTGCCCATGTTACTTTGGCTGTTATTTTAGCTAGAGTTTTACATTTGCAACGCTGTTAGGTCAGTTATGAGACTTATGATGAGTACAACAATTGGAGTGTGCTGCTATTACTGTTTTACAGTTTAGTCTAGTTTGCTAAAGGTGGATCGTCAATTGTATTTTAGTATGGGATTCTTGATTTTTATATACCATATGTAGAGGATTATGTGCTCGTAACTTATAATTGGGATCAAAATATTTACACAGTATATCAGATATACTGGCTGTATAGTAGAGTATGAATTTAACCGGTTACATATTTTGTTCGAACTTTACTCGTAATAAACCTTTATTTGTTATTTTTTAATACTAAGCATTTTAGCGTAGACCAAAAGTACGTTTCATGGTTCATTAGTTTAGCATATTCGTTTTTACTAGTACATAGTCAATTATAGTTTGAATCGAACCAACGATCCTGGTATATTGGTCAATTACTTGTATAAGTCATAGATCAATTATAGTGTAATTTTTTATTTATTTTTTATTACTGTCGTTTACTATTAGATAAACATTAACATCTCTCTTAAAATCATCCACATTCGAACTTTGTGACTTGTACACAACAAAAAACGACTACCATTGGTTGCTACATGGATCGTTTTGTTTTTTTGTAACACTCAAGAAAGTATTACTACACTTAAAATGCCGTAGCACGTGACAAGTTTTTCGGAGAATTGGATAGAGAGACAGAGAACGATGTTTGGGCTCTGTGGTTATTTCGCTCCATGGGTGGCATCCAACATTGAATGGGGAGACTAAATTATTAGTGTAAATTAATTTGATATTGTATTTAGGCAATCATTTACCTCACGAGATTTTAATTACCTGAAAAAAAGTCTTTCATTCAAGGCTGGTATTGAACGCCGAACCGTCCAATTGAGAAGCCTACACACTACCACTTGAGCCACGGCCACCCACATTAATTTTCCGCTATATATTTCAGATTCAGAGCGTAATGTATTGTGCTACACTCGCCATATTCTTCAAACCACATTTGAAATATACTTTGATAACACCTTTTCACATAAATTGCTTCCGTTACAGGACATTCACTCCATTTTTCAAATCCAAACTAATCACTGCATTGTAGGGCTTTGACTTTTAATTTTTCTGAGTTTTAAATTTCCATACAATATAACACATTGGCTGAAAAGTCCGTTTTATAGTAAAACACAAAATTTTTGCAAAATTCAACTTTATTTATCAATATAGTTGCCTTCGAGGGCGATACACTGATTGAAACGATTTTTCAATCTTTCGATACCAGTTTTGTAGAACGATTTCGGTTTAGCCTCAAAATAGGCCTCTGTTTCGGCGATTACTTCTTCATCGGTCTTAAATCTCTTTCCGGCGAGCATTCTTTTGAGGTCTGCGAACAGGAAATAGTTGCTTTGGACCAAATCTGGAGAATACGGTGGTTGGGGAAGCAATTCGTATCCGAATTCATTAAATTTTGCCATCGTTTTCATCGACTTGTGACACGGTGCATTGTCTTGATGAAACAGCACTTTCTTTTTCTTCAAATGCGGCCGTTTTTCTGCGATTTCGTCCTTCAAACGCTACAACAACGCAATGTAATAGTCGCTGTTGATAGTCTGCCCCTTTTGGAGATAGTCGATGAAAATTATTCCATGTGCATCCCAAAATACAGATGCCATAACCTTGCCAGCCGACTGTTGAGTTTTTGGTCGTTTTGGACGAAGCTGACTGCCGACTTGACTCTGGTGTGAAGTGATGGAGCCAAGTTGCATCCATTGTCACATACCGATGCAAAAATGCAGCTTTATTGCGGTTGAACAGCTTTAAACACTCCTCTGAATCATCAACACGTTGTTGTTTTTGGTCGACTGTGAGCAAACGCGGCACCCACTTTGAACAGAGCTTTCGCATGTCCAAATATTCGTGTATGATATATCCAACACGCTCTTTTGATATATTCAGAGCCTCAGCTATCTCGATCAACTTTACTTTACGGTCATTCGTAATCATTTTGTGGACTTTTTTGCTGTTTTCATCTGAAACAGCTTCTTTTGGACGTCCACTGCTTGCATCATCTTCGGTGCTTGTATGACCACTTTTAAATTTTTCAATCCATTTGCGAATGGTTCGTTCGGCTAGTGCAGAGTCCGGGTAACACTTATCAAGCCATTTCTTTGCATCGGCTGCATTTTTTCCCATCAAAGAGCAATGATAAATCAACACACGAAATTGCTTTGAATCCATTTTTTTCACAATAACAAAAGCTGCTTCACTCACAACGGTATATCTGGAGAACTAATCGTCCGACAGCTGTCAAATTTATACACATATCTTTTGAAGGTTGGTACTAAGTGGTGGACTCTCTTCGAAACACAACGGACAATGTGTTACATATATTCCATACCATACATATAAAGTCGCCTGTACATTTTGAGATGTTATATAAGGCATCTGGAAACTCAGTGTTTTCCAAGTCAAAAGATATCCAGATTTTTTGAAATTTCTCGATGGTTCTCCATCATGAAGCAGGACCTGCCTCCCACAAAGCCACATTGTCATCCAGAAGTTAAATAATATTGCGTTATTAACTGCTGTTTTATTAGCCTCAGCGATCGGTTTCAATTTCTCGTTTCATTTCTGCATTTGTAAAGTGGAACCATAAGGTTATTTCTCCACTGATTAGACATCTGATCGCCTTTCATTATTTTGATAACCAAAATTGCGAGCTGATATAATCCAATACTGTCGATTGATGGCATTTTTCTTTACGGAACAACATCTTCATTGACATACTGACATACCAAGTGTTACATATTATGTATTACGATAGATGCTGGAAACATTGCTCTGGACATATTATAAATACTATTTAGCAACCAGTTAACAGGTCCCATCAAGATTCTTGGAAATGTGCAATAATGCGGGTACATGTAAATGATTTAATTAATAAAAAGATGCTTACAGAGTATCCTAATAGTATTGTAGTATATGTAGTTTCCAACAAACGATAAGCAAGTACATGTTGAAAAACGATAAATTAAATTCTTAAACACTGTCTTGCCCACGTCCTGGATATACAATATCAAAATTACCAAGGAACTGAACATTTAAATCCAGCTGTATCAAAGTTCACGTAGAACTGAAAAATACCTCCAACAATACAAAAGATACCCACGCTTGTCTGTACTTTAGAAGCACGTTTTTGCTTTCGACCCATTTTCTAATGGAAATATAATTCCTGTCTGCAAAAGCCGAAAAACCTCTTAAATAAGCCTTAATGCTCCTTTCGTTGTAACTATCGTGGTTGTATTCTCTCCTATTCATTTTCCGTTTTTTTTTTCATTTGCCCTGTTAGCGATAAAAAAAATGTAAAACATCCATAGATCGAAAAAGCCAATAAATTGTCGACATACCCTAAAAAAATAAAAAGATGACGATGAAGTAACACGAAAATCGAAAGGATAAAATCACCCAAGTGTACGGATCCTTTTTCCCTTTTAAGACCTGGTAGAACAAGTGTGCATGGGGCATCCTTCGAGCTACTTTAAGGGATTTCGACAATAATTTTGTTTTTTGTTATTTTGTTCATTTATCTGTAGTTTCAGTGGAGAATTGCACTTCTGTAAAACATATAGTTGGGCGGACCACCATGATTTTCGGATGTAATATTTTATGGTGGAGATTTTGGACAGTGGGCAGGCAGAACATATACACTGGGCTGGTACTTGGAATACACTTCAGTGCTATTTTTCTTAAGGAAATGCAAATGGATAAGTACCCATATATCTGTTCTTCAAACAGTTAGGTTTTAGGATCAAGGCGTTCTGTATCATTTATTTAATATAGTAATTATTCATTTATTTTCGTACATACGAGTACATACGACTGAAATCACCCAAACGACATTTTACTGTACTGCTTTACTTAGCAGGCCCATGACCTGTTAAAACTCTGATTTAGGCACTCCCACTTCCCTCGTTCATAGCCAATTAAGGAGTCTAGTTTGCCGGGTTGATCCTCTCCGAGTGTTTGGTTTTCACACTACATCCATGACTTGGTTCTGTTCATGACCTGTTTAGAATCTACATATATTTGTAGACTATTAGTTTTGTTTTCGGTTTAACTATATTTAAACCCAGCTTTTCTACCAAACCAAGGAATCAGCTTTTGACTTATGTCATTTTTCTTCGCCGGATCCCAAGTCGAGTAATTTGTATTTCTGGAGTTGCTATTTCGAGGAAGATGAATTGTCTTGGGATTGAGGCTGTCGGCAATCGACAGGTTGGCCCTTAGTGAGAGACAGGTTCTTATTGCTTGCCGCTTGTGTATGTATTTTGCACGATTGTTAACTTCGAAACAAATACACCCCCTTGCCTCAGTTGACATACTATAAATACTTCAAGATCAGTTTCAGTTTTTTTTTTCAGTTTATATGCATTTTTATTGTATCACTTAATTTACTCTTACTTGCTAGACAAAATGCTCCAAAGTTAGCTTAATTAACTTAAAATTATCTTATTCTAACTTACTGGCCCCATGCGGGCACTCTAAGTTAAACCTAACACTTAAATTATGTCTTTCGACGTACCTTACTACTATACTATACTATTTCTATTCATTATAATTAAAACTAAGAAAACAAGTTTGTTAAAGATGGGCAATAACATTTACACTTGTTAGTGTTATGATATATTTTTTGAAGATACTATTGGGTTCGATCCACACCCTGTGATAATCGATACTTCTCATGTTTTAAGAAGATTTATGTAATGAAAATTGATAGGACTTATGGTCCCTAAAATTGTATTGTCACCAATTAATGAGAAATAAAGGGAATAATAATAATAATAATAATAAAAATAGACGAATTCGTCTTTGATCCAACCATCGATTGTGGAATCAACAACTGACACAGAAGCACAAAGACTGCGTGACATTTTTAGCCTTACCCTAGTTGACTTTGAAGGTATAGATCCAACTCTCAGATCAAAAATTCCTAAATTGTACGAGCTAGGTGAAGAATCAGGTATGGAACATAGTAACGAGCTTTTTTCATCAGTGCTCTGGGAAAGGAACCAAAACCAGCTTTGGGAAATTTCAGACATACCCCAAGAAAGGACTCCAACCGAAATTGAGCAGAAGACTCAGAAATAAAATGAAAAGCTGAGGAGGGATATTGCTAGACTGAACTCCTTCAGAGATGGTTCAAAATCAAGTCGCCTCTGCTTACATATCAGATGCTTGATTGGACCACTCCATCTCGGAAACATAACAACGGATTAGATTATAGAAATACTCGATAGGAAAGCTCCGAAATTATCTACACTAGCAAAACGCCTTGAACTTTGCGATAAATGTAGCAACCGAAAGTCCGAAAATGCGTTATTTTCCAGATTCCAAAAAGCCTTCTTGCGAGTACGCGCAGCACATTGAAGATGAGATCAAGAATTTCAAAAACGCAACATCTATGCCTTACCAGCCGATAAGTAGAGAAGAGGTTAACAAAACCATCTCGGAAACCAG
This sequence comes from Volucella zonaria, assembly GCA_963966105.1. Lineage (NCBI taxonomy): Eukaryota > Metazoa > Arthropoda > Insecta > Diptera > Syrphidae > Volucella > Volucella zonaria. The sequence goes on along the minus strand of OZ014533.1, from coordinate 29,037,572 downwards.
TAATTGGAAGACTCCTGGTGTTGACAAGCTGCATAATCTCATTACTAGTTTTAGTTTTAAACGCATTTTTATTTTCTAAATCATTAACTCTTACATACTAACAAAAAATGCTTAAATGCTAGCTTAAAATTACTTAACAAACTTATACTAACTTACTGGCCCCACAAAGGCACTCTAAGCTACTCTAAACTCTTATATATATGTCTTTCGACTTTGATTACATTTTATTTATTAATACTTATTTTCTATGCTTAAGGCTAAGAAAAAATTTAACAAAAAACTTAGCATATGGACATAATTTTTTATTTCTTATAAAAACTTAATATCTAACTTAAAATAAACCTTAGTCTACCTAACCTATCTACACAATACACACATATAGACATTATACACAATACATACATATACCAGTATATACCTTTATATATACTAATATATACATGTATTCCTTAAATGCTAACCTAAACCTATGCAAGCTGGCCATCGCTATTTACAGAACAAATAGACTGGTCAGCTCTGCCTCATTAGTGAGGCTGGTCTGTAATTGACGAAAACGACGACGTAACATCTTCTCCATCATTCAACCACCAGAAATGCTGGTGCTGCTGAACGACATCCCTCTTATCGCGATTCCCCACCGCCCTACTGAACCTGAGACGATCCACACTGCCGTGTGCGACGTCTCTGTTGTAGTTGAGTCGCCTGTCCCCAGCTTTTCGAGCGACATGGAAGATTAACGGGGCCGCTGATCTATCCTGGATCAACCCTATCTGATCTAGGTAGAGGAATGCTTCCGGTGGAACGAAGCCGTCAGAGCGCACTCTCTCGTGGTAAAGGTAGTTGGGGTAGTAAGCCCCATATATCAGGTTATTCGTCGAGGTCATTGCTCTTGCAATGTGCCTTCGAGTCAGCTTAATTACGAAGTTGTCCACTCGTATTAGGTTCGCCCTGTTGTAAAGGACCTCATTACGATAAAATTTTTTGTACTCCGACTCTGGTGTTCTGTACAAGCGAAGGCAAGCCCTAAGACAAGCCCTAAGGCAAGCCCTCTCAAACACCCGAATTTTTTCCATTAAGCTTGCTCGCACATTGAACCACACGGGACAACCAAATACCAGCATGGGCCTGATAAGGGCCATGTAGCAGATTACCTTTACCCTCGCATCGAGTTGGCTGCTATAAAACAGTCTCTTTGTAAGGGCAAAAGCTCCTTTGGCTCTGGCCAGAGCAGCATCTACATTTTTGTCAAAATACAGAAACTGATCTAGCCAGATCCCAAGGTATCTGACTACATTTCGACAGGCAAGAGGCTGTCCGTGTTGTCCAATGATCGAGAACTTTCGCCAATTTTTTCTGGTATCCCTAGAGGCTCCAGACAACGGCGTCCTAAAGAGAATGGTTTCCGACTTCTGAAAGTTGATCTTCAACTTCCAGTCATCGCAAAATCGTCTTATCTTATCGAAGTCACGCTGCAAGAGAGTATTAATGACCTCGATTTTTGGACCTGCTCTGTACGCTATCAAATCGTCTGCGTACGCAATAGTATGGGGAAGTGAACCTATCAAGTCGCTTGTATAAATGTTGAATAGGATCGGCGAATTGACCGCGCCTTGCTGAAGACCATTTTTAATTTGAAATATTCCAACAGAAGTCACATCGCCATTTTTCACGATGAACTGTCTGTTGGTTAGCATATTATAAAGAATGTACAAGAGTGGTTTACTGATCCCCAGCCTAGTCAGCTTATAGAAAAGACCCTCTAACCATACGGTGTCGAAGGCCTTCTCCAAGTCAACAAGGCAGGCACCAGTACATTGGTTTTTACCTTTATTCCATTGGATATCGGACACCAGTTTAGACGCAGCATGTGAGATATCATGTCCCGCCTTAAAACCGAATTGATTATCCGGAACTATATATTTGTCATCAACCCACCTAGACAGAGCTCTATTGATTACTTTTTCAAACACCTTACTGATATTCGGAAGGAGACTTATCGACCGGAGATTCGCCGGATTGGATATATCCTTTCCCTTCTTGGGGATAGGTTGAACCACCGCCGTTTTCCAATGCGCTGGATAATGTGCATTATTCATTGCATTATTAAACAGGGTGGTGTAAATGTCCACCGCTTCTAGAGGAAGATGTCGCAGCACGATGTTCGGAATACCATCGGTCCCCACTGATTTCTTAGCCCTGATTGTGTCGAAGATCTCATGGAGCTCTTCCTTCGAAATGAACGGAGGTAGGTCACCCTCTCTGGTAATGACATTATTAGAGGCCGTGCACCAAGACGCGATTGTCCAGGTCATAATTAGGACCAATGGTATCAGTGGCTTTGTATATTTCCTGGAAAGTCGCCCCTATGGCCTTAACCTTCTCCTGTGGATCCTCGATCACAAAGAAGTCATCATCATCAGCGGCCTCATTTGGATCAATACCTGCTATTGTCCGTAACCGTTCGTTGTCTGTTGTCCGGGCTATTTTAAGACACTGAAGGTCGTTTTGATTTTTTCTCCGAAATAGTTTGTTTATTTGAGGGAACATATTCGGGTTGCTGGTGTTTACAGCCCGAACCCTGTTGTTCCAATATGAGCTTACAGAAATTCTGTAATTCTCTTTTATTAACGTTTGAATATTTTTAATCGACGACTTCAGTGTCCTAATCTCCGGGTCTTGTCTGTCAGTAAACTGTCTGTACAAGTTTTTGAGTCTTGTCAGTAGTCTACTTTTCTGTCGGTGCAGTGCGTCAATAGTAGGATTGCGGAACAGGTCTTCGTTAGTCGTATGTCGATACCGTGGTATTGTAGCGTCCATAGTTTGTTTAATTGTCTCGTCCATTTGTTTTAGGTAATTGTCGATCTCCTCGTTTGACAAATTCCTATTGGCCGGTGGATGGAGCGTGTTCGAAGCGAGTGCTCTTATCAAGGTTGCAGAGAAGCGTGTCCATCGAGTCTTACTGTAGTTGTAAGAATATCTTGGGACAAACTCCTCCAATTCCGCAATTTCGTTGGGAACTGTAATTTCAGTGCTAAAACCGCAATGGTCACTGTCATACACGAATGTGCGCAGACAGTTTAGCGTTTGTAAATTCGTACCTGTCAGTCGTATACGTTCGTCGTACAGCAGTAGATCCAAATAAGACCCGCCTCTGGGAAACGACGGGTTATCCGTCGCTTTAAGACCGAGTCTGTACATGACATCGTGCTGACCCCATCAATCGAGTAGTAGGTTCCCTCTAGTATTTGGCAAATTATTTCCCCAATCTCTGTGTTTAGCGTTGAAATCCCCGCCGATTACAAAATAATTCTCCCCCGATTCCAGCCTCAGAAGTCGAAAAAGCGTATCAAGCTCTGTAATAAATAAAGTGGATTGTGAAGTTTCAGGTGCATAAACAGAGGCCAAGTACAGCCGCTTTCCACTGCGGAGCGGGATGTAAATGACGACTGCCTCCAACACCCGGAACCTACGCAACACTCCCTTGTACACTCTGTGAAATTTTATACCTTGTTTAATGAAGATCGCGACCCCGCCCCCACATTTGGATCGGGGCCGGTTTCTTCTTCTAACAATATAATTATTGTACTCCAGTTTGTGCTTATCGGTTAGCTTGGTTTCGCTAGCGAAAAGCACATCAGGAGTTTGGTCTTGTAGTAATTTAAACATCGCGGCTCTTCGTTCGATCCTAATTAGTGAATTAACATTCACCGCAAGGACCTTCAAAGTTTGCTCTACCATGTGCGTACCCATTACGACATGTGTTGCGTTAGGCCCGGCAGCAGCGCGTAGATCTGGTCCACCCGCTTGGCCTGTTCTTGCACCTGCTTTTGCAGCTGAGCCATCTGCCCTTGGATTGCGAGCAAGATGGCCAGCATGTTAGATGCAGCTTCCGTTGTTCTCGGCATTGGCGCCGGAGAAGCAACAGTCGCTTGCTGTACCGTAGCCCCCGTACCTGCCGCCATTTGGGCGTAGGAAATTTGGGGCGTGACGGCTGGTGTTTGAAACCTCACAGGTGAACGTTTGACCTCCACCTTCTGCTGTCGAGTCAGTTTTGCTTTTTTGATGTCAGCGAACTTAGGACAACCCCGATAGTTTGCGGTGTGTCCCACATTCCCACATAACACGCACGAGAGTTGCGCCCTATCGGATACTCCGTCCCTACCCAGAGCACACTCCTCGGAACTGTGGTTCTTTGCGCACTTCACGCATCGAGGCTGCATTTGGCAGTTCGACGCGGCGTGTCCGAACCTCTGGCAGCGAACGCATTGTATAACGCCTTCGCTCCTTTTTAATTTTTCCCAGTGAACCACTTGGTAGTCTAGGACATTGATACTCCTTAGACTATCCAGACGGCTTTCGGGACTGAGCTGCACCAGGAAGAACGGCAGACTCCGCTTCTCCCGCCTGGCTCTAGCTGTGGTAAACGGCTTGACCCCCACAAACTTGAGTCCTTCGCACTCCTTCTCTTTGAGCAGTGCCAGGATCTCCTCAGGATCAGAAGACGGTTCCAACCCCTTCAGCAGCATCGATTGCCGCTTTTCACACTTCGGTGTGAATGAATAGTGCTCCGTCGTCGTTTCCTTTAGGAGCTCTTTAACTTTCGCGTAGCCCTCCACTGTATTACAGTGGATGGCATGGCGATCATTCCCCAATCTCTTAATATTAAAGTTATTACCAATGACCAGCCTGCACAGGTCCTTGGTAGCATTTACCTCTAGTTTATAGGTGTTGATAGGAGGCACCTTCTCCTTCTTCTTCTGCTGCTGCTGCTGCTGTTGTTGTTGTTGTTGTTGTTGTTTTTGTTGTTGTTGTTGTTGTTGTTGTTGTTGTTGTTGTTGTTGCTGCTGCTGCTGTTGTTGTTTCTGCTGCTGCTGCTGTTTTTGCTGTTGCCGTTTTTGTGGCTGCTGCTGTTTTAGCTGTTGCCGGTGTTGTGACTGTTGTTGTTATGTCTGCTTTTGAGCAAGCTGCTGTTGTTGGGATTGCTCCTGCTCTTCCCTCTTCCTTCTTGCCATTTGCCTTTCTTTTATGGCCAGCACTCTTTGTTGTAGCATTTTGATGCTGCTACTTATGGCCTTCATTTCTTCCTCTTCATCATCAGATTCGCTTGCTGCCAATGAAGCGAAGTTGTTTACCGTTGATAGGGTGGGTCGTTTTATCAAGTTGGAAGTTGGAAGCTTCCTCCTTCCCTTTGTTTTCGGCGTTTGGCTCGAACCACTCGACGCCTCACCTGACACTTCAGCAGGTCCCGCTATAGGCATAGCGGACCGCTCGTCACAATCCATCACGTGATAAACAACACTTCACCACCACTTTAACTTTATTGTTTTTTTTTTTGTTTTGTTTACTTTTAAAAATAAAAAGATGCAACTGTTTCGGGAATCGAACCCACGACCCCTGTTTTGTCGGTCGGACACCACTGTTACTGCGCCACCGAAGCACTTGGCCAAAAAGTTTTTAATTGTTTTTTTTTAATTATTATATCACTTGCAAAGAAGCCGAAACACATCTGTCCTCTATCGAGGTCTATGAACGACTGATAATCTCATTACTTGACGAATCTCATTAACAACTTCCGAAATCTTTTACTGATCTCCTGCACCACAAAACCAAGGTTTCTCACAAGGAGATTGACCTTTAAAATATCAAAGGAAAACCTTGTAACGACCCTTAAAAATATCGTCCTATTACATGCATTTGTACAACATACAATTTTTTCCTAAAAAATTCTATCCAATAGAATGTATGACCATCGTACCATTAACAACGTCATAACAGATGAACAGAAAGGCTGTAGCAGACAAACAATGGGCTGTAAAGATTAATTAACTATTGACTCTGGTCTGGCATTAAAAAAAAAAAACCAGCATCAGTATATCCTTTATAGATTACAAAAAGGCTTTTGATTCTCTCTCTAAAAAATACTAGAAGTTTACAAGGTCGATCCAACCATAGTAAACTGTTTAAGGGCCATAACGGGAGGATGGAACACAAAACTATGCCAAAATGGCGTTCTAAGCAAACCCATCCCCATAAGCTGCGGAATATTTCAAGGAGACACTCTTAGCCCCCTCCGGTTCTGGATTGGTCTCAACCCTCTTAGCAGAATCCTGGCCAAAATAAAATCCAGCTTCGTTAAAAAAACGGAAACCTATGACTATTCCTTTAACTATTTACTACAATATACATATGTGGACGATGTAAAGCTCTACGCCAAAAATAGAGAAAAGCTCCATCAAAGTAGTGAAATGCTTTATCACAGACATTTAGGTGGAATTTGGCATGGAAAAATGGAAAATAGTTCCCTGGTGAGAGGAAAAGTTGATGCCAATGAAGAAGGTTTTCAAATCGACCAAGAACAAGTCATTGAAGACTTATAGCATGAGGAATCGTACAAATATCTTAGATTTCTCCAACTCAGTGGAATAAATCAAGTCTAGCCTTACAGCGCAATGATCCGAACATCTTTCCCCAGATACAAAGCCAACACCGGCGAAGCGCCATTGAAAGGATGTCTCTGTCTCGAATAATAGGTTTTTTTTTTGTTTTTTAAGAAAAAACTTAACACTCATGGGCTCAGTGGCTATTTCGTTCCATGCGTAGAATCCAAAATTTAATGGGGAGACTAAATTATTAGTGTAAATTGACTTGCTGTTTTATTTTAGGCAACCATTCATCTCACGAGATTTTATTTGCCTGAAAAAAAACTTTCGGTCACGGCTGGTATTGAACACCAAAACGCTCGATTGGGAAGCCAACACACTACCACTTGAGCCATGGCCACCCACAGAAGGGCGATCGTGAACATTGCTAATCTAAACCACCAGCAATGCCTAAACGTGCGGCAGTACCTGCTTAGTAGCTCCTCACCGCTTATAAGGACCATTTGCCTGGTTGATGATAACTTTACGCCTCTTAACCTCAGCTTGGCAAATTTTCCTCTCTATGACAACGTCAAAACAAGAGATGTACTAATACTGTCTTGGAAAGCAAAGCCTCTACATGGAAACCATCCCATTGAACTCCGCCAAGGCCTATAAACCCAGAGGCGTCCACCTTATGGCTTATACAAAGAAATCTTTTCTCTGAAACTGAGGGATTTGTAATAGAGTTATCTCAACAAGCAATAACAGGAAGTTCATCTATAGATAAGCTGTAGATGACAGATGTAGGAGCTGTGGAGAAAACGCAGAAACGATCGAGCATAAAATTTCAAGATGCAGCGTTCTAGCTGCACAAAACTACATGTAGAGACACAACAATGTTGCCAAGCTAACATATCAACAATTAGCATTAGAAAATGGCCTGATCCAACTTCATACACCATATTACAAGTACCTGCCTCTCCCTGTACTAGAAAGCTCCGATTTTAAGTTCTACTGCGACGGGGCAATAACCACTGACTAGCACATTCCAACGAACATACACGATATCATTCGGTTTCACAAAACGGAGAGGAGGATAGATATATTCGATATAGCAGTCACGCTAAATCGTAACCTGCAAACCATGTACTCCACAAAGATATCCAAACACACTCCCTTAACCATTGAATTGCTGGCCATGTACAATACGGAACGGGTAGATGTAACCCCAATAGTTGTTTTAACAACGCGTTTTGTCCCGAAAAATCTGAGTAGAAAACTACTCAATGGCCATTGGCACAGTACGGTACGGTTGTACACATGTAACATTGTCAGAAAATTCCTGCAACTGTGAATTGATTAATAATGATAACATACAAGGTATGGCATTGGCTTGGGAGAACTCCCCACCCCCCATAAATTATGTTGACGCGAGGAACGAACCATAAAGGGTCACAATACGGTCTACTCCCCCTCAGAGCCTAGTCCCCTTAGCATAGCACGGGATAGGTTATTTTCAGCTTTACGAATTCAATAATAATAATAATTTTGTATTGAATAAACCACAAATCACGAATTACAACTTTGACATGTCTGTCGTCTGTTGTTCTTAATTTAATTAGCAATTTCGTGCAACTTTTATTATTTTGATTTATGTATTAGCATGAAGGTTCAATTCATAGACAAATAGTCCATGTACTATAAAGCACCTCTTACAAATTTGCTTAGAGTATTCCATTGATCTCCAATTTGCCATCCAGTTAGCTCGTTATTCTATTAATATTGTTCATTTTCCCATTAAGTTTCTTCCTCGTTCAGGTTACATAATACAAACCCTTGAGAAAGGAACAAATTAGAAAAAATCTGGACGGGACACAAAATAGCACACATGGCCTGTATGCAAAATTAAAAGACTATGCAAAATTAAAAGCTGGTCGAACTGAACGCAAACAAACAGAAATGCTCATTATGTAACCGGAGAGTATTGCCATGAATTTGTGCGAGTTTTTGTTCATCTGCATCTAAAGGAGATCCCAAATTGTACCCTATATTTGGTTGTAAAACTAAACAATACTTTTTGCATTGGAATAAAATAACTTTTATTGAATTTTCAAGCAAACATGTCTGAAATATAAGAAAAGATGTCGTTCAAATCACTACCCACTTACCACTCTTGTGGGAACTGGTTCCAGACAACTTTAACTTCGACTTACCTATTAAGATCTGAAACAATTTGAAAATAAAGGGGCAGATAGCTCTGCCCGGATTAGTATTTTCATTGAAATTGGAAGATATACGAACATGAATCTTCGTCTTCACTGCCTCTGCACTCACTTCGTGCCATGTGCTTTCAGGTGATAATGGCTTGTGAGTAATCAGGATTCGTTGACGGAACACGGTCGCCGAATGATTATTTTGTTTTTCAAGTTGGTTTTGTTGCTCATCGCCTATAATTACCCAAACAGTGCATAGGTGAAAAAGTTCTTTCACCTTATTGAAATAAAACTCACGGTGGTCTTCTTGGGACGACGTTTTAATTAAAGAGCAAAGGAAGTGGTAGAATCACAATATGGTGACAAATAGCAAGTAGGGGTTTATAGAAGAAGGCAAATTATTTAAGTGCAGTCAGTTATAAGTTATTGTTAGCTTTTATTTGTATAGTCTGCTCTACTTGCAGCTTCAGTCTGTAGGGTAGAGATACGATAATTTCGATCCGCCAGCCTGAAGTCGGTGGCAGTTCGCTTGCGAGCTAGCTGGCATGCGCATTGAAGATACTTCTGTGATCTATGACATTTAAACCAACCATAAAATGGATAGCGAGTCCCATACTTGGAAACTAAAAGAGAATTGTTTGTATTTGGAAGTCACAGCTTATTCGATAAAATTGGTTTGGTCACGCTCAGTTGTAGCCGCTGTGAGTAAAAGAGCATACGAAATTGTCAATTCAACGGTAATAGCAACAGTTTCCCCTTTGTCAGTTCACGATGTGAAAAATTTGCGAAAAAATTTCGGCCTCCATATAAGATCAAACTTGTGAATTAAAGTCACAAAGCAATAGTTTGACAGAGCATATCGCGGACTGGGTGCTTGAGCAGTTTGAATTCACCAAAAAAAATCAAGGCACACTTCTGACGTTTGTGAACAAGCTAAATTTTGGTATGAGCGGAATCCAGAAGACGACGCGTCGCTGTAAAACTAACGATTGTGCAAATTATTCAGTTTAGCGCTTTATTGGAGAGATAGTGACTAAAATGTTTGGAAAAGTGTCCCAGAATTGAACTGCTAGGATGGGCTTCGTCAAAAACAGCGGATGTGATCTCTGCTAGATCAGAAATTATAGCTTTCTTGTATTGTATTGTCATACCCTTTTTACACCGCATCGAAAACCGAGTTTTGGATAAAAACTTTACAAAACCACATTGAAAAGTTCACCCTGAATACCGGTTAGGTTTTGTTTGACGACCTTGTCTTGTATTACCATTTAGTGGTATCAGAAGCGTTATCAGCATCAGAAGTTTTCGCTATCGTGTCTAACAGCAGCAGTCAAGAGAGCAGCAGTAAAAGTCTTGTCAACAATGTAAAAATAATCATGGAACACCGATCCCTCCAGAAATGGCCAAACTTGTAGATGGTAAATTGGCTCCATTTACACGTCCGTTTTTTTTCATCTTTCGTTGTCTTTCACCGGTCGAAATATATAGAGACAATGGCACAAATTTCAGCGGAGCTAGTTGAAAAACTAAAGAGACTTGTGAAAAACTCTATTACAAGTATGTTGAGGAAAATTTTATAACATTTCAACTAAGTGGTATTTCATTCCACCTGCCTCACCTCATATGGGAGGAAGTTGGGAGCGCCTCATCAGATCTCAAAAGTATAGTTTTTCCAATATACAGCTCTCCAGAAAATGATTATAGAGTATGCTTCTAGAAGTAGAGCCGACGATAAAATCACGGCCACTGACATACGTTTTGATAACTGATGAGGAAAATGAGGTCCAGACGCCAAATCATTTCGGCTGAAGATGGGGCTCTTTGCAGACGCTGGAGTATGGCGCAATAGTTCGCAAACCACTTTTGGAGACGTTGGTTGCAAGACTACTTACCATCCCTAATAGAACCAAGTGGTTCAACCAACCAAACCTTTGGCAAAAGGAGGCATTGTCATCATCATCATCATCAATAGTTGACCAAAGTGGAAGGTTCTAGAAACGGTAATTAGTAGTGGTAGCCAGGTAAGATGAGCTGTGGTGTAAACATGAATAGGAGTTTATGTGAGTAAAATTTGCTGTCGTGTACGTCAGAGCTGTAGAACTGAGGGTAAGTCGAACATGAAGACCGCTATACCGGGGGGAGTATTGGCAACTCTGCCGAAATAACAAATGGCAGCCCATCGACTTAAAACTACAGAGTGAGAAGCTCTGCATTTAGGCTAAGAGTTGCCCGAAGCAACAGTTATGATGAATAATGATGAGTAAGCAAGCTAATAATTTTAAAGATTTTTTAAGTAAGTGAGTGTATAGTGGTGTTGACATGTGCGTATGTAAATATGTATAAATACATGTAGTGCACGTACATAGCTATAGGATAAATGTGTCTATTATTTTTCCGTATGTCGAACCTTAGTTAAAAAAATATAAAAAAAAAAAATAATTATTTTTCAACAAATATGTACTCGTATTGCAAGATTTAAACAACTTTGTTGTTCTTTCCTTCTTTTGAAACAACATAAATATGTTATGGGTGTGATACATGCAAGCACACCATATTAAACACGGTTTTTCTAAATGTACACTGGCTACTTTGGGAGTTTTCGCTTGGGCTTTATTTGTGGTCATTCCAAAGCAATTTTTAGTGGGAATTGCAATCAATTAAATTGACGACGTAAATCCGTCGGTATAATTGGGATCAAAACATTTTCTTTTTTATCTGTGCAACTAATTATAAAAGCCCTAACAATTTTTCGGCCCAGGTGGACGCATCAGCATGTCACATTAATGGGACCGGAACACCAACCTTTAACTTTAGTTTATACTCGTATAAAGGCACTCCTGACAATCACAGAGAGTTGAGAAACTCTTTAGGGTATGAAGCAAACTATTCAGTATTCATTCATTCAAAATATTTGACTGCTTTATTTGTTCTTTTGTGTGACATTGCACATTCGTCCCAAATCAACAACCTACATTGGTGCAACATCCGTCCACGATCTCTATTTTTACTGATGTTACTTTATGGGATAAGTTCAACGGCAGCTCAAATACTGAATGTTCCGTTCGGCCACCATCGAGTAACGTGTCAGCTATTCCAGAGAAAGCTACTGAACAGCAACTCCTTTATCTTTTGGAATTTGGGTTTAGAGCGAATTAGAAAGAAAAGTCTAGCCAGTTCCTGCCGAAAAATCTGAAAAAAACAAACCACCTTTATCATTCTCAATTTGTTGCATAACATAGTTAAGAACAAATCCTTGTTCTGGATTCAAAAGCGGAGCGTATTCAGTGAGTTCCTGTTGCAAATGAAATTGTATCATAATTCGTTTCTCGTATAAAATCATTACTATTGTACGTTCCGCAGTTCTAATTGTTCTACTCAATCCAAAGTCTGATAAATATTTTCCAGTTATCATCGTCTTTCACCTTAATGAATTTGAAAGCCCACAGGTCTCTATTTATATTGCAAAAAGCTCTCTCAACTTGGTCGCTAATCTGCATTGTACAGCCTCCTCTAGCGATACATCCCGATGACTATCATTTTTTAATAATTCCTTTGCACTAGGAGTGGGTATAAATAAAACGAACTAGTCAAAAAAAAATAGTTTTTCATCTCGTAACGACGTAACCGTTTTTTTTTCATAAAAAAAAACACTTTATATAGTAACTATATTTATCTATTTGCATACACAAAATTCAACTCAGGTATGCGAACGGATCATTCTGTTCCGCAAATATGAAAAGCGCATGAAGGAGAAGAACGAATAACATGATTCCACCCTGATACATAGTGCCCCTGGCTGACAGTAACTACATTCACGAAATGAACGAAAAGGCGTTTTCATATCTTTTAGTGCAAACGAACAAAAAACGGAAGACGAACATTATCATATAATCTGCGGTCTCTAACTCGAAAGAGCACATACCGGCCATCCTTCCCTGAATCGAAAAGGTGCAGGGTTAAGTTTGCCATTTGGAGGAAGTAAGGGGTCTAAAAAAGAAGATGTTGTAGCACTAAGTTGCGAGTTTGGCGTATAAGATGGAGAGGGATTTAAAATATAGGGACGAATAAAGTTAGGGTAAGCCGTTTTTGTTTCAGTGGAATAAGGAAATGTTGTTAGGTTTTTTAAAGCATGATTTAAAGATACATATTTGGGAATTGGGTTGGATCGGGTGGAAGAATGTTTTGTATATAAGCGACAGTGAGAATGAAGTGAAGAAGGAGTGAAGAAAGGGAATGTCCCAACTTTAAAACTCCAGTTTGGATCAGGAGCTTGTTTGTTAGGAGTTGGGTTTTTTTGTAAGAGTTAAGCGTAGAATTTGACATAAGAATCGGTATAGGGTTAGACTTAATATTAACATGGTTCTGTTTTATAGGCAGTATCCCTGCGATGTTTACTGATTCCTGAATTCGGTTTTAATCTTGAATGGTTATTCCACCCAGATTGGTGACGTCGGAAGCAAAACCTTGAAGGTGTTGGTGGAGATTATACGGCAGTGCTATCGAGATGTATACCTCTAATTAAAAAGGTAACTGATTCAAGCTTTGTTGAAATTGTTGAACTTTTTTATTCTTTTGATCCACTCCGAAAGTGTCCTTAAGGTTCCGAATCGTGAGTTCAGGAGTTGATATGATAGCACAATTTCCGGAGAGGGTTGTGGTGGAGGAGAAGATGACCCAGGAGTTATTGGCGGTTCGATGACTGCAGATTCAAGCATCTCAGTAAGAATCGAGATGCTGTACGATGCAGGCGGTAGGGGCTGGGATTGCACCGGTATATTGTTGATTTTACTGTAAGTTATCTGGATGTGATTAGTAATTTCGGTTAACGGCGCGCGTGATTCGGTTATCTCGTTGCTTAAATCACTCATATGGCGCATTATGTTAATAAACAACTGATCATTATTTGGTGGAGAGGGAACGCTGCTTTTGAATGGACCTCGAAAATGAAAATCAAGACAAGACCGTAGAGAATTTAAAAAGTCAGTTATTGTGGGAATGTAAGATTTTATTATGGATTTGACACTATTGGACAGAAATTTTTTTTTTTAATCTACGCTAATGTCATGTTTATCGCTTCGTTTTAATAAATCACTATTTTGATCCAACTGCACGGATATGTTTCTAAATCGAGCAGATTGCTCGAGAGAAATTGATACATCTTCAACGGATTTTAAAATGTCATCATATTTGGTAGATTGACGTTGAATTGTTTTTAAAATATGGTTGTTTTCTGCCGCAGAGTTATTGACCGAATCACTGAGACACTTAATTGCAAGTAGAATGTGGGACAGAGTGATGTCTTTACACTCATCATAATAAAACAAAAAGTTGTTTTTAAAATCTCTTGGGTACACGATGGATTTCTTACTCAAGCCAGTACAAAGAGCATGGAATGACTTGCAACAAAGACCACAGCAGATCACCATAACAGCATTTTGATCATTTGTAAGGAAGAATAAATTAGCGGAGCGAAATTTAAGCATGTCTGAACTCAATGAATGTCGGAAACAGGGACTGAACTGGAAACCTGTAAGTAGGTATCGACACTAAACAACTTTGAGAAAATAGGGGAATAGGAGACCACCCAACTTTTATCGACACTAACGTAAATGCCGTTTCAAAGCTTTATCAATACCGTCCGACCTCCGTCTTCTGGTGTTCTCCGTTTGTACAGTGGGTATCCATTTTCAGTTTACGATCTCCGTGTGAAGCTTACATTGGAACTTTTTAGTGCATATCCCATCTTTCCTGCTAGGTGATTGAGGATTGTGAGTGCCACATGGACCATGGATCATATTTTTTACAATAATTACGTGTGGTGTCTCGTCATTGGTTGTTAAAGGGTATATTAATAAAATTCAGAAAGATAACACAACTACCCAATTAGAAAAAGAAATGTTCAATTTAATAGAACTTTTGTAAGCTTGCAAATAGACAAAAATCAATTCTGCTTTCTTAACTTATACGATGCTTATTTATATCAGTGGAAAATATTCATAGACAACTGTTTAAAAGACGAAAAAGAAAATTAAATAATACCTACTAAAGAAGTGTGGTCTTTCTAATAACATAAAATCGAATTAAGCTAAACTAAATAAATAACTTTAAAAATCTACATACAAATATTTTACTTATATATCTTAATTAATAAAATAAAAACAGTATTAAATGAATTAAATAATATGTTCAAATTACCTAAATCAAAAAAGTAATAAGAAATGGGTAATTCTTCAGACTGACAAGGGAAGAAATTAAATAATTTGTGCGACAAGGTTGGCTGCCGGCTACCAAGGAAGTAGGTATACTCGTACATTGAACTATACCATATACTTGAATTTTTGTTTTTTGTTTTTTTGTAGCCCACGCTCTTCTTCAGCGTTCCAGCTATGTCCATATTAAATTTCATCAAAATCGGTTGAATCGTGGGAACTAAACAGACAGACAGAGTTACTTTCGCTTTATATATTACTTTATAATATTAGTATGCGAGAACATAGATTGTATTACTCGTATTTACCGATAAGAGCATAAAAAACTTACCATGAACGACAATCAATATTTTTTCAAATATGAAATTTTGCAATTTCGCTTTATGCTGAATATGGTGAAATTTTTAAAAGCAGGGAAACGCTTCAATAACTTCACAATTGTGAGTAGGATTTGAGGAGTTTTAATCATTTTTGAAACGTGTTTAACTAAGTGTGCTTCCTAAACAAACGCGTCTGCGTTGCCTTTATGTCAAAATCGTCTCATGCCCTACTTTGTCTGAAAGTTATCGAAACACGGCAATGGTCAAACCTTAAAAAGATTGTATGTCAACAAAAATATTTTACAATTTTGTAATCATTGATCATAAATATTTTCAATGTTGAAGTTGAATACAATAAGAAAGAAAAATGTTGGAAAAGAATTAAAAAAAAATTTATCTGGCTGAAACTATAAAGTTATAATAGCAAGAATATGTTAAGGATCTAAGCAATAGCTACTTTTATAAGGTTGAGTATACCAAATTTAAAATTTCTTAAACATTTACTTTAGTTGGAATAAAAAATTTATTATTCAATACCGAAATCCCATGTAATTTACATAGGAAACTTACATTGCAAGGCGGCTCGGGTTAATATTCAGATAGAGATTTCAAACTTGAAGAAATTTTTTTCTATTTGTTTCGAACCAAATTCAAAAATTATCGAAATAAGGACAACCTTAATGTACATTGCATTCCTCTTTTGAAAGAATAATGTTTGTTTATTTATGCAATTATTCTTAATTATACTACATAAATTAGGTGTGTATTCCTTATCAACTTTTTTACTATGTTAGAGATCCTTCTTACGTGCTGCAATGTTTTAATCTATGTCTGTGCAGGGTTTTGCCTTCTTCTTCTTATTGTCTTCTATTGTACTATTACTGTTATATCTTAATTCAACTGCCTTAAAGGGTCTTATGTTAAGTATGTATGTATATATTTTCTGGTTTGTGTCCTACTTAGTTTTTCAGAAACACTAGGTCACCTATTTGCAGCTGTATCTCCGTACTTTGTATATTTTCGAACTGTTTAGGTTTAAATTTTGCTAGCTCGAGGTGCTAGTTCTATCGAACGCTTTTTTTAACCTGTACCTCTTTTGAATAGTCGTCTGCGTTATAAAGTGATAAAGTGGTGCTATTTCGTCTATTGTGTTGAAGACTTTGAATCCATTGGGAATTCTGACAAAGACGAATTCATAAGACAGTACTACGAGGGTGTTGTATTAAAGCAGTACGTGAAGTGCCTTACCCATACTTACCAGTCATTTTTATTAATTGATATACGAGTCTATGAGTGTTTATATTTACTAAATCTGCGGTGGCTGTGTTCTACAGTTTGATTATGATGGGCTGTTGATGTAATATTTTCTATTTTGAGAGGTATTTACATAACTCATTAATTGTGGAATTCTTATATTCAGTGCCCATTTTTTATTTTTTTTTATAATGAGCGCGCACTCAAGGGGTTTGTGTACCCTTAAAATGTTGGTACACAGCGCGGGCGGATGAAATTTAGGGAAGAAGAAAGGACAGGTAACGATGTACATTGTTTTTAAATGTTTGTAAGTTATAATGACCAGGAAACACAGAGATCAGCAGGGCATTCCATAAGCGAGTTGTATGGCTTAGAAACGAATCACGATATTTTAGAGTACATCCGAAAATGGGCTTGAGAGTATACTGATGAGCATTCATACCGAGACTGGTGTTACGGTTGAAAGTTTGAAAGGGCGAAATGCTACCGGCGATTTCAATGGAGCACTGGTGGTGGAAATAGCGAGAAAATAGTGTGAAACAAGAGACATTACGTCGGTTTTCGAAGGTGTCAATTGATTGACTGATATTATTATCACCTATGAGTTTTATCGCACGGTTTTATCTACCAGGTGCAGAGATGTTTTAGGAGCACCTGACCAGATGTGGGCAATGTACTCCAATTTTGGACGGGTGAATGCCTTACATATTAAGGCCAGATCGGAAAAGGTAAAATATATCTTACATTGCTTGAGGAAACCTAGACATTTCGCAGCATTGTTGACGACATCGAATATGTGGTCACTCCAACTTAAGTTGTCATTAACACACATACCGAGAATGGAAAGTTTATCGGTTTCGACGATGCAAGTGCCATTCATGGATAATGGCTGGGTGTTTAAATTTCGCTTTAACGACAGCAAACAGCATTGTGTTTCGGAAGCATTAAATTCTACTCTGTTAGTGGTTCCCCAATTTGTTATGCTGTTAATATCAGAATTTAATTACGCTGCCGTTCCCGTTCTATAGCCGAAGAGCAGGGACGTGAGTCCGTGAACGAATATGAAAAGCAGAGAATACTGTCATCAGCAAAGGAATATATTGGATTAGAAGTATCAGACAAGAGATAGTTAATGAAAATTAAAAAGAGTGTCGGAGACAGAACGGAGCCCTGGGGCACACCAGCATTTATTTTGTGAATATCAGACTTCAAACCATCCAAGACTACTTGAATTGAACGACCCGAAAAGTAATTTCTAATCCATTAAAGAGCCTGATGCCAAACTCTGTCAAACGCCTAATAAATATCAAGTGCAACTACCTTGCTTTCGCCAGATTGATGTACGCTTTGGTTCCACTTTTCGGTGAGACACCAGTGGACCTGTTGCTACGAAAACCGTACTGCCGGTCATTAAGAAGTTTCCGTGTTTCGAGATATCTCATGAGCTGACGGTTTATCAGCGTTTCCATGACCTTGCAAAGGAGGGACGTAAGTGCAATGGGTCTGTAGGAGGAGAGAGAAGAACAAACATACGCCTTTTTTAGGGACGCCCTGGGCAAAAGCAGATGGAAGACAGCTCGGAAAGGGTCCTGAGGAGTGGGACTGATGAAAAAGCTTACGCGGAGATGTACCATCTGGATCAGCGGATTAACGTATATTAAGATCTTTAAATACTCTTGCTACTACGCGAGTGCGAAAGTGGATTCGTCCCATTGAAGATTCGACGCACTCAAGTGTAGGCGGGGACAAAACACAATCTGGGAGTGTTGAACTGGCCGCAAAATGTCCAGCATGCAGATTGGGTTTGTTCAAAGAGCTGACAGTTTTGACAGAAGGACGTTACAGTCATTTCTGGCTCGTTAAAACTTTTTTAGGTTTTCCTCTGTCGGGCTGGACCGAAAACACATTTCTGTAACCCTGACAGTCTCTTTACGACTCGAGTCGTATCATGCCTTTTCTTTTGGTTTGATACTCTTCCTAAGACGATGAATAAAGCATCCCAATCCAAAGAGAATAGTTCCTCTGATCATGTCAACAACGGCATCCACGTCGTTATAGAGGAAACATAACGACCAGTTAAAATTCCTAAAGAAGTTGTTAAGTCCGCTCCAATTGGCTTTCTCGTATTGCCATACTGTTCTTTTAGGAATCTTTTCTCTAAATGTATGGTGGGTATACGAGAAATTAACTGATATGATACAGACGACGAGCCTAAAGGGGAGAGCACATCAACAGAGTACTTATCAGGGTGAGAAGTTAAAAACAAGTCCAGGGTGTTGGCCGTATGACTATCAACGTCTGGTATTCGTGTGGGCTCATTTACAAGCTGGGTAAAATTATTTTCCGCAGCAAAGATCTCAACACACCGTCTTTCGGGTGTTGTCTGTCCAGAATGTCGAAGCCATCCAGAATTGTGTATATTGAAATCGCCGGTAATGACCATTTCAGTATGAGGATATAGGGATACAATTCTTTGAATGGAGTCAGACAGCGCATCAAACTCGTTAAAAGTCGAATTGCTGTCCAGTTTGGGGCATCTGTAAATAAAGCACTAGTGGATAATTTTCTTACGGAGATGGAATTTTAACCACATGAAACTGAATTCCGGATTGGAATAGGGACTACATTGTGGTGGAATTTGGTAAGCTACATCACTACATGTTCGTAATGAATGTCGTCATTGGAGCGTACGTTTGTATATTCGTATAAGATTCAAATATTGCCTATGCAACTGTTCACGAACTTTTGCTCGTTATTGGTATGGTTACAAGATATTTTGTAAGGTCAAATTTTAGTGTGACAGCATACTCATCGCCGTTTTCTGATTTGAGAAATGGGCCAATGGTATCCACCAATACATTGTCGAAAGCTGATCGAGGTTTTGGTGTTATGGTCATTGGTGTCATGGCATGTTGTGTGCTTTTTGCCAGTTGGCTTTGTTTGCATACTTTTATATATTTTGTTATGTCGAGTTTCTTTTTTCTCCAATAAAATTGTGTTTTGTTTTTTCCGTAGGTTCGTGTAATGCCTGTATAGTAGCACTAGTTTTCATACATTATTGCCGATTTTTTTTAAATAATTGTTGCAAGTCAAATTCGAAGATTTGCTCGCTGTAGTTGATTGACTTTGATTTTGACCGCCTTCTTTTGCAAATCTTTGGAAAAATTGATATTTTGGTCCAATTTTCGCTCAGTCGGAAATTTTAGAGTTCGTTACAAGTACCGTTATTTTTTTTCTAGGAATTATTTACAATGCTATATATGCCATTTACCATTAATGACGCATTTGAGGGTGTAGTGGTAAACGACATTGGTTTGGAAGCTCCGTTCGGTAGATTTCAGCCTCGAAAATGAATCACTTGGGAAGCTGGAAACGTTAGTTGACGACGATGTTTTAAGAGCAATGGTGGATGCAGACTCAACGGTGCGATAGATTGCACAAAGCATGGGAGTATCCCCAGTGACAATAAGTCGACACCTTTTTCTCTTACGAAAGGTAAAGAAACTCGATAAGTGGGCACCCCATGAACTGAACGAATCCAAAAACTACGGCGCCTGGGAATCTGGGCACCCCTTACATTAAGAAACCAAAATGAACCATTTTTGCAGCGGATAGTCACCTTTGATGATAAGTGGATACTATATGAAAATCGTAAAAGATCTGGGCAGTGGTTGGATACAGATGAAAAACCAAAACACACCCCCAAGCCCGATCTTCACCTAAAAAAGGCTATGGTGATAATTTGGTGGACATCGAAAGGACCAATCCACTTTTCATTTCTTCAACCAGGAGAAATGATAAACGCTATCAAACATTGTGAGGAAATCGACATATTGTATGACAAATTGGCTGAAAAGCAACCTGAGTTGGTCAATAGGCCTGCTCCGGTACTTTTGCATGACAATGCTAGACCCCATACCTCAGAAGTAATGGAGAAAAAACTGTTGCAGTTGGGGTTTGAAATTCTTCCGCATCCACCGTACTCTCCTGATATTTCGCCAACGGATTACCATCTTTTCCGCAATCTGGATTCATTTTGCAGGCAGAAGGTCTTCCGGAACCGAGCAGGGGTCATAAAAGCCTTTGAAGATTTCATTGCCTCAAAAAGTCAGCACTTCTACGAAAAAGAAATATTTGACTTTGTATCACGTTGGAGCAATATCATACATGCCAACGGATCCTATTTTGATTGAATAAAAATTTACGGAGAAATAATATTGGCTTTTAAATATTTACAATACAATCGGACATTGCATGTGGCATAAGCCAATAAATTGAGTTTTTCATTAATGTTTAAATCATCAACATTTATTCGTGTTAATGCCAATTTTCCTTGCCTCAGGGAGCATTTTTTGGAGACTATTTTAATTTTACGAATTCTTTGACGTTATTATAATAATTGATGATTACACTTTTGGCATTTGAATACTAGTGTGTATATTTTCGGGTCTAAGTATAAACCGAGTTTGCTTTTTGATGGGATCTGATAGACAATTATATCAAGGAATACCTAGTATTCCGTCACAAGGTATTGGAAAATTTTCATGTACCGCGTGAAATTCATGAGGTACCAACAATTTATCGACTCTAAGATGTAACTGTAGTGATCTTAGTGATTGTATCGTGCCTTGCCCTATGCCATTAATTGTTGTGACATGCTGTGCATTTAAAGAATTAACATATATTCATTATTAAATTGTTTCAACTAAGAAAGTTGGAGGATTATTCGAATTATTGTTGTAATATAAGCCTTTACAAATATGCTGAGACTCAAACTTAGATTGTATTCTACATATATTAGTAGCTGTGTTTTAGTGACTACCCAGCTCAGTAAAATATCCCTTGGCAAACAACAACAAAAAAGAAATGTGTCGATAAATAGGTTAGTAAATAAGGGGATATAAAAGTGAGCATAGAGTTTCGGAATTCTGAAATCCTGGGAGCGCTAACAGGGGTTGTAAAAAATTTTATTTCATGAAGGTTGTCAGACTTCGTTTATTTAAGGATGTGTTCGTTGACTATGTGGTTTATATAATCAAAATATAATATAATATAATTTAAATTCACAAAAAAAGAAAATTATTATAAATAAATAATGATTATAAAGGTATACATACATAGTATGCTCTCCTGAGCGAATGTTTATTTTTAAAGAGAAAGTATTTATTTTATATTTACTTAACTCTAATTTCTCCATTAACAAACTGAAAGGACAAACAAAATTTTACCAAATATTGCATTATCTTTTATTAACTCTTTAGCTAATAATACATTTTGGATTATTTCTGAGTTCAAATTGTTTCTCATTTCATCTTTTATTAAACAAAGCTGGGAAAACTTTCGCTCAGCAGTAGCACTACTGTGTGGAAGGCAGCATAAATCCAGCATGTAGGCTGCTAGTTCTTCAAACGTTGAGCTGCCTAAACTATTTTTTTGTTTGTTCAATTCCACCCATATTGCCATAATGTCGGTATTTTGAGGTCCACATTTGAGGTCCACAGATCGAAAGGCCAAATCAACAAGCGCCACTGATGATTTAAAATTTTCAAATTTGCTTAGGGAAACTCCTTAAAACCATTTAAAATGGTTGACTCGCTGCCTGAAGCTATCATCCAAGGATCTAAGTACTTTGATATATGCATTGTAGTATTATTAAGGTCAAATCTTTGATTAAGTTCGTTACATAGTTCTACAGGGTGACTTTTTAAAATGCTATAATTTTTTTATTTTTTGATAAATTTTATTGTGCCAAAGCAAAAAATGTTGGAAAATACATCAATTTTCAAATCGTATCAGTAGTTTTCAATATGTTCACCTTTGGCACAAATAATGGCCTTGAGACAGCCGAAGAAAGCATCGCACGCTGCACGCAAGTGGCTCTGCGGTATTTTGGCCCATTCCCGGCGAAGTGCGTGTTTGAGATAGTCCAAACTTTGGTATTTTTTAGTGCCAACCTTCGCCTTCAAAATACCCCAGACAGAGAAATCCAACGGATTTGCATCCGGAGAATTTGCAATCCATTGTGTCGAAGAAATGAAGTGTGGAACATTGTTTTTTAACCAATCTTGGTTGACGAGCGCTTTGTAAAACGGTGCCAAGTCTTGATGAAATATCCACGGTCTCCGACCGAAATGATTGTTGGCCCAAGTCTTCAATACTGCCTCCTAGACAGTTTCAAATATACGAGCGAAGAGCGACCATCGACGGTTATGGCGGCCCAACCATCACCATCGGTGCTGCCTGCTTTCTGGTGGCCATCCGAAGGTATAAATTTTCGAAGGACCTCTCTGGCAAGTAAACTCGGTTATTTTGTTTGCTGACATATTGCTTGATAACAAATGGTGACTCATCGGAAAAAACCAAATTCGGCAACTCACCACTTTCGTGTAAGCGTAGCAAGTCCTTTCGACTCTAACTTTTTTCTGTTGCGGTGTAAGATCGTGTGCTTTTCGGAACTTCAATGGCTTGAGCCCAAGCTCATTTTTCAGTATGTGTTGCATCCGTTCCAACGATATGTTGAGCTCACGAGCCATTTTCCTTCCACTTCGACATGGATTTCGCTCAATTCGAGCCTTCTCTTTCCGAACCATTTCTGCCGATGTTGTTGTTTTTTTATGACCGCCTCCATGGCGTTTTGCAACGCTGCCAGTATCACGGTAACGAGCTATGGTTTGAGACACAAATGATTTATTCACGTTGAGGTGCTGGAGGGCTCTGACGATAGCTACTTGTGGTTTTCCAGCTAAATATAAAGCAATCACACTATCACGTTTGAATTCCATAGCGGATAAAAATTTTCAACACAACTGAGACTCAAATGGTTTAAAAAAACTTATAAATAATAAAATTATCTGTCATGTGTCAAAATTTGAGCTCACTGTCATGAACGGTTTGGAAACTATAACAGTCTGAAGTAGGTTGCAGTTCGAGTCAGTCCATGAGTATATACACATTTCGGGCGTATATGTAGTACAAGTGGTAATGCTGTTCGTAATACGGATTCGGGAATAAGTCCAGACGTGGAAGTGGTAGTTTAAATGCTGGATTACTGTAAAGATGCATTTGAGTTGCAAAAAGAAAAGAAAAAAAAGATTTGGATGCAGTCATGGAGAAAGTGAGGGATGAACGTGATTCATTTTCCTTTATTACAAGAGATCTGCAAATTGGTGGCGAGAAATCTTTCTTCAATTATTTAAGGATGAATAAGTAAACCTTTCAGTTGCTCCTTTTGCTAATAAAATACGATCTGCAGAAAACAAACACCATTATGAGATCCGTAATTACACCTAAGCAAAAGCTGGCAGCGACTTTGAGATTCCTGATTTCGACATAGATACATACCCGTAAGCATATTCAAATATCCACAAGTGATTTTTTAGATTGATCGAAAGGAAACAAAAATATTTAACCGAATTTAATTTATATATTTTAATTGAAACAAATATTTATAACTTATAGAACGTTGGACTTTTGAGCAGACAAAGGCGCTCCTCCACTAGATAATATTTTGACAGCTACTAATGGTACGGGTACCAACTTTCAAATATAGATGGAAAGTGAGTGTCCGAGTGAGTAAAGCGTTTTATCGGGGTTCGATTGCTGAGCCGCGTAGTCACTTACCAATAAAACACAGCTATTATAATTTACTGATTTTCCAAAGGAATATTGGAGTTTTCCGAATCCTGACCTCTTGTGGGGTAACACGCACATTTTGGGATCGATTGTCGTTATTATTATTTCTGCTGTTTTGTACATTTTCTCTGGAATAGTTGTTCTGTATGTTATTATTTTAATTGTTATTGTAGTTGTTGCGGCTGAAACTACCACGTCCTCCACCTTCTCCTCTAGCAAAAATTGACACGGTAGTTACCCCGCAAAATTTCTGCGAGACATGAAATGTCCATTATTTTGACGTCTACACAATAATACCGTACCGTCTTGTAGCCTTCGTGCAACTAGTTATAAATTTGAAAACGCATTCATTTGTATTTGTGAATTGTCCTGGCTCCATTATCAATTTCACTTTTTTGATTGTTCCCCTTCGGGTAGGGGTTAGAATATACCCGAGGTAGGCATGCCTGTCGTAAGAGGCGACTAAAAT
Source organism: Volucella zonaria (assembly GCA_963966105.1). Classification (NCBI taxonomy): domain Eukaryota; kingdom Metazoa; phylum Arthropoda; class Insecta; order Diptera; family Syrphidae; genus Volucella; species Volucella zonaria. The sequence goes on along the minus strand of OZ014533.1, from coordinate 29,013,113 downwards.
CCACACTCTGTATACCGAGCGGGTGGAGTAAACAAAAAATGCAACGAACAAAACAAAAGGTAATAATACCCCAGCTTCGCTGGAAAATCTACCCTCTTTAGCGGTCGGCTCCATGGATTCTGGGGCGAGCTAATTATTGCATCTTATAAACCCGATCGAAAAGAGTTCGCAGGTTTCGAGATCTCCTCCACCTAGATCTCATACGAACGAAATAAAAATAAGAAGTCCAAACTAGACCGAAAACCTCGGCACCTTAAGAATGGACTTCAGTGAAAGAAAATAGCCTGAAGGACGAAAATATTGAACTCCGATCTAGGTTAACCAAAATGGAAGCTATCTGCAAAGAGCTTAGAAAAGAGTTGGAAAAACTTAAAGCTAAAGACAAGATCTATGACGTTGCCACCGAAAACGAAAAAGATGATTGGATATCGCAAAAACGTCTTGGCAAAAAACGAAATGTCGGTTCTCAACGAGAAGTGACGGGGCACAAGTCGGAAAAAAACGATAAACCAGATAAATAAATAACGACCACCTAAGCCAATTCACGTAACCGGGATTGCAGATTTCAAAAAACTGCAAAACATTATGAAGACGTTGCCGCGTTCTGACTGTACATTTACATCGCGCAACAACAACATATGGAAAGTTAACATCAAGGACGCTGACAGCTATCGCCTACTGTCTCGGAAGTTAAATACTGAAAAAATCCATTGGTACACTTTCGTGAATAAATGCGAAAGGCCAATACGTGTTGTCGCTAGAGGACTACACAAAAAAGGATATCGTTACTGAACTGCGAGTCAAGGGATTCAAAATCGTTGACGCAGTAAACATTGAAAAGCGTGAAAAAACAAAATTAGAAGGGAAGGAAGTAACGGTAAAACGTGGCTTTCCTCTTTTCATGCTAACATTTGAAAAAACAGAGAATATCCAAAAAAATATACGACATAAAAGCAATCCTCAATATCGTCATTAAAATTGAACCTTTGCGTAAAAACACAAAATTAATTCCGCAGTGCAAACGTTGCCTGGGATTTAATCACACACAAGCGTATTGCCAAAGAGAACCGCGTTGCGTCAATTGCGCAGGAACTCATCTCTCAAAAGATTATCTTGTAAGCAGACAAACCGCTGCGATCTGTGTTAACTGTAAAGGGAAACGTGTAGCTAATTTCCGAGGATGTGAAGTAGCCAGAGCGCTGCAAAACAGACGAGATAAGTTGTTCAGCGCGCAAAACGAACCCTCAAAAATGGTTCCCAGAAAAAAGCAAAGACTCGATAAAATAACAGAAACATAAGAAAAACCAAATGTCTCTGTTATTAAAAACATTAAGGCGAAAATGTCTGAAGAAAAACCGCCAAGCGTTACACGTAAAGTATCGGGCAATCCGACATATGCTCAAGCCACAAGACTAAATTTTAAAACGGCCGGTAAATCAGGGGACTCTGCATCTCAAGTATTTTCCATTATACTCGCGAAACTTGAGCAGCAAAACAAAATAAATGAACTTATTTTCGATAAGTTAACAAAGACTGAAAATAGGTTCAATAAAAAACGAACTTGCCCGAAAAAATAAAGAAAGGAAAACTAAAATTACTTACTTGGAACGCTAATGGCGTTGTAGAAAAACTCAATGAATTACAGTTATTCCTTGGTATCGATGGCGCAAAATTATTTTCAGATAAAGTCCACTTTAAAGTCATTTTAGTACGTAACTAAGTCAATGCTACTATTTTGATAATCATGTTACAGTCGAGATAAAACCCACTTCATCGTTATAACTTCGCGCTAAACTCAATAGCACATAAAGTCCATTTTATATTTTAGTAATGACTTTGAAATGTCATTTCAGTTAAATGTCTTAAGAAAATTTGTTTGCAGATTTCGATATTTCGAAGTCTAAAGAAATAACAAATATTGTCACAAAAGAAGATTCACATTTTTTTTAATTAAACACCTTTTTTGCTTCTACTATTGATAAACGACTATCCAAATTCAAATTTAAATTCAAAATTCGAAATACTTGTTTTGTATTTCCTTTGACATTTCTGTCATGTTCTTTTCAATTTTGTAAAAGTGTACCCTTTAAACTGTGTTTGATATCCCAAACTGTAAATTTTTAGGTTTGTTTAACTAAAACTCATCGGGGGTACGTTCTAAAGTGAATACTAGTTGTAGGTAGGTTAAAAAGTGTTTAAAATTAAATACAAAGTTAGGAGCTGGTTTCAAAGTTAACGTGAGGTTAGTTAGTGCGTACTAAATCTACCTAATACACGGTGACTATAATTTTGCGCCAATGATATTGACGTTTGTTTAATTTCCGAAACCCACTTGAAAAATGGTTCGCCCGCAAAAATAAGGGGTGTTAAGGATTACTATGCATATCACCCATCGGAATATGCTAGAGGTAGATCCTCCTTGTATATCAAAGAGTCGATCGAGCATAACGAAGATATAAAAATAGAGCTCGAGCCTGTGCAACTAATTGCAATTCCTTTACCATTTCAGCCATTTATAGTACTTCCCTCCGCGATCCAAGGTCACAAAATATATTATCAAGAATATATTTATTTTGCTTGGATCTGCTTTTATAATTGGAGGTGACTTTAATGCTAAACATACTTTTTGTAGCTCAAGATGTGTTTCCCAAAAAGGTAAATTGATCTATGAAGCTGGTATAGAACACAACTGCGATTTCCATCCGACGGGTAAACCGACTTATTGGCCGACAGACACCAGATTTTGTCGATTTTTTCGTTTCTAAAGGAATTTCTAACAATTACGAGGAGCGTTCAAACTATTCTCGGTATCGGGGTGAAGCTGTGGTTGTATATATAAATTGACTCATTTATCAAGTAATACTATTATTTTAGTGTATTCATGTAAAATTTCATATAAATGTGATTATTAATTCGCGTTTGATCTCTAGTTAAACAGAATCATAATGGCAACTGAGACGATGATGGTGAAAATTGAGCATCGCGCTGTAATTAAATTTCTCACTAAGCAAGGAAAAAGTCAAAAAACTATTCATGAAGAGATGGTGGCTGTTTACCAGGGTTCCGCACCTTCATTATCAACTGTGCAAAAGTGGTCAAGTGAGTTCAAGAGAGGCAGAGAGAGCATTGAAGACGACCCCCGCTCCGGCGCCCCGGCTACTGCTTGTACGGGAGAAAGCATCAAAGAAGTCGAAAAACTTGTTCTTGAGGATGCCCGAATAAAGGTGAAAATGATGGCAGAGATCACCAAGCTTTCAATTGGTACCATTCACACCATTCTTCATGACCATCTTAACCTTTCAAAGGTCAGTGCAAGGTGGGTGCCACGAATGCTCACAGCGCCTCAGAAAAAAGTGAGAATCGCATGCTGTAGAGAGCTTTTGGAGATGTGTAGTGAGAACGCGGACGGTGTTATGGATCGAATTGTTACTGGGGACGAAACATGGGTCCACCACTATGACCCTGAAAGCAAACAAGAGTCCATGCAGTGGCATAAAAAAGGAACAGACCCCCCGAAGAAGTTCAAAGTCACTCCGTCTGCCGGGAAGCTCATGGCCACAGTTTTTTGGGACTCAAAGGGAATCTTGCTCATTGAGTACAAAAAAAAAGGTGAAAGCATCAACGCCACATCCTACGCTTCCACTTTGCATAATTTGCGGGAGGAAATTAAAAAGAAAAGACGGGGTAAACTCGCAGCGGGTGTGTTGCTTCTTCATGACAACACTCCTGTTCACACGGCGCGAGTTTCCAAGGCTGCTGCGCGAGATTGTGGTTTCGAAGAAATCCAACACCCACCCTATAGTCCAGACCTTGCCTCTAGTGATTATTTCCTGTTTCCGGATTTGAAAAAAATTTCTTCGTGGAAAAAGATTTTCGGATGATGAAGAACTCAAGTCGGTATTTTGCAGAGAAAGAGGAAATTTATTATTTTGAGGGTTTAAAAAAGTTTATCTCAAGATGTGACAAAGGCATTGATGTTAGGGGAGATTATATTGAAAGATAAAAACAATTTAAATTGAATTCGCATTTTCCTTCATATCGATACCGAGAATATATTGAACGCCCTTCGTATATAGAAGTTGATGAAAGCTTCGATCTTTCCCCCGCTCATTAAAAAATAAGAACCGCTTCGACTAACTGGTAGAAATACCAATTGGGAAGGATTCAGGAAGGAAAGAAAAAAGTATTCCTTTTGCCGCCGACGAGAGAAGACATAAAATGAGTTGTAAAGTTTGTAGTCCGAAAATTACCCGCGAAGCGTGTAAAATTACTCGCAATGATTGCAACTGTCTCTTGCATGCAGCTTGAGCTAACTTACAACCTGCAGATGTGGATTACATAATCAAATTCAAAAAGTTGTGGTGCTGTGCTATTTGTTCACAACAAACAATCCACGGAGATTATCTATTTCGTCTTCATCATGCAGCATCAGTGCAAGCAGCGGGATCGATCCAAAACAGATAACACTTGAGGGCATTCACCTTCAAATAGGGGAGATCAAAGCGACACTTCACTCTACCGTGCAGTCCATACAGCACATGCAATCGCAATTCGCTTTGCTAGAGCAGACCACCCAAATGCTGGCTGAAATAAGAAAAGAGAACGAACAACTGAAAGTGCAACTATATGAAACCAAAGAAAGACTAAACAAGGCTAAACTAGGCAGAACACCAAATACACACTAATCATATTGAACTGCGTGACGTACCGCTAATGGAGGAGGAAAATTTGGGAAACTCGGTGATTCAAATCTTAGAACAGAGCGTTGGTGTCCAGATAGCTGTAGATGATGTCTATGTATGCTATAGAAAAAATACTAAAGGGAAAATTGCTGTTGTTGTGATTTTATTGTACAACTTCGAAGCAGGAGAGTGAAGTAGCGCATATTGGCTGCTGCATACGCTAAGAAGTCGCAGATTAGTGCTGGTAAAATTATTCCTGGAAGCAAGGCAAACATTTACGTCAATGACTGGCTGTCAGACGAAACTATGGCTCTACTAAAGGAGCCGAAAATGGTAAAAAAGAACCATGACTTTGAGTTTCTATGGGTACGATATAGAAAAATCATGATGAGAAAAGTGAATGGTATGGAAATCAAAGTTATTTAGTGCTCTGATGGTCTTAATCATTTATGATTAGTTCATAATTTTTACTAAACAAAAACAATACATTCATGTTATCACATAAGGAATTAATTGATCTTGATAGTGCTAGTGCAAGTAATGATACGTATATCGGCTTAGATTTTGTTCTTCTATTTATGATCTTACATTATGCCATCTGAATATAAAAAGTATGAGAATGAATTTTGATAGATTTTATTCGTATTTGTACAGTTATTTCTCAATATTACCACAAGTAATTATATTATCTGAAGTGTGGATTTTTAACCATAAATTAGGTAATTATTCCATTCTGGCCTATACTCCGTACCCAGCGTGAAATGAAAATTACGCTGCTGGGAGAATAATTGCTTTTGTTAATAACAATATTGAAGTCGCAGAAGCCTCTGTACCCGATCAGGATAGTGCAGATTGTGTACTTTTAAAATTAAAGTTTGAAAAAACAACCTTTGATATTGTCTGCATATCTCGGCTGCAATTTGTTCGCAGGGATATATTCTTAACCGAACTCAAAGGCCTTCTCAACTCAATCAAACGTCTAAATGTCTGCCTTGTTGGTGACATAAACATTGACATATTGGATCTTCCTCTAAGCTGTCATAACTATTTACTTCTTTTGTCTTCCCTGGGCTATGAATCCCTCATAAACGTTCCAACTAGGTTAACCGATGCAACGAAAACATGTATTGACCATTTATTTGTTCGAGCGAAAAATCTGTCCATTTGTACTGGAATGGGATGTAACTGACCATTTTGCTACTGGTACACCGGTTTCAGATTTACTCAGGAAAAATAAAACTAACCTAAATCTAACCGACTCGAAAAATACAAAATCGCTGCCAGAAGTAAACTTCACTTTGTTGAAAGAAGGTCTTTTTAAGGAAACTTTGAATGGTATATATAGCTCAACCTGTATTTCAAATGCATTTGAACAATTTTCTAACCTTATAAATTTAAATAAAACAAAAAAAAAACTGGGACGTAAGTTCCAAAAGATCCAACCATAGATAACTGCTAATCTCTGCCAAAGAATTTGGGGTAAAAAAAAACTTTTATGTTTTGAATAAAAACAACTTGCATCTACCCTCCATAAAAAATACTTACTGTAAGATGCGAAAGGACATTTTCGAAAGAATAAAAGAGAAAGAAGAGATATATTATCAAAACAAATTTGAGCAAAATAGGTCTAATCCAAAACGATGATGGTGCTAGGTATAAGCAGTAAAATAAGTACCACAAGATGTTTAAAATTTGAAGAAGAGGAAATCCCTTCGGATATTGAAATAGGGAACAATTTCAACTCGTTTTTTAAAATTGCTGCTGAAAATGCAAAACCCACTCACTCAAGTACAGCCTCTCAAAATTCCCTCCTTGATGTTGTAGTAATCTCGTCATTTTTCTTTGGAATGGTGTTGAAAACTGAAGTGTCTGAAATCTTATCAAAATTAAAAGCCAAAGGCTCCTGTGGGATGGGCGGTATTAGAAGTTCATTTTTAAAAAAATTATTAACCTAATTATTAAGCCGTTAACGTACATTTTCAACCAAAGCTACGAAAGAGGGATATTTCCAAAGTGCCTAAAAAACACCCATTATAGTACCAATTTATAAAAAAGGTGACAAAAGGGATCCTAGGAATTATATACCAATCTGCTTGTTGTCAATTTTTTAAAAAATCATGGAAAATTTGATTGCCAAAAAAATGTACAAGTATTTAGATAAATGCAAGCTCTTAAATGCGTCGCAATTTGGCTTTATGTAAGGTAAATCTTTTCACATTCTTGGAGGATATTCATGAGGAAATGTGCTGGTCTCTTTTTAGATGTGACTAAGGTATTTGACTTATTGTAGTTAACCATAAGTTATTACTCATCCTTGAAAGACTTGGATTTAGGGGTAATACCCATAATTGGATCATGTCATATCTAAAACATCGAAGGCAACACGTTAGTATAAATGAAACTTTGACTGAACCTTTAGTAGGTCCAAATGCTGGTGTCCCCCAAGGATTAGTCCTTGAACCTTTGCTGTTCCTTATTTATATAGATTCAATTTTTAAATAGCCTTTAAAGGGTAAAATGAGTGTTGACCTAGCTATCCTTTATAATTGGTCTATCTTTCATCGAATGGCGCTAAGTAACAAATCGAAAGCCATGCCTTTCTCGCTTGCAAACAAATACTGCATTGATGGAGTAGGTCTCCATGTCTTAAATTGTACATATGTAAACTGCAGCGATGCTTGTATAAAATTAGAATCTGTTTTCGAATTTAAATATCTAGGTATAACCTTAGACAACAAGTTAAACTGGAAAGCACATATAACGAACAATAGAAAATGTATATACATAGCTTTAAATACTCGTAAAATATTTTATCTAAGAAATTTAGTACCTTTTAGCTTAATGTCTGCTACAGAGGGTGAGTTTTTTAACTTGATACATCCGAATTATTCGAAAAATACGCGATATCGCGAAAAATGTTTCAGACAGAAGTCACAAGGTTCTGAAGGGGACATAAGATGGTGTCTACGAGTTTGACCTTGAGCCCCATTATCAATGGGGCACACGACTTTGTCTCAAAGGTCTTATTCATTCAGTACTAGATACCACTGCACTGGCACGCCTAAATCATTAATCGATTTCCAACGTTGTTAAGGTGTTAGAAGGTCGAGATTTGTTTTGAGGAAGTCATTATTGCCTCGAGTGAAGTTAAAACTCAAAGAAATTTCAGGTAGAGACAAATTGTCCTAAACTTATCTGAGAGTGTATGATGTGCACTCTGCCCTTTTTTTAACTTGAACGGAACTGTACTTCATTTAAAAGTTCGATATTTGTTTTGAGGAACTGATTATTATTAGTAAGGTTTTCTAGATTAATAATGCAGGCCATTTCAATTCAAGAGAAAATTGAAATGATATTGATTTATGGAGAAAGTGGAAGGAACATCGATGGTGCTGTTGCTCTTTACGCCCAACGTTTAACAGACCAGATACGATCGCGCGCTTCCTTTTATCGGGTCATCCAACAATTCACTGGTGGAGGAAGTGTGCAACCAAAGAAAAGGAATCTGTCAGATAGGGTGGCTGTTGAGGACAATGAAATAGCAGTGTTAGCTGTCGTTGCACACGATCCTCACATTAGCACTCTCCAAATAAGTCGTGAATCAGGAATTTCTCAAACCACTGTCTGTAAGATATTACATCGTCATAAATACCATCCTTATCATGTTTCAATGCATCAAGAACTTTCTAGTGAGGATTTTCGCAACCGGGTTTCCTTTTGTCAATGGGCACTTCAGCAAATGGAACGAGACCCCCTTTTCTTCGCCAAGGTGTTATTCTCTGATGAGTCGACTTTCACCAATCACGGTACGGTCAATCGACAAAATATGCATTACTGGGCTACCGAACGCCCTTTATGGTTGCGAGAAGTTGAACGCCAGCACCCTTGGAATGTTAATGTTTGGGAGGGAATTATTGGGGATAAATTAATAGGTCCATATTTTATTGAAGGCAACTTGAATGGCGAAAAGTATGCAAACTTCTTCCGGGACCATCTTCCAGTATTACTAGAAGAACTGCCATTGGAGTTGCGACAAACAATGTGGTTTCAACGTGATGGTTGTCCAGCCCATTATTTCCAAGTAGCCCGGGGCGTATTAAACAATGTTTACCATCAACGATGGATTGGACGAGGGGGTCCGAGGCAATGGCCTGCTAGATCACCTGATCTTACGTCCCTTGATTTCTTGTGGGGCTACTAAAAAAGTGAGGTTTACAGAAAAAAGCCAACAACACGTGAGGTCATGAAAAGACGAATAACTGAAGCTTGCCGGAAGATTACGCCAGAAATACTTCTCAGTTCTGTTGGTTCATTTAGAGCGCGGATAGACAAGTGTATTGAAGTGAATGGTCATATTTTCGAGCATTTGTTGAAATAGTCTCGGGAAATAAACGTCGAAATGGGAAAAATTCAATGATTCAACATTCAACAGTGGGTGGAAAGTGGACCCACTCTAATTAACCACCCCGAAGGAAACAAAATACTGCTACGTCCACGTCGTTGTTTCTGGGTTATGCTAAGCGCAGTATGGCAAAGCCTACGAGCAATACGACTGAGCAATGAAAATCAGGAATTATCATTTGAAAAATCAAAAGTGACAACTCGTGGTCACCATCTTATGTCTCCTTCAGAACCTTGTGACTTTTGTCTGAAACATTTTTCGCGATATCGCATATTTTTCGAGTAATTTGGATGTTTCAAGTTAAAAAACTCACCCTGTATACTACGCACTGGTCAATTCTCGGCCAGAATATGGGATTTTCTGATGGGATAGTGCTTTCAAGAGTGAACTCCAGCTCCTTATAACAGCTCAGAAAAAGATAATCAGGGTTTCTCTTTTTAAGCCAAGATGGGGACATTCATTCTCCTTATTCCAATATCTCAATGTTTTACCACTCAGACATCTACACGTCTTTAAAGTAGTAAGGCTATTCTACTTGCAAAGCGGTTACACTACTCAATGTAGAAATTCAGCCAATTCACTGAGACCAATGTCCACGGTAGTAGTTCCGCGAATAATTAAGGAACACTGCAGACGCTTTACTACGAATATAGCTCCATTTATTTATAACAAACCGCCCGCTGATGTATTAAGTTATGTTCAATGCAAATCCAGATTTATAAAGAATTTAAGAAACTTCATACTGTCCAGATCGAGTGTAGAGGATTTATTACAGGTCTTAATCTAATAAGCTCTTCATCTATTCTTATTTGCCATCATTAAATGTAGTTTCCCATCTATGTATTCCATACTTATCCCTTTACTTCCTCCTCTTTACCCGTTTACTATTGCAAATAATAATGTTTTTCTCGTTTGCTTCACAAATCATGACTTCTCTTCTAAGCGCGGCTTTCAAAATCTTTAAAAAATAGTATAATCAATGCATCAACAAAGTACGTGAGAACAACCATTCCGACTTAATATAATTACTTAATTCATGGGTCTAGAATTCTTGAGTCTTAAAGTTACTCAAATAACAAATCATATATATGTATAACTGTAAAAAATAAAGTTTGTAAAAACCATATAAACTAGTAGAACTGAAATTTCTCTAACTACTGAATTTAGTATCATTAATACCCAATTAATATTGTAAAAAAAAAATGTATTTGTATAGAAATGGAATAAATCTAAATCTAAATTTAAATCTAAATCTAAACCTAAAATCTAAATCGAAGATAACGTGGAATTAAACGTCTCAATAAGATCACCACTTGAGCTTGAAATCGAGTTTACTCCTTCGTGGAAATTGTTCAATGTGCTGCATGGAACAACTCACTCCATCAACGACAAAAAACGGCGAAAATTAGTACAAATTACCCGCCAGAGATAAACGAAATGGTAAGGGAAAAGAGGAAAGCACGCAAGAAATGGCAATTTACTCGAGCTCCGCAGGATAAAAGACATCTAAATAAACTTTGTAATCTGCTCAAGGAGACTCTAAAAAACCACAAAAATTGCGTAGTAAATACGTATGTCGAAAACTTGATGGCAGGAAAAGAAACCAATTATTCGCTTTGAAAAGCATTTAAAGGCTTCAAAAGGACCAAAACCCCAGCGTCATCAATTAAAATCGATAACAACGAATTGGGGAAGGAGGATAAGAAGAGAGCGCAGCTCTGCGCGGATTATCTAGAAAAAACTTTTGGGCCCTTTTATGGGCAAGCACTAGTACACTGTACTAGTATATCAGAAAGGGTGTCTGATAGCTTTACAATAGGAAAAGATTTACTGAAGCATATTTCTTGACGTCTCACAAGCCTTTTACAAGGTTTGGCACGAAGATTTAAAGTTAAAAATACGTTAAATTTTGCCATCGAAATTTTGCAACATATTGACTAAGTATTTTGAAAATAGAATTTTTCGTATTAGATACGGAAATGATGTATCGCAGTTTAAAGATATATTGGCCAGTGTACGGCAGGGAAGTGTGTTCGGTCCACTCCTCGGTAATAGCTGTCGGAAAAACAATAGAAGAATCAACGGCGAAACTGCAAAGCTCTCTAAATAAAGTGTATGACTGGACAAAGATCTGGCAAATCGCTCTCAACGAGACCAAATCTGTGCAAGTAAACTTCACTTACAGAAAAATAAGTCACCTGCCCATCCCCATAAACTCGGCCTGTGTTCTGTTTGCTAATGAGGCTAAATATTTGGGAATGACACTCGATGACCCTTATGCCCAGTATCAGACGATGCCACACCCGGCCATTTTCTGATTGGTGATTCACTCATCGCCCCTCCTCAGCCATCGTATCAGATGGAAAGAATATCGTACATCGAAAGGTGGAAACGGGTACAAGCGCTTACGCAATAATTTTGGAAGGTCTGGAGCAACGAGTACCTTTCTAGACGGCAACAGCGTCCGAAGTGGAATAAAATCACCCGTCCGCAGATCATGGAGGATGGTCTTGGTCAAAGACGAACGATTGCCACCACTGAAATGGAAGCTGGCCAGTGTCATAAAAATGTACCCTGGGAAGGTCAATCTAGTGAGAGTCGTAACGTTAAAAACCCAAAATACAGAAATGACTCGACCGATTGGAAAAATATGCGCCCCACAAAGCAATACACATAGCGGAAACACAACACGAAACATTCAAGAGTATTAATTGCTAACTGCATCGCCGAGAGAGAGTACGGTTGTGTCGCCAAAGGGCCCTTCCTTGACACTACTCGTACCACAGGTAGCGCAGGAACTCAAGGATGCAATCGCTGTCATAATACCTCAAAGGTGAAATTAAGGTGAGGTATTTAAGGACTATCACACTTACAATGAACTCAACACAGCATATAATAAAATAGCTCTAAGCAATATCAAAATCATTGCAATAAGTAGGTCGCTAATAGTAAAATTAACGATCAAATCAAATAATTCTACAAACAAAACTAAGAAAATTATGTTTTAGTATACATTTTCATCATAAAATAAAGAAATGTCATTCGGAATAGCAAACGTAAGCATTGAACACATATACACCTAAAACTTCACTCGCTCAATCAGTGTGATTAAATCCAACACGGGGACTGGCTGCAAACCAACAACATATTTTAAGTCTTCTATTGCGTTTGTTTTTTTCTCATGCAGAAGCACGGGGAAAACTAAAATAAGAAATATATAGCTATACCGTTCTCGCAAGATGTTATGTCGTAGTAGTTGACCTGGTCTGTTTTATATGTACTAAACATTTTCTTCTCGTTTCATTTAATCAGGGATCTTGCGCCAAAGAGTGATGCTGCTTTTCGAAATACCAAACAGAAGTACGTTACGTCATGGAAGACAGCGACACCACATTACGTCAGAGAAGACAATCCACAACACCCATCTAAATAACAGATAAAATGAATTTTGTATAACACATATTGCAACAAACACAATATGTTTTTGTGAATTCAGCAGGAAACGGGTGATAGGTCAAGTGGTGTCGGTTATCACAAAATTATAAAAAAAAAACTAAGTCATGTACTTTTAAAATTATTGGCACTCAAAAAAAATCGAGAAATCTGACACCCTGCGACGATATTTCAAGTACTGTGACCACAAATGTTTACTTTTCTTCGATTTTGTTGTTGTCACGTAACCATGAGTAACTATCGGTGTTAACTAAAATATTGTTTTTTGTCTAACCATGTATCTGAAAATCATTAATCACCCAACTTGAACTGACTGTACTGACAAAAAAATGTACTGTGCCATTTTGGCAAGTAACTTTAAAACATGGCGTATTTTTTCTGGATTCCAAAATGGTATGACACTTGCTAGACTAACGCTTAATTGAGGACAAAAAAACTATTTTGTTAAAGAAACCCGATTCATAGTTAATTAATTTAATAAGTTAAAACGAGTACCAAATGTGAGCGAGGCAGACAGTGCCTCTGTGATTTAGACGGACAAATACGCCATTTCGACTAGTGTGAGTGAAATTGATAGAGATACCGCCCTTGTCATTTCGTTTCATTTTTTTCCATCACAGAGCACACAGAACACACCGTTCACTTGGTGTATACTATCAGGATCGTTTACACAACTATTGTTTGTTGCGCGACTAAACGCCATCTACCGATCTCGTATCTTACCACAAACGTAAACGTCGTTCTACTGAACCGGATACGCTCCGCGCTGCCGGGTGTGACGTCTCTGTCGTAGCTGCGTCGCCTCTCCGCAGCTGTTCGAGCGACGAGGAAGATTAGCGGCACCGCTAATCTGTCCTGGATCAGACCTTTCATATCTAGGTAGAGGAACGCTTCTGGAGGAATTAAGCCGTCAAAGCGAACTCTCTCATGATACATATAATTAGGGTAGTAAGCTTCGGAGATCAGGTTGTTCGACGAGGTCATGGCTCTTGCAATGTGCTTTCGAGTCAACTTAATAACAAAATTGTCCACTCTTATTAGGTTCGCCCTATTGTACAAAAGCTCATTAGGATAGAATTTTATGTACTCAGACTCTGGTGTTCTGTATAAGCGAAGACAAGTCCTAAGACAAGCCCTCTCAAACACCCGAATCTTTTCCAATAAACTTGCTCTCACGTTGAACCACACGGGGCATCAAAATACAAGCATGGGCCTGATAAGGGCCATGTAACAGATCACCTTCACCCCCGCATCGAGTTGGCTGTTATAAAACAGTCTCTTTGTAAGGGCAAAAGCACTCTTGGCTCTAGCCAGAGCAACATCTATATGTTTGTTAAAATACAGATATTGATCTATCCAGATCCCTAGGTATCTGACTACATTTCGACAAGCAAGTGGCTGTCCATGTTGTCCGACGATAGAGAACTTTCGCCAATTCTTTCTGGTATCCCTAGAGGCCCCAGACAAAGGCATCTTAAACAAAATGGTTTCCGATTTCTGAAAGTTTCAAGTTCCAGTCATCGCAATAACCCTTAATTTGATCGAAGTCGCGTTGCAAAAGTATATTGATGACCTCAATCTTTGGACCTGACCTGTACGCGATTAAGTCGTCTGCGTATGCTATGACATGGTGAAGTGAACCTATCAGATCATTTGTGTATATGCCGAACAGAATCGCCGAATTTACCGCACCTTGTTGCAGACCGTTGCATTATTAAACAGGGTGGTATAAATGTCCACCGTTTCTAGTGGGAGATGTCGAAGAACAATTTTCGGTATTTCATCGGTTCCCACTGATTTCTTACTTCTAAGTGATTCGAAGATCGTTTGGAGCTCTTCCTTCGAAATGACCGGTGGTAATACCCTTTTATTGGTGATGACATTATTTTCCATATTCTCGTCACTGAACTGGGTGAAACTCGAGCCCTCGAATCGCCAATTTACAATTTCATTTCGAAGGCAGAAATTGTGCACAAGGACTCGACTCTCCAGGTAGTGGTTCGGGCCAATAATGTCATTTGCCTTGTACATTTCCTGGAAAGTCGCTCCTATAGCCTCTACCTTCTCCTGCGGATCCTCAATCATAAAGAAGTTGTCATCATCAACAGCCTCATTTGGATCTATGCCTGCTGTTACCAGTATTTGTTCGTTGTTCGTCGTTCGGGCGATTTTGAGGCATGGAAGGTCGTTGTTTAGAAATAATTCAATTGTGCATACTTTATTATCACTATTCATTACTTGATTATCATTTAATTCACTAAAATGTAATATCTAAGTAATTATTCTCTTATTTGCTCGATGTACATCTCTCAAAACAAGTTTCTATGATTTCAATTGTTATAAATTCTATGTTTTGATTTTCTTTTGTGCTATATTCTTTAAGCTATTCATAGAAATTTATATTTGCTCTCGTTCACTTGCGATTGGACCAGAACCGAGATTGGTAACATTTAATAAATTACATACATATATTATAACGTTTAGCCCTCGAATTTTAATTATCGTCTCAACGTTGGACTTTAAATTTTCATCGGTTGCCTAACATTTTTTGGTCCGTATCGAGCCGGATTTTTCTTCGATAAATCCTGTAAATTTTATTCGTCTGAATTCGTCGCAATAGGAAATCATTTCGATTATAAAACCAGCAAATTTTTGATTAAATCCTCGTATTGTTTTCGCTCGCTTATTTTTTGGATTCTTTCGGAATTTGTAAAGCACATGGAGTTGCAGTTGGATTTTCTTGGACACATAGTGTGAGGTGAATAAATTTATCTTGGGTTATTGAATCCATCGAATTGATTACAGTGGTGGTGTAGTATAGCTTGTGATTTGTGAATTAGACATTGATTTTTGGAGATTTTCGTCGCAAGAAGTGGGAAGATTTTTTCGTAGACTTGGTGTACAATTCCTCCATATTGAAATTATTGCAAATAGAGCACGTGGGTTGGAAAGCTTCATATTCACTTGATTTTCTGGAGAATTACATAAATCCATTAAGTTAAAATGTCTTCTAAGGCTAAATTGACTGTTTTACGTTGTACACGTGGACGTCTAAAGTGTTCATTGACTAAGCAAGCATCCTTTACGGAGTCAATAGTGGACACGGTGTCAATGGAAATATTGGAGGTACGCATGGAGAAGGTTAATGAGTTGTGGGAAGAATTCAAAACATCTCAAAATTCTATGTATGAATTTCATGATCAGGAGGGCTACATTGATCCCGACCCCGAATTCGAAGATTTTGAGTCAAAATACCTTACAGTTAAGTCAATACTTTTAGCTGCGATTAGGGAACGTTCTTCAGCGTATCGTTTAGCTCAACAGCAAGCAGTGTTAGCAGACCGCAGAAATAATCCACCAGAGTCAGCCTCGTCACATCGGGTCGACACATTCCTGCCTCAAATTCGAATCGAACCATTTTCTGGCTCTTACCGAGATTGGCCAACATTTCGTGATATGTTCGTAGGAGCCGTTCATAATAGAACACATCTCACGCCAACTCAGAAATTCCATTTTTTGAAATCTTATCTTCGCGGAGAGGCTCTAAATTTACTGAGTCACATCACTATTTCAGATGCTACATACACCCAGGCCTGGGAACGTCTTGAAGGTCGGTACAACAGACCACGTTATATTATTAGCAACTTTATAAAAATCTTTTTTGATCTGCCAACAACTAATTTATCGAATGTCTCTATTCTTCGCAAGATATCGAATGGAGCGGATGAAGTAGTGAGAGGTCTTTCGTCCATAAAATCATTGAATAGAGATCCATGGCTCATCTACCTCTTGCTGAATAAGGTTGATGGAGAAACGCGACAGGCATGGTCTGAATTCAGTGTTGAAGAAAATTATCCTTCGATAGAAAAATTTCTCACCTTTTTGGAACGTAGATGTGAGGCATTAGAAAACGGTAGCTGTTCACCTGTTCGTCAAACAATTAAGGCCAGGAATACTGTTGTACGGAGCAGCCATGCGTCGTCTCTTTCGTCTTCTAACTGCCCCAAATGTGGGGGCTCGCATGTTCTGCCCCAATGCACCGAGTTTTTAGCGCTCACTATCCAAGGAAAAAGAGATTTTGTAAAATCAAATAAACTGTGCTTCAATTGTCTTCGCGGGGGTCATACTTCAGCCCGTTGTTCGTCAAAGCATCGCTGTCGAACTTGTAACACTCGCCACCATAGTCTCGTTCATCTCGATACAACAACTTCATCGCAACCATACACGATTCCTGAAAATGCTCTACTAGAAAAACAAGAGGCACATTCTAGCCCCAGCAATAGCTATCAAACTTTATCTAAGTTATCGTCGGACCGTCACGTTTCGACGCATCATTCAATAAGGGAATTGCATTGTCCACCACAAATCTTATTGCCAACTGCTGTCGGCAAAGTTTTAGACAGCCGTGGTAATTATCAGCGAGTTCGCCTTCTTTTAGACTCCGGATCTGAAGTATCATTTGTGTCGGAGTCCTGTGTCCAGCGGTTAGGGTTGAAACGGCAAAATGCACGTGTATTCATAAATGGAATTGGTTCTACCAGTGCCGGAAGGACCAGAGGCTTAATTTCGATGTGCATCAACTCTTGTTTTGAAACAGAGAGCATTTCTGTGGATGCCTATGTATTGCCTCAAGTAACATCCAACTTACCCACGGTTTCGTTTAATGTAAACACTTTACACAATCTTAAGGACCTGGACCTCGCGGACCCTTGCTTTAACAAATCGGGTTCGATTGATATCCTGTTAGGAGCTGATAAGGTATGGGAATTGCTTCGAGGAGAGTTAAGATATGGTGAAGGAGGATACCCCATTGCTCAAAAAACAATTTTTGGTTGGGTTTTAGCAGGAAGGTCCATAGATTCAGAGTCGCAAATAGTTCGGTCCCATAATTGTACTCTTAATGTTGATGAAATACTACAAGCTTTTTGGAATATTGAAGAAGTTAATCCGAAATCTCTTCTTACGGAAGAGGAAAGGAACATCGAAGACCATTTTCTTAAAACACATTCTCGTGACTCATCAGGGAAGTATATTGTCCATCTTCCATTTAAGGCACAGCCACAGTTTTCAGGCACCATAAGTGGTGCGATTAATCGTCTAAATTCCATGGAAAAGAAATTTCAAAAAAACGAAGATCTTCGTAAGGAATACAGCCGATTCCTCGATGAATATTGTTCACTAGGGCATATGAGTCAAGTGGCGGAAGAAAATATCGCCAAGGAAAATGTTTACTACCTGCCCCACTATGCTGTTCTTAAGCCAGAGAGTACTTCCACAAAACTCAGAGTAGTGTTTGATGGATCCTTTAAAGACGCCAAGGGGCGGTCACTTAATGAATGCCTGATGGTTGGACCATCAATTCAACGAAACTTATTCTCAGTTTGTCTGAGATTTCGCAAATACAATTTTGTTTTTACAGCAGATATTATAAAAATGTTCCGTCAGATATGGATTTCTGAAACCAACAGGGATTTCCTTCGAATAGTTTGGCGAAAATCGCCTAATGATCCTCTAGAGCATTTTAAATTGTGCACCGTGACTTATGGCACATCCTGTGCACCCTTTCAATCAATTCGAGTGCTTCAACAACTAGCACAGGATTATCGAGATGAATTACCATTAGCTGCTGAAATAATCGAGAACGATTTCTATGTAGATGATGTTGTGTCAGGCGCTGATTCTTTGGAGGACGCGATATTTAAGAAGAAGTCGTTAATGGAACTTCTTTCAAAGGGAGGATTTGAACTCAGCAAATGGCAAAGTAACTGCAAAGAACTTTTGCAGAACCCTCATGCGGAGCAAAACGAGTATGCGTTTTTAGAAAGCAACGGTGAGCTGTGGAAAAAGGTATTAGGACTAAATTGGAATTCGTTGGCAGACACATTCAGTTTTCGGTTGAATTTAGGAACTCTAGAACGTGTTACAAAACGTCACATTTTAAGAGACATTGCGAGTATTTTCGACCCCCTCGGGTTTCTTGGACCCTGCGTTATTCTGTTCAAGATTATCTTTCAGGATCTCTGGCACAAGAAATTGGATTGGGATGATGAAGTTCCTCATTCAATTTCATCTCAGTGGCTTAAATATCGAGGAGAGCTCTCGTTGCTCACTGAACTCGCAATTCCTCGTTACATTGGATTGTCAAATAATGCACTTCAACTGCATGGTTTTTCGGACGCTTCAACAACAGCATATGCGGCTGTAATTTATTCTCGATATCAGCTACCAAATGGCCAGTTCGAGACGCAGATTGTAGCATCTAAGACACGTGTGTCGCCTCTTAAACAACTCAGCATTCCTCGCCTTGAGTTATGTGCAGCACTTCTCCTCGCTCGACTTCTTGAAGCAGTGCAAAGGTCCCTAATGGTTAAATTTGGTAATATATATGCCTGGACTGACTCAACAGTCGTATTGTCTTGGTTGTCTTCTCCAAGTCGTCGTTGGAATACCTTCGTTGGAAATCGTACAGCGGAGATTTTGAATACGATTCCAAGAAATCGCTGGTATCACGTTAAATCGATGTCCAACCCTGCGGACTGCGCATCCCGTGGAGTACCCCCATCAGGGCTGATGGAACATCCTATTTGGTGGTCAGGACCAAATTGGCTACAAGGAACCGAAGACAACTGGCCTGTAGTAATTGAAGCGCGAGAGGACCTTGAG
The DNA here is from genome assembly GCA_963966105.1 of Volucella zonaria. NCBI lineage: Eukaryota > Metazoa > Arthropoda > Insecta > Diptera > Syrphidae > Volucella > Volucella zonaria. The sequence goes on along the minus strand of OZ014533.1, from coordinate 28,993,913 downwards.
TGCTTAAAGGAAGAAAACGCGAAAATCAAACAATCTCTTCTGGTCGTAACATCTGATCATCCTTTTGAAGCACTTGCAACTTCTTGTTCGTCCTGGAACAAACTCATCAAGAGCGTCGCATTCGTTTTAAGATTTATTTCAAACAGCCGTCATCAAACTCAAATTTATTCGCGTCATCTGAAGACAGAGGAAATTCGACTGGCGAAACTGAAGCTCATACAATACCTGCAAGCTGAACATTTTGGAAAATCAATACATCATCACAAAAGATTTGGTAATTTTCCTAATAAATGCAACATTTTAAGTCTCAATCCATTTCTAGATAATGACAATATACTTCGGGTTGGAGGACGAATAGAGCAAGCAAACGTAGCCTACAATACCAAACATCCCATCATCATTCCCAAAGAACATCGTATCACAAAGCTAATACTACTCGACGCACATCACAAATATCTTCATCCAGGTGTTTCTACGCTCTTTGCAATAATTCGACAAGAATATTGGATCATCGGCTGCAGAAACTTGTTAAGAAAGATCTCCCATGAATGTATAACTTGTTTTAAACACAGGAAAATAACCTCAAACCAATTGATGGGAAATTTACCACCGCCAAGGATAACACAATCCAGACCGTTTTCCCATAGTGGATGCGATTACGCTGGTCCGATCGCCATCAAAACTAAAACCGGACGAAAATCGTTTATCACCAAAGGATACATCTCGTTGTTTGTTTGTTTATCCACGAAGGCTATCCATCTGGAGCTCGTTAGCGTCTTAAGCACAGACGCCTTTTTAGCAGCACTTCGTCGATTCGTTGCACGAAGGGGAAAACCTTCGCACATGTATAGTGACAATGCCACTAATTTTCGAGGCGCTGCTCGTGAACTATCCGAGATGCATAATCTTCTTCTCTCGGAACACCACCATTCTTTATTGGAGGAAGCTTTGGCCAAAGATGGTATCACTTGGCACTTTATACCCCCGTCCGCGCCACATTTCGGAGGACTCTGGGAGGCGGGCATTAAGTCCGTCAAATATCATCTCCGGAGGGTAATTGGCGAAGATATTTTAACGTTTGAAGAGTTATATACTCTTTTAACTCAAATAGAAGCGATACTTAACTCTAGACCCTTGTGTCAGATGTCTGACAATGATATTGATGTTTTAACTCCTGCTCACTTTCTTCTAGGCGAACCATTATCGACCGTTCCAGAACCATCGTTAGATATACCAACAAATCGGCTCTCATCATGGCAATCCATTCAAGCCAAGGTTCAAGGCTACTGGAAAAGATGGAGCATGGAGTATATCACCTCGCTTCAAAATCGACCCAAATGGCAACAACCGCAACAAGACTTCAAGGTTGACGACCTCGTTCTTATCAAGGAACCAAATCTTCCGCCTGGTAAATGGGTGATGGGACGTGTTACCAACACTCATCCTGGAAAAGACGCACAAGTAAGAGTAGTCTCATTAAGGACTCCCAATGGAAACTTTCTACGTCCAATTCATAAGCTGGCTCGCTTACCCTTATGCTGAAACTGTGTTCCAGGGGGGGGTAAATGTTTAGAAATAATTCAATTGTGCATACTTTATTATCACTATTCATTACTTGATTATCATTTAATTCACTAAAATGTAATATCTAAGTAATTATTCTCTTATTTGCTCGATGTACATCTCTCAAAACAAGTTTCTATGATTTCAATTGTTATAAATTCTATGTTTTGATTTTCTTTTGTGCTATATTCTTTAAGCTATTCATAGAAATTTATATTTGCTCTCGTTCACTTGCGATTGGACCAGAACCGAGATTGGTAACATTTAATAAATTACATACATATATTATAACGTTTAGCCCTCGAATTTTAATTATCGTCTCAACGTTGGACTTTAAATTTTCATCGGTTGCCTAACAGTCGTTTTGATTAATTCTCCGAAATATCGTATTTATTTGCGTGAACATATTCAGGTTGCTGGTGTTTACAACCCGAATTCTATTGTTCCAATACAAACTTACAGAATTTCTGTAATTTTCCTTTATTAATATCTGGAGGTTTTTAATCGACGACTTCAATGTCATGAACTCCGGGTTATGTCTGTCAGTAAACTGTCTGTACAAGGTTTTCAGCCTTGACAGCAGTCTGCTTTTATGTCGATGCAGTGCGTCAATAGTTGCGTTGCGGAATAAATCTTCGTCGTCAGTATGTTGATAAAGAGGTATCGTTTTGTCCATTGTTTTTGATTGTCTCGTCCATCAGTCTTAGATACCTGTCAATCTCCTCGTTTGACAGATTTCTGTTGGACGGTGGGTAGAGCGAATTCGAGGAGAGTGCTCTAGTCAGTATTCTGGTGAAGTGTGTCCAACGTACCCTACTATAATTGTAGGAATGCCTTTGCACAAACTCATCCAATTCCGCAATTTCGTTCGGAACGGTTATTTGGTCACTGTCATACACGAAAGTGCGTAGACAGTTCATGGTATATTGGGTAGTGCACGTCAGGTGTATTCGTATGTCGAACAGCAAGAGGTCCAAATAGGACCCGTGTCTGGAAAACGACGGACTATCCGTCGCCTTAAGGCCGAGTCGATACATCGTACTGTGCTGACCCCAAAAATTAAATAGTAGGTTCACTCTAGTATTTGGTGTATTATTTCCCCAATCTCTATGTTTGGCGTTAAAATCTCCGCCGATAATAAAGTAATTCTCCTCCAATTCCAGTCTTAGGAATTGAAAAAGTGTCTCGAGCTCTGAGATGAAGAAGGTGGATTGAGTAGCTTTAGGTGCATAAACAGACACCATGTATAACCGCTTTCCACTACGTAGAGGGATGTACATGACGCATGCTTCCAGCACCTCGAACCTACGTACTATACGACTGTATAGTCTTTTGAAACGCAGTCCTTTTCTAGCAAAGATCGCAACATCTCTTCCTTGAATGGAGTTGGCTCGGTTTCTTTGTAATATTTCATACCTTCTGTGCCTCATTTTGTGTCTTTTGGTAAGCTTAGTTTCGCTAACCAAAAGCACATCAGAGACTTGATCTTTCAGCAAGTTAAACAATGCGGCTCTTCGTTCGAACTTAATCAGTGAATTAACATTCATTGCAAGGACCTTCAGGGTTTGCTCCGCAATGTCTTGTACGTACTCATTACGACTGGAGGTGCGTTAGGCGCGGCAGCAGCGCGTATGTTTGATCTACCCGCGTAGCCTGTTCCAGTATTTGACGCTGAAGCTGAACCATCTGCCCTGAATAGAGAACAAGATAGCCAGCATGTCAGGTACAGATTCCGGTGCTCTAGTTGCTGGAGCGTGAGAAGCTACCTTTGCTTGTTGTACCGTATTTCCCCTACCTGCTGCCATTTGGGCGTAGGTAACTTGGGGAGTAACGGTTGGTGTTTGTGTTTGAACAGGTGGACGTTTAACTTCCACTTTCTGCTGTCGAGCCAGGTTTACTCTTTTTATGTATTGGAATTTGGGGCAACCCCGATAATTTGCGGTGTGCCCCGTGTTCCTACATAAAGCACAAGAGAGTTGGCTTTTTTCAGACGCTCCGTCCTTACCTAGAGCGCATTCCTCGGATGTGTGGTTCTTTCCGCACTTCACGCATCGAGGCTGCATTTCGGAAGCCAGTCCACTACCACTTGAGCCACGACCACCCACGTTACCACGTTAAATTCAGCCGAGAAGGTGTGCTTCCCAGTGTCCTTTAAAATGTGTTTGGCTACTTGAGTGGACTCGTAGGTCGTTGCAATATCCTCAATCTCTTCCAATGTGGGACACCAACATGTCTGGGATCTTTATATCAACATATGACTCACTGCAACCCTCTTTACGGCAAACAAACGCGCAACTTCTTGCTGATCCCCTTAAATCTACGATCCACTCTACGTATGATTAGTTAGGTGTCATTTTTATGCGGACAAATTTACAGCGTGACTCAAAAACATGTAATTTTGTTGAAAAATCCCTAGTCAGTTTTTCCGACAGTTCTTTAAAGGTGTGTGTACTTTCGTTTTTTGTTTGAAACAGCTTTCTGAGCAACTCGTTGACATCTGGACCACACTTTGACACGAAATGTGATATCCGAAGATTTTCGTCAACCAGGGAGTTCGCAGTATAATTTCGTTGCAGCTGGAAAAGATAGTTCTCCCAACTTTCCTTCATACTGACGAAAGGATGGAACTATCATTGATGTTGAAGCTACCGTATTCTTCTTTAGGACATTTTCCATAAATTCTGTGTTTGACGTCGCTACATTGTTAAATTTCTTCGATACATTAAGTAAAAAAAAACGTTACTTCAATATAACTTTGCACCACGAGACTTTAGCTCTCGCAGGGATCGTAGGAGGAGACAACGCAGGAACACCCACCCAATAGAACGCCGCTTTGTTGGATTCTCTGACGCGAGTTGTGCTGTTCGAGTATCGCAACAATACGCTGAATCGGCAATCTAACAAATGAATGTCAACAAAAAAATGCCAGGTCGAAGAAAAAAAAGAATAAGAATATTTTTTCTTAATAACAAATTTTGTTATTGTGTTTTTTCTTTTATTATTTAAACAGAATTTTGGTATCAAAAAAGTAATTAAATTCTAATAATACACAAGTGTATTTGTTGTTGTGACGGAGGATAACCCGTCCGTCGAATAAACAAACAAACCTGGTTTTATTGCGTAAGGTAATTACAACCGAAAGCAAGTGCGGCACTTTTCAAAGGCAGTGGTAGCACCCGACCATCGTTTGCGAAATGCCAAACCTGACCTGACTTTAGCTTTGATCGTGCTCGGCTTTTCTTCGAAGTGAAGAGGTGAGCTTTTCGAGAAAAGCTTTTTGTGAAAAAAACTCTCTGGATGTTTACTATTCAAGGGTTGCCATTACAATAATAAATACATATTTTTTTTTACGAAAGTTCATTATTAATAAATAAAGTTAAATTTTTCCATTTTATAACAAAAATTCATTACATTCATTATAATTAGGTTAACAACGGCAGCACATAACAACAGAAACCTTCACAATACAACATACAAAAAAAAATAGAACAGAAAGAGAAACAGCAAAAGCAACAACAGCAACAACAACAACAGAAGGAGCAACAACAACGGCCACGGCAACAGAAACAGCAACAACAACGGCCACGGCAACAGAAACAGCAACAACAAAAACAACAAAAACAACAACAACAAAAACAACAACAACAACAACACCAACGACAACAACAACAACAACATCAAAAACAACAACAACAACAACAGCAACAACAGCATCAGAAGGAACAGCAAAAGAAGAGAGAAAAAATGCCACCACTTAACGTAAGTGATTTAGAAATACGTGATAGCATAAGGTTATGTAGATTAGTAAGTAAAGACTTTTACGTCAAAAGATTGAGTGCAAGTAAGCACATTATAATATGTAGTAGTATGGAGGAACACAAAAAAGTACGCACCGTCCTAGGTAAGGCAGAAACCGAATACTTCACATACACTCCCAAAAGTGAAAAATTTCAGATGGTGTTGTTGAAAGGCATCGACCCTTCAATAAATACAGCAGAGTTCGAAACAGAGCTTAAGAGGTTTGAGAGCGACGACCTTAAGTTCGTGGGGGTCAAGCCGTTTACCACGGCTGCGGCAAGGGGTGGTAACCAAAAATTACCATTCTTTTTCGTGCAGCATTCAAAAACATTAAAGATTCTGCCTCATCCTCCATCCCAACGCTCATTTACAATGACATTCCAGCTGTCAGCTCATTGGACAAGGCCAATCTGCTTGCTGCACACTTTGCGGCTAGCTCAATACTCCCAGATTGTGCTTTGTCTCCGCCTACACTTGAGTGCGTCGAATCTACAATGGGACGAATCTACTTTCGCACTCGTGTAGTAGCAAGAGTACTTAAAGATCTCAACATGCATAAATCCGCTGGTCCGGATGGTATATCTCCCCTTCTTCTGAAGAGGTGTTCTTCCACGCTGGCAAAACCACTGCGTAAGCTTTTTCATCAGTCCTACTCTTTAGGACTCTTTCCGAGCAGATGGAAAACAGCATTTGTCCAGCCCGTCCCTAGAAAAGGCGAATCTTCTCCTCTATCCTCCTACAGACCCATTACACTTACGTCCCTTCTTTCCAAGGTCATGGAAACGGTGATAAACATCTGATCTCGAAACACGAAAACTTCTCAATGACCGGCAATATGGTTTTCGTAGCAACAGATCCACTGGTGATTTGATGGCATGTCTCACCGAAAAGTGGAACCAAAGCGTACATCAATCTGGCGAAAGCAAGATAGTTGCACTTGATATTTCTAAGGCATTTGACAGAGTTTGGCATCAGGCTCTCTTGTCGAAAATGCGTGCTCTTGGGATCGATGACTCTCTTCTTCAGTGGATTAGAAATTACCTTTCGGAACGTTCAATTCAAGTTGTCTTCGACGGTTTCAAGTCTGATATTCACAAAATAAATGCTGGTGTGTCCCAGGGCTCCGTTCTGTCTCCGACACTCTTTTTAATTTTCATTAATGATCTCTTGTCTGCTACTTCTAATCCAATTTATTCCTTTGGTGACGACAGCACTCTCTGCTTCTCATATTCGTTCCCGGACTCACGCCCCTGCTCTTCGGTTGTAGAACGGGAACGGCAGCGTATGCTAAGCTCATTAAATTCCGATATTAACAGCATAACCAACTGGGGAAATATCAACCGACTAGAATTTAATGCTTCCAAAACTCAATGCTGTCTGCTGCCATTATCCATGAATGGCACTTGCATCGTCGAAACCGATAAACTTTCCGTTCTCGGTTTGTGTATCAGTAACAACTTACGTTGGAATGACCACATATTCGATGTCGCCAAAAATGCTGCGAAATGTCTAGGTTTCCTCAAGCGATGTAAGAAATATTTTACCCCCTCTGATCTGGCCTCAATATATAAGGCATTTATCCGCCCAAAACTGGAGTACAATGCCCACATCTGGTCAGGTGCTCCTAAAACATCTCTGCACCTGCTAGATAGGATTCAAAACCGCGCGATAAAACTCATTGGTGATACTAATATCAGTCAATCAATTGACACCCTTGAACACCGACGAAATGTCTCCTGTCTCATCTTGTTTTATCGCTATTTCCACCACCAGTGCTCCATTGAAATCGCCAGTAGCATTCCACCCATTCAAACTTTCAACCGTAACACCCGTCTCGCTATGAATGCTCATCAGTATACCCTCAAACCCATTTTCGGTCGTACTCTTAAATATCGTGATTCTTTCCTAAGCCGTACAACTCGCTTATGGAATGCCCTGCCGATCTCTGTGTTTCCTGGTCGTTATAACTTACAAACATTTAAAAACAATGTACATCGGTACCTGTCTTTTCTTCCTCCCTAAATTTCCTTCGCCCGTGCTGTGTACGAAAATTTTAAGGGTACAAAACCCCTTGAGCGCGCGCTAATTATAAAAAAAAAAAGTTAACGCCCAACAGTAAAATTGATAGTTTACGAAGTATCAAGTTTCTTTACTATCGTGCTGTTAGTTGGGAAAGATTAAAAAGGGTAGATCGCGTACTAAAATGCCAGAGATTCGGGCACACCGCAACTAACTGTAACATGCAGTTCAGATGCATGAAGTGCGATAAGGACCACAAAAATTGAAAGTGTCCACTCGGTAATGATAAGGTAGAAGATATAAGTCAACTCTTCTGCGTACTCTGCAGGAACTCGGGACATCTCGCCAATTATAGAGGTTGTCCTAGGTTCCAGGAGCTGAAAAAGACAGTTCAGGCTAGAAAACAGTTAATAGTAGAAGGAAAACGTCTAAAGAGTCGCACATTTTCTAATTTTGTAGCGCCCAATGTGTCCTTTGCCCAAATGGCAGCTGGATCGAGTGGTGCCACAGGTGATGCACTTCTTCCCACTCAATTTGTAATAGAACTCGAAAAACTTTTTCGCTGTCTGCAGCTACAGTCGGAAAAAAATTTTTACTTTTTGGCCGGAGATCTTAACGCTAGACATGCTGCATTTGGAAATAATCTAGCAAATACCAGGGGCAACCAGTTATTTAACTGGTGGGGTTCACATAGAATAGAGTACAAACTCGAGTTATACGCGGCGGATATCCCATCTTTCCCATCTGCCGGTTCCTTTCTGGACCTGGCATTAATAGGGATAGAGCTAACGAACATAGAACGACCCACTAGGAACTGTTTGCGAGCGTTTGAGATAGCGACCACTACGGACTTGCCGCCACAGTACGGATCCAGAGCGAGCTGGAACTGCTGGAACAATACGATGATGTGTTCTCATACGATTATCGTAGAGTACGGTAGTCACGCTTCGCCAAAACTTTAAAGCGTAATTTGCGTTCGAGTGGGATCGATCCTCCAAATAACAGAAATCAGACAAACGACGAGATTGACCGACATTTAACAGAAATGGACATTGTAATTAAACAAACTATAGAGCAAACTATCCCTCGGATACAACACTCCGAAGACAATCAGACTAACAAATACCGAAATCCCACAAACGACGCACTATACGCACACAAAATTAGACTGCTCTTGAGGCTGAAACAGCTATACAGACGGTTTACTGACAGGAACGATACTGAAATAAGAACACTAAAGTCAGTGATAAAAAACCTGAAACAATTAATAAAAGACAATTTTAGTAAATCCATAAGTCTGTATTGGGGCAATAAAATCCGACTATAAAATCCAGTAGTCCGAACATATGTCGGCAGGTAAATAAATTATTCATCCGGAAAGATCACAATGACATCCAATGTGTTCGAATCACACAGCCAACAGAAAACAGACAGTTATTACTGACCGCGGGTATAAGTCTAGAAAGTGTCGACTCAGGAGACGGCATCTCTGTGGTCGAAGACCCACAGGAGATAGTCGAGTTGCTGGGCGCTTATTTCGAAACCGTGCATACTGTGAACAATCCAGTTTACCATAATCACGATATTGAAAACAGAACTTACGCAAATCACTTCTATCTGCGCAGCGAAATCCATAATTGGCGATCTGAGAACCACGGTTTTATCCTGTTCAATGAAGAAAACGCGGCAAACGGCATCGTCGCCGATGGACATGCTGCCAGTTACTTGTGCGAAAAGATGAGCTCCTGTGCATCTTTGATGCACTGAAGAACAAAAAGTCGGCGGGAGTAGATGGTATTCCTAACGTCATATTGAGACACTTACCCCTGGAGACAGTAGATATTTTCACTACGCTATTGAACAACGCGCTGAATAATTCACATTATCCAGCGCACTGGAAAACTAGATGGAGTGAAAAGTGACCTCCTTGGGAATTAAACAATTTTTTTTTGAAATGTGTTTTTATATTATTCAATATAGTCCCCTTTTAGTTTGATGCACTTATTCCAGCGATTTTCTTCTGACTTCTTGATCCCGTCCGAAAAGTAATTTTTCGCAAGGTCTGCATAATACTCCTCCGTGGCGTCGATCATTTTCTCGCGTGAGCTGAATTTTTTATTGATGAGCCATCTTTTGAGGCTTAGGAAGAGATAATAGTCCGAGGGATCCAAATCCAGTTACCAATCGACGCCAAAGGTCCACCCGATTCCGCATCAGCAAGTCCAAACACTCTTTCGAAGTGCTCTCGCCTTCGTGTTTTTGGTCATTCGCGGCACCCAGCGGCAGGATAACTTTTTCATATGTAGAATATTGCCCAAAATATGGCGTGTGAGCTCAGTGCTAATCTTTGTGGTATCTGCTAGCTCGCGCACCTTCACTTTCCGGTTAGCCAACACCATTTCATGTATTTTTTTTACATCGTCCTCTGTAACCACATCTGAGGGCCTGCCGCTGCGGATTTGATCGGTAGTGGAGTTGCAGCCACCACGAAACTCTCGAAACCAATATTTGACGGTGTAATCTGACGGAGCATTAGACCCATAATATTTATTCAACTTTTCTTTTGTTTCCTTCGCCGTTTTACTCTCAAAAAATTATGTTTCATGAGAGAACGAAAATCGTTTTTATCCATACTCAACATGATGCCAAACACGTCAACAACAATCAGCTGTCAAAACAAAACTAAGGACAGTATCGCACTGAAATTTGGCATGTGGTCACTTTTCACTCCATCTAGTAGCAGTGGCACACCCTATCCCAAAGAGAGATAAAACTTGGACCAACCCTGTTAATCTTGGGTCTTAGCCTCCTTCTGACATTAGCAAAGTATTCGAAAAGGTAGTCAACAGAGCTCTGTTGAAATGGGTGGGGATAACAATATAATCCCGGACAATCAGTTTGGTTGTAGGGCTAGGCACGACACCATTCATGCGGCGTCAAAACTGATCTCCTACATACAGTGGAACAAATGAAGGAACCAATGTACGGGTGCTTGTCTGGTTGACTTGGAGAAGGCCTTTGACACCGTGTGGTTAGAGGGGCTTTTCTACAAGCTAACCAGAATGGGCATGTATATGATTAAAACATGCTTATGGGAAAGAGGTTCGTTGTCAAATGTACAGTTTTCAACATTAAAAATGGCTTACAGCAGGGGTCGGTTATTTCTCCGATACTGTGCAGTATTTACACAAGTGATCTAATAGGTACCCTCAATCACGCTATAGCGTATGCTATATCGAAAAGATTAACACCCTTTTGCAACGTGACTTCGATCATATTAAGGAGTATTGCGATGATTGGAAATTGAAAATTAATTTCCAAAAGTCAGAAACAATTTTATTTAGAACTCCATTGAGAAGGGCCTTTTGGTATACCAGAAATAACTGGCGAAATTTGGCCATCATTGGACAGCATGGACTACCACTAGCGGTGAGAAGCGCAGTTAGGTATCTTGGTATCTGGCTTGATAAATATTTATATTTTGATAAACATATACATACTTGTCTTGCTGGGACCAAAAAGGTTTTAACTTTGACAAAAATACTGTTTCAAAAGATTCAACCTGATTCCAGGGTGAAAGGCATATGCTACGTGGCTCTAATCAGACCAATCATCGTTTACGGATGTCCGGTGTGGTTTAATGTAACGCCGTATTACATGGAAATGATTCGTATGTTTGAGAGACAGTGTCCTAGAACCTGTCTTCGATTTACAGAACACCAGAGTCCGAGTACATTAAATATTATCCCAACAAAGCCCTTTACAAGGGAGCTGGACTAAATAGGATTGACAATTTTCTAATTAAGGTGATTCGAAGGCACATCGCAAGAGCAATGACGAGCGATAATAGCCTGATCTTTGGGGCATATTACCCCTATATAATGTACCACGAGAGTACATTTCAATCTGGCTATATCCCGCCTAAAGCATTTCTCCATATTGACGCTAAAGGGTTAGTGCAAAGTAGTGGTGGAATTCCGGCATTATATAGTACATACAACCGCTACCGCGGTGCGAGGGAAAAGCGGCTCATCTACGACGGGTACGTCGCCAGTGCTCAGGAGCTCATCCATTTTAACCCTGCAATTGCGGACAGAAATAGAATCGATGCCGAAAAGCAGTACACCGAATACTGGTGGCTTAAAGAAGGGGAGGGAGGCGATACGCTCTCCTAGGTCGGTGTGTTACTTGTGTGTTACTGTGTGTAGGTATAAGTAGATTAGGGTTAGCTAGGGGGTTTTCGTGTAGAGGCTTGTTATCACGTAGGGGTACCTCCGCGAGTTGACCGACGCTAAACGGTCTCGATCAAGTTTCGGAGGAGCATGTGCACCATGATGACGACTGCCAGACGTCCGAAAATGCAATGCAGATGGTGACCACTCGGAGCAAAAGAAAACGAGTGCTCGCCATCTGGATTAAAGTTAAGTTAAATTAAGAAGCATAGATAGGTTAAGTAGATAGGTATCTTAAGTTTTAAATAAAATTTAAAAAAGATAAATCATCTAATTTTTTTTGACAATAATTTTCTTAGAGAATCATATATGTAAATATGTTGGTTATATAAGCTAAGTCCTAGGATAGATTTAAGGTTGAATCTACATTACTACTACTACTACATTAATTGTAGTAATATCGTTAAGTTAAGTTAGAGCGCTCGGTAAGAGCCAGTGAGCTAAATTCAGAAACGGTCGCTGTCAAATTAGATTTAATCATTTTTGTCTAGTATGTACTATAAGTTAGCATATAGAAAGAAATAATAAAAATGAATTTAAAAGTAAAAAAGTAAAGTAAGATGTGGCTGTACTGTCTGCTGGATCGCGTTTATCGGTGGTCTGCTCGAAAATATTTGGTTGGTGCTTTTATTAGTTTGCAACGAGCGGTTTGTCTCGTATGCATGGGGGTTTTCCTAGCACACCTGGCTAGACGTATTGATGAATCTTCTTCCCCTTAATATTCATATCATGAGCTGCACTCTCATCTTCCGTTTAAAAAGAAGTGGTTTTGGTGCAACACGCTTATGGAGATGATATGTGATGCAATGACACAAGAACTTCTGCTGCAAAATCGAAAAAAAAAAATTGCGAAACCGATTTTTCCTGTGCCTAGAACTGATTTCACGAAGGGCTCTAAAGCATGTAGCATTGGGCCTGGTATCTTTCTAGAGAACTACAACGTTAGATTTCACTTCTTGTTAGGAAAACATACGTCTGCCATTCAAGCGGAGATATACGCAATCCTGATGGCAACGCACAATATTGTGAAGAACCGGTGGAGGGAGCCAATTATTTGCATCTGTAGCTATAGCCAAACTGCGCTTAGAGCCTTGCTGAACCCTCTTACGACTTACAAGCTGGATCACAGGAAACGAAATCGTCAATGAACTTGCCAGGTTCAGAGGAGAATTTTTCAGGACCCGAAAATACGCTAGGTCTGCCTGCGTCCTCGGTTAAAGCTTCCATTGACAGTTGGGTTTCATATAAGCACAACGGCAGATGGCATGGTTTACCAGGTTGCAAACAGACCAAACGAATGTTTCACGACGAGTCACCGGCCTTGCTGTCCCTCACCAGGAAAGACTGCTAGTCAACTGGCGTCGTGACGGGGCACTCGACTTTTGCTAACCACTTAAATGTGCTGAGCATAAGTGACACAACACCCTGGGATGCTTGATATGAAAGTGATGATGATACCGTGGAGCACTATCTCTGTGAATGACCGACTTATGCTTGCATCAGGTCGCAGGTAGTCCGCGTATACATGGTGGATGCTGGCATTGTAGGCACTTTATCACTGAAGCGCTTAATCACTTTTCTTCGAAGGGCTGAAATATTTCATTAAAATTAGCTAACAAAAAATTCAATGGATTAGTTCTTTGTCTGAGTACTCTGTACCGACAGAAAAATAAAATAAAAAATCTTCAATGTTTTCACAGTGGTACTGGTTGTATTGCATATAGAATTTAATGCCGCTCTAAACCTTGATCGAGGAGTAAACCACAACTTCTGCACTTCAGGATTGTAACTACCACTTCAAGTAATCAGAGCTACAGGGCTTGCATCTATACCTAGTCTTTACTTGAATTTTCCAAAATCTAAAGTATGCGAATTTTACTGAGAATTTACCGTCCTAAAATCTGCTTTTTTATTTGAATTTAGGGCTAACGGTTTAATACTACTACTACTACTACTGCTACTCTACTACTACTACTACTACAACTACTACTACTACCACTACTACTACTACAACTACTACAATTACTACTACTACTACTACTACTACTACTACTACTACTACTACTACTACTACTACTACTACTACTACTACTACTACTACTACTACTACTACTACTACTACTACTACTACTACTACTACTACTACTACTACTACTACTACTACTACTACTACTACTACTACTACTACTACTACTACTACTACTACTACTACTACTACTACTACTACTACTACTACTACTACTACTACTACTACTACTACTACTACTACTACTACTACTACTACTACTACTACTACTACTACTACTACTACTACTACCACATAATATACTACTCCATAAATTAGAAGCCTTATTGTCCAATTATCCGGTGTATACAAGCAGATTCTGGCAATGCTGCATGTCAGAACTGGCAGAAAAATCTTTTCATTAGGATAAGCTTTCAACCCATCTCCACTTGGTTGTCATTCGTCGAGTTAATGTGAGTACCCTCAGAACTTCAAAGTCAAGTTTTGTGCTGGTCGTTGAACTTATACTTTTATATTTGTCGACCACACAAGGTTGGTTATGCTGTGGTTGTTATGGAGAGCGACTGGTTATCTGGCTCTCTAAATGCTTGAGACATAATCGCTTCATTTGTCGCTGGGTTTTTTATAAACTCTGTTTTTGGAAATGTAGTAAGAGAGAATTTGTTAAACAATATTCTTATTTTTCCTGATCCGCAATCGAATTTTTCAAAGTCACAAATAAAATGCTCATTGCTAAGAATTGAGATCCACCATGTATCGTTTATACAAGCAGCTAAATTTTTCTATCTGTTGTCAATTAAGTGAGTATCTGTTTTTCTATTGACAGCTCAACCACCTGTTGAATATGTCTAGTTACTTTCACAACTATTCCAACTGTTATACTGGGAGACCATTCCATCATACGCATGCTCATGTTCCATTCCAAATTCCAGAAATATTCATTCATAGAGTAACCCTAACAGCTTTGCACAATACCAGTCAGATGGAAATCCAGTTTTCGGTGTTCTTCCCCCGGATACGGACAAACAGCACAGGAAAAGCTAAAGATTAAGTGACTGGCTTTGGTCTTTTCAGTCGAGTGTCAAGTTGGTTCTTTGTACAAATCACGTGTTTAAACTACAAAAACACCAGATGAAGTGATATAGTGATACATATAGTCTTTATGTGGAAAATTATGTCGTGAATCGGATCGTCAGTGTTTCGAAAAAAAAAATAAATAGTTTCCAACTTTTAACTTCAGTCTTAAACCCTCTACTTAGAATAAATGTGAAATCAAATTGTTGGCTCTCCACAAGGATACAATTCAGTTTCGGTTGTCTGGCCTTTTATCAAATAGTAGTTTTGTGAATGCGAAAGGCAAAGTGAAATAAAATAACCATTCCGAGTTTAATGGCTCCAATAATTCTTATGGAATCATCAAAGGGACACATAATGTAATAAAATAATCCAACAAGGATAACACAAATGTGGGTCAGTTTGTTATTAAGTATTTATAAAAGTTAAAAAGTTTCACAACAGTGAGAGTTTTAAGATTTCACTTGGAAAAATAATTTGTGAGATACCGTATAGAGAGCCTCATTTTTGAGTCTTTGTATGGTAGTGACAATTTTAAATGAACGTAAGAAAAGCATGACAAAAGAAAGCAAGGAGTCCGTTTCCCTAATGCCCAAAGGAATTAGGTTGTGGTCTTAAAAAGCTGTCGATTTCTTTTTATATACATAGATCCAGGGTTGAATATCTTTACCTTTGCCGGAAAACGGGTACGAGTACAATGAAATATCCTATTGGTTGGTTTTTACTTAAGAAGAAGATAAAAGGAGCCTGATATGCATTAGAACATTTGAGCATAGGGATTTCTTTCGGAGGTTAAATGACTTGTGTTGCAGATATTCTATTTACATATATAAATTTTGCTTTTCATATGACTCTCTCTCCAATCACCAGCATTCTTAATTTATGTTTTTCCTCTTATATTGTAGATAAAGAATTAGTGTTACTATTATATGTATACACTGATACTTGTAAATATCGACTGAATTTGGTCAAAAATTTGTGGTTGATTGCTTCTCTGTTGAAGGGAATGGAATAACATTATATGAGCAGTAAATCCCGCCAAATCAGCATTAAAATCTTCATTATCGTGAAGTATGCTGGCAAAATTTTATTCAGTAGTGGCTTCCTTCTCCATAACATTTCGCTTTGTTTTAATAAAAATTAAATGCCATCCTGAAAATATAGAAATTGAAAAATGTCTTCGTAGGTCTCGTACTCGTTCAAATCTCATGAATAAAGCGAACTTCAACCTTCAGAAAGAATGATTGGTTTTATTGCACTTCTAAGAATGTTGAAAATTCCGCCTTTCATTTACAAGAAAGGTATACATATGTATATGCATGAAGGATCGATTTGCGAGACGGTGCACAGTGTTTTTTTTTTACAATCTTGAGCCCACAATTCTCTTATAACCCTTACTGCATGTAAAATGTTGAACGCTCTCCAAATATCTTTTATTGTATTTATTGTTTAATTTCATGGCTGTATTGAAACAACCAAATAAACGCTTTCCATCTGCTAAATTAAGCATAATTGACAGATAACAAGAAGGCTACTTAACTTCAGAGTCAAAGTCAATAAGAGTTGCTAGACCAGCAGCACTTTGAACGGAAGGTTCTGGCAATAAAGTTCGGTGTTAAAGCTGGTCCCATTGCTGTAACCTCCATCCTATATTGTGAATATGGAACTGTCTACAAATACTCTCCTACAAGTCTGCACAGTGTAACGTGATCAACGCCTAATGATGTAGGCATTAATGTGTGCAAGAAAGAAAAGTGTAGACCTAGATATATGGTTTTCCATTAGACCCGCCCCAATTTGTTTTTTTAAATGAAAAGTGAGAAATGAAATGTTCTTTTGGATTGAAGTATTATTGATACTAATAGTTCTGAAATACGACATCAGTCAAATGTCCTCCACGCAATTGCTTGCATTAATGGATGCGCCAGACCAAATTTTCCATTGTTTGTTAGTTAGCTGATATTCATCTGAGCATTCCACGTTGTGGGATCGCCTCCAAGCCGTCTATAGGTTATGGCATGTGCTAATTGACAGACCCATTTCGAGTGATAAGACGGTCACTGACCATCGTTTTCATTTAGTCGATTATGGCATGCGCTGTGTGGCAAAACATACCTACCTGTTGAAAAAACAAAACTTACAAGACTTTTGAAAGAGCAACTGAACAATTTATCGAAAAAAAAGAGTGGCTAACATGGAGCGATAGCGGTCTCCATTGACTGCAATTGACCCGCCGCTTGCATGTATCATCTCGGAGGAAGTATGACCCAGTGACACATTCGACATGAAAACGACACCAAACATTAATTTTGTTTTGTCATTGAGAATGACGTTTTGTTAAAATACGGATCTTCTTCCATCTTCAATAGAGACCAATCAGCGAAGGTCATTTGGGTTTAGCTCATGGGTCAGTGCGATCTTATATGGACGTTTAGCCAAGTCCTTCTGCAAAATTCACCATAGTGACGTTCGAGAGATGCCCAGTTTTTGAGAACGAAACGAATTGTGGTCTTGATATACCAACTCGCGTACAGCGGAAATTTTCTCTTCACTTCTGGCGTAACGCTGTCATACTGGCGGTAACATGGTAACATCATGGCGTTCAAATAAATTCTGTTCGAATTTTTCCTTAAAAGTTCAGTTGTTGACTTATCTGGGCGATTAGTTAATTATAAAGAATTTAGGTGATAGATTGACCATATTAAAGATCGATTTTGCAAATTGTAATCATGATTTCTACGAGTATGTTTCTAAAAACTTTTCTTTATATTGTAGATACATGTAAGTTTTTGATATAGGAGGCATGGAGCGTTAGACATTCTTATTTAAGTCTCATTTTTAGTAGTCAAATTAATGTTCAAATATATAAAACGAGTGAAACGTCGTTTTGTTTTTTCTTTTCGGATTTGGTAGGAAGTTGGTTGATAAGATTTCCGAAAAATTAGGAAAAGCAGTTTCTGTTAAAAATTGCTTGTTCTAAAAGTGGCAAAATAAATTTTTGAAAAGAAGAAATCACCGAAAGTTTGGACTGAGTAATGTCTACAATTCATTGAAATACAATAAATCGAAACTTATTGATTTATTTTTTGTTAGAGCTTTATGATATTGGCCCGTTCTTCTGCTAGTCATACATTGTTTTTTTTTCTCCCTTCATTTTGGAGAGAAAAACGTGTCGAAGGTTGAACGATGAGGAGATGAGGTACATAGTCGGTATTCATGACATCGGATCCAAGGATTTGTTAATTCATTTAATTGCACAGGGCAAAATAAAAGTTGTATTATCTTCTTCTCCAACGGAAGTGCAGATACTTGTGCTACGGATCCTGTGAGCCATTAGAATTCAGTCTTTCAATAAACACTTTTTCTAAGCAGATTGGTTTGGCTATCTGCTCTCAACATATTTCCGACATCTAAGAGTCTGACTTGCTTAGCATGTTTCAGATTTATTTTCGAAAACGCTGGAGCTCATAATTCGATCATGAAACAGTTTTCTACTGGAGTTTTTCATAACACCACTAGTCAATTCGCAACAACTGATGAGAAGTCTGTTCAAGCCATGAATGGTCTTCTCTACATATTGTTTCATATTTCGAAATTTTGAAGTATGACCTACATATCTCCATTTGAGTCTAATAAGTTCTTGTACATTCTGTTATTTTCTAAAAGGTGAATTTTCGGATTTCGTTAAAAACCAAATATGTACTCGTATGTTGAAGCGAGTGTTAAGTTTGTACTCGTAAGTGGAACACACTTCAAGCTGCCGAAACAAAATCTTTCCTCTGAGAGCTGAGCCAAGCAACCGAAAGCTTATTCAACATGTCTACTGGGTGATCAACAGTGTGAAAATATATGCGACTCCAACTAATGTTGCTTGTTCTACTTTATTCAATAGACTTCGATTAGATCCTGATTCGTATAATCTTTTTATACCCAAAATTATAATGGGTTAACGGGAAATATTGCGTATAGAAGATAGTATGTTACAATTCTCAGTACAAAGCACATATTAAAAAAATTTAGAGAAAAATGTGAATATTTATAAGAATAGATGTAAGATGATTGTTATAATGTTATTTATGGTCTGGCGAAATAATAGATCGTCTGTTTAAGGGCATCCACTTCATCGCTAGCAATGGCCTCAATTTAACGAATTGACGTGATCTGAAACTATTAAATGGTTGAAATCTTTCATGTTTATCTAGAAGTCATATGCCTTTGAAAATATGAAACTCATCTGGATGTGTTCTCTAATTTGTTACTGCTCCTAGAGTTTGCTATGTATTGGCATTGTAATGCATGTTACACAAAACTGTTGAAATAATGTTCTTAAATCAAAGTAGAGTAAGCTGACTCATCCATTATTTATAACTATATATTACATAAACTTACCGTACAACAGAAGAAAGGAAGACTAAGAGACAGAAAGGAATTAGGATGCGGTATTGGTATCGGACCAATATGATTAACGTCATTGCGATAAGCTTAAAGGTTTTCCGTTGAATATTACGTAGTTCTGCCAGCGTGATGAAGTCGGCGTTTCACTGACGCCAGCTTAGTTCGCTATAAACATAATAGGTTCTGAGAATGCATTTTGTGGCGTCATCATGCAAACCAATCTAGATGTACGAGGAGTACTTATTATTATATATAACTCGTATATATAACTCGTAACCATTGACCTGATTACCCAAAATTGAATGTTTCTGCCAGTTCTATCAAGTGATCTTCGCAATTTTCGCACTCTGCGACGTACTACTTACATTGACATTTATTTCAGGTTGCTAAGAACGAGGAAATAGTTCCCTTCATTATACTTCTTGTTAACTAGTAGTTAAAAATATTTTTTAAATTAATGGCGGGTTATAATAGAAAATGAAGGGGTTATTCGTTATAATATGAATACAAAGTTGTTAATTTTGGCCCTGCTAGTCCTCAGAGTAGCGCAAAATGCCGAGCACCGTCTTTACGCCAATGTTCCAGCGAATTATTTTAGATTAATTGAATTTAAATTTGTTTTGCTGAGGCAATTAGCATTTAAATTTTTCGGCTTGAGCTTAAAATGTTGGCCATAGACAAAATATAGAACACAGATGACTGCTCTAAGTTTCAGAGATGATGGATTTTGGTGAGATAAGGAAAGAATTGAATAGCAGGGGATACATTTTTTTCAATCTGCGTTAAAGTAACTTTAAAATATATTTTAATACCTTAAAAATCAATAAACAATTTTAAAGCTCAGCGAAACAAAATCTGTAATATTTACGAGAGAAAATCTTTAATTCCGATAAGCAAAGAAGTGATTGAGTTAAAGTAGGGAGTCTACCTATAGGTGAAGGTTGAGTATAAGTTTATCAAAGCAATACACTTCATCAGAAATAAAATAATTTATTTACAAATTCATTCAAGAAACTGTCAATCAAACTTCAACTATAACTCGGTGTTGGTTTTCTGAAAGGCCTTAGGCAAAAGTCTACAAACATTGAATTCGAATTATGACTATGATGTTCGCATTTTCTATAAATTTAATTCGAACAGAATAATTTTAGTTCTACATATAAATGTATTAATTTTGGTATTTATGATTACTGTTTTTATACTAATTAATTATTTTTTGTTCGCGGTGCACCCAATAAACTGCGAGTTAAGAATTGATTAAATTGTGGATTAGTTTTACCCCATATTCAGGAAATCATCCTTTAGCAATTTCTTGAGATATTGTGTAATATCAAATTAGGACTTCGATATTAGACATTGAAAATTGCGCCTATAGGAGAATAGTTTACTCAACCTGCATCATGTGACATTTTGTGGAAATATTTTTTAAAAAAATTGAATTTCTAACGAAATAAGCAAATTGACTAGGATTGCCAAAATTTATTAAAGTTAAGTTAATATCTGTAGGCTTCTGAATTATGATGCTGCAGAAATCCACTGCAGTGCCTTGCAAAAACCTATTTCCAACATCAAGGCATTTGGCGATATACAAAATTCCCGGCCTTTACGGAGCAGTGAGTGTTTCCATTATAATCGTGCATAGGCGGGTGAAATGAACAAGGATTTAAAACTGATTTGATTTTCTCCAATGATGGTGAATAGTAATATCTCGCCTTGTTCTTGTAATTATTCAACTTAGATGAGAATTTTTTCGCAGCTCAGGAAATATTCCTTCCTAACAATCGTCCAAGTGGTGTTGGAGTTCTAATATTCAAACGCACGATTACCTGACCACAAGCTATTTCACGGCTTAAAATAGGTAGGCAGAAAACTCGTCTGCTCTGAGAGTTTCGTTGATCTATAATTTTAATATCGCTCATTAAAGATTTTCTTGGTCTCCTCTCTTCATCAAACCATTGGTTTCGTTATGGTTATTGCGTGATATCTAGGAATGTTAAACAGGTGATTATTCCGCGTCATCTTTCATCCTTTCATTAAAACAGTTTCAAGTTTGGAAGCATTGATCTTCACAATACACAAAACTTTTTGGAAATATCTGAAATGTGTATATATCAATGCAACGCTTTGCTTAATAAATCTTGGACGGTACTTTCCTCTTAATAGATAACTTTATAGTATCTACTACATATACGCACCTAATTTATTTCTGTTGACTGTTGGCTGTAATGATTTAAGAGTTTTGTAGTTATGTTCGAAGTTGTCGTCAGGAACCTTTTTGCGGGATATTTTTTTCATTAGGAATATAAACTACAACCCAAATTTTTAAGAGCTTAAATTAGTTTTGTTTTAGATTTTTTTTAGAATCGTTATCTTAAAACAGTGGCAGGGTCTATATGTCTCCGTAAGTAGAGTATTAATCATTCAAACTGAGTAACTATTTATCTACGTATTATGTATCCCTGATATTTAAACACATTTAAACCGTATCTACAGCCCTGCAAATTGTTTTTGTCATGTTAAGAACAACAATTGTAAAAAATTAATCAAAAGACTCTTGGTCTTGGAGGTAGTCATAGTCAACACAGCTTTGCCCCATGAGTGAACAATGGCTTTGATCATCGTATTGAAGTCGCTCTTAGGCTATGAGCTAGGAAGTTTCTAAATATTATGAAGATTTAATTGCTACAACAAATTATTTCATATGACAGATGTGTATCACATGCATTTAACTTTGCATCGGCCTGCATATTTACGCTATGGCCCGGTTGTAACGTGTTCAATATGGCAGTGCAAATTGCAATATTGATTTGCCACAACAGTTCTTGAAGAGAACGTTTTCTGACGCCAGGTTTTTGTTTCCTTTTGCTTTCTTTCTTCTTCTAATGAAATTTTGCACAAAAGAAAACTAGATCGAGTTTTTCTTCCTCAACCTTAGAAAAAAAACAGCGTAGAAAAATGAAAAAGGAAAAGAACTTTACGTACCTTAGAAGTGCGTCAGAAGAGAATATTGAAAATACCTCTTAACGCTTCGAGAGATCAGATCGAAAGGAGGAAGTTAATTTGGCGGAAATGCAGCGAACGCGTGTAAATGCAATAATTTGAGTAGTGACCCCTAGCTGAAACTTCTTTTTAGGTACTCGTTACATATTTAAAAATGCGCGTTCAGTGCTGAACATTGGAAATTTAGTTATATTAAGAAAAGGGGTTTCTGTTTTTATACGAATGCTACACGGTACTCCCTCCTTCATTGATGCGCTCTTTGAGCTCGCCGACTGTTATATACGGGTTAAAAAGAGGTGGCTTTTGGCTCCGTGTTTTCGATCTTCCTGTAAGAAACGTATCCCGAAATTTCATCCAATGGCTGCGCCTTCTGACACAAGGGACCGAGAGCTCTTTGTGCAGCTTAGCTACAACGTTTATTTTCCGTTTATTCAGCAATGTCTCTGTGGGTTATGATACGGAGAGGAGGAAGAGGATGAAAGGCTATAAGATTTATTATGGTGATTCCTATAGTGTACATAATGATTTTTGGAAAAAGTCTTGCGTTTCAATAACCTTAGCAAACGCCTGAGGACAACTCATATCAAGGTGAAATTTTCCAATATGAGTAAAGAAGGTGCGCATGCCCATCTTGAGGAAGGGGAGGACGTTTTCACAAGCAAAGTTTGAAATACCACGTAGGGGTTGTTTTAGGTGATTTGAGCGCGGAAGTAGGAAAAAAGGTTCTGAAATAACAGTGAGAAGCGAAGTACATGTTAGGCTGATGAACTTAGCTGTGGGATTTTATCATAATTAGCACGGGCTTCATGCATTTTTGATGTTCAAACATTCAGAGCATCAAGTATAGGAGCGAAGCACAGTCTGCTTTTAGTCAATGTACGGGTGCGGATATCGCAGCTACAAAGGCCAATTTCAATGACAACCTGTCACAAAAACTGTGCATATCCCACAATTTCTAGGAAGTCCTAAACCATTTAGATCAACAGAAACGCTGCTTTCATTGACTGGCTTCTCCATAACTAAAAGAAAGGCGCCAGAAGTGTGCGATCAAGGATGTTATATGGTAATTAGAAGGAATGGTGTTAGTGTGTTTTATCAAGAGGTAAAAAGAAATCCATTTCCAAACAAAAGCCTGATGAAAGAACCCAGGGAATCTAGTAGTAGAATAACAGTCGGTACTAAATAAGTGTTTTGAGAGAACTCTTCTTTAAACTGCTAAGTGGGCAAAGTGGGTGACCGTGGCTCAAGTGGTAGTGTGTTGGCTTCCCAATCGGATGGTTCGGGGTTCAGTACCAGCCGTGACCGAAAGACTTTTTTTCAGGCAACTAAAATCACTTGCCTAAATACAATCAGTTGTAAAATAATTCCCTTATTTAGGATTTTGCATGCGTGATTAAATAATTGGTTATTGTACAAGTAAATAAATCTGTTCGTTGCCTGCTGTATTATTTTCCTCCGCTTGGCATTGAATCTGCTTTTCACCTGTTATGTTACTGTACTGTCGTTCCTGAGAGAAGAATAAGAAGTTTTGGTAATAACTTCGTCGGCGAGTTGAGGGTATTGAGCTTAAGAACCGTCTTCATACCTTTATCCTGGATAGTACCGGCTTCTCTAGAAATATCTAGGTAAAACCTAACATGAACACGATGGTCGCCAACGCTGATACAAAGGGTATGTAGCAATCGGTGCCTTTTTAGGCTAAGGAGGAGTTTGAGTATCAATTTCCTATAGCCAAAACAGAGCACCTAATGTGACGTCTTTTTCATCCAGATGCATTACATCCAAGTGGACGATGATATCCCTGGCCGCTCTAAAGGATTTTTTTTCCGATGGATATCTTGGCTTTTATGTTGATTGAAGAAATATGTAATAAAAAGATCAGTAGTAAGAAGCAGTAGTTAAAAGACTGGGTTTTCTTAGAAACATAGCCATCATTTGCTCCAACCTACAAACTATAGGCAAAGTACAATAAAAACGACAGTGAGTCTAAAGGAAATAGAAGGATCATGCCTAATTTACTAGTCATCACTCCTCCTGTGAGACGAGAAATTTACAACATAGCATCATCTGTACTATTTTACTGTATATATTTTCGTTTTAGGTACGCGTTGGGCTTTGATAGTTGTCGCTGTTTAAATAATAAATCACTTGAGTAAGGTTTTTCACAGAATTCATGGAATTCTGCAAATTTTGTTGCTTTTTGTCTGTCAAGAGCTGACTTGTGCTTATGCTTCTTTGAGTAGCCACTGAATGTTAGCAGTAGAAACTGGTTGTTCTTTTGTTCCATAACTTCCTTTTCATTCACCCGTCCCGTATTGGTTTTCTGACATGTAGGTTTTCTTTTCGATTGTAAATCTGTAAATATGATACAAAGATGTTTAATTTGCTGTCTTTTCATTAGCAAGTCTAGTGCCTTTTATAATAGTGATTCGAAAACGAGTTGTTGCCCAACAAATAAGATTTGTTTTTATGCACGTTGTCATTTTTCAAGTGCAAATATTTTTGTTTAATTTCACTCACGTAAAATGAAATGCTATAAATTCAATAATCAAAAAAAAAAAAAAAAACTGGTAAGATCTACGTATATGGTATTACTTTCTTTTTTGAGAAAACGATGTGATCCCATGGGAATTTTAATATAAATCCACAAATGAATACATTTTCCAGTGGAATAAAATGCTTACCTTGGGTTCAATTTCCGGAACTCATACACTAATTATTCATATCCATACATAACACCCCTTTTGAACAACTCCTAAATTCATGCTCACTTTTTAAATTCAGAAGATTCTTTAATGGAATAAGAAACAAAAAAAAAACAATTGTATTGTAATTAACTTTATGCGAGTAATTTGGTTGCCGCTTAGAACTGAAAAAAAATTTAAATTTAATGTGGGTTGAGAAAATATAATTCGGGATAATCAGCTCGGTTTCAAGGGGCGGTATGATATCAAATAAGGCGCGTCAGAACTGGTGTCTGATACAAGTAGAACAAAAGCAAGAAATTATGGACAGATGCCTGCTTGATTGACTCGTAGTAGGCCTTCGATACCATATTGTTAGAGGCTCTCTTTTTAAGCTGAATAGTTTGGGACAAACTAACCACTGCTGTACATTTTTAATATGCATTACAGTAGACAGTTCATCGAGAAGAATGGCGATGTGCCTTCCGCTGGAATATTTAAAATTGAATGCTTGCAACAACGTGCGGTTAATTTGTTGACCCTA
The DNA here is from genome assembly GCA_963966105.1 of Volucella zonaria. Taxonomy (NCBI): domain Eukaryota; kingdom Metazoa; phylum Arthropoda; class Insecta; order Diptera; family Syrphidae; genus Volucella; species Volucella zonaria. The sequence goes on along the minus strand of OZ014533.1, from coordinate 28,968,578 downwards.
CTCAACATCTACACAAGCAATCTTGTGGGATTACTTCACTATGTCGTAGTGTAGACAGACTGCTTGTACGGACAATAATACGCTACACGGGCAATGACTTCGATGCACAATCTCATTACCTCAATTATCTTTGCAACGATAATGTGTCTTTAATGTCGACGTCCTCGCAGGTATAAAAGAGCAGATCCAGGATAAATTAGCGTTACTGTTAACCTTCTACGGGGCTTGAACAGATGCCAAGAGGCGACTCTAGTCAGTATGGCAAAATAGAATCACGACATGAGGGATGGTGCATAGCAAGACTAGTTATTTTGCTGCCTTAGTGAAAGAAAATAAACCCTTTCATCGTTTATCTTTAATTCCAGGATAGGTCTATTTCAAAGAGGGGTCTGCTTGCTCTTTAAGGATTGTCTTAGGATAACAAAAACTTAAAAAATAAGAAGGGAACCGAAATGGGGAGGGTTAACAATTCATATAAAAAATGCCCTTTGATGTGTAATAACGTCTTATAACCCCGTGGACCTTAACAATGGTTAAGATGTTTGAATTATATAGAGCGAATCAACACTAGAGCTTCATCGCTAAGGATCCTCGGTGTCACCCCATTGGGGAAACCCAGTATAATAAAGTCTTACTTAAAGTGACGATGGCAGTTGGAAGGCGATCTCAGAAAACTTGGAGGCAAATAGGGGATCGAATTGGGGAACCAGAATTATTAAGCTTTATTTTAGGTCTATGTGTATATCTCAATATACATACTATCAATTTCGTAAGTATTTTCTACAACAAAATTTTACCTTATTGCAAACTTAACATTGATTAAATAGGTAAATGTGGTATACGGGAATATGGTGGTATGCTCCTTCAAAATGAATAGACTAAGTGTAAGGCACGCATTGGCCAAGAAGTTAAACAAGATAGAATAAACTAGGTAAATTACTAGATGGAGTGAAAAGTGACCTCCTTGACCGGCAGAATGCGCTGCTACTGCAAAAAAGGTTATGATGCCTTGAAGTCCGTTCATATTTAGGCAGACACGCCAAATTCCAGTGCGACACTATCTTTAGTTTTGTTTTGACAGCTGATTGTTGAGTATGGACAAAAACGATTTTTATTCTCTCATAAAACATTATTTTTTGAGAGGCAAAACGGTGAAGGAAACAGAAGAAAAGATGGATAAATATTATGGGTCTAATGCTCCGTCAGATTACACCGTCAAGTATTGGTTTCAACAGTTTCGGGGTGGCCGCAACTCCACTACGGATCAAGTCCGCAGCGGCAGGCCCTCCGATGTGGTTACAGAGGACAATGTCAAAAAAATACATGAAATGACCGGAAAGTGAAGGTGCGCCAGCTAGCAGATACCACAAAGATTAGTACTGAGCTCACACGCCATATCTTGGGCAATATTCTGCATATGAAAAAGTTATCTTGCCGCTGGGTGCTGCGAATGCTCACTTTTGACCAAAAACACGAACCCGAGAGCACTTCGGAAGAGTGTTTGGAGTTGCTGATTCGGAATCGGGCGGACTTTTAGCGTCGATTGGTAACTGGATTTGGATCCCTCGAACTATTACATCTTCCCCAACCTCAAAAGATGGCTCATCAATAAAAAATTCAGCTCACGCGAGGAAATCATCGACGCCACGGAGGAGTATTGTGCAGACCTTCCGGAAAATTACTTTTCGGACGGGATCATGAAGTTAGAAAATCGCTGGAATAAGTGCATCAAACTGAAAGGGGACTATATTGAATAGTATAAAAAAAAAACTTTTTAATTCCCAAGGAGGTCACTCTTCGCTCCATCTAGTAATTACCAAGAATTTTTTTCTCGCTTTTATGTAATTTAATAAAATTTCTTGTGAATTGACAGTTACGCTTGCAATGCTGGCCTAGTAAATTTTGATTATTTTTTTCAGTCGACAGCAATCATTTTGATTATCCTTCATCGGTAATGTACGCTTTGCTATTAAATTTTCCTTTGAATTAAATACACAAAACAATTTTCGATCACTTTCCGAACAATTGGAGGGCGAACAGTATTTTGTTGCAACGCGCTAATCATTGCTAGCATAAACTAGTGACTGGACGTAACCTTACAGAAAATAATCGAATGGCCTCAAATCGTATGGGGTGGACCACTATCCTATTGGAACCACAGTTCTTCTGCATCGATGTCACGCAAATTTGGGTACAAATAAGCTTTGATATTGCATTGTACCGATGTCTGTTGACAGTAACTTATTGCCACATTGATGTCACGCAAATTTGGGAGCAAATAAGCATTGATGTTACATTGTTCCGGTGTCTATTGAGAGTAACTTGTAATTCGAACCATACGGTAAATTTTTCCGCCTGGATACAATGGTATCTGGCTTTGGCTCTTGCACCAATTTTATCTCATAAGCTTTAGACCAAGATCTTTATGCAGGATTTTGCAGACAGCGGATGGATAAATGCCAAGTTGCGAACGACAACTATTCGACAAATTGGTGTCATCTCCAACACAAGCTTCCACAGCCGCTATATTTTTTCTGAACTCACTGCTCTCATTCTGGTTGGTGTGTGAGTATCCAATGGTGTGAATTGGGGCAAAAGTTTTCAATTAATCAATCAAAAGCACTTTCAGATGGTTGATAATATGCAGCGTAAATTTCACGAAGTGCTCTATAAGTTTCGCGAACAGAGCTTCGAATTTGTAGGTAAATAAATTTCAACAATTTAAAATCGTTGCTGTGGAAGACTGTATTAAAAATAAATGAAGCTTGATAGCTCAATGTGACAGCTGATTTGACATAATAATAATACCTATTGGAAAGTGTGACACTGCAAAAAAAAAAAACAGTTTTTATGTGCACGAAATTGTACAGAACTATCAAATTGTATAAAACTACCTTTCAAATAAAATGAATTCCATTGCTATGACTATGATTTTTATTTATTTTATTTCATATTAAATTTATATACCTCTAAAAAACATAATAGATACGAGAACTATTTTCCAAGTAACTAGTACATTTCACCGTACTTGTTTTCGATTTTCTTACGTTTTTTTTACTCACGACAAAGTTAAAATTTGCGTTGAGTAGCTTTTCGAGTATTAAGCCCCGAACGCAATGCAGACCAATTTTATAAAAATAGCTAGCCTGTTCGGTTTTTCTTTGAGGGCGATGTACAAGACCTTCGTCCATTTATTT